>OX387376.1:715214-1957115 GCA_947563715.1 Lycia hirtaria | reverse complement strand
CGAGATTTTTTCGGACACATCGGCCATCGACTCTATATGCTTTGTAAATTGTAAAGTGCTTAGCGACAAATTATCAATTATTCTTATTCTTTAGCACGAACAGACGCAAACGACAGACCGGGACTGGTGAAACTAAATAAAAGCTTATACATTATTTTGATTGATTCATGAGTAATTCACAGATTAATCAATAAGATTCACCTGTTTACCTTGATATTTATTTTTAAGTTTTTTACTTGTTTCCAATCATCTACCAATATTAAGCAATAAGAATAAATTGATGAGCGCGACGAAAAATACATAAAAAAAACAATGGAGAATTTTTACATTAATTTATAATTTTAAAACGAAGTAGGCAACTTTTAAATATGATTACTATTAGCTGCTCGGCTTTAAGGTGATGGGTGTATACAGAGTGTTCGTGAACCAACACCATACCAGATTTTGCTATGATGTTGTTGGGCGTTTGTGAATGATTTTATTGGCATTTTTTTAAATGGGGAAACATGTCAATAAGAAAATACATACTTGTAGTTGCTGACTACCAAAATATTAGTAGTACTATAATTTGCGAAAGCTTTGTAGTTATTTTTACAGTTAGCTGCCAGCACGTAAATGATGTCTATAGAATTTTCGTTTAGTGTCTACCTTCTTTATAATTTTGAACGTTTTATTGGACTCCTGAATATCTCTCGCATATCTGACGCTACATACGGTTACTTTTAGTGTAACCTCTCTGAAGAGGACTTAAGTTGTATCTCTAAAGCATAAGAGAAAAATCTGTCCTATCACTTTAGAATATTCGAAATATTAACTTACCTAGGCAATATTGCCAAGTTTCATTCAACTTTTCTATCTTCGTCGTTTTTTTCTAATCTTCAAAAGTTGTAAAATAAATTATTCGCATTCATTAAGCCTATCCTTGTCTAACTAGTCAAAAGTAGTCCTGCAAACCGAACATTCTGTATAAGTTTTATAGAGGTTTCTACTCGAGGTGTGGCTATTGCATCAAAAGAAAGATATGTTTAATGATAATAAAAGAATGATCGATCGTAAGGAGTGTTGTTTTGCGACAAACTGAACGGCCCTCATATTTCGATGTAAACACTAGTTCTCTGAAGCCAATCGTGTTGTAAAATCTACGAGACAAATTGTGGTGCTTATTTTTGCTTTCTGTATTATGTTGATATTTGCTTCTGTTGTTAATACAACGATTTAATAAGTTATTTGTTAATTTTATTATCATCATCATCATCGTCATCGTAACCATAGTGTCCGATATTATGCGGTTAAGGAATAAGTCTTCCTCTGGTTTCGGGCCTGTCTGACTCCAGTAGACCCTGAGTACGGCATCGACCGATTTAAGAGGTTTGTGTGTCCTGTCAACTCTATCACGAAACCAATCCAAGATTCGCTCTTAACCGAATAAAATCGACTTTTTCCGGTCAAAATAATATTTTTGTGGGTATTCCTTAGATATAATGTAATCTAGGTGTATTCAATCGCGAGAGATCGGTTTGTTTTAAGTAAGCGTTTGTTCAACGATGGACCTTACTTCCTTATACGTTACATCGGTTAAAACGAAAAAACTCTGTTTCTCAGTACCACTGTCTGTTTGTTATCTTTTAACGCACAAACGGCTGAACCGATTGTTATGAGATTTGATATAGAGATAGCCGTGAAGCTGGAGATCGACATAGGATATATATTTCATCATCATCACCATCTTTCATCACTAAATGTTGTTTACCGAACGACCCCTTCATATATAAACAAATTTGATTAAATTTGGCGCTTAAAACAAAATTTGCAACTGAAAAATAATTATCATAGAAAACTGAAACTTCAACACGAAATGTAGTTTAATTGGATGATATTTTTACCAGTTATTTTGTAAACGATTTTAAAACATGTTTAGCCGACTTCCAAAAAGAAGGAGGTTCTCAATTCGTCTGTATGTTTTTTTTACTATAGTTTTAAAGTGCTAGTGTTACTTTTTCCTTATGGAGGCAAGAGTTTTTTTACCTTATTAGTGGTCAGTTATCGATGTATCTCGATAACGTAATGCAGTGTCGCGAGACTCGGCGCAGTCCCAATTAGCCGCGAAAAACTCGCTGTACATATTGGTAATGGCCCGGTCGAATACAATCAATTGATTTATTGCTTTTATTTACATTAACTACACCACCACCTCTTACTTTATTTTTAACCAACTTCAAAAAGAAGGAAGATATCAATTCGACTGGATGTTTGCTAGGCGATTACTTAGTATATTATGAATCGGTTCAGTACTTTGGTTTTTAAAAGAAAATAACTGGAAAAATATCTAGTCTAAGTAAACGAAATTGCGTATCTTGGAGTCAGTTGTTTCAGGTTTTAGGATTCCGTACTAAGGGTGAGCGCTTATTTGTGAAGCTACGGTGTCTATCTGTCTGCCTCTCGGTCTGTCGTCTGTCCTTCACTTAAATCTCAAAATTGGCAAGATTATAGGGTTGTTTGATGTAAATCAACAAATAATAATTAAATAACAAACACTAGATAACATCAGTTGTTTGTTATTTTAATAACAAGACATAAACGAGTGACGCTAGATGGCACTTCGTCGATATAATATTTTTACTTTAGGTAGGTATGTAATGACGCACACCGCACAGTCATATTGTTTTATCAAAGTCCACTAGATGGCGTTTTATCAATATTTTCTTTAGATATGCCTACCATTTCAGAATATTCGCCATAATCATGTACATATTGTTATTATACTATGGTGTCAATAAAGTATTTTTGTATTTGTATTTGTAATATTCAAAATATTCATAGATTTCTAGTACATTTTGCTAATTAGTCCTGTTTTCATATATGTTGCATCGGAGTACGGAAGCCTCGGTGTGCGAGTGAAACTCGTACTTCGCCGGATTTGTTTAAACTATAATTATACTTGAGTAAAACAAGTAAATCTCATATGGAAGCTGTGGAAGTTATTGCTTTTAGCGATGGCTTTAGCGCAATTTAATGGAATGTTACAAAATAAATAAATGTATTTAACATTTATAAGTAAATCGTTCATTATTCGTTATGATTATAAAAATAATTATGGGACTTGGGAGCTTTCTCTATACGCCAATTCACGAAACACAAAAAATGGTTCTCGAATGACGGAGAAATTCGTATAGGTACATAAGTAAATAAATAAAAAAATATTCACTGTGAATTGATAGCCTCCTCCTTTTTGAAGTCGGTTAAAAATAACATTGCATTGGTAAAACAAAGGTTATCTTATGTGTAGATTGTATATAGTTTTGTTGTAGATAAAAAAGATGAGACTTAATATATGTAGCAACTGCTTCTAAAGTTTACAGGTTTGTTATTAGCACGTGTTATTCTAGAAAATGATAAAACAATATAAAATTTTATAGCCATCTACATATAACAATATACAAAGCATTTTATAATAAAATTAGATTTGTCGTCATCCTTGGATTAGCGAGAAACTGGTCAGGGGTCATCGAACACTAAACTTTTGAATAATGTATCAGATATTCACGATCAGTTGTTCAAGATGGAGAAGGAGACATAAAATTGAAACATTAGCTTCAGATCTGCTGGAAATGTATTGTGGCAAATGTTTCTTAGCTTCCTGATTAGCAAGAATGTACATATAATATGTGAGCGACCGTGGGACTAACGCGAAGCTGAAGGATCACTGAATCAAAATTACAAAAAAAAAAACATTCCCGTCAGGTTCTTTTTCACATAACAGCTCACATATTTGTAAAAAAAAATATTATTTTACATATTTGTGTCTGGGAAGGATACCAGTTTTAGAATTTGATAATACTAAAATTTGTATAAGTGGCAGGAAGATGCTGGATGCAAGCCGCTTTCAATCGATCTTTTTGGAAACCCATGGGGAGGCCTATGTTCAGAAGTGGACGTCTTGTGGCTGAGATGATAGAAATTAAAAAAAACCCTATACTAAAAATGCAAGTAAGTAGGTACCGTAAACTGTAAGTAGGTACCGATTTTCTTGATGACCATAATAAAGCTAACTTATTATTTATCTACTTTAATCAATTAAGGTAAATTGAATCAACCATTAGTTCGTTCTTAAACCTAATTATACTACTACTACCTATATATTAATACCTATTAATTACTAGGTTAGATGAGTGGCATAATTATTGGCGATTAGCACATTGTTGTTTAATCGAATTAGGATAAATCCCTAACAGTATCGAAAGCCTTCGAACGAACAGTATATAAATACTAAGAGGCCAAGCCCACAGTCAGGTCTCCGATTAGATTTCTGTAGTCAATGTCAGTGTGACGATCACTAAATTGTAGTTTCATCTTCACCTGCCAAATGCCCACCAGGATGGCCGACAGGGTATTTTTTAGGTTTTTAGGGTATCTTAATTAGGACGGATTAACGGTTAACTCTCTATAAGATCAGCTTACCTGGTTGGTTGTTCTGTATAAATTTATTTAGTATTAGGCTCCATCTTCAGTACACTTACGCGAATTTCTAAAGAAAATCGCAACTAAGCGTAATTCCTTTGTATACATAACGTTTTGAGACATAACGTCTCAAAACTTTCGAAAAATGTAATCTATACTGCTGTCTTTCATTGTAAAGGTTTTAACACCTCTTGATACAAATGATCACGATCGTGTTCAATCTTGTGGAAGTAATTTGGTAATGGTAATACAAGAACCCGTTGACATTTGCATATTGTAATCCGGTACTTACCGGCAATTGATTCAAAAAGGTGTTGCTTACAACTCATGTTTTTGGATGTAGACATAAATATGCTTCGCCTATCAGAATTGTATTTATTTATTTATACAAAAACTATCAGAAGCTTACAGTCTAAACCAAAACATTTCTGAAGCACTTTACATAGATTAAATTTAACTTATGAGTAAATACATAGCTCAGGCAGGAGTTGTAAACAATGTTGTATTAACATTTTATGATTTGTACAAAATAAATCAATATCTGGTTGGCGGATAGTCAGAGCGTTGAGTAGTGTGAGTGCGTGGTGTATCGGCGCGTGTCGCGCGGTCTCCGTGCGCGGGACGACAAGCCGAAGATTCCCAACATTCTTGGGAATATTTACAACAATTTGGGAATTGATTTCTTACAAGTAATTAAACAAATAATTCTGAAGTATTATACTTTGGAAGAGTATCATATTATAAAATATGATTAGAATTGTTATAAAATGCAAAAATCTACATATTTTTAATTTTTACCTAATCATGTTATTTGGATAAGCCCATCGTTATTAATTGACAACGGTCATTTTAATGATATTGGACAATATTTGCCTTTCATCTTCATTCAAAGGTTTTGGTGCTTTCTCTTCACATCTGACCAACCTTCGTCTGTGACGTTTGTAGTTATTGAATAAACCTTGTGATATCTCACTATATAATTAGAGATCTTATTAGACGTGTCCTCCTGTGTCAGCCTATTCTCGGTCTCTCGTCACGCTCACGTCCTCCATGAGTGATATCAAACGAGCTGCTCGTTCACCTAAACAACATTCCATCAGCACACATTCGCCTTCCATCGGAAATGTCACCGGGGACCAGTTGTGACCATGACATTACTACAACAATCTCGATCGGTTCCGCGGCTAATAACAAAAGAAGCCTGCCATTGTTTGATTTTGTCTTCGTGAGAGTTGGACTATTGAGAAATGAAGATGTCCAATGACGATTGCGTAACGTTTTCAGAGTTTATTTCACATATATCATCATCATCATCGCATTTACAAGAAGTCCATTGCTGGACATTGGCCTCCTCTGTGGATTTCCGATAAGATCTGTTGGAAACGGCTTGCATCAAGCGTCTTCCTGTCACTTTTATGAGGTCTTCTGTCCACATTGTAGCTGGTCTTCCTAGGCTGCGTTTGCCGCACTATTACACATCTACGATAAAGTAAGTAAGTAAGTTCGTATAGACTGAGTGGCCAGTCCTATTGTCAGAGTTATTAAGCCGCCGAAATAAATAAATAAATAAATAAATAAATAAATAAATAAATTCGTTTATTGAGATAAAAACGGAAAAAGACCAATTACAATTATCTCACAATATTCAAAAATTATTCTTAAACAAATGTCTGAGGATTACAAAATATTCATTATATAAATACAATATCATTTAAAATGTCAATACAAAAATGTCAAATGGGCAATACGCCTAGTATGTCAATACAAAAAAATAATTATGTCATACAAAGTAAAATATACCGTTCAGGTAAGTACTCAGAGTACCAAGTCAATAAACTCAAAGGTTATCGTCAAAGTCCAATGAATCATCAGGCTTTTTACACCTGTCCCATTGATCCAATAGATCTTCACAATAAGTCAAGGAGGTACTTAAAATAGTCTTCCAGTTATCACAAAAGATGTCACAATCAGGGTTGGCAGCAAGGAGTGCGTTTAAGTGGCGACGGGCACGATTCAGGGGCGACATAGAACGTGCTAATGTGCGACCGCGATCTACGTGGAACAGGTCATGCGGGCGACCACGTCTGTTTGCTGGAACCCCGGGCTCATCCGGTACGAACAGTACGCATAGCAAGTCGTGCAGACGTATAGAATCGACGGACCCCCTAAGCGCCTTACAGCAGATAGTTAGCTGGTCTAACATCCTTCTAACTTCCAAAGAATTGTAACCAAGCTGACCGAGCAGGAATTTAGTTGGGTACAGAAACGGATAGTATCCATAAATTTTCTTATATAGCGACCTTAAAAATGCCTTTTGGACTTTTTCAAGCATTCGCGCGTAGGTGACATGATAGGGGTTCCAGACACAAGCACTCGATTCAAGTTTGCTTCTAACTAAGGAGTTATATAATGTTTTAATTACTTCAGGATTTTTAAAGTCTCTAGCATTCCGTAGGACGAAGCCAAGGCGCCGGTAAGACTCTTTTGCGAGTTCTGATATATGATCATGAAAAGTTAGACTGCGATCAAAATTTACTCCCAAATCTTTGATACAGTTAACCCTATTTATAGGTACGTTGTTTAAATGATAATCAAACTGTATTGGATTTCTTTTACGATCAAAGGTCATGACGTTACATTTACTTATATTAAATGTCATTTTATTTCTCACGCTCCATTCGTAAATTTGATTGATATCATCCTGCAATTTCAGGCAGTCACTAGAAGATTTAATTTCAAAAAATAGTTTAAGGTCATCCGCATACAAAAGACATTTGGCGGTAGATAGTACATTAGGTAGATCGTGAATCATCATTTGAAAGAGTAACGGACCAGTGACAGAACCCTGGCTTACACCAGAACTAGTGCAATATGGTTGAGATACATATGTACCATGCCTCACATATTGACACCGGTCCCTCAAGAAATCGGCCATAAAAATTAAGAAATCGCGAGTGAATCCAAACGTAGATAACTTATGCAATAATATATCATTATCAATTTTATCGAAGGCCTTTTGAAAATCGAAATACACTACATCAACTTGTGATCCACGATCCATAGCGCTAGATATATAGTCTGTTAAGCACAACAGGTTTGAATTTACTGATCGGCCCGGCCTAAATCCGTGCTGCTCTTCGCCTATCTGTTGTTTTACCTGGCTATATATTTCATTGTGCAGAATGTACTCAAAGATTTTGGCAGGCGCACATAGAATTGCGATTGGACGATATTCCTCTACTACGGTTTTTTTATTATTCTTTGGGATGGGGGTTACCCTTGATAATTTCCACTGTGTGGGGTACTTGCCATTTTTAAGCGAAAGATTTATAATATGGTGTAGTGGAAGAATTAAATGCTTTTTACCAGTTTTAAGGACAAAGCTAGGTAAGTTATCCGGACCAGGTGAGCTTTCTATTTTGAGCTTATTCAGGGCTCGTTCGATATCTTGGGGGATCACCGTGGGTAAACTAACGTAACCGCCTTGATAGCCTAATGCAGAACACTCGTCAACATTTAAAAGTGGCGTGTTATTTAAAAAGACGCTGGAAAAATAGTTTGCAAACGCTTCTGCAGATTCAACCCCAGTAAAAGAAACACCTTGATACGAGACACAGGGTTCGAAACCACCCTTGGATCTGAGTCTATGCACGTGGCTCCAAAAATGCTGAGGGCGCAGCCGTAAGTTTTCTTCGATAAGAGCAGTATACGATTTATATGCGTCTGAGATACGGTTCTTCAAGCTATTACGAAGATCTGTGTATAACTTGTACGATGTATTACATTTCGACCTCAACCACACCCTGTGCAATCTCTTTTTACGCCGAATATCCTTTATAATATTTGCATCAAACCAAACCGGAAATCTGTTGGATTTAGCTACTTGTCTTTTCTTTTTAGGAACAGTTAAGTCAAATAATGTATAGATAGTATCATAGAAAATATCAGTAGCGGTCGCGACATCACTACATTCAAGTACAGGTGCCCAAGAGGTTTCGGCAAGCAATGAGTGAAAAAGAGGTATATCCATCTTTTTAAAGTTCCAGTCGCGCGATGTATCTAAGTTACTAGGCTGTAGCCGTGCACAGCTGTTATGTAATCGTAAAGCGAGCATTATCTCCAGAGCAGGATGGTACAATACATCGATAGGTACGAAGCCGTCGGCGGCTTCTCGCACACAAACAGGTTGCGCCGCCGTCGCCGTCTCAGAGCACTCCTGCGCCAACACTACGTCCAAAATACCTCCGTGAGAATTAAAAATTCCATTAAAATCTATTAGATTACAATATGTCAAAAAGTAACAATAATAATTTTTTATATTATTAGATGCACTATTCATATTAATATCACCAAGAATAAAAATTCTTGTGTCTGAATCAGTTAAAAATGTTTCTACGTTATTAAATACATTCATGTACACGGCGTCGATAGCTTTTGGTTTAATGTATACGACGCAAACTATAAAAGAAACACCGAGATATGTCACAGACGCCCAAAGATCTTCTCCTAGTTTAGACTCGAGCTCAGGTCGCCGACATATGGTAACACCCGGCCTCGCAGCTAGCAAAACTCCCCCACAAGGGGAAGCACGGTCTCGTCTAAGCAATGTCCATCCGTCTGGTACTACCTCGGCGTCCCCCACTGACCCGTCGAGGAAGGTTTCCGAAGCCGCGACGAGCACATGATCCGAGAGTGACATGCTTGTATACCATGTTCGGAGCTTTGTCTTCAGTCCTCTAACATTCTGATAGAATACGTTAATGAGAGATTCTTCCGAAAGGCCTCTGACTTGGCTTGTCGATTGCTGAACAACCGGGACCTACAATTTAACGTGTCATCCGACCCACGGTAGCACTCAGATAGAAATGCCACTCACGGTCACCCATCCGAAGGTCAGTCTTCGGATGGGTGACCGTGAGTGGCCGGTCCGTCCGTTGCTTAACTTTGGTGATCGTTCGGGAACACCTAGTCAAGCTACGCCACGAGCGCTACATCTACGATATATAATATTTAGAAGGAGATATTCTATCTATGCTGTCACATTATTCTTTTAGGTTTCAAGAATGAAATAAATTTAGCATACCCCTATGTTTCACCGTGCTTCACTACTCAAGTCTAGTATAAGGAAGATGGAATGGATAGCTCATAAAATAAATCTTGCATCGACTATTGATGATATTTATTTGTTACACGCAGTAAATTGTCGATTGAATGATAATGTAGGTAGTAAATGTCGATAACACTCATTGGTAATCGTAGTGCTTCTCGAGATCACGTAACGTCGTCTTGTCTGCTATTGGTTCTGGTAGACATGGCATATTCTTATTTAACCTTTAGATATCTATAAGAAAGGACCTATAAAAAGTGAGATACAATACATATCCCATCATAACACATTCACTCTCTATTTATATCTGAATCTATTTTATAAGTATGGCCCATACTAATTGTCGAATTGTATCATATCCGTTACTTATATATCCGTTAATCATATTGTCAAATTCTGCACTTACTGTAGTAATACATTATTTAAGTTTTTTTCCAATTCTGTTCTTGGCTTGGCTTCGAAAAATTTGAAAATATTTTAGTTTAAATATTTCTGTGTTTCTCCGTCAAAAAGTGTGTCCATTTCTAAGGGTCATCTGAAATTAGCATAAAACTAAATTGGCAGTCGATAGGCGATGAAACGAGGAGTAACATCGCACGTGATTGGCGTGGAATCTTTAACAGGATTCACTTTAAAATAAGCAAAAGGTTCCAAGGGCGTTCGAAAGTTACGCCTTTATGCCATAACTATTAATAACTTATTGATTTTATACGGACACTATCTTTTTGTTCTTAATTTCTCTCTTAAAAGAATGTTGATATAGAAAGGACAGAGATATTAAATTTCAACTCTTTTACGCGGCAATATAGCTCATATAATATTTTAGCGTTGTATAATACAATTCACACGTTTATGGATTAAGTGTCTAGTAATTATATTTGACATATATTCTTCTTATTTTGTACAATTTTATGGAGTAATAACATCACAAACCCTGTTTTATTGGGACAATATAATATAATCCTCAATATCGTTTTTCGGACCATTATACTTGCCAATCACATTGATATAACTACCATAAAGAATATAAAGTTTATATTCAAATAAGAAGATCGAGAAAGATTTATATCAGAATCAATAAATTTGTGAGCTCGAGGATAAAAATTATCGATTTCAATATTATAAATTAAAATAATAGGTACGAAAACAAAGACCTAACTTAAACGGTAACATTTATTTTGACACCGTGTGTGGCTAATGATGACATGTCTATTTTATCGTTATAGAGACTAATAAATGTCCTACTAAATGGAAATTGGAAGTATGTAAACACAATAAATTTTAATTGGTTCCTACATAATTATGGATAGACAAGTCGTATCCAGCTGTGTTACGCGATCAAGAAATATAAGGACACACTTCACAAGGAAAGAACTCTTTAAATTTCATGTTCTATGACCAGCAATTTATTTACGTTTTACAGCGATTGGATGTTGTCTGTTAGTCAGCCACAAATAAATAAAATCCGAACTGAAAAATTGTAAAACCAAATCGAATTAATGAGGGAATTTAAATCACTGTAGTGAAAAAGTACGTGTCGATAAACACAATCGCAAAAGCTTGCCAACGAGATAATGCAGCTTTGACCCAAAATTGGAAACGGTTGATGAAATCCATTTTAGATCTTATACCAAGGGCATAAACTAGTCATTTGTGAAATTTTACGATATTAATAAAATTGTGGATGGAGTTAAGTATGGTAAAGTGTTATCGGGAGTCGCGCAGATGTAATGTATCGCTCCGCAGTTCCTCGTGAATGTAACTGTAAATTTATGATCTACCAGATTTACTGGGCTTCGGTTGGAAAGTCTTTTTTAAACAAAATTCAGGGTTGGTACTGTAATTTTCACGAAATTTTGGAATGCTCTTGTATTCACGGTATGTACATTTATAACACCATCTAGCCCCAAACTAAGAAAGTCTTGTACTATGGGAGCCAGATGGCTGATATATATATTTATATATATATACTTTTTTTAAATACATACATATAAACACCCAGACACAGAACAAACATCCTTGCTCAGCAGAAATGTTTGCCCTGGGTGGGGATCGAACCCACGACCTACAGCTCTGAGGCAGACGTACTATCACTGAGCCATGAGGCCTGTCAATTATGACAATACTAGTTATAAGTTTAGAAAACTCAAAAACATCCGACAAAAAAAAAACGGCTGAACTGATTTTGATGAAACATATCTAATAAAACTCGATGAAATCCTCTTTAAAAAAAATAATTCAAAATCGGGCCATCCGTTTGAGAGCTACCAGATGCTACTAGATGCCACATACAGACGTCAAACTTCTAACACCCTTCTTTTTGGGCTGGGGGTTAAAAAAGAAACCTACATAGCATTAAATCTGATTTTATCGTGATTTTAGTATGTAACGTAAGTGAATTGGCCTTTGATTGAAAGCACCCTATTAAACATGGACTTAACCAAATTACATTTCTGTGTTTTTATTTTCTTATCATTATGACTTTTACCGCCAACATTTTGGATCAAAAAAAACTTAAAGATAAAACTTCTTTTAACGTTATTACTTACATCAGCTTTATTGTCAAGATAGTTGATTGCCGTAATGAAATTTTTTGATTGTGTATTAGCATGACAAATAAACTAGACAAATCGGATTAGCATATTCAAATCGGAATCATTTGTTCGTTGTGATTATAGTTGTTACAAAGTACAAGCGTGCGAGGATTTAGTGGTACAAAGTCATCTTAATCTATTTCTTGGGTTTTATTCATCACCATCATCTCAGCCACAAGAAGTCTACTGCTGGACATAAGCCATGGATTTCCAGAAAGACCGGTTGGAAGCGGCCTGCATGCAGCGTCTTCCTGCCACTCGTATGATATTATCTGTCCACCTTGTGGCTGGTCTTCCGCTGCGCTTGCCGGTTCTTGGTCTACATTCGAGAACTTTTCGCCCCAATATTGGCTTTTATTGTCTGCCTTGTATTATGTGCAAGTGAAAGTACCTTAAATAAGTAGTTCTCCCATCCTTAGGTTAATAGCCTAGCTAATAGAAGATTATCTACAGTATATGTAGCTGTATGTACAAATACATAAACAAACAAGCAAGATCTTCAAGTAAGTACTTTAAATCCGCGAGTGCTCATTTATAAATTGTAGGTATATGTACCTACGATTGAATTCATCAAAACCCAATCAAGATACCAATCTCCCCTTAATAAAAATAGAATATCAATCCACACTGACATTCAATAGGAGACAAAGATAATAACAATCACACATAGAACTTAATGACGCTAATGATAGAGATTGACGTGTTTCTACATATTAGCAAAAAAGTATTATGAATAAAATTATTCTAAGATTTGAAATTAGGTGTTATATTATTCCTCATTATTTAAAAAAATACGAGTATGTATGTTGAAGAAAGCAATGACATTCGTTTATTCATTCGATTGAAGTTTAAGTGTTCTACTGGGTAGTATTGTAGGTCCTCCTCTTTTTCTTATTCAAGTATAACCGTAGTTCGAATACTTTTGTTGACTTGAAATATTTAAAAATCGACTCTGCATTTCTATTTTTAGATTTTTATCGTGCATGTATCTAGATCTGAAACCGAGTTTACTTGTCAATATCAAGGTAACCAACTTCCATAAAAGTAATACGGCATCTTCATATTTATTTTTGTGAAACTTGTTTTTTTATTACATACCCAATTAAAATGTTTCCAATGAGTTTGCTGCGTGTAAAATCATATATGGCTCTAGATGAACTTTTAACAAGTAAAATTAATTTCACCACCAAAATTAACTGCTATATAATAATCGAAGTATGATTAGCTCTTTTTGTCTGGCACTAAGACCACGGCCTATGACCCTTATGAGTTCAACTTATAATGGCGATGGTCAAAGAAGAAAAAATATATTTGTGCACAAATACGTCTCGTATCAAAAAAATGGTAATTGATACTCAGAATGCACAAACGAATCTACGACGCTTTTTAAATTCTGTCACGCCACATAGGCTACAATAAAGAAATAAATAGAAACATACTCATATATAAATATATCCTTGGAAATCGAATGGAAAAGCATTCAAGCAGCTGGATATATTTTTTCCCTATAGTCACTATCTTTTTGGTTTAATGAACTAAAAAGGCTAGTATGTAAATGTTGTACGTTTACTTGAGACATCGTACATGGGTTCGTGACTAGCCGCCTGAATCACGATGTGTCACAAGTGTCACAACTCTGGCCACGGACCTTCGAATAGAAATGAAGGGAATAAGGAAACATCGGAAACGTGGCATGTCCAGTTGTCCGCTTGTCCTGCGGTCTAGTCTACAAGGTTTGCGTTATCGAAGGTGTTTTTTAAACAATTGTCTTGGATTTTTTTTTGTCTTGGATTTGGATTTTACTTGCTGAAAACAAGATCTTGTCATTTTGACCCAGTGGACCCTTTAGCTCACTGCATCTTGTGAGCCACTGGACCTTTTGGGACTTATCATTTTGGATTATTGGACCTTGTGAACCTAAACAGTTAAAAATTACTTTGTGTACCTATTTGGTTATTTACGAATAGAGCGGTTGGATGCGTATCTGGCACTTTGCGAATTAATAATAATAAGGACGTTAGCGTTTCTGGTCATTTAAGAACAAAAAATATGGTAATTCGCGTAAGTGATCATTTACAAAATCTGGTACAATGCGACGGAATGATCCTCAAACATTATCCAGTTTCGATGATTTTTAGGGTTCCGTACCCAAAGGGTAAAAACGGGACCCTATTATTGAGACTCCGCTGTCTGTCCGTCCGTCCGTCTGTCCGTCTGTCACCAAGGTGTATCTCGTAAACCGTGATAGTTAGACAGTTGAAATTGACTGCGTGATTTTTTGCTCGATATTGATAACGGCAACAGGTATACGCTTGAAATATTCACTGAATATTGAGTTATATTATTAAGTTTAAAAATAAATAATTATATTAAAATAAAATCAATATTTCAATATTTTCCACACAACAAACGTGATTTTTTCGCCGTTTTTATAGATAATGGTACGGAACCCATCGTGCGCGAGTCCGACTCGCACTTGGTTGGTTTTATTTATTATTATGGGAATCGTAGGTACTCTTTCTGGGTCTTGGCTTCATTAAAGATTCTTATCTATTTCAGCCTCTCTCTTTTTCAATATGTTTGCTTTCCCATACTCCTCAAATCTACCTCGACGCAATCCTTCCACTGTTTCCTGTGCCTGGTCCTCTTTTTGAGGCTTTAAACTACGTGGACTACTTGGCTGTGGTTTTGAGCTTTGCTATCACATATTATTTCGTATTGGGCCATCTTGTAGCTTGCAGAACCCAAATAAATAGTTAAGAGACTGCTGTTTTGTTTTATAAATTTAAAGTTATAATAAAAAATACATTGTTTCCTATTACTTTTAAATTTTATATCGAAAAATAATAAAATACATATAAAAAATGTAACACTGAATTTATCTAAATTTAATTTAGCTTTTAGCGAATCTTATACTCACTTTCTTGGCACTAGCAGAAATAATATGCAGACAAAAACATCCATTAGTGAGTTTTCTTCGACCACTCGACGTAATCTTTCAATCAAGTCAAGACCCTCTCCAATACAAGTACTTACACAGATCTCATTACTAGCTCGTGCAAACACTTTAGCGTAAACATAGACCTGTCAAAATGTTTGACCACCACTTCAAACAGATTAGAAACAGATTTATAACTAAACATGCTAACTATACATTTGTAGGAGTTACTTATACCATCTTCCTCCCGTAGATCCAGCGAGTCGCTGTTTTATAAGTTCATTTTATGAGTATTAAGATTTGTTTTTTTTTTATTGACACAAATATCTAATTCAAGCGATTGAATTATAATTGTCGAAAACAAATTATATATATATATATATATATATATATATATTACATTTGTAATTATATTTAAAATTATAACAAAAAAACTAATACTTGAAATACATAAATCCGACAACTACTTCTTTATAACGCGTTGCAGAAAATTATACATATATGTATTATACGGCCGCCAAAAAACGGCCATTTTAACATTAAAAAAACTTTCGTAGTCAGCTTATGAAATTTACTGTACCTATTGAAGTACCTGAAACCGCTTAAAGCTCTTGAAACGTGTTTTGCAAAGAAAAATAACAAGATATTTGTCTAAATGGGGTAATTAAGTTTAGAGGTTATATATATATATTATGAAATGATTTACTTAAATACATAGCTGCTACATACTGCTAATAATAACCATATACTATTGATTAGCATTCGTCGTGATTTTTGAAGTGAAAACTTCTTTAGCGGCGTTGTGCATTTTTGGGATGGGTAAAAAATGTTAAACTCGCGTCAGATCGTCAGATCGTAAGAACGGTAGTAAGAACGTAAGTCAGAAATCAATTCTAACGTTTTGCATTTAAAGTTCATTATTATATGTATAAGTTTGTCCTTCTAGCATGACGTCATTACGTGCACCGAATGCTTATTTTCGACACATGCACGTAAGACTCGTTAGCTCAATAGGTTAGAGCACCGATATAAATTTCAATTTGTCAATCGGAGGGCGGAGGTTCAAATCCTTCACGAGTCAGTCTTTTTGCTATTTTCTTCTGCCGGCACTCCCGGAGTGCAACCCGTTTTTTTGTAACTGAAGAGTTCAATTGTTCTGAAGTTGACCATCTGTCCGCCTCATCTGTGACGGACCGGTCATCGACCCACGGTTTTGTTTTATCGCCCATCCGTCACGGTTTTGTGTGATAATACTTCAGACGCGACACCAAATACCTAACTCTGCCGTTAATGAACTTGATTTGGCTTGTACAAATATGGATGTCATCGTAAATATTTATCTACCACCTCCTAAATATATTTAGACTTATGAATGAATGTAAATTGATTTAATACGATTCTCTTTTCAACCGACTTCAAAAAGCAGATTCTCAGTTCGGTTTTATTATTAAACGTTCGACCGGGAAAATAAATTCTTTTTACTTCAAATGATACTAACAAAAAAAACCGGACAAGTACGAGTCAGACTCGCCCACCGAGGGTTCCGTACAAACTAGTAAATAAAAGGGGGAAATCATATATATATATATATTTCCTTCTTATACCGAAATATATACATCGTAAAAATATTTAAAACCCTGTTTTAACTTTTAACTAATGCCAATTAAGCTCTGTCATATGATACCCCACATGATACGGTTAATTCACTTTAAAATTTCGACCCTCATTCCTTGCATAGACACTATTTTTTGTGATTAAATAAAAAATGACCAGTTTTCGGTTTTTTCCTATATGTGTACAGTGTACTCTAACACTATGCTTCTTGCCAAATTTCAGAGTTCTAGGTCAACGGGAAGTACCCCATAGGTTTGATTCCTCTGTGAGTGTCGAAATGTGCGTTTTTTACGACATATTCGATTTTAAGCTCTGACAAACTCTTTGTAGATCTGTGGTTTTAACCTTTTTTTTACGAAAACTGAGAAATTTGATTTTTCTTTCTGCAGCAAGATACTATGGATCTGCTTATATGGTTTTAATTTCAACTCTATACCTTCACGCGTTCCCGAGATAAAGGTCTTGACACCCGGACGGACGGACAGACAGACGGACAGACGGACAACAAAGTGATCCTATAAGGATTCCGTTTTTAGGGTTCCGTACCTCAAAAGGAAAAAAACGGAACCCTTATAGGAACCCTCATTGCAAAATCCGAAAACTGGACATTTTTAATTTAATCACAAAAAAATTGTGTCTTTATGCAAGGAATGAAGGTCCAAATTTTTAAGTGAATCAACCGTATCATGTGGGGTATCATATGAAAGAGCTTCATTAGCATAAGCTACAACAGGTTTTTAAATATTTTTACTATATATATTTTTCGGTTTATGAAGGAAAATATAAAAAAATATATGAATTTCCCCTTTTATCTACTAGTTTGTACGGAACCCTCGGTGGGCGAGTCTGACTCGCACTTGTCCTGTTTTTCTTTTGAGGTACGGAACCCTAAAAACAGATTGCTCCCATGCGACTTTCATCAAAATCGATTCTGTAATTTGGTTTTCAAAATAACTGGAAAAAATGTCATCCAAGTAATCGAAATTACGTATTCTTGCCTTGTTGTTCCACCATTCAAAATATCGCTTTATTTTCCGTATCTGAAAATCCCACACAGTCAAATTCTTCCACTGCTTTCGTCAATGGACTAGTAACATGACATGTTACAAATCAAGACACATTGTGTATTTTCAACCGACATCAAAAAAGGAAGAGGTTATCAATTCGACTGTATTTTTGTTTTGTTTCTTTTTTATGTTTGTTACCTCATAACTTTCGACTGGGTGAACCGATTTTTATGATTCTTTTTTTATTTGAAAGCTAATGCTTCCCGTGTGGTCCCATTTCAATTGGTCCTGTTCAGACAATGGCATCCATGAGAAGTCGGTTGCTTCAGTTTTTTAAACTATAATTATCTTGTAATGACTTTCCGAAAATCTTCCCGTCGAGGTTCATAAGAGCTTCTACAAGCATCTCACCGGGCCAGCAAAGCACCCATGACATCACTATAATGTTCCAGTTGTTCATAGATGACGGCTAGCATTTACCGCTATCCGTCATCTATGGAGTCATCTGGTGTACCATCCACTTGTTAACTCTTTCTATAAAAAAATTAATAAAGTCTCTTGTAAGCGGGCCGTTCATAACATCGATTTCGATCATTGACCTGATATTATATATTATGTAGATTTCAATTCACATTGACATAATTACTTATTCACACTTTTGTATTGTAAACTTCATAAATTTAAGTTATGTAATTCGCTTAGACATATATATATCTTTAATTAATTTCCTGACCGCTTGTTTCCTAATTGCATGTTGTCGGTGCCTATAATTATGTTAGCATTTAGCTCTAATTTGACTTTTGTTCATGTGTTACTTATAACAATGTAGGTATTGATGTATAACATGTTGATACCCAATAAATAAATACAGTGTGTAGTCGGAATGTGCGTACGAATTTTTATCGAAGCGTATGAAAATTATTAAAATGTGTATATTAACCCCAGCACCTCGATGTAATAAATTTAGAATTATACACACGCACCTGGCAGTTGACATTGTCGTGTTTATTTTATGTAAATTTAAATGCAAAAAATATTGGCGAATTTGAATATAAAACGCCTTAAACCGATTAAAAACTGGAAATAAGGTCAGTAACTGTTGAAGTATCGACGTCGTTTATTAGTCACAAAATGTAGGTATTTTATTTCCGAATTTTTGGCTAAGCTCATCTCGGGTTTCAGTTTAAAATATTATTATGTGTAAATTTTTGGATAGGAACCAAATTATGGTGTATTTAATTTTTATACGTTTACTTCCCTTTCATAATAAGATGTCATTGCTATTTTAATATCTTTGATTTATCCGGTGAAGTTAAATGGGTCGTCGAAAGGTCATAGCATCATATATCGATGTTAGCATCTAACATCATTATATTAAAATATAAATGGGATGTTTCCGCAAAGCCATATTTTACCGAACTCGGTATATTAACGGTACCGTCCATATATATTTATCAGGTTTGCACCTTTGTAAGGCTGAACCTGGATAAGTTTGACCGACTAGGCGCAACCCATACGTATAATACTAGACAGAAAGATAAACTTAAAACACCTGCTCTCTCTCTAGCGAAATCTGTTAAGTCTGTGTATATATGTGGTACAAGCATATATAACCATTTACCGGAAAGCATCAGAAACGCAGCTTCTTTCAATATATTTAAATATAAACTGAAAATATTCCTGCAAAGCAGGGCATATTATGACATTACAGAATATTTTGCAGATAAATTTATAAGTACCTCTAGTGTACCTTAATATTATATTATTTTTCAATTCTAGAAATTAGTTCATTTGACTTGTAAATTGTTATATTTACCAATAAAGTATCTGTATATAATAATACCTATTATAATTTTTGGAGTTCCATACTTCAGACGAAAATATTAAATATTATTATAAAAATATATTATATAGACAAAATATTTCTCTTTAATAATGGAACATTTATTTTACAAAAAAAAAGACTCCGACAAACTGAGAACCTTCTTCAATTTGGAGGTTAAATATGACTAGTGACTTTTACAATTATTATGCAAATTTAAATACATAAAAAGTGAAGTCCGTCTGTACCCATATGCCTGTACCTTTTATAGTCTGTACCTTTCACCCCCCTTTCACCCCTGTATCTATTCTAATAAATTGGCCGATATTTTTCTACAACCCCCGAAGCTAAAAACCTGGCTACGCCCAAACCCAACCTATGTTTCTCCTATATTTATCTAAGTAAACAAAATCATCTCTCACTTTTCCAATATCGACTCAGTGATTTTATAGACATAGCTGCGCGCTTTACAAATATTTGGCGGCTGGACAAAACCCGTTCTTGGCCGGTTTTTATTGATACATATTAGTTATATTCATAATTAATAAATTGGTATAATCATAATATTATTCTAAGGATTAAAATTACCGTCAGATTTCAACCTCATGGTAGTGGGCTGGGTTTAAGCAATTGGTTTGTCTTTGAACCTTTATCGGTCTGGGATAATCGATTTGCTTCTTATGTAGTAGGTAGTAGTTTAGTTACTTATGTGTATTTTATGTATTGTTTTGTTGTAGTTATTAAAGGCACTTAAAAAAAACTCAACATGAATGCAATTAAGAGATAACAAAAATAAAATCACATTATTTAATTGGCTTGGAAATAATGACACCTACTCTCAAAATTGACATTTAAAGGTTGCTCTACATTGGTATTCTATGAAATCGATAGACATCATAGAATGTATCGATGTAGATTGATAATAAAAGAGTAGGTAGTTCAGGCAGACCAGATGCACTGTGCTTCATCTCTGACCTCTGACTTAATCGTGAGTCGGTTAGGGTGAGAGTTCGATTCGGTCAATATTTCCTTAGATAGGCTGTATACTGTTGCGCAATAAAAAAAATTGCATGTTACCCTCTAATACCCTCTCCCTTCCCTCTAACCCTCTAATTAATCACGATCAAATGGAGCGTCATACGGCCTTATGGTCTTTGATGCTCTGCCTACCCTGTAAGGGAATATAGGCGTGATTGTGTGTATGTGTACGTAGTGTGAACTAGAAATCTGTCTGGTTTCAATAATGGAAGCAAAGATGTTCCTTTGCATAATTAAAAAAAATAATTAAGTAGTTAAAAACATATGTAGATGTTTTTAAAGGCAGGGAACGAAATCTGTGGAGATTAATTTTGTAAAAAAAAAACACAATAAATCCAAGATGTTCGACAGATTTGATGTGTGAACCACGAGTTCTAGTGTAGAATCCTGAGCTTAGCGATGGATTCAAGAAGACACGAAACAAAATAACTTTACAGTTGAGTGCAATGTAATATTTTTCGTGTTAACATAGCGAGGAAAAATTTTATTCAGCATTATATGCAAGTCTGTTGGCCATAAAATTACATTATATTCACGTGAGTTCACATATACATGTGTATATTTCATTTTTAAGCATGATTTACAACAAAGTATACTTTGTACTAGATTTTTTCTAATTTTTTTTTCTTCTAGCTACGCACAACTCGCACAATGTTCTTCACATATTCAAAACTTTTTCGTGTAAATTGTTGTAAAAATCTAAAACTGCTGAGAGAAAACAAATTGTACATTTTTATTTACATTTTACGCAAATCACAAAGTCTCGTTATTTTAATATAATATTTAGTAATTCTGTAAACTAAACAAAGAGGTTGGAAATATCTTTACTGAGTCTAGCTCTGTCATGTTCTAATTATGAAATGACGTTCGCCCTAGCTTATAAATTGAACTTTTCCACGCTATTATTGACCCTGGAAACCGAACTTTACGAGCTAGTAAGTTTTTTTTTTGTTTTCACACGATATTAACATCAATCAATCGATGTATAGCAACATTGTATTGGTACCGAATTCCTTTCCAATAAGTTATTTACGCCACTTCGAAGAACCGATGACAAAACAACTAGAGACATTCACGAGCGCAAAAACGAATCGAAACAAGGAAGAAAAATAATATAATAAAATAATTTATGCAGGTATACGTATCCGTATGTATACCTGTAGGTATACGTATGTCCATATGATGGGCGTGGCTGAACCAATATATAACAATTAATTCATAATTATACTTCACTAGATGCGCCCCGCGGTTACACCTGCGTGATGATCGATAATGTTGTTATTGTTCAGTGTATCCCACATGAACTGTCAATTTTTTTGGGATAAAAAGTATGCCAGATCCTTCTACATATTATAAGTAATAATCCTGCCAAATTTCATCAAAACCCGTCCAGTAGTTTCGGCGTCCATCGGAAACACCGTACAGACAGATAAAAAAAAATTGAATAAAATAAATATTTAAGGGGGCTCCCATATAACAAACGTGTTTTTTGGCTCGTTTTTGCTCGATATTGATAACGGCAACAGGTAGACGCTTGAAATATTCACAGAATATTGAATTATATTGTTTACTTTAAAAATAAATAATTAAAATAAAATTTATATTTAAGATTTTAATTATAATTCCCATACAATAAACGTGATTTTTTCCTATTTTTTATAGATAATGGTACGGAACCCTTCGTGCGTAAGTCCGACTCGCACTTGGCCGGTTTTATTTATGTAATATTATTTACTATACGCAATGTATGCTAGTTTGAATTTGGAAAGACCATAATTTTTTTTTTTCACTCCTCTTGCTACAATCTTATATTTAGTTAAATGAGTATAGTATATCTTATATTTTGTTAAATGATTCTCTAACTGCATTTATAGACTACTAATAGATCAAACAATTCATGATAGCAATAACAATTTAATTATAGTTTAAAAAACTGAAAAAACCGACATCAAAACACGCAATTCGTTTACTTGGATGTAATTTTTTCAGTTATATTGTTATAAAAATCAAAGTACGTAACCGATTTTGATAAAATGTATATGGGACCACCTCTGAGCTATTTACTCCCCAAACAAAAAATAATAATGAAAAACGACTCACAATTGGCGGAGTCATAGCGTAACAAACATACAAAAAAAAAAACATACAATCGAATCGAAAATCGAAGAACCTCCGTCTTTTTGGAAGTCGGCTAAATATGATATATATGGATATATATATGGTTGATCCCTTCAAAATATTCTGTAATTACATGTTTTTTCGATATAGCGATAACTTTGTAAAACATTTATGACGCATCTCAAAGGAAAGTGACCTTTTTGGAACATGGTATTTACGCAAATATCACCGGGTGGTTTTCTTTTCAACCGACTTCAAAAAAGGAGCTTCTAAATTCGACTGTATTTTTAGGGTACCGTAAAAAAACGGAACCCTTATCACTATCTTATATCTTATCTATCTTATAGGATCACTTTGTTGTCCGTCTGTCCGTTAAGTAAACGGAGGTACTAAACGTAAGGTAAACTGCTTTTTTTGGAAGTCGGTTAAAAATAATTCGAGTTGTGAACTTCGTTTTTCTGAAGTCAGTAAAAAGCATAAGGTGAGTTTTCACTGTTGCGGAACTGGCAGAATAACAAAATCGACCAATCACAATGCTTGAAATTTTTCGCGCGGAGATTTTGAGTGAGTATTGTTGTAGGGTCAATTTTGCACCGCTAAGCTCCACTCCGCTTCCGTGGAAATGCACCCTTAATGTCGATTCTTATTTGCGTCAGCTTCTAGCTTAATACAGAACAAGTGAACGAGTTTCAGTAATTAATAAAATCTGAACACGCGCTTTAGTTTTTTGCAGAGCTAAGAAAATGCCAGAGGTGCTGAAAAAATTAAGTTACCTAATGTTCGAAGTCAATTGATTTCCGTGGTCCTAAAATTATACCATAATAGGTACGTACTTTATTTCTAAGTACTTAATTGATCTTTGTCAGTACATAAAATTAAATGGTATATTTTAATGAAGCTCAGAAAAAACTGGTCAGCAATGCGAAATTATTTTGAAGTATCAATTCACTGACCTTGAATTTGTCTTAGCATGAGACAAACTGTTCTGCATATAAATGACAGTTGATTCGTAATTTATTTTGTAATGCCACGTGCGAGTGCAATGAGAATTAATTTCACGTATTGAGACGTCGAATCAATCATTAAGTAATTAAACAGTCTTTTAAGTATAGACTCAAAAGACAGACTGAAAATAGTTTAAGTCTTTTGAGTTTTAATCCTTTAAATGGCTGGTTCTTAAATACAACAACTACGACTGCGTATCTACTTACAATACTACTTAGTGCATTAGCAACTTATAGTAGGTCCACTTTAAACGGGTGCGGCGCAGATATCATTATTTTTATGTCCATGGACACTTTATGGACGCATCTACGGCGCCTTTTAGCACAATTTTTGATGATAATAAAATGGCATAGACATTTGACAACAACCCTTTTTCCATACAGGTCAGTAGCCAGACACACTGTACGAAATTCTAAGCTCGCGTTGAAGTCTTTTGTTTGAAAATTTGTATGACACAATGCTCCTTTGTGATTTCTCACTAAAGATTAAGTCCTAAACGGGTCCTAAATAAATATTATTTTTGTGTATATTAGTATGTGTAATACAATACGTGTTTTTTTAATCAACTTCGAAAAAATCTCAATTCGTCTGTATATTTTTTGTATGATTACTTCGTCAATTATCAATTGATTTTGATGATTATTTTTTTGTTTGGTTGGTAATACTTTATAGGTGGTCCCGTATAAATTTTATTAAGAATAATTTAGTACTTTGGTTTATTAAATATAAAAACTGGAAAAAATATGTGCCCATCTTGTTATTTCTTTTTGTCATAATGATTTGATTTGTTTCTTTGTTGGCCATTTTGCTACAATGTCATATTAGGCAAGTCATTTTACAATGGTTGTTATACAAATTTTACATTTTATAGTTAGGTACATACGTAAGATTATTCTGTGCAGTACATTTAATAAGTTTTTTTTTTTAGTCCAAAAAGAATGTTCCATAGAGAATGAATATTGAAAAAATAAATTACAATTTAAAGTCAGTCGATTATTGAATATAATTTAATGTCAATAAAGCGCCATTAATTGATTGTTTGAACTCTCAAAAATGAATGTATGAAAATAAATTAATATGAATAAATAAATGAAGATATCAATCAATATTGTCCGAACAAAGTTCGTGTCGCTTACGCACTATGCACTCGAAACCAGGCTTTAGCCTGATTTAGTTGTTTGTATATGCATAACGGCAGACATGCAGCAAGTAATTCAGAAAGTTTTTTTTCCTTGTAGCTAACTCGGGTAATGATAATATGATCGTAATATTTGTGACAATCTAAAATCAATAATGCACCTCATTGCTTACATATCTCCTAGGTTAACAGAAGTAACACGGTGTTTTATTGGTAAACAATATATTATGTCTTCTTAATATAAAGGATAATCTTGGATTGTCGCAAACAAAGATACTTTACTTGGTTACAGTGACAAAAACCGTTATTAATTTGAATTTCCCGTCGCATACGTATCATATCACCTTAAAAAAATACTGTTGGCTGTGTTTTTAACTATCTATTGACATTGTTTTTTTAAAAATTAAATTGTTAAATTAAATTATAAATATAGTTAAATTGTTAAATGGCGCTTTTTCAGTTTTAATTAATGTAATATATATATATTAATTAATTATTCTTCTTCAAAGAACCGATATGTGCTACCGACCGGGTCTCGTATAAACCAAATAAAATTAACTATGCCCTGCACTCTCTGAATGCGACTTTGAATAATTAAACTGCACCCAAACGAAGAGTTAGCGGTATCGCAGACGTGTTGATAGTTTTATTGTTTTGGTGAACTGATTTCTTTTATTTGACAGAGTACTGTCAACGTGGGTAACTTTGACTCTGCGTCAAACATTGTACACGTTAACACGTTTTAGGGACGAATACCCCCACTACACATAAAGTAGGAGTACGTAAAGTTTTTTGTCTATCCTGTGGTCTGATATAAAATATCAAGTACATTTTGATGTAAAAATTCAAGTTTCTTACAAATTTCATTTAAATAGTGAATTTTACCAATTTATCCATAGTATTAAACATGAAGTCCTTTTCTAAGTGCACATATTGTGATGGTCAACTACGGAACCCCACACTGCGCGGCCCGACACGCACTTGACCTTCTTGAAATATTTCGACCTGCTCAGAATGTATTATTTACGCCTTTCTGCAAATTAGTAATTCTGCGCTAACTCTGCGCTAACCGTCAAATAAACAAATAGTCGAGCCCCCGGCAACATCACTGAATGTCAAGGGCGAGGTCGGTGGCCTCCTGAATCGGACGTCGCTAATGATTACCACAAACCAGTATCAAAATGTTTATGTGGACTAGTATCGAGTATTGGATGCAGCTTTAGTTGGCCACGGGTGGATGTCCCGATTGGAAAATAAAATATGCAAACAAATGTGTACTTTAGCTTCAATCTAATATAGATAGGTATAATCTGAATCTCGGAAACGGCTCCAACGATTTTAATGAAATTTAATATGTAGAAGGTTTAGGGGGCGATAAATCGATCTAGCTAGGTTTACAATTTTTAGAAAACGTCGTTTTATCCGTGTTTTCAAGCAATGAAAAACTGCTACAATAGGTATCATACGAAGTAAATTTCGCCACTATCTACAAGGTTGTAATAGCTCAAGTGGGAAATCGGGCGATTCAATCAGAAGACCTCGGTTTGATTCCAGGTAGATGATATCATTTTTTCACTTACTTTTTCAAGTACCTTCTTTTGTGAGAAAAACTATCATAAAAAAATGTTAAATGTAAAAAAAACGATGTCACACTTATTATGCGACTGTGATGTCCTTGCTGGTGAAAGGATGAGCATCCTCGGAATGGCTTATCCTAGGCCGGAGGACTACAGACATACTCCTTTGCACGGCGTTTCGATTTAATCGAGTACATTTTCCGCTAAGGGTGTGGTAGAGTCTAGGGGTGTACACAAAAGATCCTCATGGATCGAAGTGTCGCCGACCAGTTTGTTGGCTCCCGCTGTGACTATACAAGATAAGATAAGAAGATCATAAAAAAACCGGACAAGTGTGAGTCAGACTCGCCCACTGAGGGTTTCGTACAAACTAGTAGATAAAAAGGGGAAATCATATATTTTTTTTATATTTTCTTTCATAAACCGAAAAATATACATCGTAAAAATATTTAAAAACCTGTTTTAGCTTATGCGACTAAAGCTCTTTCATATGATACGGTTAATTCACTTTAAAATTTGGACCTTCATTCCTTGCATAAAGACACTATTTTTTGTGATAAAATTAAAAATGACCGGTTCTCAGGTTTTTCCTATATGTGTACTCTAACACAAAGCTTCTTGCCAAATTTCATTGTTCTAGGTCAACGGGAAGTACCCCATAGGTTTTGATTCCCTTGTGAGTGTCGAAATGTGCGTTTTTTACGATATATTCGACTGTAACTTTTTTTTACGAAAACTAAGAAACTTTATTTTTCTTTCTGCAGCAAGATACTATGGATCTGGGTATATGGTTTTAATTTCAACTCGATGCCTTCACGCGTTCCCGAGATAAAGGTCTTGACACCCGACGGACGGACAGACGTACAGACGGACAACAAAGGGATCCTATAAGGGTTCCGTTTTTTTCTATTGAGGTACGGAACCCTAAAAACATCCAGGTACTATCAATTTAAGCTTCAATATCAACGTTATGTTAGAATGACCCCTTCTACTTAGATAAAGATATAGTAATCTAGGTCGTAACTAAGTTCCTATCTTGTACCATAACGTCACTAGTTAGTCAATTTTTTGGGTTCTATAGCCCTGTCTACCTTTGTGTGGTCTTCTAAAAATATTGAAAAAAAAAAATATTCAGATATTACATATAGGTACTGGCGACGGAGTAGTGAAATAACATATGTATATTTTTCTACTCCTCAGCTAGTTTAAAAGATATCAAAGAAAATCTGTTTTAAAATGTTTGTCAAAACAAATTCATTTCTCACTTTTTTATTATACTTACTCAATGATTTTTATATGTTTAAAAATGTTGCCATGCGTTTGGAGCGCATTCTTAAGTATATATTTATTATTTATTGGCATCTCACAAACCAATTAGACCCCACAAGTGGTTACCACTCACTTTTTAAAACGTATCGATAATTATAATATTATACACTTGAGTAATTAATAAGGACAGACACGTTGCTGCAATCCGTGATTTACATAAATACATAATACGTCAAGGGAGGAAAATGAATGAAGTGGATAACAGCTACGTTGCGCGCTTGTTGCGCGTATGTAAATATTCTTCTTTACTCTATAACATACAGGACAGAACGCAATTACTTCTTCACGGTCAAACGGCTAAACCAATTATGATTAAATTAGCTGCCACATAGGCTACTTTTTCCCGAAAAATAATGTCTCCTTTGATTTGATGTAATTTATGTAAAACTACTAGTATATGTAAAACTGCTAGTATGATTATATTCATGAAGAAGGCAAAAAGATAAGCAACACGGACAGACGGAAGCCCGTAACAATTGCATCTAGCACTGAACTTCAAAATGTATAATAAGACATCACAAATGATCAGATCAATTCGAATTCGAATATGATCAGATATTGAGTTGTTATTCTGTCATGTTTACGCAACCGACCCTGACATTTGGAGCAGACTCGCGTACAATCTGGCCGCGGCTGTCAATGTAATACCAGATCATGTTCCATTTGATAGGTCGGTGCACGGCGCGGCAGCGGCTCGTGCCTGTAGCATCCGGGAAAGAATAGTTACCACCAGCCTACAGGCGTAAAGTTGAGCTGACTCAAATTATGTTGTATAGCCTTTTGTGTGTATAAAAATATGAGTGGCTGGCTATTAACTACAATAAATTATTTACAATATACCACATTACTTATTTGTTACAGAGTACAAAAGCACGAAAACTACCCGAGCGCACTCTGTGCAAACAAAGGAAGAGCACAAATGCGATAGACTATTACTCTCTCACCCATTCACGAAAGAGTAAAATTAATGTCATAAAGTAAATTTATATTTAAAGTAAAGTGAAATCGTAGTACACTTTTTAAAACTATCACGGTCATTCATTAAAGCACTATTATTATTAACGGGATATTTACCGTGGTTCGCGTAAATTTTGAGCTCCCGATATTTCGGCACAGTTACATGCACAGTTTAGCCCGTGAACATGGTGCATGTAACTGTGCCGAAATATCGGGAGCTCAAAATTTACGCGAACCACGGTAAATATCCCGTTAATAATAATAGTGCTGAAATCGTAGTGGTATTTGCCAAACTTCGTTGTATTTGAATTTTCTATTTATTTAATCTACATAGACTCCTTAGATTTAACATTAAATTTAGAAACAATTTTGTAAAATTCTGTAAGTTTTTAATAATGAATAAAAATCGTAGGAAAATTGGAAAATACACATTCAATGGATTGTAGCAGGCTTAAGCAGCTAGCTTAAATAATTGCTTAGATAATTAGACTCAACATTATGAAATAATTCGTAATAACTTATGGCCATCGAACCTGCCATAGCAATATTTCGGCGTAGTATTAATTACAGACAACGCAAAAGAGCACAAGTATCTGCATTTCGTAATTTTTTGACCTTTTTGGTATCAGAAGTGCATTCGCCATAAAGTTCCAAAAATTAATAATTCTGACCATAAGTACCTTATTCGAGGCTATAAATAATTAAGCACTTTAACATTCCTACGTCCAAAATGTATCGATGTGAAGATCTTGCATTTCAGCGTGGAATGTTTGCACTTGACCGAATAACGAGCGTTTCATTTATATGCTTCTGGATTCGAAGTGGACGCTGTCCCGCTCGCATGCGACCTCTTTTTAACCGACTTCAAAAACGGAAAAGATTGTCGGGTGTATTTTTATTTTTCTTAGGTACCTCATAACTCCGTCATATACTAACCGATTTGGAAAAATACTTTTTTTATTTATTTCATAAGTAAATAATAAATATTGGAGGACATTTTCAAGCAACACCATCTAGCCCCAAACTAAGCAAAGCTTGTACTATGGAAACCAGATAGCTAATGTTTTTTTTTTGTAAATACATACAATTATGATACAAACAGCCAGACACAGAACAAACATCTATGCTCAGCAAAAATGTTTGCCCGGGGTGGGTATCGAACCCACGACCTACAGCTCAGAGGCAGACATAACCACTGAGCCATGAAGCCCGTCCAATTTAAAAGGATATATTTTCAGATTGGTTAAAATTTTATCAAAATCGGTTTTTTAAAACAAAATAACTGCAAAAAATATTTCATCCAAGTAAACGAATGCGTATTTTGAGGTCGGTGAAGAATACGTATTTTTGTCGTACTTTTGGGCAATTTACATTTATTACACGTTTTGAGGAACAGTTGCTTGTACTCCAGTCGTAGAATGATTCATTTTACACCGGGCCACCGGTTCACTGCCACCTGTAGAAATAAAAGGTGCTTTATTGGCCCTTTTCACCACAGATCCTATACGAGTTAATATACGTTCTCGAAGCTGAAGTATGCCATCATAATATTGATATAGCACTCATAAATGTATTGATACTTTATTGATGTACATGGCGCGACCTTTCACTTAATATAAGCGGAGACGGCAGGCGGAATTTAAATAGAGATGAATATTGAATTCATGATTTAAGAACAACTTAATTCTTAACAAGATAAGTCAATGTAAAAAAAAAAGGTTTGCAGTCGTCTACTCGCTCACACACAAAAGCTTTTATTTTTAAAAGATTTAAAACACATATGAATTTAACACGTAGAACTAATGGCCGATGGGGATGGGGATGGGGGGGGGGGGGGGGCGACCACGTACCGGCAAGCGCAACGTAGGAAGACCAGCTATAAGGTCGACACTGTCGACAGAAGACCTCATAGAAATAGCAGGAAAACAATAATGGCAGGAAAATACATGCAAGTCGCTTCCAACCAATCTTTTTGTAAATTCATGGGGGAAGCCAATGTCCAGAAGTGAAGATGCTTTAGTATCTAATTTTTCCATAGATTAAGATTTTTTCGGTGATTAAACTACTTTGACCTTTTCCCTCGTCTCCATCTTTCCTATCCATCCAAAATTTCTTCCCTTTGACGTTTTTTCACCGACTTCAAAAAAGAAGGTATAGTCTAGGAACAATAATATTGTTCCTGTTCCTAGACTATATCTCCTTTTTTAGAGACAATTACTGTCACTTAAATTTTCACCAAACTAAGCGAATTTCCTTAAATATATATTTCGGAGCCCTATTATAATATGGCCTCGAATTTTGTGATTTTTGAATTATATTCAAGAATATTGTGATTAATGTAAACGTTTAAAGTTTTACTTAAAGTTTCTGCTGACATTTGCGCTCCTTCCTAGGAATCCTTGCGTGCATCAGAAATCATATGTTGATCATTTGACAGTGACAGCTGCTAATTAAGCTCCGTTTAAGCACAAAACAGATATCTCTGTTTTGTGGTTTATGTCGATCTCGTATAGTTCTGACATATCCGCCTATTTTCCTGTTGTAAGTTCAAGAGAATCTGTCAGTTCGGAGGTTGTCGTGGAAAGTAACAATGTTTTTATTTTATAGTGTTGTAGTGTTGTTGTATTTTATGTTTGTTTCATTTTTTGTTGTTATTTTTGGCACAATATAAACAAGCTCGAGATGCTAAGACACGACTGTTGTTTTTTCACTGCAATATTTTTAACACGCTTTTATTAGGTCGACCTGTATGTAACTAACTACGAGTATGTAACGAAATCTAAGGTAACTTAAGGTAATTTAACCATCTTCCAAGGATCGTAGCGTCATGAAAATTGGCAGCTGTATGTAGTTTTGATGACAATACAATAATATGGTACTGTCGAACTGATCTGATGATGGAGCCGGAAGATATGAACTAGAACTTCATGATGGAACATCGTATCATAGCTGTGTTTGGATTTGTTAGAAAAGTCTTGTAATGAACTTTGACCACAATAATTTGTAGCGTGTTTTTTAAACTGTAATTTATAAATAAATAATGTTCGAATTTCATTTGTCAGTTTGTTCCCTATAAGTCACATTTAATCTGTCACACCGTAATTCAACGGGAATATCCCGTTGTGTGACACATTTTCGCACACATAAGGTGTATGTTAATTTTGGTATGTGGCATAACTAATATAACTATACTATATTAGCCTCGAAATCATGTTCTGCGGTATGAGATTGCATGCAAAGTTTATTAAATGCTGTAAAAAGGGGAAAATATATATTTATAGTGATAACTTTATTATTATTAATTTTAAAAATGTACAATATTAGTTTTAACCTTCACATCCAGTTTGCTTATTTCAACTTAACTGTTTAAATGTCTATTAATAGTAGCACTGTCGCCCAGGATGACATAATTGAGAAATTATAGATGACGGTGGCATGCGTACGCGCAACTGTCAAGGCCGCAGGGGGCTTGACCTATGCCTACGAACCTTCCGCTTGTCAACGCTCCACAACTGCTGAGTACGGCTCAAGGTGCAAACTCAAGCGATTCCCAATTTTTTTTTCTTTTTACCTGACTGCGTAAGAGGGAGGGTTATGTTTTTCGAGTATATATATATATAATTATGTATTTTGTATGTATGTATGTATGTATGTGGGTATGTATGTATGTCTCTATATGATCGCCTACAGCCTAAACGCCTTGACCGATTTTGATGTACGTGTCATTAGATTCATCTTCACTACTTAAGTGTCATAGGCTATATTTTTTGTAATAATAATAATAAATTTCTCGCAAAAATAAAAAAAATGCGTTTTTTCATAACATCCAACGAACTTTTTTGTTAAACATAAGTGATTTTACTAGAATTATTCTAAAGAATGACCATCTTAATAATCTTTTACAGCGATTTTACGCATACTTTTTCACAAAAATGTATACTCAACAGCGTATCAAGCGTAACGAAAACTTATGTTAGACTGTAAAAACTACTTTTCTGCAGTCGGGTATTTGTTGTAGTTGTTTGTTTTTGTTTTGTATTGTTATTGTTTTTGTATTGTTTGTAGTTGTCGGGTAGTTGTTTTTTTATGTAAACAAGTATATATATTAAAAATATAGATACTTGTTTACATAAAATAGTTTTATATTAGACCACCAACTCGTCAGATAGTAAGCGAAGCGGCGACGGTGTGGCCGAGGATGGAGCTTGTGCTCTAGAAGTTTCACTCTAGCCTTGAAAATTCCAAAATTGTAGCTACCAGGAAATTGGAAAAGCACTCATATTAATCGTAAAAAACTGAAGCAACCGACTTCTCATGGATGCCATTGTCAGAACTGGACCAAATTGAAATGGGACCACACGGGAAGCACCAGCTTTCAAATATAAAAAATAATCATCAAAATCGGTTCACCCAGTCGAAAGTTCTGAGGTAATAAAACATATATATATTTTTAGTCGAATTGAGAACCTCCTCCTATTTTTGAAGTCGGTTGAAAAAAGGTACTCATCAAGCGGGCATGAAGATATTCAGCTTACATTTACTACTCGAAGTGATTTGAGTGCTGTGAAAAAATCAGTTATTTTATTTTTGTATGTAACAGCTTTTTGTTTTCGCGATTTCAGGGTTGATCCCATTGTAAAAGCTGTTGATAATGATGAGTACAATTACCCCTTAAAATATAGTTTCTAAATAAGTATAAAAGTTTAAAAAACTAAAAAAAAACGGACAAGTGCGAGTCACTCGCCCACCGAGGGTTCCGTACAAACTAAATAAAAGGGGAAATCATATTTTTTTTTTTTTTTCTTCATAAGCCGAATATTACATCGTAAAAATATTTAACACATTTCTTGCTCACCACTCGGATCCGAGTGGTGAGCAAGGATAGTAGCGGCGCCTTCCACTCGGATCCGAGCGAGCGCCCGTTTTCATAATTTTGTAGTAGTCAGTAAACCGCGTTTGAGGCAGTTAACGTTGCTTTGCGCGGCCACTCTGTACTTAATCAAAATTCGCCTAAAAAGTTTTGGTTCCCAGATGAAGTAAAGGGTCTGCAGGGGGCGAAGAATGTGTTAAAAACCTGTTTTAGGTTATGCTAATGAGGCTCTTTCATGTGATACCTCACATGATACGGTTAATTCACTTTAAAATTTGGGCCCTCATTCCTTGCATAGAGACACATTTTTTTTTGTGGTTAAATTAAAAATGTCCAGTTTTCGGATTTTTTCCTATATATGTGTACTCTAACACAATGCTTCTTGCCAAATTTCAGAGTTCTAGGTCAATGGGAAGTACCCCATAGGTTTTGATTCCTCTGTGAGTGTCGAAATGTGCGTTTTTACGACATATTCGGCTGTAACTTTTTTTTATTAAAACTGAGGAGTTTTATTTTTCTTTCTGCAGCAAGACACTATGGATCTGCGTCTATGGTTTTAGTTTCAACTCGATACCTTCACGCGTTCCCGAGATAAAGGTCTTGACACCCGTACGGACGGACAGACAAACAGACGGACAGACGGACAGACGGACAACAAAGTGATCCTATAAGGGTTCCGTTTTTTCCTATTGAGGTACGGAACCCTAAACGTACTTATACCTATTCTTATCAAATTATTGTATTGTCATCGGTCCTTGATAAGTATGCCAAATTTCGAGTTAATCCGACGTTTTAAAAGGGGTCAAAATCATGTTCAAAGTTTCCGTTACATACATACTACTATATACGTATGAAGCTAATAAAGCGTGTTAAAAATAAATGCGTATATGCGTGCAAATCAACTTTTTCGCCTGAAATTCGTATTTGCGCTTGTGGAATACCATAACCGCATGACAGGGTCATTCTCATCAGCCGTCAAATTAATATCAACATATTTAAATAGTGATTTAAAGCCCTAATTCGACGTGTAACGGTCTATATTAGTCTGAGCCAGCCAGGTATGCATCATCTATTCAATGCAAATGATTCTCCTTAGCAGTTTAAACTTAACGCGAATTTGCGTTTTTGCGGTTGCGTTTTGTTATGTTAGACTCATTTTCCTTCAAAAATATAAAAAAACTGAATTTAAATTCGTACTTTCTGGAACATACGATGTAACAATGGACGACTTTCTTATAGTCTAATTGGGCAATTCTGAATCCAGCATATAAACTATTAAGATTCTTAAAATCAATCAAACAATTATAATTTAATAAACTGAAACAACCGACTTGAAAACACGCGTTTCCTTGGATGACCAATTTATTCCAATTGTTGCAATGAAATTGGCCGAAGACTAAAGGACAACAGTGGTGACTCCCGTTCTGCTTCGTTACTGGTGTCAATGTTGACCAATGCCATACAGCGTGGCAATGCTGCGAGCATTATGGGCACCTTTCCACCAGGGTTGATGCAGTATGAGTTTCAATTAACGAAATTTTAATTTAATTGAATTTATTATTATGAATTATCACGGCGGAATATCATGCAAGTGACAGGAGGGTCAAGGGTGCTGGATGCAGACCGCTTTTAGTTTATATACCTAAAAAAAAAAGTCCTTGTAAACGAATTGCGTATTTTGACGTCGGTTTTTTTCTGTTTTTTAAACTATTATTGTAGCACTAGTGATTGATTCAAAATAAAGTAAGGATCACACATTACAAGACCGTGAATGGGCAAACCATTCCCCCGAGCGGGAGCCGACGAGACGACACGCAATCCGATACAATCTCCTCCTGAGACGTATGTATTACACGCTATAACGATATCTCAATTCTCAATCCATATTTCTGCTGCTCTGTAATTAATTCTCATATTGATAATACTTCATCCTGCGAGAAGTGTTTTGTAAATAAATTCGCTTTCATCCGAGTAACGAGTACTCGTTCAGCTGACGTTAATATCTGATAAAATCACTATTTATTGCCGAACGCTGGATAAAAGCTCGAGAGCTTTGAGCCTTTTTGGTTAAGCCTTTACTTGTTCAGAAAAAAGTTATTCCTTATTTTGCGCCAGCATCCTCCATGTTTGTATAAAAAGATTTTTTTTATTTGTCTTTTGAGCCAGTAACATTTTTATTTTAATATTTTTTTATCAAAATAGTGGTATGTGATGTGTAATTTTGTTTTATAGTAGCTGCCTATATTGCCTATATTTTATAGCGTGATGAATTGATCTGTGATTTTTATGTGACGAAATAGATTTACGTTTGACTACCAACTCGCCTGATGGTGAACGATGATATGGTCGAGAATGGAGCACGCTGATCTATAAGATCTATCTATGTAAATGTCTGTAAAATTCACTCTATCCTTAACAAATACAAAATTGTAGCTCTCAGAAAACAGACAGGAAACAGTTTTCGGCAGTTTTCATGTTATTAACATTTTAACACGTCATAATTTCTACACAAAAGCTGAAGCGATATAATTAAACATATATTTTATATTAAGGATATCACAATTCAAAGATGGCTCATTTCAACTTTTGTCTCACTATGGTAAATAATCACATCAAAAAAAAACAAGAAGTTATCTAAATTAAAAAAAAAACAATATACCACAGAAAAGTGGTTTTTCCAGTCTAACTTACGATTTCGTTACACTTGCTTGATACGCTGTCGAGTGCACGTTTTTTGTGAGAAAGTATGTGTAAAATCGTTGTAAAAGGTTATAATTGCGAATTCTTTAGAATAATTCTAATAAAATCAGTTATTTATTACGAAAAAGTTCGTGGAGGTTACGAATAAATGCATTTTTTAATTTTTGCGAGTATTGTTATTACAAATAACCTAACGACATCTCGCACATCAAAATCGGTCAAGCCGTTTGGTCTGTAGGAGTAATATAGAAACATACATACATTATATACATACCCACATGACAATACATATACTATATATAGGTAAAAGATGAGAGTAAGCCTCCTATTCTGTAAAAGACTTGTTAAAGACCCAGCTTCAAAATATGTATGTTTTTAATAAAGACACAACTTCTAGGGGCATTAACGAAAAAACGTTACCTAACTTTAACCAACGTGTTAAATTCTCTATTTTCTTTCCTCAAGTGTCATTACGTACGTAATGACACGTGTCAATGAGAAGTTGACATTTACGCTAAGGCTTTAAAAGTAAAAAAATAAGTATAGTTTTAAAAACTGATGCAATCGACTTCTCATGGATATCATTGTCAGAACTGAACCAAATTGAAATGGGACCACATGGGAAGCACCAATCGTCAAAATCTGTTTACCCGAAATCGAAAGTTATGAGGTAACAAACATAAAAAAAATACAGTCGAATTGATAACCTCCTCCTTTTTGGAAGTCGGTTGAAAAAATAATGTTAATTAAAATACAATAAAAAGGAAATAAGGTTCATAAATGAGGACCCCCGAGACGTGTGATATCCGTTTTAATCATCCCGAGTCCTTAATGTCTGTTAATGTGATATTTTTTGCCTCTGCTTATCTTTTTACTGCATTTTTATTATGTCGGCGGATGTTATCTTACGGCCGCGAGACGGAAAGCGACCACCTGGCAGACCTCCAACTCGACGGTCAGGTGACATCGACAAGGCAAGGGGAAGACAGTGGATGAGACTGGCACAAGAACGGAAAGAATGGCGCGGTAAAGAGGAGACCTGTATACTCAGTAGTGGATGGACAATGGTTGATGATGAGTTATATATTTACAACTTGTGTTTTACTTAGTATATTTTTGATTCGAAATTTCCAATTAATAGTTTTTAGTTTAGTAATTTAGTTGATTTCCATATTAAAACGTGTGTTTTGGTTTCAGATGGAGATGAGGCGGTATAAGTCGAGCCGGACGTCTTTCTTGACCTTCTGGATATTTTTATTACAAGTAAGCTATAAAATCCATATCGTTTTGTTTTTACCCGACTGCGTAAGAAGGAATGTTATGATGTTCACGTGTATGTATGTATGATTCAAGATTCAACATTTATTTATTTTGTTGTTGTATAGAGATATTAACATATACTTGGAACACATGTTCTTGCCCACTCATGGCGTACAAATGGCGTATGTGGGTATGTATGTATGTATGTTTCTATATGAGCGACTACAACTTAAGCGGCTTGACCGATTTTGATGTTCGAGGTATCATTAGATTTGTCTTCACTCCCTGAGAGTCATAGGCGATACTTTTTTGTAATAAATATAACGCATCTCTTGCAAAAATAAAATAAATATTTTTTTGTAACCTCCAATGAACTTTCCGTAATAAATATTGAGCTGTACATACAGCTCAATGGTAATAAACAAGTGATTTTACAAGAATTCACGACCTAATTCCACCCTTTCACTAGAAGACTAGCAGAAAGTCGGTGAATTACCACCCATTTCTCATTGAAATGTAAAAATTCCATACTTAGCGATATTCACATTATTTATGCGAACTGCACACAAAAATAATTCTTTGCCACCATCTCTGTATCCTGAGAACTACAAATCCTGGAATTTTCAAGGCTAGAGTGAATCTTCTAAATCGACGAGCTCCATCCTCGGCCACAACGTCGATTGACATCAAACGAGTTGGTGGTTAATCGTATCTTGCGTAAAAAAGAGAACTATTCTAAAGAATGCGCATATATATTTTTTGCAGCGTTTTTAGGCTTATTTTCTCACAAAAAACGTAAATTCAACAGCGAATCAAGCGTAATAATCGTAAGATAGACTGCAAAAACCTCTTGTTGGTATAAGTATATAGTACCTACACCTTCTTGCGAAGTCGGGTAAAACTTATAAATTTCTTCTGTCGTATCTCCTGTTTGCCCCGTGATATTTCCCCATGCTCCATGTCGTCAGATGCTGGGCAGCGCGCGCCGCGGCGCGGAGGGGCACGGCCGGCTGATGGACCCGCCGGCTCGCAACTCCATGTGGAGGTTCGGCTTCCCCAATCCCGTCAACTACAACGACAACGAGCTCTTCTGTGGGGGGTATGCTGGTATGTACGATACAATTCTTAAATGTCCGTAATTCCTCCTTCCTTCAAACTTATTTACCCTACTCTTCTCTCTTGCTACTTTACCCTTCCCCAATCCCCCAACACACCCTATCCTCTCTAAGCCCTTTTCCTTCTCTCAGCCCAATCTCATCCCTATCCAAGGCAAACGGTTTGTGAGTAAACCGATAGCTCTGCCGTTTGCCTTCTCCTATCCTATTAAAAAATACCATCATTCGTCTAGCTCGCGCATACCCACATCTTTGAAGATATAAAATGACTAAAATGAACTTATAAATAAATCTACGTGGTCTAAAGGTTGCCGCTTTAGACTTCATTGAGTTCGGACGTTTTGAGTGGTTGCTAATGCGAAATCCTTGTCGGTATAATATCGTTGGGTCGAAAGGAACACGAGATGGTTTTGTGCATGAACGTAGCGCGGGCGCCATTAGTTGGAGTACCTAAATACACCGCACCCGAGCTTTCTGCTTTTCATTTCGAATATAAGGAAAGTATAAAAACCTGATTAGGTTAACATAATCCATAATCGGAATTCGATAAACTAATTACAATAATAACTAATATTCGATATACGAATCTGTGAGGTGAGGTAAGTATGTAGGTACGTAAATAATTAGCGCTCGACTGAAGTGCCGTTGTCCCATGTTTGTATTTTTTTCGCATTCTACCATTGCAGATGATACGAAATATAATAATATAGAAGCCAAAACAAGGAGTGTTTTTTATTATTATTATTTGACAGCAAGAAATAATTACCATATCTTTGGGAAGAAACAGATTTTGTTAAAATAAAGATATGATAAGCATGCAGGCTTTAACCAACCTAAACGTGGTGTTATAAATAGTGGTAGATGCAAAATACTACTCCAGACAGGGCTCCAGACATCGTAAAGTGTACCGTACCTTGCGGCATTTTAGAACGCGGCAATAATCGAGTCGGTTCGTGCGGCAACTCGGAATCCATAATACAAAGTGCGGCTGCCACGCATGGCAATGCTCGAGTAATTGCCTCACGTAATGGATACGCAGCTTTTCTAAATTTGTTATGGAATAACAATCAATTTCAACAATTTAATTAATTACGTCAGGCAAATCATGCGGCATCACCCAACGGGTGTCCAAATTGAAGCTGATCGATGGACTTTAATTATAATGGATACCTTAGCAATGCAAAAAAAATACAAGACAGGCTTTCTTTTCTGATGATGAAGCTATTATGTCAATTATTATACTCAAACCGTGCCATCATACAGGAATCGTACAAGCGGCGGTGTTTTTTGCTTGGAATTGAACAAATTAATCAAAATGACAGGATTGACAGGTCGCTGAGTAATTCATACTCGATTGAGATAGGTATCGGATGAAACTTCGTAGAAGGAAAGTTACGTTTTCGGGACAAGGGCGTCGCCAAGGGGGGGGGGCAATGTCATTTTGATTAATTTGTTCAATTCCAAGCAAAAAACACCGCCAAGGACGGCGAAGTGAGGCGACGCCACTTGGCGTCGCCAGTGGGGGTTGGGGGGGGGGGGGGCTTAAGGGGGCAGCTGCCCCCCCCCCTAGAGATTTGGAAAATGTAGCCAACTGCAAAGCAACCAAAGTCCTAAAGCCGTGCAATTGTACCTGTACCTACAATTCATATTTTTCTCCTCCATAATTTTAACTTGATTTTTGATTTTCGTTACTAACGTTTTGTCTACCATTTTCATAGCATTCCACGGCTGACTATTCACATATCCTCAGGGCATTATCCTGCACAGAATGTTATTTGTAAGCGGTTTTTTCACCTCCATTGATTTCCCTAACGAACCACGACGGCAATGCTCTACAAGTAGGTATTTATAAAGCCTATAATTACCAGTTCAATGAACTGATGCGCACATCAATAATTTCTATTGTGAACGAATTCAAGCAAAAAAAACATGTAATTTGATTTGCAATAATAGGATTTAATTTAGCGATAAAAAGGTACAATAAAAATCATTATCTCTGCTCTGGCGCATGGCGGTGCGCAGGATATGTTTTATTATGATAAAATAATATCTTTATTCTGTGTCATGCTGGGCGCCGCGGGGGCGATTTTAACGGGGATCTTGTTAAAAGTAATTGTTCTTTTGACATTTGGTTAACGGATATTCAGAAACTCTTACATACAACATGTACACTATTTACTTTTCTGTTTTTTTCACTATTTTTGAAAATTAAAAAAGAAACACATGACATGCATGACTCTGTTGCGGACTCTGCCTTTCAAATGACTGAGCAGACGATGGATCTGAATCTTTCATCCGTGAACAAAAATGGCCGCTCATATCCGTTGTTGCCGCGACTACTTGAGTTTGATCTCGACGTACTCAAATACAAATACAAATACAAATACAAAATACTTTATTTGGTCTTAGAAAGTAGATATACAACTTATTGACTCCAATGGCTCCGAACTAGTTAGAAAACTGTGTTTCGGATGCCATTGGCTTCTCTAATGTTCATAATAAAAATATCTATAATATACTAGATCTATTATCCAAACTATCAAAGCATTATTATAATGAAAATATACAAAGTATTATTATAATGGAAATATACTTTAAATTACAAAAGGTTTTTAATTTTTTTAATAACTAAAATGTATACAATACTGGTTATAACTATTAATTCCATTCAATTACGTTTAGCTTATATATTGATGTAAGATTCAGTAGTATTATAGTCCATACCTTTCAATATGTGTACAATATTTTGTTTACATTGAAAATAATTTAGATTGCGAATAGAAAAGTCTGTGTTAATCTTATTATACAAGAAAGGTCCTAGATAAAAACCAAAACGTTTAGCAAACACTGTATTTGTTTGGTTCTCTTTAAATATTTTATTTCTTTTACTAGTTTTACGTTTTTTAATTACATTGCTGTTGTCATCCGGGATTTTGACATGTTGGTTTAGGATAGTTTGTAGTATAAACAATTGACGCACTGTAAGAACATTACATTCGAGGTACAGGTCAGTAGTAGGGTAAAGTCTTGGTTTAAAGTTAGCCACCTTTAAGATAGCTCGCTGGGCACACTCTAGTGGTTCTGAAATTTGTTTTACATATACCTCCCCAGCTAGAAATACAATAAGTCAGCAAAGATTGGCAAAGAGAGTAATACATTGTCTTGAGGAGATCAGGATCAGCGATATGCCTTAGATTTTTAAATATAGGAAGTAGTTTTCTTATGCGACATTTCAGGTTAATAATATGTTCTTGGAAAGAGAGATTGTTATCAATAGTTACTCCTAGATATTTAATTGAATTAGTACGAGATAAAATCGGACAAGCGCAATATGTTTTAGGGCAATTTGAACAATGCACACGGAGTTTGAGATATTCAGATTCCTGTGGTTGAGAGGAGTCTAAGATAGAGAAAGTGATATATTTTGTCTTGTCCACATTTAAACTAAGTGCGTTGTTGTATAGCCAGTTGCTTACTGAGTTGAATCCAGACTGGGCCGCTAAGTATACTCGAAGCCAAGACTTTTCACGGAAAAGTAATACTGTATCGTCTGCAAAAGTTAATATTCTACTGTTAGTCGATAGTCCAATATTACAGAGATCATTTATAAAGCACAAAAAGAGAGTAGGGCCAAGAATGCTTCCTTGAGGCACACCATATGTTACAGATAAGAACTGGCTTATATGCTCTCCAATTTTTACACACTGTTCTCTGTTCGAAAGATAGTCTTTGAGAAGTTGGTAAGGCACGCCACGTATTCCAAGATTTTCTAGCTTTTTAAGCAAACCGGGAATCGGCACAGTGTCAAAAGCCTTTTGTAAGTCTAGAAAGACACCCAGGCATTTGTCCCCACTATCCATGCTATTTACTATAAATTCAGTCAGATTCAATACGGCATCCGCCGTGGAAATTCCATGACGGAAGCCGTATTGATTAGGGCTAAGTAGGTTGTACTTTTCTAAATATGTAACTAGGCGTTTGTTTATTAGTCGTTCTAAAACCTTAGACAGTGCAGGCAAAACAGATATGGGCCTGTAGTTAGTGTAAGCTGATTTGTCACCATTTTTAAATATTGGATGAACCATTGCCTTCTTGAGTGCATTAGGGAAAATTCCTGATTTAAAACTTAGATTACAGATATGGGTGATGATCGGGGCCAATATAGCTGCGTTTTGTTTTAGAATAGCAGAGGGTATTCCGTCCCAACCAGGAGAACTATCTCCTTTTAGGTTATTGAGAATATGATATATCTCTGTAGGGTCAGTTTCCAACAACATAAAAGAGTTTGGGGGTGTTGAATTTTTTACTTCACTTGGGGTAGTTTCAGGTAATATTTTTACAGCAAGATTTTTACCTATGCAGACAAAAAATTTGTTAATATCTTCAACTATTTCTTTAGGAGATTCAGTTCGAGCCGTTAAAAGGACATCATTTGAATGCTTACTAGGTTTGAGATTAGTGACTTCGTTTATAACCTGCCATGTTTTTTTAATGTTAGATTTAGCCTTACTAAGTTGATCTCTCTCGTAATTATGTTTTACCTTTTTTAATATTGTTCTACAAAAATTTCTATATCTTAAATAAGATATTTTAAGGATTTCATTCTCTGGATATTTTCTCAATTTAGAATGCATTTTGTCACGATTTTGTATACACTTTAGAAGACCCTGTGTCATCCATGGTTTAATAATATGTTTTTTACATGATAGAGATAAGGTTTCTGTATTATCCTTAAGTATCTTACCAAGAGCGGATTGAAATTTGTCTGTAGCCGTATTACAATCTTCCTCCAAAAACAGAGTTGAGAAGTCATATTTTGATAGGGCTTCTGTAATTTTTGGGTAGTTGACCTTAGAGATTATTTTTGATTGCTTCCTTTTTATTGGTATATTTAAGGACAAAACTGTGGGGTAGTGGTCTGTCACTGTACTTTTGACTACTAAGGTAGTAGCTGAGAGGTTTGTTTTTAACATGACATGATCAAGACAACTTTTTAAACGAGTTGGGATCAAGTGCGCTGGGAGTAGGCCATGAGATGATGTTAGTAATAGGTATTGGTCTGTCATCTCATCTGATATACTTGGCATTATATCAATGTTGATGTCTCCCATAATAATAATATTTCTATAGGAAGCTACTGATTTAAGGATGTCATCTAAAGACGAGATAAATATATTACGATTTTTAAAACATGGGGGGCGATAAATTGAAATAACAGCTGTATCATTTCCTATTATACTAACTAAACAATTTCCATCCCTAAAATTAGGTTCATAGGTAATAGCCGTGATATTTGTATTTATATATACAGTAACACCATCATTTTGGTTATATATTGTTTTAGAAAAGTTACATGTGTAATTAGGCAGGTTTGGGGGAGGGTTTAATTCAGATATCCAGCATTCAGTGAGAATAATAATATCTGGCTGTATTTTCATGGAGGCTAGTGCCACTAAAAAATTATCGAAGTTGCACCGAATGCTACGAATATTAACCGAGATTAAACACAATTGTTTTTTCGGTTTGTTTAGTATGAGAGGTACTTCACTGCTTTCACATAAATGTGAGATAGACACCGACAAGTTGTCTATGTTATTTATATTAGTATCAATTAAGGCCATAATATTTTATTTGTTTGAGCAGACGTAGCAGAATGTCCGATGTACCTTCTCAAAACAATGTAAGAGTATTTTTTTATCTCATAGAAGTTTGTAGTCAAAAGGTATGTTATATTATATAGCGACAAAGAGTGCACCATTTCTACACTGAACAAAAAATTACAGTAAAAATAAGTATATGTGATTACGCATTTAGCTAGCAAGTTAAGATATGTAGCTAATTTATTCTAGGTCTACTCGGTAGACGGACTGTGTGAAGCTCTAAAGAGCTCGCGAAACGGACTGAACTGGCCGGCTGGCACAGACATAGTAGATGGAGCATGCGACTTCATTTAAAGGAAAACCTTGCGTGCCACATTTTTGGTACCGACTGTGATGTCACACGATTTTGTGATGGAATGTTCCATCCACGCGAAATCTATTCAACCCAATGCATCCCCACGCTTGTACGTTAGTAACGTAAGCTAAGTAGTAGTTGACAAAATATCGAATTGGAAGTATATATCACCTGAAATTAAATAAATCTTGGTCGTCAACTCTGATTTTTTATCGTACTTGACACGCTCGTTTTGACACGCTAGGTACATACATTTGGGGTATATAGAGAAGTCTATGCCGGCTGGATATTCGCCGGACAGAAATGACTGCTCATGTTGCCGCGGTCAATTTTAGTTCGATCTCAACGTACGTGGTAGACGGACTGTTCGCAAAGCTATAGAGAAGAATTATCGCAGTGGATTAGACTCTCTGTCATGTCCCGCTCACCAATAAATAAATAAAATTGCATAGGGATTATTAAAATTTCCTAAAGATGCTGAACTTCGCACTTGTCTGTTGGCAAATGTAGCGTACTGTGCTCTGAGATACCGCGAATATTAATGACGTACAAATATAAGTTTAGAAAATTCAAAACCCCTGACAAAGAATAACGGCTGAAAAGATTTTTATGAAACGTAGCTAATAACACGCTCGTTGAAATTTTCTTTCAAATAAAAAAAATAATCAAAATCGGTTAATCCACAGAGGCCTATGTCCAACAGTGGGCTTCATATGGCTGAGATGATGAAGAAAGATATCAGAATTTATTTCTTCACGATGACTTAATTTCCAGTGCAATGGGAGCAGAACGAGGGGAAGTGCGGCGTGTGCGGAGATGCGTTCCACATCTCGGAGCCGCGGCCGCACGAAGCGAAGGGCATGTATGGGAAGGGTATCGTCACAAGGCATTATAGTGTTGGACAGGTTGGTAAGAAACCTTTACAATTAATATTATCTTATTAGGGGCTGTTTAACAAACACTAAAGCAGCTTTTGTACTATGGAACTGGCCAATGAGCAAAAATAATTTGGTCAGCATTTTTACTTCTATATTGCTTGAGTTATTGTTATAAGCTTTATAATTAACTCGGGCTCAATAATAATTAACTGAGGGTTAAATATTTTAATGAATTTGAAATAAGATATCATCAAGAATGTTTTAGCTATGTTTCATCAAAATCGGTTCAGCCATTTTTTTGTCGGGGGCTTAGAGTTTACTAAACGTATACTTGTTCAAATTACCTAATAATATTTTTTCGTAAAAGTGATAATAACACCTACTCGTTATGTTTCAGGAAATAGAAATCGAAGTAGAGCTAACGGCCAACCACCTGGGCACGTTTGTGCTGAAGTTATGTCCGAACAACAATCCACGACAGGAGGCCACGCAGGAATGCTTTGATAGGTAGAAATAAGCTTAGCCCCCTAGTGTGGGTTTCAGTGCACTCCATTGTACCTAACTCTAATTTTATAATTATAAGATAATCTCTTCCATGCTGGACTGGGAGAAAAAGAAAAACAAAGAATGTACCAGCTGCTTCTCTTCCCGGGCATACTGTATAAGTCAGTTAAGGGAATTGAGGGAAATTGGCATTTCTGTTGATGAAAACCTGACTCCCTGTCACTCCAAGCCAATATTACATCTTACCCTCGTATCCCCTCTAGCCATATATCCTTTCCCTTCCTTCTAACTAAGGTCAAAGCGGCCTCATGGTCTTTGACGCTCTGCCTACCCCGCAAGGGAAAACAGACGTGATTGTATGTATGTACATATGTATAAAATAATATAATATAACATAAATCTTACTGTAGAATACTAGTATATAGTTGTAATTCTCATATTGTTTGTTCCTCGGCATCTATAAATTAGCTCTAGCATTTTATCCAATAAATTAAAAAAATCAATTAAATATATGAAATGAATAAAAATTCATTTCATTTCCCCTAAATTTGAAATTTATCGAAATGAAGCGACTAAGATGATGTAATAAGATGTATACAACTACGTATAGAAATAATTTGCTATTCATCTATGTAGTTAGGTATACATTCCAAGCGGGACGTCAGTGCAGGCCCCACTTCAAAATAAAATTTAAATATGATTAGGTTACGTTGGCAACGTTGCTGGTTTGGTCGGAATTTCCCAATATGCGGGACGATATGATTGGAGGCTTAGATTAACGTCTACGTCGTCTTACATAGTACGAGTAATAATCCTAACAAATTTCATTCAAATCGGCCCAGTAGTTTGAAGAACGAAGTTAAAACGTTGTCTTAAAATTTAAAAAGTCCTTATCTTGAAAAGTTACTTCTAGTTGTTAGTTAGTTCGTATAGACTGAGTGGAGAGCCCTAGTGTCAGAGTTATTAAGCCAGCGAAAGACCTCTAATCTCTGACGACTTCTAGTTTCCGCGTAATTCGTGGACAAACATTCATACAAACATATATACATATACGCTTACACACATGCTTAGAAGCTGACAGACTAACATACTTAAGTGAAATTGACAATTCTTTTTTTTTTATTCTTTTTTTTTATCGATTAAAAAGAATATAAGTGTTAAATGTATAACGGTTACAGATTTCCGCTGTACATATCCGACTCGCGAGAAGACAGATTCTTGATCCCCCTGGACACAGCCAAGAAGGAGATATTCAGGTATCGAGTTCGGCTGCCCCCCTACATAACGTGCACGCAATGTGTGCTGCAGTGGACTTATTATACAGGTATGGAAACAGGAAACAACTATTGAATAATTATAGTTTAAAAAACTGAAAACCGACTTCAAAATACGCAATTCGTGATGACACTTGGATGACATTTTTTCAGTTATTTTGTTATAAACTATAAACTGTAAAACCAAAGTACTGGACGATTTTGATAAAGTTTATATGGGACCACCTCTGAATTATTCCCTATCAAATAAAAAATAATAATCGAAAAAAAATCACAATTGGCGGAATAATATGCGTACAAAAATACAAAAAAAAAACAGTTGAATTGAGAACCAGACACCGTAGCCTCATAAAAAGGCTCCATAGATTAGGACTCATAGTATGGGAACCTAAAGATGATGATTTGTGAATTTATAAACGCATATTACATTATGATTTTAATTATTTTCTTGTTTTTTTTTTAGCTTTCTAGTTCCTATAATACAAGCTTTGCTTAGTTTGGGTTAGGTGGTATTATGTGAAATGTACACAAATATTGCCGTGCCGTACATGCCGTGGGGTACCGGTATGCCGTGGGGTACCGGGATGCCGTGGGGTACCGGCTTAGAATAGTACCTCCCCCTCTCTTCCCGTGGGTGCCGTAAGAACCGGCTAAGGGAAATACTACCAGAGATGGGCAGCAGCATCCTCTGCGGAAAACGCTACCCACTGCGCTCGCCAACCCGCATGCCAAGCGTGGCGAGTAATGGCAAAACCCCCCCTATGACAGACGACAAAAATACCAGGCCCCCAGTCCCCGGCAGCTCCGCTATTCCGGACTACGGTAGCGGTCCCGGTCACGGCGGAGCAAGGGGTGCTAAGAATCTCCGGAAGAGATCCGGCTACCACCCCCTGCATAAACGACGACTGGCCCTGGTAACACACAATATTCGCACGATGAGGACAGACGAGAAGCTAGCTGAGCTGGAAGAAGAAATGAGTAGGTTACATTGGGATATCCTGGGGTTATCGGAAGTCCGACGAGAGGGTGAGGACACGATAACCCTGAAATCCGGTAACCTACTATACTACCGGGAGGGCGACCAACAGTCCCAAGGTGGTGTCGGGTTTCTCGTCCACAAGTCCCTTGTTAACAACATTCTTGCCATCGACAGTGTATCGAGCAGGGTTGCGTACCTGATACTCAGAGTATCCAAGAGATATTCGTTGAAGGTCATCCAGGTATACGCACCGACCTCGGCACACTCGGATGATGAGGTGGAGGTGATGTATGAGGACATTAGTAGGGCCATACACACTTCTGAGACCTATTTTAATGTTGTTATGGGGGACTTCAATGCGAAGCTGGGCAGGAAATGCGAAAGTGAGTTGAGAGTGGGGCAATTTGGATATGGACAACGGAACCCCAGGGGACAGAGGTTGGCCGACTTTCTGGAGAAAGAGGGACTCTTCATGATGAACTCTTTCTTCCAGAAGCCACCTCATAGGAAATGGACCTGGTTGAGTCCCGATGGTTCTACGAGAAATGAGATAGACTTCATCCTGACCACCAAGAAACAAATATTCAATGATGTCTCTGTGATCAACATGGTTAAAACCGGAAGTGATCACCGAATGGTACGAGGCACTTTGAATATTAATGTTAAACTGGAGAGGTCCCGTATGATGAAGTCTACACTCCGACCCACTCGCGCCCATATCCAAAACCCCGAGAGCTTTCAGCTCGAACTATCAAATCGCTTCGAGTGCCTGGAGAGCTGCGCATCGGTGGATGAGATCAATAACAGGTTTGTGGAAACTGTCCGTACGGTGGGCGCGAAGTTTTATAAACCCCACCGTACAAATAGACCGCAAAAGCTCTCGAGCCATACCCTCGACCTCATGGCTGAACGACGCTCATTGCAACTGCAGTCTTCCGGTGACGCCGAGTCATATAGGCGGCTCAATAGACTCATATCAAAGTCTATGCGACACGACATCCGTACCTTTAATACTAATCGTATTAAAGAGACGATAGAGCGGAATAAAGGCTCCAAAGTGTTCGCAAGAGACATGTCTATTGGGCAGAGCCAGTTGACGAAGCTGAAGATGGAAGATGGCAGTATAGCGTCGACCAAAGCAGAAGTCTTGAGGGAAATTGAGAGGTTCTATGGACAGTTATACACATCGGTCGCAAAACCTGTTAGCAGTTTGGGCAAAGATCCAAGAGCCAAACTGACTCGACATTATACCGAAGATATCCCGGACATCAGCCTGTACGAGATTAGGATGGCCTTGAAACAGCTCAAGAACAACAAGGCACCGGGCGACGACGGAATTACATCAGAGCTACTGAAAGCGGGTGGAACACCGGTACTGAAAGTCCTTCAGAGGCTCTTCAATTCCGTCGTGCTTGAAGGTACAACGCCAGAAGCATGGAACAGAAGCGTGGTGGCGCTGTTCTTCAAAAAAGGAGACAACACTTTGCTGAAGAACTACAGACCCATCTCGCTTCTGAGCCATGTCTATAAGCTGTTTTCAAGGGTCATCACGAATCGTCTTGAACGCAGGTTTGATGACTTCCAGCCTCCCGTACAAGCCGGTTTCCGAAAAGGCTATAGTACCATAGACCACATCCATACGCTGCGGCAAGTGATACAGAAGACCGAAGAGTATAACTTGCCCCTTTGCTTAGCGTTTGTGGACTATGAGAAAGCCTTTGATTCGATCGAGACCTGGGCGGTGCTTGAGGCTCTCCAGCGATGCCGTATTGACTATCGGTATGTCGAAGTGCTGAAGTGCTTGTACAACAACGCCACCATGTCAGTCCGAGTACAAGACCAGAACTCAGAGGCAATTCCATTGAAAAGAGGCGTGAGGCAGGGAGACGTTGTCTCTCCGAAACTGTTTACCGCCGGTTTGGAAGATGCCTATAAGCTTCTGGAATGGAAAGGGCTCGGCATTAATATTAACGGCGAGTACATCACTCACCTTCGGTTTGCCGACGATATAGTAGTCATGGCAAAGTCGATGGAAGAGCTCAGTACGATGCTCGAAGACCTCAATAGAGTTTCCCAACGGGTGGGCCTCAAAATGAACATGGACAAAACGAAGGTTATGTCGAACGCCCATGTAGTGCCCACCCCAATATCTGTGGGGAACTTCACTCTTGAAGTTGTTGACGAATACGTCTACTAAGGACAGACGGTCCGATTAGGCAGGTCCAACTTTACGAGGGAGGTCAATCGTCGTATCCAACTCGGCTGGGCAGCGTTCGGGAAACTTAAAAGCGTCTTCTCGTCCAATATTCCCCAGTCCCTCAAGTCGAAAGTTTACAACCAGTGTGTGTTACCAGTGATGACATACGGCACTGAAACGTGGTCCCTAACTATGGGCCTTATAAGGAAGCTCAAGGTCACGCAACGAGCTATGGAGAGGGCTATGCTCGGAGTCTCTCTACGAGATCGAATCAGAAATGAAGAGATACGTAGACGTACAAAAGTCACCGATATAGCACAGCGGATTAGCAAGTTGAAGTGGCAGTGGGCAGGGCACATAGCACGCAGAACTGATGGCCGATGGGGCCGAAAGGTTCTCGAGTGGAGACCACGTACCGGCAAGCGCAGCGTAGGAAGACCAGCCACGAGATGGACAGACGACCTCATACAAGTGGCGGGAAGACGCTGGATGCAAGCCGCTTCCAATCGGTCTTTTTGGAAATCCATGGGGGAGGCCTATGTCCAACAGTGGACTTCTTATGGCTGAGATGATGATGACACAAATATTTATTTATAACATGACCCAGTGATGTTTTGGATGTGTGTTTATATGTTTATGTATATTACTTCCAATTGCAGTTGTATCGGATATGCGTTAACTTTGTCGTAGGCTATAATTGTGTAGCAGTGTTTTTATTTTTATTTTAATTCCTACTTGTTGATTTCAGGCAATATGTGGGGAATCTGTCCAAACGGCACCGAAGCAGTTGGCTGCGGCCGATCTGAGACCTTCCGCAACTGTGCTGATGTCAGCATTATAACCAGCACTGGAGGTCTTCCGCCAGCTTTCGCGGAAGATCTGAAGAGGGATTATCCCTTCTTGCTCTACTACAGGGATCTGAAGATGCCTAAGGCCATTTACCCTCTGGTTGTTAGGTGAGTTATTTCTAAGATTGGTACTTTGTTGGAATTTGTTTCTGGTTCATGTTGTTTTGCTCCTAGAGAATACAAAGAGGTACTTTCTACCTATATATACATCGTTCATTATCTCAGATATAAAAAAAATGTTTAGACAAATATTTTTTTTAAATAAACAGTAGCTTTGCTCATATTTCACCCAAAAAACGTTTATTCAGCATATCAAACATAACACAAGTGTATATTACTCTACGAAAATCGTTCTAATGAAGTCGGTATTTTATTTTTATTTTAATATAAATGTATATTATGAGAGTCTGATCGATCTATATGTATTATGTATAATATACTTGTCTCTGTGTTTACTTTTATATGTACTGTGTAAATGAATCCTTATGTGTTTGTTTTGTTGTTTTACTGGGTATAATTTTCCTATTTATTTATTTGTTACAATATGTATATTTTATGATGAATGATGCTGTCTCTCCCAATGTAGATGCCATTTTAAAGAAATATTTTATTGGTGCCCAACGTGAGATTTATATGACTATTATATTTCGTTGAATATATTTTACAAATCTATTACATATGTACTATTACTTACTATATATGTATTATCTTCCAGAAACATTTATCATCTTTAATAAAGTAAAACAATGAATGGTAGATATACTTTAAGAAGTCATTGTATTAAAAAAATTATGAACAACTTTTGCTATATATTACCAAACCACAAAAAGCAAAAAATTGGCTAATCAAGGCAAAAAACTTTTAATTCAGAAAAGCTAATTATGTCACGATTTCAAAGTGAAAGTTATAGCCTCATAGTGAAAGTTGTTCAAAATTATAATTACAATGGCTCCTTGCAGTACATGTGTCTTATATTGTTTCTATTGTTTATTAATAATAATTTATTTAAAACCACTTAAATTGAACAACCCACTAATTATTTTTCAAACTTTCATTACTTCCCTACTATTACTCTACCTGCTTAACATTTCAGAGACCCGCACATGCAACTTGAAAAGGCATCTTACGTCGTTAGGTAACCCCTATCTATGTATCACCTACAATTCTGAGTTGTGTGTCATTAACATGCACTATAACTATAATGTACGAATTCTCTTTCAGCAATGATTTATCTGAGTCAGACACTGTGGAGGACAGTGCACTACCGGTCATTAGGTATAACTTATTTGTATTGAATGGGTGAGATTGCCACGTGGTGATGGAGATTCTTTTTGTATTTACCGATGGCAATGGTGGTTTTATCGGGCCGTTCTTTTTACATATTTTTTGGGTTGAATTTACAGTAGGCAGTCAGCAGCAGGGCGTTAGTTAAGTTGATAGTTATCATCAAATATATCATCACCCATCATACACCATTAATATTAATGATGTTAACATTATTAATGTTAATGGTTGATTCAAATTAGTCATATTTACAGGTAGCTGTTCAACTACTGTTGGTGACTGATTGCTAGCAAATTGAATTAAATCAAGAGGTTACGTTGATGGAGATTATTTTGCATATTTATATAGAATCGTGCCTATTAAAACCGTTTCGATAGCTAACTTAGGTTGGAGAGTATAGTGATATTTGTTAATTGTTTACTTAGATGATCTCTTTGTAACAAGAAATAATGTTGTAAGTTAGATGTCTTCTTTTACGAACAGAACGAGATTTCTTGATTTTATTTAGGAGACAACGAACCTGATTTTATATTTCAATGAACGGCCCGATTCTTTTGTGAATAAACTTCAAGCCTGCTGATTTTATCTTTGATACTTGTTGTAGATAGATTGTGTTTTGATGTGTGTTGATTTTTGTGTCTAACCGAATGTGATTTGTTGATTCACACCCACTCACAACCCTAGTCCCTTTCTAAAATATGTCATGTATGTGTAAATCTGTAGTCTGAATGTTTACTGCTGTACGATTTATTAAAAAAAAAATGCTGTACGAACGTAATTATGTGACTAACTAAACATGTACATAAATTGTATATGTATACTATGTAAAATAGAATGATTTTGTAAATAACAGTAAAAATGTATGTATCTTAATCCCACAACAATTTAAGTCATTATTGAAAACTTAACCTGCTTTTGATACATTTTATTATTTCAGCATTACACTAATAATAATCGTATTAAGCTCGGGTTTTAATTGAACTTCTGAGATCAAACTAAGAGCATAGGCTTTTGTTGTTCTTGTTTTAAAGGTCTTTTTTACCTCTTAAGAGGAATTTGGCATCGTATGTCTTGTGTATTTGTAGAGTCCAGTTTATTATTTAGATTATTTAATTTTCATTTATCATAAACAATCATTGACATACAAAATGGACACAGTCTATAAAATGTAACAACATAATAATACATTTAACTTAACAGGCTAAAATTGTCTACACATTTTTTTAAACTAAACGTTTAATTTCAAAATCTGTTATTTAAATTACATATAATTTGTCTAGGTAGATAAATATTACAACCAACTGCAAAGCACTATAGTATATCTTTACCAACCGCTGCATTTTTAAATCATTTTTATTGTCTACTAAATATGTTTTATTTCATGTTTTAAAGTATAAAGATTTAAAACATAAAACATACAGGACAAAATGGACATAATCACTCACATTCTTTAACAGATGGAATCACGAAATTGAGTGCAAATGCTGGTGTAGCTAACAGTATATACTCTATTCAAAATGTCATGATTTATGATTCTGATGAGATCTTTTTGGCAGTGCCGTAAATAGCCTTTTCTGCGCCCTGTGCGAGCTTCTATAACTGCGCCCTTGTTTTTGTTTTTTTTAGATATTTTTTTTAGATTTTTTTTAGGTAGGTACCCTTTTTTTTTTTTGTGACGAGGGGGAAATCTTCTAAAGATACCCGGCTGCGTGTTTTGGGGATGCAACCGGATGATGTGGGATTGTACCCACTAAAATCCCCCCGGTGGCCAGCCTAAGTGCTAAAATGGAGGACTCTGGGTTCTCGTTTAACGAACTCATACCAGAGCCCTCAGCACTGTGAAGTATTGCCTTCTCTGCCTGCTAGGCCTTCGAACCGCAAGAGCCACTCCTCGCATTCATCCCTAGCCTGTTTGGGTAGTAGGTCAGGGTCCCGATCCTGACCAGCCCCGGGCCTAGAAGTCCCCTTTTTGTAGCTTCTTACTACAGGCAGGGGATACTGATGCCGTATTCTAGTGCCCCGGCACCAGGGCGGATAGGTAGGTACCCTAGCTAGAGCAATGCTATGTATAGGCCTACTTTATTTCTTTCAGTCAGTACATTCGGTCGTCTCCGTCCTACCGACCGTGTAGGCTGTAGCCGACCGCTTGACTCCGATAAACACTAAACACAAATACTACTATTTTTTGGCAGCGCACGAGCTGCCAAAAATATGAGCGCGATGTTTTGTCTAATATAGCAGACGTTTTTGATGATACTGGAATGTAGGTACATATGTGTTGGAATCGAACTCTAGGGGTGCAGCGGGAACTTATCAGGAATTAACCGAAAAAATACCGAAAACCGAAAAAATAATTGCCCTGCCTGGTCTGGCCATTATTGCGCCCCCCAGAGTCTACGCCCTGTGCCTGGGCACCGGTGGCACCGCCCTATTTACGGCACTGCTTTTTGGCATCGATTATAATAGATAAAAAATATATACATGGTTCTGGTTTATAGAGCAAATATTTCGATTTAGCATAAAATGTGATTTATTTTCTGGAATTAAATGTAAAGCGCATAGTCTGTTTGTGCTTATAATATGTAGTCAGCAGTGACCCGTGGTTTCACTCGCACAGTGTTGTAAAACGACGGTGATATTGAACGGTGATCTCCGGTCTTCGGGTTTTCAACAATCGCTGTGCCTCATAACAAACTGTTCAGCCGTTTGGTAGTGAAAATGGAATGAGAGACAGTTCGCTTTTACAATATTAGGATGTGTATACTAATCTTTAAAAAAATTACACGTCGGTAAGATTCCGTGTGTCAAACTCGGAGCAATTAAGTAAGTCCTTCTTAGTTTGTCAGAGGTGTCAAACATCTACTCGGCCAGGAATTGAACCTGAGACCTTTCGTTCATAAGGCGTATAGAAATATAGCGTTGATACAGCTTGTCAATATCCCGAGCTTGACCATTACGTGCACTTGATTTTATATGAAGGTGCTGTCTATGATTCGAAGCAATATTATGTCTAAGTCCATTCTGTCAGATGCGGAATTAGCATATATTGGATGTCGAGCCGAGATAAAGATTTTATTATTATTTTAGGATTGAAGATTCGATAAATTTTACTGTACCGCGTACGAAGTCGCGGCGCTTCCATATACAGTTTTATCTGTGTCATGATGGTGTCATGTAATAAGTGCAATATCGACATACCCTAAAACTTAACTCTGCAAATAACTCCAGGGACCAAGTGTGTGTGCCGACGCCCGCGTTCCGCAGCCTCCCAGGCATGCTGAGCTGGTGCCAGACCAACTGTCTCCGGTACCCTCCCAACTGTCCTGAAGCACTCTGCACTTGCCCGTAAGTTATCTGCTAACATTTTTATTTCTCCATTCAATTCAATCAAATTGAGTTTTCCTTAGTTAATTAATATTTTGTTAATTTTGATCGCTATTTAGGTATAAGTGTAATTAAATCATGAAATAAACTGGTATTTGGTACTAACTACATTGATACTTATTGCAAGTGTCTAGCCCGGCAAAAAAAAAGGTGAGTTGATACAAATACTTACCGTGTAACCGGGTATAGTGACTGAGACAGCGAAGCTGATACCATTTTATATTTGAATTTCCGTAGAAAGCATGGAAAATAATATGTTGGGTGTATGAATGTTTAGGTTTCAGTAAACGCGATAATTACAGCCATAGGTTATAAATTTTCAAAAAACATGAAAAACTTGGGTAAAAATCTTGTTTTGGGGCCTACCGATTACACCGATAAAGACAAAAAAATGCGTACATTTTTCTCTTTCACGCTTGCCCACATCATGCTCATCCACATTGCCCTATTTCACTGGAGAGTGTAAGAGAAGGAAATGTGACGTACTCTATTGCTTTCTCCCTCTATGTTAGCCATTGATGATTTTTGACCATGATTACGAGATTGGTACATAATTACTGAATCAGACGTCACTTTGTTCAAAATGTAATCTGGCTTAAATTATACAGTGTATATTATACACTTTAATGTCTTCTGGATACCAACGTTTAATATTTTATTCACATTGTTTTTTCTACAGGAACGTGTGCGAGGCAGTCGGCGAGTTGGAGGGGCGGGACGGCGCCGACGTGTACTGCATGGACCAGTGCATCGTCTACCCTCCCAAGTGTCCCGAGAACAGATGCAGTTGTTATTAGAAACGATCAATGTAACTGAAACAGTTAGGAAAAAGATTGTGAAATTTATTTGTTCAACTTTTCTTGATCCTAAAGCCTCCGGGATTTTTACCTGTCGTAGTTAAGCGCACCAAATTTCCATGTTTGTATTTTTTATTTGTCTACCTACAATACTATCTATTACTGTAATTATTTTGGCAATTGTTAAATTAACATTTTTGCCACCAACAAGTATGTCAGAAGAGAGAAAAGAGAAGTCGGAATTTACTGTAATCTTTTTAGATGAATCAGCAAATTTTTTTTTATTTATTTTTTTTATTTTTGAACTGTCATCGGGAAAATTTGACAGCAAAATTAAGAAAACACACACATCTATGGAATTTGGTAAATAATGTTAATAATCGCTGTGGATCCGGCTCAACTTAAGACCTTGTTATATAGTCGAAAACCCGTCGAAAGCCCGGTTCTCGACTGCGTCGTGTCGTGTTACTTTCTAACAAATTTGAAGTGATAAAATGTTAACAAAATAGTGAAGAACAATTAATAAAAATGAACTTAATTATTAATATACAAATCATAGTCTGGACTTTTTGTATCAAGCGAACTCGTTTGATAATTGAATACCTAGGTACAGTCAGTATGAACACAGTCACTATGTACAGAGTAAGTTATTGGTATCGATTTATCTGAGTGCACATAGAAATAAATTGATACTAACTCGCTTTGCACTAGTCAACACTATCCATAATGGCTAGAGGGATCAACTTATCAACCGGGTTCCTCCCATCCCGGGACCATCCCATGATGTGACTTTTTCTTTGACACTTTATAAAGATTTTTTGTGGCAATTTTGCTACCCGCAGCTTATCTGTCAAATATCAAAGAAATATTTGAAAGTAAGTGTGATGAATGATATTTTTGTAGTTGCGTTTTAATTCTGAATAATGATATTTTCAATAAAAAAATAATTTTATGACTTCCCAATTATTTTTCAAATAATTTACAATAGTAGCAGCCCCATATTTTCTAGACTTGCCAAGTTGTATATACTTAATTTATCTAGTATATAATGTATAAACCAAAATATAATTTTTTTGTTGAAAATGATTGCTAAAATCACCCTTCGCTCTGTTAACTACTTATGTATTTTATAAATAAAAACCAGTCGATTCGGCTACAATAATGATTACCAGTGAACAAAATCATCGCCGTTCTATCTCATCACTTCAACCTCTCGACGCGTCCCGAGATCCGACACTGCGTGCACTAGTCACAGAATCTGTAATTTTAATTTGCCGCCAAAAATATTCAAAAAACTTTGGACAGGGATTGAAATTATATCTGTGATTAAAATCGTCTGGAAAGCTAGGAATGAACACGAACTGAGTCTTTGACTTTAGTGATTCCTTTCGCAAAACTGAGCTTTTTGTAAAATACCATAAATAAATAATTATTTGTATCTTAACGTAATTATAAAGATTACTGTAATCGCTTGGTGCACCCATCCATTGATGAGAAAACTAATCCAAAAATTACCCGTTTCGGAATTTTAGGGCTAGGCTTGTACATTATTGACTTTCATTTGTTAACTCTCTCTAATTAGCAGTGGTGCATTAAGGAGGTAACAGCTATCTATGTACATGTACACGTATCTTATTATTGTACAGTTGTAATATACTCTAAGTACGTTTAGAACAAAACTAATGTTCCACATAATCGGTGTAATAAATAAATCTGTGATTGTAAAATCAAAATTGAAAAAATAACATTTTTTCTCTTCATTAAGAGAAAACTCAAGAATGTTTTACTTACCCTGTTAGTTTATTTGGTTTATTAATACCCTGGAAATAGAAATATTTGTAATAATTATTCCTATAGTTATTATTAAAGTTGTATAAAAATATTTTTTTTTTATTTAATTACCTACAAATACAATAATATACAAAAATACTTTATTAACACCTCAATGAAATAACAATAAGTACATGATTAGGGCATAAGAAAGGCACAAAAGGCGGTCTTATCGCTAATAGCGATCTCTTCCAGACAACCTTTGAAAGATAAAATAGGAACATTTATGTATACGCTGACGGTGGTGAGATTACACATGAACAAATCTTATGGCCAATTATAGATACATAAAAATACACATACAAATAGTCCTTTTTACATATATAGGTTGTTGTTGTTGTTGCTAGCCTGTAGTGTCCCACTGCTGGGCAAAGGCCTCCCCTCGACATTTCCAATCTCTATGTATATTAAATATATATCTATAATAATAAAGATAAACTTAGGTACATAGAATAAACAAATACCTACCTATAGTCTGTTCAGCTAGAGAACTAATGTGGAATTGAGGGCGCATATGTCCTTATTTAATTATTTTTTCAGTCGAGACCACCAGAATACCTATATACGTCGAAACATTAGTTCCCATATTTTGTCACGATGTCGACTACTTGATCTAGTAAAAATAAGATTTGTGACAACATAAAAGGCAACTAAGTATAGGTATATTGTTATTTAAATGAATGTACTGGTGTTTTGAAATACATTTGACACAATTTCATAAATATATTTATAAAAGCTAATTTTGTTACCTTTACACGCTCATACAGCTGAACTGATCGTTATGAAAATTAGTGTAGATATAGCTTTGGACCTGGAGACGGACATAAGTTACTTATCATCATCATAATCATCACCGTTTTTCATAACTACGCGAGTGAAACCGCGGAATGCAGCTAGTCTATAAATCGGGGATTGTTGTTGATCTATGATTTTTAGCTATTTTCCTATCATAATTTCAAAGAATCCCCCCAGTTGCAAATACTGTGATGTGCTCCATACAAACGGGTTTATTTTTACTAGGCCACATTAAACGGTTAGATTAACAAACCTAAATGAAAAGGCCTTGCAGTACTTAGAATGAAAAAATTAATACGTCAATGTCCTAACAACAGTGTGATGTCATTGTCATTATTTTTTCTTTAGGGATGAACCCTAACTGAACAGAGAAAAAAATATTGATTTGCTTTGCACTCGGATGAGTACTTAGTATAGTAATAATATATATATATAACGGCGGGATCGTGGGCGTAACGATAGGTGGTTCATCGTTATCATCTCGGGATACGGGCTCCATGAAGCTGGGTACTCAGGCAAACCAATAAAATGCAGCTAGTTGGCACAATTCACTTGTAATCAACCACAAATCACAGTACAAATTACAAGGCGTATCAGTACGGTGAACGTGACAGGTTCGAAGGAGAGATGTGGTCGTTGTTGAATCCAAAGTAAAAGTGTGCTCCCCGTTTTTCGACTCTGTCCTCGTGTGGCGGTTTAAAAACGATCCTAGCGCCACCACACGGCATTCACTGTACTTTACAATCAACCAATCAAATCAACGGACCAATCACAGACAAGCTACGTCATTCACTAGTAGTTTGGAGTCAATTAACACTACGAAATTTCTAGTACTGTGATATTAATTGACGTTCTTTTAATTATTAGATACGACACGGCCAGAACTGACAAGTTACACGTCCTCGTGTGTACCTGTAACAAGAAAATTTACAAATGGAATAAACTAAGCTCGGTCTACCCTGACTACAGGGTTACAGAGTTACAATAATAGTATGTAATGTGTTAATTAGAAAGGATACCTCAATAGTAAACAATTAACTGGCACTGAACAAACTAAATCACACATAAGCACACAGCTGCTCGGCAGCATCTTGTATATGGCAATCATTTGCTATAATACAACATCAAGAATTCCAGTAAAATAGGTCACCATTGACCAAACCAAACCGTAGTCTACCACGAGACCCAGGTCCCCGCCACACCCTCAGCCGCACACCGCGCTCTGAACGACTCACGAATGAGTCGCAGTTACGACTACGACTGAAGCGTGCAGTGCGACCAAAATGTAGCCATGCTATGTGTATTTACTCGCGCAAGCAGATGTGCCTTTACTAGTACTCTCTTCATCGGACTCAACATTACAAATATCTAGGTTGGATGGTACATTACTTTGAGGCATCTTTCTAAGACGATCGTGTGCGTACTTATAGGTTCTGTTATTATTTAAAGATTTTAAAGTGTAGCAATCGCCATCAAGTAATTCTATTATTTTGAAAGGGCCTTTATATTTAGGGTCCAACTTAGTCTGGTTTCTCTCTTCATTTTGGATAAGAACAAGATCATCAACGTTAAATTTCACTAATTTAGACTTGTTTCTGTCAAAGCGGGATTTTTCATAAGTCGCACATTTTTCAATACTGTGAGCTGCTTGCTCTCTCGCTACGGCAATATCTATCTCGACTTCAAAATCGTCCGCGGTCAAAAGACTAAGAGGTCGCGCTACACGTCCGATCATGAGCTCAAGAGGGCTCGCTTTAGTTACACGGTTTATTGTACAGTTTAACGCAAGTTGAACTTCGTCAATAGCTTCCTGTCACGTTTCTTCACGAGAATAATAGGACTCGCGAACGGAGAATTAATCGGCCGTATTATATTAGCACTCAACAACTCATTTATTTTTGCACGCACTACCTCTCGCTCGTGTGGACTGAGTCGATACGGACGACGATAAGCAGTACAAGTGGGATCTTTCAGGCGAATCTTCAGATCACCCGTTGTCACTCGCGTACGCGGTAAACCGTCAGTAAAGGCAAACGAAAACTCACTTATCAAATTAACTATCAACCCCAAATTCAATATGTCGGAACCGATCATTATATCGTACGGCATGTATTCGTCAGGTAAAATAAGAAACGTTAACTTTAAAAAATGACCGTCGATAACTACCTCACTTAAAATTTGTTCGGTACAGTAAACATGAGCATTGCCTACGCCTGTCAAACGCACGTTAGTATCGGAACGTACACCCGTAAATTTATTCGCGACACTTTGCCTCACGAGAGAACACTCAGCACCACTATCAAAATAAAAAGGGTACGACTCACCGGTTTGTTTTAACTCCTCTTGAACGCCGCTAACTTCACAAAAGTTGACACGCCGCTCGAGAAGTGCGCCTCCGGTATCGCCGCCCGCGCCGCTCGTGACTGCGCCGGCGCTTCTCCTCTTCGAACATTGTGGTGCAATATGGCCTCTTTCGCCGCAACGGAAGCAATTGTCAATCTTCTTGGAATCCGATGTAGACGATGTTGAGGGACGCGATGCTTGTGGCGTAAACATTAGTTTGGTTTTCCGGGAGTAACAATCACTCGCTCTGTGGCCAAGCTTGTGACAGTAGTGACACTGAATTGGTGGGTTGTTTACATCTCTCGAATTCACGGTTGATTTAGTGCTCTTCGAATCTGCTATGTCGAAGCAGCGTTCTTGTTTACGCTTTAAGGAAAAGGCTTGAACTTCTTGTATCAACTTCGTCCTAGTTTTGATTTCGGTCGTAAACGCTAATCTGTTGATTCGAGTGTCAATTTGTGCAATATGAGCAAGTACGTATGAAAAGGCGATTTCCTCAGAGTTCGTGTCTTTCCATTGGGTCATAAGTGTTGTAACCAGGCGACTCGCGTATGCAGCTAGATTTTCGTCTTCTTTCGGTCGGCTGTTGTTGACGTTGATAATTGTGGCAGCGGAAGTTTCTGCACAGCCATAGCGTGCCAGAAATAACTCCTTAAAATTAGTCCACTTCATTCCAGTGTATGACACGTGGGGAAGCCATGCTGATGCGCTACCTTTCAAAGATTTGCTGAGCGCAATAATCAGTGCTCCTCCTTCCAGTGGTCGTTCCGTCAAGCATATGCCTACAGTTGAGCACCAAGCACGTGGGTCAGCATCTGATAGGTCTGGATTTAACTCTGGTAACGTGATCGCAGTGGATGTCATTGCTGGTGCTTGCATAGCCTCGATCAAGCGTATCATATTCTGGTTCTGTTGTTCTAGTAGTTGCCGCCAGTTGGTTTCAGATGTAGATGGTGCTGCCTGAGCTGATCCCACTTCTGATAACGGCGGGATCGTGGGCGTAACGATAGGTGGTTCATCGTTATCATCTCGGGATACGGGCTCCATGAAGCTGGGTACTCAGGCAAACCAATAAAATGCAGCTAGTTGGCACAATTCACTTGTAATCAACCACAAATCACAGTACAAATTACAAGGCGTATCAGTACGGTGAACGTGACAGGTTCGAAGGAGAGATGTGGTCGTTGTTGAATCCAAAGTAAAAGTGTGCTCCCCGTTTTTCGACTCTGTCCTCGTGTGGCGGTTTAAAAACGATCCTAGCGCCACCACACGGCATTCACTGTACTTTACAATCAACCAATCAAATCAACGGACCAATCACAGACAAGCTACGTCATTCACTAGTAGTTTGGAGTCAATTAACACTACGAAATTTCTAGTACTGTGATATTAATTGACGTTCTTTTAATTATTAGATACGACATATATATCGTGGTTAATATCGAAATAAAGTTCTTGTTATAGATTGTAGATATTTCTAAGAGTAGCAAAAAATTTAATAAAGCCCATTAAGTGTTCATTTTCAAATAAATATTGCTGTAGGACTAGCAGTAAGTCGGTAGGTACATACCAATATCTCACGATTTAATGATATCAGTCCATGTTCTTGACGCGTTAACCCTAGAAAGATAATCATATTTGAGTGTGCGTTAAAGATAATCATGCGTAAAATCGACGCATGAGTTTTAACAGGCTATAAACTACTATTTTTCTTACTGATACTAAAAAAAGCCTCTTTGATTGGTTTTTCTATGTATTAATAAATAATATAAACAAGATTATATTAATATATATTCGTTTATTTTACTTTAAAAAAAACAAAACTTAGAACTTCTGCAAAAATTAACAAAACGTAGGAACTATTATTCTTTGGGCACAAATATATATTTTTTTACTTATAATTGGTAATTTTAACTTACATTCTAAATATTTGAGATATGTTTTATTATATTAGCCTAAAAAACTATTTATAAATCAGTCAAATGCAGTTTAGACACATGTCAGCATTATGCTCTCGACAAATAACTTTCTGGCATTTATTGCACGATGCGTTAGCCTTTCGCCTTTTCTTAGAAGGGCAAAACGCGCAGTATATCCCTTTTTTTGCTGCTGGCTGTTTTGTGCTGTCCTGTGATGCATCAGGGATTTCTTTAGGTATTATACTGGAAATATTCTCCCGTAAATATCTCTTCAGAGTGGGCGCTTCCAATCGCTTGCTCATGTAAGGAGAAGTCAGAGCGAGGCTAAGATTTTTCATAAAGTTTTTGCGACTCAGTGCTTTTTCTCCTTTGCTGACAACATTGTGACTGTAAATCACATATGAGTTTATGCTGGCCATGTTTATTATTCCGTAGAATAAAGCCATAGGCCATCGGTTGGTTTTCCTGCTGCAAGACATCAGAGAGCACATTTGATCTAATCTATCCACACCGCCTTTCGTTTGATTGTAATACATTATCATTTCTGGTTTTCCTGTAGATTCATTTATTGTGGCATCTTCATCGCAGGAGGAAAGAGCGGCGAGGATCCGCTCGTCGTCCAAATTTTGACTCACCATCATAGCACCATTGTACAATAATATCTAAAAAAAACATAACACAATACATTAACACTGCAAAAACTACATAACTACAACTTAAAAACAAAAAACAACACGATTTGTTACAAGAGCTAAAATCTTGAAAGTCACGTAAAAGATAATCATGCGTAATTTTGACTCCGCTGCCGTTATATTTCAAAAATGGTGGCACTTACCTCAGCGACACAGACGCCACACGCAAGCTCCATGCGACGACTGAGATTACTTAAAAGCTCAGCGCCCGATTCGCGCAAATAAGAAAGAGAGAGCAATATTTCAATGGCGCATGCGTATTTTTTACGCAGATTATCTCTCTAGGGTTAATGCATACCTACTGCACACGGATGGAACTCTTTACCGCGTTCTCTGTTTCCTGAGAATTACAATCTTGGCTTTTTTAGGCCACACCGTCGCTTAACATCATGACAACAACATCATTTATATTATGTGTAACTGTAAATGTAAAAAAGTCATAACTTTATTCATTACTTACAAAATCGGTCATAATAATTCTGTAAGAATTTAATAACTCGTTCATTCATTCATTGCCATACTTTTAAAGATTTTATTTATTGAATTAATGTACGTTCAACAAATATGTACGTAACGAATCTCGACAATTATATTTGAGAACAAATATCTATATTATGTTTATTGAAAGAAAATTTAGATTTTTCTGTGTACGGCTCGTGGAACTATTCAACTGAAATGCTATCGAATAGTACTCGATTAAAGGAACGAAAGAAAAATTTGCATCCCTAATATTCGTTTCATCGATGTCGATTCGCGAATTCATGCGCGGTCGATTGTGAATTTTGTGAAAATAAATTTCGTTAATTTTGTATAAAAGAGAAAGTTACATACGCCTTTTTACGTGCGGTTTGTTTATATACTTGATTTATTTGGAAGGATATAACCGAAGCGATTGTGCGACTACCATGAGTGATTTGCTAGACGAAGATGTCGAATTCCGCGGTGGCACCTTGCAGCTTTCCACGGACACCGCGGTAGAAACTGCGGTTGCTGATGCGGCAAACAGAAGCAGCACATATCAGGGAGCTGTACACCCTTCAGTACTCTCTGGGGCTGATTCTCTGACGTCCTCCTCATCGTCTTTCGCCGGTAAATCTGTTTGCAGCCAATTATTGACTTTACTATTTTAAAATATCTTGTTTATGACCTTTCTTCAAGAGCAAGCTTCTGCATCTTAATATAGATATACCAGTTTTGAGTAAAATAAACAGTTTCTAACCAAAATGTAATTGATATTTTCTCTTTGTTAATTTAAATGGTGATAAAAATAATAGCTGCATCAATTGTTTATCAACAGTGCTGATAAGGACTCAGATCAGTGATGACATAGAAAGTCGATTAAAGGCTTAATAATTCAACTTCACTTTATTATCAAGTATTCAAATGTCAGCGCTCTAATAATAAATATAGGAAAACTCAAGGGATGCCCAAGATACAGGCTTTGCCTAGTTTGGGGTCCGTAGGAACCTCTACTATATGCTGATCTGAATTTAAATAATAAGGTTACTGTAAATTTTGGATATGTAAAAATAATATTTAGAAATAAATGAATTATTATTATTATTATTTATATAATTTTACCCTGGGCCCTTATTCCGTAAGACCATCGTCCGTAAAGCGTGAATTTGACGTTGTGCGTCTACAATGAAAATTAGACTTTGACTTAAAGGCTAATTTTCATTGTCAATGCACGCACGTCACGTACGTGAGCACGGCCGATGGTCATACGGAGGGCCCTGTTGTAGATTATGTAGTGAGATAATTTACCATTTGAGCTAGTTGTTGTCAGTAAAAATATGAAAGATAGTTATTGACTACATTAAAAGTACTAAGAAATAGGGGCCCAGTACCAGGGATCAGTATGTCTAGCAGACTAAATACATCAAGTGACCTAGAGAACATGATCACAAATAAGAACAACAAACTTTATTCTTCAGGCTGCGATGCACATCTGATTTCAATTGATCATCTCTGAACCCTTTTACAATATCTATCAATACCATGTGTGTGCTTCTTGCAGTCACCTTTATATCATTCAGAAATTATCTCTGAAAACAAATAACATCACACCTTTTTCTTAAAAAGCATCTTTCTATGATTACTGCAGGTTTATCTTCTGTCTAATAAATTTAATTATCTATTTATATTACTACATTATAAGTAGCGGCACGAAACTCTAGCGCTGGCCGTTATTGTGCAGAAGTAAAAAATTTGGTATCACAGGGGGGGCTAGAGGGACGAAAGGGTGCGCGTGCGTAGCGCCGGTTGGTTAGCCAGTCGTATTCCGTCCCCCGCCCCGATACGGCGGCGCTCTGCGGACTTCTGACTGTACAGTCGCGTTCTAAAGTGTATTGTTATTGCTGTTCATTTTTATTTGGTTTTTTGTTAAGTTTGAGTTCGATGTTATTTTTATTAGTGTATTTTTAGTAGACAATGAATAAGCCTAGAAGAAATACTGTTTTGAAAACACAGGCAAAAGATAGTGTATGACATGCATTGTTTTGTTAAAAGCGAAACCAATGAATTGATTGATTCTTTAAAGCAAATAAAAAGTGAGATTGGTGAAGCAACAAGTATTTTGCTCACTTAATCACTCTGTTCCATGATCAACTTTGTATGGAAGTCGTTTTTTTTTCATTTACTAATCTAAATAAAAAAGAAGTTAATCTTGAATAGAAAAACAAGCTATGCAAAACTTTAACATTAATTATATATTAATGTTTGCGCGTGCGACAATACCAATCCTCCATATTTCACTCAGTGATAGACTATATTATATTAGGTATACTTAGTCTGGCCATAAATACTGTTACAGTTAAAAATAAGAAAGATATTACATTTGAATTTGGAATCTGTCATTTTTATACGATTGTTCATTGAGTTTTCTAATTTTGGCGCCAATACATTGTACAATATTTTGCGATATTAAAATGGAGTGGGGTGATAAAGAGAACCGAATCGCTGTGATTGCATTACACAAAGTTGGTATGGAGCCAAATGCAATTTTTAAAACTCTCCATACGCTTGGTATTAGTCAAATGTTTGTGTACCGGGCTATTAATAGGTACAATGAGAGTGAGACCTCCTCTGTTTGTGACAGAAAAAGATCTGGCCGTCCACGTAGTGTTCGTACGAAAAAGGTGGTCAAAGCAGTAAGGGAAAGAATTCGAAGAAATCCTGTCCGAAAGCAAAAGATTTTATCTCGGGAGATGAAGATAGCACCCAGAACCATGTCGCGTATTTTAAAAGATGACTTAGGACTTGCAGCCTATAAGAGACGCACTGGTCATTTTTTAACTGATAATTTAAAAAAGAATAGGGTGGTAAAATCGAAACAACTACTGAAGCGGTACGTAAAGGGAGGTCACAGAAAAAGGAGTGACTGAGCCATATTTTTGTGAAAAAGGTATCAAAACATCGGCACAAGTGTATCAAAATACCCATTCTTGAGAAGGTAGTTAAGCCCCTTAACAACACCATGTTCAATAACCAAGTATGGTCCTTCCAACAAGACTCGGCGCCAGGTCATAAAGCTCGGTCCACGCAGTCTTGGTTGGAAGTGAACGTTTCGGACTTCATCAGAGCTGAAGACTGGCCGTCGTCTAGTCTTGATCTTAATCCGCTGGATTATGATTTATGGTCAGTTTTAGAGAGTATGGCTTGCTCTAAACGCCATGATAATTTGAAGTCCCTAAAACAATCCATACGATTGGCAGTGAAGAATTTTCCCATGGAAAGAGTGCGTGCTTCTATTGATAACTGGCCTCAACGTTTAAAGGACTGTATTGCAGCCAATGGAGACCACTTCGAATAAGCTTTTATATTTTAAATTGTTTTATATTTATGTATTAAACTAACACACTGTAAAAGTAATAAATATTATTTGCAATAAAAAAATAATTTTTTTCTTCGTGACAATATTTATGGCAAGACTAGGTATATTATATTACATATATATTATTATATTATATGTTCTTGAAATTATTTGGTTGTATTAATTAAAGTTATTGTTATGTACTACATGTGGGTAGTTTGAGAAAACCAGTCTGGTTACATCATCCTACCAAGTAAGATTGTGTTTCTGTGTTTTATATTCGCGACTGTACCCATGCGTAGCTATCCCCTCCACATTTCGCTCAGCGCTAAACTTCGTGCCGCTACCTGTACTTGTATTCTACTAAAGCAGGACATGGAGAACCATGTCCATAGGAGAATTGAATGAACTTGAATTTATTTAATTCCTACAATTAAAATAAATAAATAATTATCAATTTGATGAATACATGAGTGATTTGATTAATTAACATGTTACTTGCAATTATAAAACCACTATGTATATCCTAAAGTTCATATGTTTATAGTTATGAACTTTACGTGAACTTTAGCTTTCAATATCTTTTTTCATCTTAATTTTGGGCTCATTTTGTGGACTGCTTGAGCACTATTCATTGCACTAATATAAATATATTGTCTGATTTTTTTCTGATGTCTTGAAGTATATAATTATATACTACTATGTTATTCTGTGGTCTCAACTGAACAAAATAATGAAATGAGAACAGCAGCACCCTCAATGCCAAATCAGTTCTCTAGCTGTACAGACTTTAACATCTTTTTAATTAACATTTCAGATGCACCAACAGGAGAGCAACAAAACAACGAAGGAGCTCCAAAAGAACCAACAAAAACTGTCTACCCTCGTTATGATGTACCATTCAATAGAGAGAACATTAAAGACTTCTTCACCTTCCGGAAAGGTGTGGCGGAGAACGCCATGCAGGAGTGTATTACTGCACTATTGTTCCCTGAAGATGGAGAATATTTAGGTTGTTGGCTGCTGACAGAGTAAGTATCTAATTATACTGCACAGGTATTGATTTCCCTGTAGGCGTCTGTTTCATGGAAACTACAATCTTGCCATTTTCAAGGCTAAAGTGAATAATATAATAATCTTTGACATTAACATACTCATCATCTCAGCCATAAGAAGTCCACTGTTGGACATAGGCCTCCCCCATGGATTTCCAAAAAGACCGATTGGAAGCGGCTTTTTTTTGGCGGCGAGCTATGGAGAGGGCTATGCTCGGAGTCTCTCTACGAGATCGAATCAGAAATGAAGAGATACGTAGACGTACAAAAGTCACCGATATAGCACAGCGGATTAGCAAGTTGAAGTGGCAGTGGGCAGGGCACATAGCACGCAGAACTGATGGCCGATGGGGCCGAAAGGTTCTCGAGTGGAGACCACGTACCGGCAAGCGCAGCGTAGGAAGACCAGCCACGAGATGGACAGACGACCTCATGCAAGTGGCGGGAAGACGCTGGATGCAAGCCGCTTCCAATTAACATACTCTGTCCATGATATTTTTTCCAGAATAACTCTCTGGGACAACGAAAAAGAAAGGATAGTAATCCTCACATCGAGACTTCTAATGACCATAAAGTATGATTTTATTGCAATGAAACAGCTGGACTTTAAGAAGACATACTTGGACGATCTGGACACTATAGTTATAGGAGAATTAGTGTACCCGCCGTCTTCGCTCGTCCCGTAAGTATGAGCTATTTATTATTGGCACTGTTATTTGTCTGGGAATTTTATGGGGAATACTTGCTCTTAAGGCGCAGTGGTGAAGGATATAAAATTGTTGAATGTTATATTTTGGAAAATATTGTACCTCTTAGTGCCATAAATCATTTTGTCACATATAATGCCCGTTAAGATTTTAAATCAGTTTAGCAATCATGGAGGTGACATCGGTATGTAACTTTAAAAAGTTTTTTTTTTTTTTTTATTGGATTTGGATCCGCTTAAAGCATTTGCCAGTGTTAAATAATAAGATTTCAAGTTTCTTGAATAAAACAAATTATAAATGTTCTAGTCACAATCTTAAGTAACATATACAGTTATTTTCAAATTCGAGTCGTGCTTCAGTAAAGTGGTGCTGACTTTACTTCAAGCTTCTTTGGAGTTTTGCTGGCAACGTGAAAAGACACGTTTCGTCGCTTTATTTCACTTGCACACAACACGCACTTGATCAAACATTTAATGAATAAAACAACACCATTTTTATAGCATTAAAGTTCAAAGTAACAGAAGTTTAGGAAAATAAAATAAAACAACGTTTCCATGACGTTCCCGCTAAAACTCCAAGTAAATTGTTAGACTGCCTGACTGATTCTATTGTAAAAATGTAAAACAATCTTTTAAAATCCGCCCTTCGGCACAATATTGCATTTTCAATGTCACTGATGGTAGTTATTGTTATCAATGTCACAATGTTTTGTTGATTGCCATTTGACCAACTCAGATGTTTATAAGTATTGTTGTATCCCAATTGATGTTACTATGTCCATATGATGTTACTGTCTCCCATATGATGTTACTATCTCCATGCGATGTTATTGTCTCCCATATGATGTTACTATCTCCATGCGATGTTATTGTCTCCCATATGATGTTACTATCTCCATGCAATGTTATTGTCTCCCATATGATGTCACTGTCTTCAAATGATGTTGCTGTTTATCACATGATGTTACGTATGTGATATCACCCTGTCCAGTCGCTTGAACGGGCTGGCCACAGGCGTCACAACAGTAGTAAAGGACTGCGTGATCGACCGCCTGTGTCGGAGGCCCGGTCCGGTGGAGGAGCCCGACAGTAGGCCCGCCGGCGCGCACACACTGTTCGATCCCAAGTATTTCGAGCCTAGGTACACTTGTGTTGCTCTAGAGCGTACCGTTAGCTTTGTACGGGCTTGTTTTATTTATTTTTGTAGGTTGTTTTGTTAATATTAGATAGTGTTTTTGTAGACTAATTATTAAATTAAGTCGGGTTCACAGCAATGTTATGTTAGTATTATCAGTCTAACATGCGTCAGTGCGTTTACACTATTACAATGAGTATTTTTCTGAATTTTCATGCTGAAATTTGAGACGGTTACTGTCGCTATATAGATTTTACTAGCCTAGTATGTTATGGATAAGACAGACTTTTTGGCACAAAATTGATAACATAAAAAAACAAACAGACCGAATTGATAACCTCCTTATTTTTGGAAGCTGGTTAAAAAAGCACATAATATTATGGAATTTGGCAAGCACAAATATGATATGTTAATAGCACAAAAACATATACTTAGCTATGGACCCGAATTTCGATACAATTTTTACTAAAGTAACCTAGGACCTTATTGTTAATCTCTAATCTAGATTTGTCAAAAAAGCCGAAATATTCTTATTCAATGATAATAATTATAACTTAAAAAACTGAAAAAACCTACTTGAAAATACGCAATACAATACATACGCGACTTGCTGTTTTCTTTTGTACAGCCACTTGGATGATATTTATCAGTTATTTTGTTATAAAAACTAAAGTACTGCATCGATTTTGATAAAATTTATATGGGACCACCTTTTTTACAGGTATTGTATTTTTACCAAATACAAAAATAATCATCAAAATCAATGCACAATTTTATTGGCCGAGTAATCAGTGAACAAACAACTTCTTCTTCATTTTGGAAGTCGATTAAAAAAGTCGATATCACTTTAAAATTTCAAAAGGAGGTAATACCTTTGTAGCTTCGACCCGCTACCATTTTTTTTCAAGTTTCAGTGAATGTACATAGTTTATATGTGGATACTTATACAAACAAAATCTTCTAATAAAATCTTACCCTAAATAATTTCTACAGGTATATGTTTTGAGCTAACTATGATCCGAAATACATAGGTTTCTGCTGAGCTAGTGCGCTCCATCGTGGACCGCAGTGTCGCTTAACATCAGGCGAGCTGGCAGTCAAGTGCAAGCCTTTCCATCAATAAAAAAAATTGTTCAATTTTACTGGCCCGTTAGCCATAAGCTTCATTTTCCATTTTTTATACACATAAACTTTTAATTACAAAGATTCGGTCATCAGACGGGTTGTCAAATGAGCTTTCGGAGTGTTGATAAAATGTCTTTTGAAAAAATCTTTTTTTCGGGGAAACGTTAGATGACATTTCATGATTCTAATCATAGTTATATAATCATATACAACTTTAGTCATGCGCGATAACTTAGAAAATAATATGGCAGCGGTCATTGTGAGACCAAGGTTCTATCCCCATTTCGCATTTGCCCCTTTTCCTCTTGCCCCTTTATTCATCTCATTTTTTTTCCAATTCAACTTAACTACTCTGATTCTAGATTCACGATAGATCCCTGTATTAATAGTACAAAAGTTATTTTAACTTAGTCACTGTAGTTATTATTATACACATGTAGCATCATCGATCACGATTTATCCTTATAAGAATTATGCCAAGTTATGCCGCGGGAGTCATCGACACATCAAGGTATATCGATATAATATGTTTACGCGATTGTCGAAGATGTGTGATGTTTTTCGAGCACATGTATTTTGTAATACTTTTTCACGCTCTACACCAAAACCGTTAACGGATTTTAACATATAAATAATGCATGAAATATATGAATATTATATGTATGTACAATGTTCTTCACACAAATATTTTGTCCTGGGTTCGAATTGAACACACAACCTTTGAAAACAGACGTACTACGAAGCTACAAACTAATCTGTGAGATGGGCGTTAGTTTCTTTGAAGGCTCGTCGAGCGCTCTTCCATACTTTGTTTTACATTTTATACGTAAGTGAGACAAAGTAAAAATAATAAGACATTATAAAGTAAATTTTTAAGAGCATTTTGAAGAGACATTAAATTTTTATTTTTTAAACCGTAGAGGCATAGTCATTAATAAATCCAACCATTTTTTTTTTTAAATCAAAAATCGGTTAATATTTAGGGTCTTGATTTTGCCACAATAGTGCCACTATATTCAGCCCTGCAAATTTTAAAATCAGAATTATGTAAAAAAAAAAAACTGTTGGTCTGTCAATCTTTAAAATACCTTACATATATCAATTTATAAAATACAATGTCAATAAGTCAATCTTTAAAACATAGTCATAGACATACATTTATTGTAACAAAACATACAACAGAAAATAAAAAATCATATACACGAAATAGGTAACAAAACAATGTTTTTGTCACAAAAAAAATCTACACACGTTAATTTACTAAATACAATGTCAATCAGTCAATCTCTAAAATACTTATGCATGTCAATTTATACAATACGCTGTCGTGATTGCTGATGTTGTGTTATTTTGTTGCCATATTCACTTATTGAATTGAATACCTTAACCAACACAAGCTCCTTCAGTTTTCTTTTAAATCTAATTTCTTGTGACAATAAAGCTTATATTTTTGTGCTTTTATCTTGTTTAATTTTGTTTTATGTGGTGTTGTCATTCTGTATTTATATAGTATAATTATGTGTATATCTTTTCACACCGCTTTGATTTGTTTCATTTGTTACACGGTTTATTTATATGTTCTATACCTGAAGAGCAAAACATCCAATCTGCGTGTTTTTGGCTTAAAACGCAAGGTAACGAATGTGCTTCAAACAGTGTGCTTTGTTTGACAAGTGCTTAAGTCCAAAACACTACATTTCTAAGGTAAAGGTAAATAAATAATAACTTTTTCATTTGCATACTAAAATGCTTTTTATATGAATATTTTTGCGTTGCTGCGTGGTATTAATTCACTAATTCTGCATGTATATGGTAAAATAATACATCCTTACGTACATAAACTTTGTAGTAAAAAGTAGATAATCAACGATTTCTCACCCTGTAAATGCAGTAAATTACATATATGTAAAATACAATTGCATTGTAAGTGACGATAATAAACACTAAATTTTAATGTGGGTTGGAAAAGGTTTACTTATACAAAGTATGGTTTACAGGGTGAGTTGTCGTTGGACCCGTTTTAATAAAGGATGGGACTAATTGAGCACACACTTTTTGTGGTAGGTATATATTCAGTATAAGTGAAAATTTTATTGTGTTATATCAAGGACCAATATGTTGTATTTATTGGATTAATAAAGCAGGGTGGAAATGTTAACGGGCATAATGCCGTTAGTTCCGTTTGGTGAAAGAGCAGCACACCTTTCGGCGTCACATTGGCGTTGATGTCTAATCCACGTCAATGTTTCTTCCCCGGTGCCAATATGCGGCTCCTACATGGGGTCCGTGTACTAAGTGGAGTCATCACATCACCTGCCTCAATATTTTTGTGTAATGAGTCGAAATGGGCAGGTACCGCTTACTCATACAAATGGCAATGGGATATGTAAAGAAAATTTTTACATATTATGCTGATTCCAAAACCATTTCGAGATTATATGTATCTAAACCATATTTTTTCACTTTGGGATCGTAAAATGTTGAGATAGCTTGTATTTTCGCGAAACGGTAAAAAATATTTGACCTTCAGTTGACCTCTAAATGACTACACAAAACCGCCTTTTTTATCTGTACCAAAAGGAATTGAAAAAGCTGACACACTGACAGCACAGCATTGGAAACATATTTGACTATAGCTTTGTGTCATTCAATGTATGTCAACAAAAATAATCACAAACATTTTTAGTAGGTGATCCTTTTTTTTTAGTAGGCATCCTATTCAAACGAATTTGTGACGTCATCACAATTTTATCTTTAAAAAAATAATTATAAAATGACCACGGAACAGAACTAAAAATATTGTAATTCTCTCTCTTCCTAGCTATTCATCCCATATGGTAGTGGGGTCAGCAACTAAAAATATTGTAATTAGTTCATAAAAATGACCTTGTTCAAGAGAAAATTGTGATTTTGCAAATAGAACAATCATCGCCAACCAAACATTGATTCTGTATCACAAAAAGTTTGAGCTTGACTTATCCTGTGTTTTACTGAAACGGGTGATACTAAGGCAATGTTTGTCTAATTAGTCCATTGTCGATTGCAGGGAACGGAACCTGCGTGGCGTGCGCCTGATGTGGAACAAGGGTGAGCCGCTACCGCTGAAGACTGTATGGAACCCATTCAGCCAGGACGTGCCCTTCCTCACATTCGCTTCGCACCCCATCTACTGGTACAAAGGTGAGGGTGAAGGTAATATTGGCATGCTAACAATACTTACATAGTGTTAAGGTATTGAGGTGGTGGGTTGTTCCCATGATAGAAAATGTTATATCTCTATACTGCCTGACGAGGATGGCCGTTTTTCCACTCTCCTCTGGTACTAGTACTGGTCTGCGGTACGATGCACTCATTCACTGCTATAGTACACAATGAACATGCAGTTTTGCAGCAGGGAAGCTTGTGGGATTCGCTGGCGCCGCTAAGTGGAAAATGCCATATTAAGGAATATGTATGATTTATTTGAATTGCATTTTGAACATGGTAGTATGTTACATGTTACAAAAACACAGAGAGCACACGATCGCTTTAAATGATGTCATGCATCATGTTCGCCGTACAAATTCAATACAAACGGTTGTTTCGCGAGAGAGGGACAGAGCCCCTCCCCTAAAACTTTAAATGCTTATATCTCGGAAGCTTAGTGACGAATCGAAATATTTTTTTAGAAAGCCATCTAGATGTCTATGTTTCTTGAAGCTTGATTAACTACATACTAACCAATAATTATACTATTATTTCTATGTCTGTTTCTCCTTCTTTGGTCATATTAGGTGTTTGAGTTTGGTGTTGGGTCAGATTTGAAGTACATTTTTGTCTCCGTTTGGCGGGAGCAAGTGAGCGGAGCGGCGTTGTGATAAAATCAGCTGCTTCCTTCCTTCCTCTCCCCGCTACCTGAATAGTATCACACCCGTAGCTTTTTACCGGACCTGAATCTTCATTGGAATATTTGTTCATAATCATATCTGTTTCAGCATTCCACAATGTTACATAGATGTTAAATAAATTAAATTTTAGTTACAATTGTGTACCCCGTCGGCACAAATAAATAGGTATTACCCAATGAAATAGAGAGGGAGAGAGAACAGCGTTATATTTATAGTACATTTGTAGTTTATATAATTTTATCTTTTATATATTTTTGTGTAGTAGAAGTTGAATTCGCTTATAATATTAGACGATACAGAGTTATGGTATGTACTTTCAGAGGGGGGTCCAGAAGAGAGGGCCATATACGACATGGAGACGTTTGCTGTAAAGCTGCAGCGAGCCGTCGAGAGCATGCCTTCATCCGCGTGCTGCATCCACCACTCGCCCATAGTGATACAGAGCTACGTGGGAGTCGCCTCAATGTTACACAACAAGACTAGCATGGGCTTCTTTAAGGTCAGGGGGAAGTTTAGCTTTTAAGAGAAACGAGACAGGTGACCATGTGAGATTCCTCGATGTCAGAGGAAAGTATGGCATTTAGAAGAAACAGACAAGACAGTAACCATGCGAGATTCCTTCAAGACAGGATGAAATATAACTTTTAGAAGAAAGAGAGGTGGCCATTTAGGTTTCTTTAAGGGCTAAGGGATGTTATTCTTATAGAAGAAAGAGACAGGTGACCATGTGGGATTCTTTAAAGTTAGGGCTAAGGCTGAGCTTGTAAAATAACTAGGTGGTAATGACGACAATTATGATATTCAAGTGAATTCACATTTAGGGATGGTACTCATTATCATTACTATCTCTAAATGTGAATTCACTTGCAAGCCGATACGATCCTCCGAATGTATTCGAGGTAGAGCCGGAGCCCGTAAGCCTGCCCGTCACATTTATTAACCTATTTAACTCTAGCGGATATATTGTATGTAATTCCTTCCCGATGGCTATAGGACCTCCACAAAGTCACACAAATTTCTATTGGGATTTTGGGGATAGACCTTAACGTCTCTAGGATAGATAACAGGTTCTCCAAGTTGCTGACTCCTTGGAGGAGCCTCATTCTGTGCATCGATTGGTTCCTGAAACATCTAGCCTTACTCACTCTCAGAGCTAGGACATATGTAAATTGTTTAACAATGAACAATGTATATTATGTACTTTAAGGAGTATTTTATTCATTATTATGAACATCTTTTACTTGTATAAAATTATGAATCTGTTCCATCCATGCGTATTGTCAAAGTTCACTGAACTTTTTGAATAGAACAACTGATTTTGTTTTTGATTTCAGGGTTGATTCCGTAGTACATGTTCATAATGACAAGTACATTGAACTCATGTAACATTTGCATCGTTCAATTCCTTCCAAACTTAAATTGATGTGCTGTAAACACTGATACACGCGACCCCTAAGGAAGATGTTGAATTTAAAAAATAAATTTGCTAAATCAATACAAAAATATATAAAAAATACTTGGTAAAGTATTGAAATTCAGTATAGTCGTTAGAAGAATGTAACAAATTTTAAGTATTCATATTGAATGACACAAGCGAAGCGAATGCGAAAAATCACGAGAATGAGCCTTAAGAATTGATATTGTACCGTTTTTTAATAACTGTAAAGTCTAGTTTTCCATGACAATGTATACAGGAGAAAATGGGTTCTATACGCCAATGAAACGTGTTATTATAAGCTACAGTTATGGCCAATGACATATACTGTGAAAACTAGTCGAACCTTGTTATTTGGGACAAAAATAGCATATTTTTGTAAATTATTCAGAGCAGGTTAATGGCAATATTAAAAACAAAGGTTCCCAACAAATTTTGGACATGGGCTATAATCTTATTGGTTAATGATAAGACCGTGAAGGTATTGCCGGCAAATGCTGATTCCTTATTAATATCAGTCGCGTAATGTAATATTCGTTAATATTCAAATTTTGTAATTTTTTTGTTTAAATAATAATTTTGATTGTAACGCATTTACGTTCCGGTTCTTATGTTCATATGGAATCCAGGTCGAATGGGGGTTATGTACTATGACCGTTGTGTGATACGATGTGGCTGGCACAGAAAATGAAGCTTTAAGGTTTCTAATGTTAGAAACCTTAAAGCATTACGCATCACGCGTCAAAACGATCATAGTGAGTAATGTTCCTGAAGGTTTCGAACGTTTCGCGTTTTTCGAAAGAGATACAGATTTAGATTTCAGAGGGTAGATTTACCTCTAGTAAATATGAAATGGTTGATGTGACTTTTAAAATTATGGATATTAAGAGACTAGTAAAACAATATTGTTTCAACTGAGTTTACCTAAACAAAATAAATAAAATTCATACGTCTGATATCGCACGAAATAGAAGCCGAATGAGGAATTGAGCAATTCGATTCAAAATGTTGGTGATAAGTCAAGATTTAACTTGCGGGCCTAGATTCGGCCAGCCTTGGTCATGTGGGAAAAAGGGATCAAAACCCTGATTATACTCATAATCTCAACTTACTTTTGAGCTACATTTTTATTGTTATTGACTCGAAACTATTTTGGATATTAATTTTATGTACGTATATTACGAGTAGCCTACACTATATGTACTATATGTATGTATAACAATTAGATAGGCATACTAAGAAATCGGATGAAAAATTATAATTATATAATGTAATAATAAAAAACACATCGACAAATATCATAATATGTATTCATTAATTTATGAATGAATAGAATATTAAAGTAAATAATACTTTAAAGTTATTTATGTAATTGAATATTAAATTGTTTAAATGTATTTATACTACTATTATATTTAGTATATTATTTATATTGCTAGTATAAAATGTAGGTTAGGTCAAAATTTTAAGGTGCTGCGGTAGGTGACGCAGTCCCGCTCGCGCGTGGGTCGTGTCTCTTTTTGATAATATAATCAATGATGTGATTTTGATAAATATGATTTCACCTTCACGAGAACACTATTTTAATGTATTTAGAATATTGTTATTTTAGTAACCAATTTTCATTTTATTAACTGTTTTTCAACCAAAATAAACGGGCGAAACGTCCATATTGTAATGATAATGAAACGTATAAACCTATGTCCGTCTCCAGGATCTTGTATGGAAATGTAACAAAGACACAGTTACTTTCGCTTTTGTAATATTAACTAGGATGTTATTTATCAAAATAGAATGAATTGTTCTCAATATTTTTGTATGAATGAAGACATGGAATATAAAAAGATTTGCTTGTAGTCACATCCTGCATACGCGTTACTTCTACGTTTATCTATGTTCAGCTAGACTGTGATTGTAAAATATATTTGCTAAACGTTATGGGTACGCACAGTATTTTATCGCATAGTTTAGTGTTGTTTTTGCATTCATTGGATGATTTGTTGTTCAGTGTTGTCGTTGGTATATGATCTATCATGAGAAGAGGGCCCGCAGTGAGATAGTTAAAAACAGGGCAGATCTGATCTAAATTCGGATACTGTGAAACTTGTTATCATTAATAATTTTGATAAAACATCACGAAATTGTACTTATGTTTTGACCGCATTCATTGTAAAGTGTATAGACTCGATTGCTATACAGGGTTAGTTTTAATTAGTTAAACTGTACAGAAGTAGCCTTTAAGAAGCGTCTAGTTAATTAAAATTAACCCAAAATATATATATAAAAATCATTGTCGGCCTTGTGGCTCAGTTGGTAGTGTGTTTACGTCTACCTGCTGAACTGAAAGGTCGTGGGTTCGATCCCCACCCAGGGCAAACATTTGTGTGATGAGCATGGATGTTTGTTCTGTGTCTGGGTGTTTCTATGTATCATATGTATATATAAAAAAAAAAAAGTATGTATGTATTCTATCAGCCATCTAGTTCCATAGTACAAACTTTGCTTAGTTTGGACTAGATGGTGTTGTGTGAAATGTCCACAAATATTTATTTTTATTTATTTTAAAATTGTTAGATTTAGCTCTCGATATACATACTTTGTGCCGTTAGCACATTAGCAAAATACTAGACTAGTTCATGAGGCCAGTTGACTCAATTGTAGAATGTTGATGTTAAAATAATGAGATTATTTATTTAGTTATTTATCAATAAATAATTGTAGCTTTTGCATGTAGACTAAGTATGTTATTAACATTCCAGTATAACATCTTGTTACTATTCCCTGACTACAAATACGTGTCACAAAAAGGTGCAGCAATACTTAAGCGTGTCAAGATTTACCTCAAGGTATCAGGTTATATCTTTATATATAGGTATATCTTTTACTATGGCACAGTATCTGAATTTGTAAAAAAAACACCTGATGTGAATGTACCTTAATGTACCTTAGAAAAAGTTTGTTGATTCCGGACAAAATATAAGACAGCTGTTTTTTTCGTAATGTTAAGAAAGGTTGTTCTCTTTTGTAAATAGATGGATACACGAGTATTGTTGCAACTTACAACAATACTCGTGTACTTTTAACTGTCGCTTAACACCAGGTGAGTTGACGGTCAAGCGCAAGCCTATCGACGAATAAAAAAAAAAAACTTTCTGTTACACCTTGTATAAAATGAAATTTTATGTTACATATTTCTATAAAACGAACACTATTTGTGGCCAGCGTATATATTAATAAACATAATGAATTGCATAATATACCTTGTATTTTAAAGTATACTACATAATACTAGTTACTTCTTGTGTTGTTTGTGTACTTTAAGATTCGTACCCATGAAAATTTAAAAAAATTAAGTAGGAGTACTATATTTAAATATACATACATATGTACAATTGTGCAATCACGCCTGTTTTCCCTTGCGGGGTAGGCAGAGCGTTAAATACCATGAAGTCGTTTATTAACGCCACATTTGACCGTGGTTAAAGAGTTACATGGAAGGGAGAGGGTATTAGAGGCTTAGAGGGTAAGATGTAATATTCTGGTACATTCTATGATTTTCTTTTTCTCCTAGTCCAGCATGGAAGAGTATTTAAATATAATTAATTTATATTGTGATTTCAGTTACTATGTGATATGTTTATTTTTTTACTATATTTTAAAGTGTTTTAAAATAATTTCGTGTGTTTGTGATATTTCAGGCCTATAAGTATTTTTAAATATATAATATAATAGCTAATCCCAGAATTGATAGATATATAAGTATTTCTTCTAGTTTTCAAAACAAGTAATTTATTTCAACAGATACATACACCACATACCAGAAAAAAACATATTTTTTTTAAATAAAGGGGTCACTCGCGTCTATTCTGAACCTAAATCTCAGACTATAGTTTAGTTGCTAGACTTAGCGTCGCGTTTTGGTTCACCAACTAGGAGTAATGCCTACACTACTCTCTCGAAGACCGTCGAATACTGTTGAAACTATAGTCGCAGATTTCGATTAAAAACAGATGTAAGTGACCCGTGACTCAAACAATTAGAACCACGTTAATTTCCATTATAAAAGAAATATTATAACTATCGCAAAATTTATGTGTATTATGGCTGTGAGTGAATATTGAAATAGTAGTTATTACTATATTATTATAATAAAATGATGTTACAAACTTACTATTAAATAAGTGTGCTGTTATGTTGTTATATAGAATGTAACAAGACACGATTGACATACGTTAGGGGTCATTGTGCTCAATTAATAACTTTTGCTATATTGCGAAATCTTCTACAAAATACCGTTTTGCATTTTTTTCAACTTCATTATGAATTTGAAGTTAAAACTAAAATAAAAAAAGCATAAGCATTTATGGTTTTAATCATTTAGAAAAGTAATCATAGAAATTATTTATGGGTAAAAATCAGATTTCTTCTGTTTTAGTGTTTTGTACCAACTTACTAGCAAATTCTCCACTCTCAATTATACTGTTATTTCTGTTAATAATGCATACAGTGACCCTCTTAACTAAAGTATGACTCTTATCACGTACAGCCGAAAATTTTTAAAGTAATTTAATGAATATTCTCTATTTTATATTGTAAATTAATTTCTTAAGTATTCAGAATTTTGCTTTAAGTGTTGTGTATTTTACCTACGTTTACTGTTTCATCGTCTCATTTAAAATTTAAAAGAATAAATATTATCAATAAAAACAGTTTTAATATTTGCTTTTTATTACATAAGTACTACCTACATAGGTTTTAGGTAAACAACATTTTACTAATATAAGTTTTTAACCATATTTTAGTAAGAAATTTAATAGGTGATTTTTTACCACCAAATAATTCCACGTCACGGCCCATCTCATACTTTTTCACGTTTTACACCCAGGAACTGTATCAAGTTTAATTGTTGCACTACGGAACCGCTTTTATACATATTTTTATACGTGCGAAACGTATAAAAAATAGTTTATAAAAGTTATGGACCCTGGAGACTGTGGAGATAAATTTTATTAATAAAAATAATTACATTAATATTTTTTTATCCTATACGAAATAAGAACGTTTTCGCAGTAAAGCCGTACAGACCTACTTGCTATACTCGTATTGTCGCTTCTGAGATTTCACGAGAAAGTTTGTGTAGTGCTGTTGCGAATTTTTTTTTTTAGTTTATTGAAACATTTCATCATTCCAGTCATTTGGCAATGTATGGCTCTCCCAAAAACTGTCTTGATAGTACACTGGTATCCTTTCTTCTGCGCTAATTTCTCTCACGTATCTTAGGTTTTCGATCCAGGACAGGTCATTTAGAACTTTTTTGCTATAGATTGCATTATTCGTAGGTTTCTCTTTAAGGATGTTTCTATGTTTACTAGTATCAGGCTTGTCTGAGATATTTGTTTGATTACGATCACTACGTTTATGTAGAAGAATATTCTTTTGATTGCCTGCATCAACTTTATCTAAGAATTTTCTTTGATTACTAGAATCATATTCATTTATAAGTATATTTCTTTGATTGCCAGTATTATGTTTATCTGTAAGAATATTTTTTTGTTTACCAGCATTATACTCATCTACGAGAATATTTGTTTTGTTGCTAGCGTCAAGTTTATCTACAAGAATATTTCTTTGGTTAGTAGCTTCATGTTCATCTACAAGGACATTTCTTTGGTTACTAGTATCATGTTTATCTATAAGAATATTTCTTATATTGCTAGCATCATCTTTATCTACATGGATATTTATTTTGTTACTAGCATCATGTTCATCTATAAGAATATTTCTTTGATTGCAAGTATTATGTTCATCTGTAAGAATATTTTTTTGGGTACCAGCATTATATTCATCTATAAGAATATTTGTTTTATTGCCAGCGTCATGTTCATCTGTAAGAATAGTTCTTATATTGTCAGCATCATCATCATCTAGAATGATTCTCTCATTGCCAGCATGTTGGTTATTTATAAGGGCATTACTTTGGTTGTGACTATCATAGTTTAAATTGACTGAACATTTGTTAATGACATCACTACTACAGCTTTGCGACTCGTTCTGCTCATTTATAATTCCTCTCATGCATCTATCTAGTTTCTCTATTACCTTAAACAATTTAAATTATGTTACATAAATATCACAGATTTGGAAATATTTTTTATGGGTGCGCAAAGTCCCCCGAGGTGGGTGTGAAATGTAATAGTTTTCCTTACTAATATTGTAAAAGCAAAAGTAGTTCTCTGTCGCTCTGTCTCTTTGTTACTTTTCACGAAGCGATCGCTATGTAAGTTGGTACAGAGATGGTTGTCAACCTTGAAACGGACAACTACTTTTAATCATTACCGTTTTATAATCACTACGCGGATGAAATATGAACACTTATAATTCCTTTATTACTTATCGTTCCTTCCGATACCAAAAGCAATGTCAAATAAGCAACTTCCGAATTTTAAATTTTATCTATAGTACAATGCATATATAACATAAATTAAAGCAAGTTTGGAAAACAATTGGTTAAACTTATTTATATTTAGTACTTCCTCAGAAAATGGGTCTAAAAAATTGTTAATGAAATCCTTCGAACACGATTTAAATAAAGGTAAAGGTACCTACTTAAATAATATCCGGTACTTTTTGTTTTATTTAAGGTACAAAACCCTAAAATAATGGTTCCTCCTGTATTTGTTTCTAATTATATTGCTGATAAAACCACATTTTGTGGCGTACTTATGGGTAAACTTATTTAATATTAACATTTATTTTAGCTCTTACTGTTTATTGTCGATGCTGACTTCATAAGGAATTCCTAGCTTCTAGGTAATTTACGTGTTTGTTTTCAGATTTCAGAATACAATCAGGTAGGCTAAATCTGTAGAAAAACCCTGAGCAATCAATTCTGTACATGCTACGAGTACTATTGAGGTCATAGTCGTACGTTTGTAATTAGGTCAGCGGAATATGCATTTCCTTAACGATTAGCCTATTGTATTGACTCTATTTGTAATTATCATGTAGAACAGATCAAAAGCCTACGCCTTAGTTAAATAGGGCTGTGAATTCTGTGACGAGATCATTAATTTTGTTTCTTATATAACTAGATACAAAAACGATTTCAACCTTTCTGCTACGGGAATCTTTATTTGAGTATAAGCTATTATTGGTGACCACAAGGTGGACAGAAAATATCATACAAGTGACAGGCAGATGCTGGATGCAGGCCGCTTCCAACTGCGGTCTTTTTGGAAATCCATGAGGGAGGCCTATGTCCAGCAATGGACTTCTTGTAGCTGAGATGATGATAAAGCTATTATTACTCTAGGAAATTCACTCGGATCCGCTGAGGCCATGCTTTTTTCAGTCGCTGGGAAATTGCTGGTCGCTGCGTCATCCTCAACTTGAGCAGTGCTACCTTATTGCATCTTAATTACCAAGTTGCAATTCGTAAATGGTGGATAGGCAGGCAATTCGTAAATGTGCCACCATTTACGAATTGCCTGCCAGATATATTTTATGTAAATATACTTAAGTAATTATTTATGTTAAAGCAAGCTGGTTTGGTTTCTGTTACCTGTAATGATCTTTTGTCCCCGACACATTTCTCCTTGTAACCGTTGACCTCCTTAATAAAGAGTACAGCTTTTTTTGGAGAGATCGGTATGTCTTCATAAACATAGTCATCAACTTTTAAGCTGATCTCCATCAGTCTTGAAACTATAGCGGTTTTCTGGTAGGTAATTATTTAAGAAGATCATCATCTTAACTTAAATTAGTTTTAGGTTAAAGCCTTATGATAAAGTTTAAAGTAGGTAAGCTGCTGCCATCTTTTTGACGGATCAGCGAATCACCAGCTGGAAGCTTTAGAATTGGTTGACCGTCGAGCCAAAAGGTTAATTTTTAATGATAAGCTACGATGCAAGAAGCTACTTATTCTCGAATATCACCGCAAAGTAGTATCCCTGGCAATATTCTATCGGATCCATTTCGGCGAGTGTTCGCAAGAGCTTCATGACTTTATTCCACTACCTATAGGACAAGCAGGAGGTCGGCTCATTCATTCAAAATCCGTACGTTTATGTCCAAAATTTCTTATGCGCAGAGTGGAATTCCTTGCCGCCTCTGATTCCCGAGAGCTATATTTCGAAATTTTCAAGGATATAATGAATAGATATCTTCTAGATTTATGTGTTCCATTCTCGGCCACACAGTCGCTTACCATCAGGCGAGTTGAAGGTCAAACTGATCTATTTACTACAAAAAAAATCTATATTGTCATCCGTATTGTTAGTTTTTCATGTCATAATTAAAATACGTGTAAAAGTTTACTTACTATTTTTTTCATATTGTCGGTTTCCTTATTTTGCTTAAAATTTCTTTTACGTGGCATTTTTATAGAAACTAATTAACGTGATGTGATCAATAATAAACAATAAAATTTCGTTTGCGTGTTGGTTGACTATTATTTCCCGCCGTTTTCTTATTTTTTTGTACCTGCGGTTAATGTAATGGCAAACTTATGTAAGACTGTCTACTTACCAAAAAGTGGTTTTAATAATATTGCTCGTAAAACCTCGACTAAAACCTTATGTAATTTTTCAATATAAAATATGTTATATAAAAATAATTTCATAAAATTTGCATTTCAATATTAATCCGGCATGCACAGGGAGTTTATCAGTTGTATCCTGTATGAAATCAGTTTTACCTATATCCTCTCTTATATAAAAATAATTACTAACGTATAAATAATAGCCTGTAACCACTCTGGGATCAGTGCAGTCCTGTAATAACAGTTAACTGGTTCATTTAAAAATAAGTTATATAATTGTATATTAATTTTTAACTGTTTCATTTTGGAACAGCTGTGACTTTTCTAATCGTAAAATATTATAAAACTATTTAATTCAATGGATTAAAAGAAAACTTTTAAAAATGTGTTGGTTTGCGCAAGCATTTATATTGCTTAGCGTAATATATTTAACCGAAGCTGGATATGGAAGTTCTGCGTACTATGACACCCCCGATTCGTAAGTACCTACCTACTTTAAAAAAATTCTGAAAGCATGCAAAATTGTTCCATATATTTGAAACTTCGCACCACAAGTAAATTATTATTTTTGTATAAGTTCTTGGCGTAAATTCTCGAATCCCAATCATCCTTCTTTAAAAAAAAACAATCTGGTTCTTAGGATAATGATTTTTAATATTTTCGTCGTAGGTATTTTGTTTTTTTTATTTTTAAATCGTTACTATCACCGTTAGGTTACTTTGACTTTGTAAATTAATTGGACAAAATAATCAAAAACCTTAAATATTACTTAAATGTGATTTGTCACAATTTTTTCCCCCTAAAATTAAAAAAAAATAATTAAGTTTTAACTCCAGAAATTTTCCAGGCAATCCGACGTGCAAGCACCATCCTATATACCGCCTTACCTAAGAAACCAGCAGTTTACAAATCATGGGGGCTACGGCAGCGGTACTAATTCTTATAGTGGTATTAAAACTAGGTATGGTGGTACGAAAACTGGGTACGGTGTCACGAAAACGGGGTACGGTGGTACGAAAACGGGGTACAGTGGTACGAAAAATGTGTATAGCGGTACCAAGAATGTTCAGCCGGGAAGTCCATCAAGATACACCGAAACTAAATCGTGGTACTCGAACTCAAATCAAATGTAAGTAAAGAAAAGAAAGAAAATATTTTATTTTATACACCATACACTACAACAAAAAAGAGAACACAAATACAAAGAACAAAAGTAAGATTATAGCCTAAACAATATGCAGTTGTAACAATATGTTCTCCTATTTGTTTTTTTAAATTTATTTCAATGGCAATGTAACTATTTGGAGGTTTATAGAGTCTGTTACCTAATACATAAAAATATGAGTTTTTTTTTAATTATTTTTACAGATTTGTGTTAGTTGTATTTTTTAAATGTTTTTACAATTTTTAAATGTGTTTACCGCATTATCGTTTATGAACCTATTTGAAAAAACTTTTTTGTTTGAAAGGATATAGAGACTATATATACTTTCAGAGTGATAGAATTAGTCACATAGAAATTTCATCCAAATCGGTTCAGTAGTTTTGTTTTTTAAAACGAAATTGCGCAATTTTAAGTGTTTCAAATTATAATTATGATATAAAATTTGTTCATTCATGGAAAATGTTTCGAAACTTACCGATTTTTTTATTTAGATTTTATTTTAGTTGACTTATAAAACCAGAAGTAGGCTCTTTTATATATAATTAATTAGAAACAACTGTATTCATATAAATTCTAAAGTAATTGCTTTCGTAAATTTTTGTAGTTAACTTTCATTATTTGTTTCAGGCCTAATTACAACGAATTTGTCAGCAACGCCATGAAACCTTTCCAACGTAAGTTAATATTTATTTCTACGTTTTATAAAAAAAAAATGTAATGTATATTTATGTAATATATTTCTTATCATATATGATCCTTAAGTTATAATATTACAAGCTTCGCGCCGCGGTTTCATCCGCGTAGGGATGGAAAAGTGATGATGATAATGATAAAATATTAGCGTATGTCCTTCTCCAGGCCCTAAAGAATCTCTGTGGCAAATTTCATGTTTTGTTCAGCTGCTTAGCCGTGAAAAGGTAACAAAACAGACAGAGAGAGAGAGAGAGAGGCAGAGTTACATTTCCTTAAGACCTACTAGTTGGGGAAAGTAATTAGGTAAATTACTTAAAACTCTTAACATAACGTGGATAGACAATTATATAAATACGGCATTGTAATGTTTCACCACCATTTTCTTTAAAGTAATTTCTCATTTTACCGTACTAGTACTACGTATATTGGGTATGTGGATATTATGTAAATTATGTTTGTGTGTATTACCATTTACCTACAGCCTGAACGGCTTGACCGATTGTGGTACGTAAGCTAAGTTGTCCTTAGGTTCATTTCACTTCTCAAGTGTCACTTTCGCCATGTCAATCTGTCTGTGCGTCCGCCGCTTCGCTCAAAGACTAGGCCGTCCTCATGTCCGTAAAACTTCATTTTGATCCAAGTTAATTTTCATACATTATTTTTACCTTAATAATTTGTAAAAATATTTGTTTATAGATGAAACTTAACATAAATAAAAATGTCTTTTTTGTCGGAAACTAGTGATGTTGCTTTCTAGTATTCTATGGAGTGATTTTTTTTATAAGTTCATTCAGGCATTTTATAACTACAGAAATGTTAACACGCACGAGCGAGACGGACGATGATCGAACTACAGACTTAATCGCAAAAACAAATACTAAGTACATTACATAATTTTTACATTACTTACATTACTGTCAGCGTGGGTAACTTTACACACACTTTTTCATACTTTTGACGATATCAGTGTATTAATGTATGAGTCTAATAGTTTTTTTTTTTACATATTTAAGCGTGTTCTTTCGTATTCAATTTTAAACTAAAGAAGCAACAAGTCCAATAGTATAGAAAGTATTTAATAAAATCGCGTTTAAATGGCTTGTCGAAGTTAAACGCGAATGTGGGTAAAATTGACTCCCGTTCATTTCGATAACGGAAAATCTTCATAAACGGTGATTTACGTAATTTAGGTTAGATTTATGTTACTTTTTTTATGTAAAAAACTTAGATGTAACAAATTAAATGAATTTGTCATATTCAATCATGTTCATTTTCGTGGGAAATGCCATTTAAAACCTTTGAGCTACAAGCGAGCGGAAAAAATAAAAAAGTTTAATTGCATATTTTTTTTACTAATGAAATAATTTCATAAAAATCAAATAAAGCCAAAAAATTCTACAATCATTTGAGTGTTTAATGACCTCATTATCAAATATAAGTTCTAAGATTAATAGTGAGTAATATCAAATTTAAAAAAGATTCACCCCATTCCATGAACTGCATACCTATTGTTTTCTTTATGTTCTTCTTGAATTCTCTTTTGTTTGGTTTTAGAAGACTAGTTTTCGGGTATGTACTAACTAAAAACAATTTAAAAGAATCGGTCAAGTGCATGTCCAGCCACGAGCAATGTAGGGTTTCGTAGTTCCATATCACAATTTATGTCTATGTCAATATTATGCGAACTTAAAATATGGTTGTTTGATACTAAGAATATTCTAGTTAAGCTAAGTTGATCGACTATTACTCGTTAACTTGTAAAACCTACTTATTTGGTATATTTTTCCTTACAATTTCGTTAGGGAAATTAATTGCTGGATTTTTTCAGCATACCTGTTCGACAAGAACCATTTAGTTGGTAGAGGGGGAGATACACTTGACCCTAACAAAAATTATCATTTTAAAGCCTAATATTTTGCAAAAGATACGAAGACAAATATGGAATACTAAATTGAATAATATATTTTTGAATTACCTATCTAATTACAGCCAACACCAAGTGGTATACGAGAAAAAAATCATCCCAACTTACCTCCCTTGTAATTACTCTATTCCCATAGAAAGTGTTTTCAAGATATATTTTAATTACGCCGATAAAGTAGTAAAATTTATTTTAGCACTTGATAACGAGGCCCTAGAAATGTAGAAAGTGCTAAAGTGAAGCAATGTCAGCGCAGTTGGTTGTGCATTCAACTTTTATATTGGAAAGCACCTTTTGAAAAAGAAACTGCGAGCTAATCTTCCGTATAAGAAAAATATCATTAGGAAACTGAATTATGGTGTTTGAGTATTAGTTTTGCAGCCTAGGTGTTGGACGATAGCTTTTCCACTTGAGAGTTATAGTCTCAAATGGAAAAGCTATCGTCAAATACCTAATGATGCCATGACTATCAACCACCTACTTGAGAGCCAGTTCTTATTCCGTGTTATGTATGCTTACCATCTTCGACCACATTATATTGCTTAAAACATCTCTGTCAGACATAGAAGTGAAATAATTCACATTATTAATGCATTTTTAGGTATATAATTAACTGAAACTCCATTGTCATTGTTACCCACAATTAAAGAAAATACGTTGACTTTTTTGTTTACAATATTTTTACGTAGTAAAACTAAATAAGACCAAGAAATATTGTTTAAAATGGTAAGATAGATCAATGTTTTATCGATATTAAATAAAACTCATGGGATTTAAACAAGTTTTGTATAATTAAATCCGAAATCTTGGACATACATTTTTCAGTCACAAATTCTTGTGTCTAGAAAATGGTGGAAAACTTTTAAAACTTCCATCACGTTTGTCAACTTTATGCATAAATTAACATTTAAACATTTACATTAACATAACAACAACATTTAACATTTAATTAACATTTTAACATATTTTTTTAACGTTTAAGCATTTTTGTTTGGCGTCTATAACTCACGCATTCATCAATCAATTTAATTACTCATCTTTTGGTAAAAAAATCAAGAATCTTTAAACCAGGCTATGTCCAAAGTTTAACGCAAAGTCAAAGTTACCCACATTGGCAGTACTTTTTTTAAATACATTATAGATCTACGATTGACCACCAACTCGCCTGATGTTAGCTTGATGATTTATGATATTAGTTGTGGTATAGGTAGGTATTAAAATATACGGTTATTTTTTAAATATATTTAAACATAGCGCCAGCCGATTATAATTCGTGTGGGATGTGTAATCATCTGTCAGCGGAAGGGTGTATCAAAAAGCGCGTTTCGCGCGTGCGTGGGCGAAAACGCTGAAAAACAGCGATATAGGTCGCGCTGCGCTGCGCTGCCAATGTCGCTGATATGCAGCCTGGTACTGCATATCGGGGTTGCATATTATCCGGCGTACTTGGAGATGGTCAAGGACGTGTTGATCTGGATTCTAGAGGATATTTGACGGATGTTTTTATGATTAAACGGATTTGTCATAGGACGAATCTTTAGATATACATACAATACCCATCCCATATCTGTGCCATTTATAATGGTCCGGTGCATTGTTGCCTGGAAGAAATCGCTGTAAGCGATAAGGTCGCCCAGTAAATTATATATAATGATTAGTCTTATCAATCTTCCAATAGAGCTATCTATCTATATTCTTGGTTCTTCAGCAAATGTGCCCACCACAGAATTCGCCCTATTACATAGGACCCAGAAGGATAATCTCCATACAAACCGCCTTTTAAATTCGGGCCAATTTTATTTTTTCAATTTGACACTTCATTTTTTTATAAATTTATTTTTAACCGTAGATACATGTCCATTTGCCAAATTTATCTACAAAGTTGCCTTTGAAAAGGATATCTCCCGATTTGATCGGGTAATCATGATTAAAGTCAGAATGGCCATGGGAGATTCATACAATCATATAACTGAAATAATAGTAACTTTGAAGTCTGTTGTTTCAGTTTTTTAAACTATAAAATTATTATATTTGTTATTTTGATCGAAATTTAGGTATAAACGTGGAAATTTTGTCGGTTACACGTTTAACACGGTCAAAATATCACATATAAAATAACAGCTACTGTTAATACATTGTAATAGTGTTCTTATGACTCTGAAAGAAAATCTGAAATCAAAAATGAAATCAGTAATTTAAATAATTTTATATCTATGGGTGCCGCGTGCGAGCGAAACAGGCAGCGGCGCCACTTTCATCACTTTATAAAAGAATCTAATGTATTTTTATTTTGTAAATAAAAAATACAGTTCATGATGATAGTATTTATTAAATAAGTTTATACATGCAATTTACAAATTGTGACGTCATGTAACTGATGTCACAACGGCAATGAATCGACTAATACCTCATTCATAAAAAAATAACTCAGTAGCTCAGTAGAAGTCATTCGCAGTTATTTTTTCCAATAAACTTCATTTCATTTCAATTTGACTCTGATATGTCATATTTTATTTTAGTAAACTTTAAGCCGGCCTTAACACTGACTTTGAGTTGCATGATCTGTTGAGAAGAATAAGAGTCAAAGTAATTGTGACTGGAAAGACTATATTTTTATGCTACGGTGAATCATACGTGTGTGTGTGTGTGTGTGTATTGTGTGTGTGTGTGTGTGTGTGTGTATGTGTGTGTGTGTGTGTGTGTGTGTGTGCGTGATAAATGTGTACATAATGTAGGTTAAGATCACGAAGGTTCTTTTTGCTTTCGCATCAGTTGACAGTCAGGTAAACATATATTACGTTTTTTTTTGTTGGAGTGCAACGGTCCACGCCCAGCTATTTCATTCGGAACTTCATTTTTGAAAATAGGATAAAACAGCAAATGTTTATTTTAATAGAGCAGAGTTCCTACATTGTGGATAACGTAGCACTATTTTTTGTCCTCCGTATTCATTAACACATTACTGCCTCTCGAAATCTAATGGATTTATCACAATACTTAGATAAGTATGTCAATGGTTAATTCGTAGCACCAGTAATGGACCAAATTAATTTGATTAAATTTTACTGAATAAATAAATTTTCACACCTATTTACAAACAATATAGTATAGGTAAATACAAATGATACAGGGAAATTGAGAAAACATATACTGGCAATACTGAAATAAATAAAAAAAAACCTAATGACACTAAGCCAGAGATAGACCAAGAGGTATTAAAGTATCGATATCGATAAGTAATTATAGGTACCAATTTTTTCTTTTCGAATTTTTTTGTAATGTTTTATAGAAACATCGTTTTATTAGGGTTCCGTAGTAACTACGGGGAACCCTTATAATTCCGTCATGACCGTCTGTCTGTCTGTCCGTATGTCACAGTCATTTTACTCGGAGACTATTAACCCTATAAAAACAAATTTTTATACATTATTGTGTATTGTGAGCCGCTACAAAATGCTGTAGTAAAATTTAAAAAAAAATTAAAAGTAGAGATTGGGTTTTTCATATATACAATAAAGACTGGATCATTTTTTTAACCCCCACCCTATCGTGTCTCAGATGTGATATGTGCGAGATATAGCTCGCTAAAGTTAAAAAGTTGTGTCCCCCCCCCCCCCCCCCTACATTTCTCAACTCCAAAAATTTCCAAAAATTCATTATTAACCATAATAATAGACCATATTAAATACTTTCAATGAAAATTATTTTGAACATTCTGGGATTCCAACTTCTCTATGGGACTATAAATTTAAATTTGAATAAATGTTATTAATGTCATGATTTTATAATTCAAAGTAACCTCTGCCCAATGTTCTGCTTGTACAGCATCAACTAGAAAATCTAAACATAATAGTTAGCATGGTGCTGTTAGTTTGAGAATAAAAAAAATTAAACATTTATCGTAAAATCAAATACCGTGTTTCACGTACAAAGGTCACCGACATAGCACAGCTGATTAGCAAGTTGAAGTGGCAGTGAACGTAGAACTGATGGCCAATGGGGCTGAAAAGTTCTCGAGTGAACACCACGCCCCGGCAAGCGTAGCGTAGGAAGACCAGCCACGAAATGGACAGATGAACTTATACAAGTGGCAGGAAGATGCTGGATGCAAGCCGCTTCCAATCGGCTTTTATAGAAATCCATGGGGGAGGCCTATGTCCAGCAGTGGACTTCTTATGACTGAGATGATGATGATGATTTACATATCATAATTATTATAGTTTACAAAACTAGAATAACCGACTTCAAAATTCGCAATTTTGTTTTAAAAACCAAACTACTGACCGATTTTGAGATTTGAAAGGAATTTTAAATCAATTTAAATGACGAAATCATGCGGGTAACATATAAGAAAAATATAAGCTAACTGATAATCTCGTTTTTGAAGTCCGTAAAAATAATAATTGTTATCGATAACTTATATTACATCGACCCATCTCAAATTCTTTGCAGTAATTTGTATAAATAATAAAATCAATTTATGTAATGAAATGCATATATGCTTTTTATACTAATATTCGCGAATGTTATTTATTGAAATGAAATAAATTTCAACAATTTCATCGCGTATATTTCACATAATTTAAGACCCGATTTTTCAAACACTGGAGCATCCGTGGTCATAGGTGAGACACGAACATACGCTACAAATACGTAAAAATTTGTTTCATTTCGCTTTTTATACTGTTAGAAATATATTTTTGCTAGTTAGAGATGGAAGGTGATAATGTTTTCCATAGTTTTTTAAAGAAGTTTGTAATTTTTACAAGATTGTTTAACACAGTTCACCATCTTGGCACCCTAAGAATTGAGAAGTGATTGCGATGAGATGACGTTTAAGATTAAATGACGTTTGTGACCTGTCATTAGCAAACACCTGATTTGGTGTTAAGTTTTTGGAACAATATTTTGTATCGCATTAGGAGTCTTGTAAGTCTTTGGTGCCCACATATTCCTTGTATGCGTATAATTCTTCTTCTTTTTTGTATTGGACCCCGCGATTAGCTATTTGCCTGTGTCAAGTATTGAAATATTTTCAAGTTTCTTAAATAATACAAGTTATATAGGGTTCTAGTCACAGTGTTTCACTGCTTTATTTCATTTGCCCACACTCACGCACTTGATCGAACACTTAATGAATAAAATACCACCATTTTTATAGCATTCATGTTCAAAATAACACAAGTTTAGGAAAATAAAACAAAGCAAGAACATGTTACTAAGACGTTCCCGCCAAAAACTCTTATGCGTATAATTGTATAACTACGAGTATCATTTTTAAACGCCTTCCAAAAAGGAGGATGTTCTCAATTCGTCGGAATCTTTTTTATTTATTTTTACGTATTTTCCCCGATTAGTCGAAGACACCTTGACCGATTAGAAAAAATCTTCTTTTGTTTGAAAGTGTATGCTTCCTAGGTGGTCCGGTGGTCCCATAGAAATTTTATCAAAATGGTTTGAGTATTTTGGTTTTTATAACAAAATAACTGGAAAAGTCATTCAAGTAAACGAATTTCGTATTTTGAAGTAGTTTTTTGTTTTTTAAACGTTTACTTGTTCACCACGTTATTATTAACTTTAAGATCCGGTCGGTAATGCTGTTACGGTAATCTCATCCTGTGTTGCGATCATATCGGTTACTACGGAATGAATAGAGAAGTGCGTCAGCAGTTTGACACTCGTGCAAACTATATTAGTTTAAATTTTGTAGTGCGCAATAAATGAATCATGACGAACGAGATAGCGTCCATCATGAACTTGCTTATTAACTTCTATGTAGGTATCTGAAAAATCGAGTGAACAATTAATAAATACATATAAATTTACACAGTAATGTATAGTACTTGATACGCTATTGAGTGTACGTTTTTTCTGAGAAAGTATGCGTAAAATCGCTGGTAAAGATTACAAATGCGCATTCTTTAGAGTAATTCTAGTAAAATCATTTGTTTATTACGAAAAAGTTCGTTGGAGGTTACGAAAAAGCGTAATCTTTTATTTTTGCGAGAAAATTATTATTATTATTTCAAAAAACCAGACAAGTGCGAGTCAAACTCGCAACTCGAGGGTTCCATACAAACTAAATAAAAGGGGGAAATCATATATATATATATATATTCATATATATATATATATATATATATATATATATATATATATATATATATATATGTCCACCATTTCCACTGGCATTATCACTAAAGTTCATGTGAATGTTGACTTCTGTATCACATACCATATTCCTGTGCATCCTGTATTTACAAAAAAATAAAAATTGTAGATATTCACACTCCTTTTATTCTGGTATACTTGTTACGCCATGTACATTTTCACGTCCTAGCGTATATTTTTTATATATTTTAATCAATACTGATGCTTTTGTTGCGTCTATAATAATTAATATTAATTGCGGGTTCTCCTGGTTTACGGCGTCCACCATTTCCACTGGCATTATCACCAAATTTCATGTGAATATTCTGTATGATACAGAAGTTAGCATTCACATGACGATTTTGGACTTAGCAAAATTTTTTAAATACACTATCATAACTAGAGACCGGATTATATGCAACATGAAAAGCTTGAAATATGCATGAAAAATGGGTAAAATATGCAGGAATTGTTAAAATATGCAATATAAATTTTAATATTAAAGATGAATTTTAGAAAAGTAAAAAAGGAAAACTACATCTAAATTACGTATTTGTTAAAAATTTAACAACCTTGTAGACTATAAATTATAGTCTACAATAATAATAATACTCAATAAAATTAAACGAACAATTATTTAACATTTTTACCCGACTGCGAAAGAAGGAGGGTTATGTTTTTCGAGTGTATGTATGTATGTATATTTCTTTGGCACGCCCTAGAGCCTAAACAGCTTGTCTTATTTTTATGTGAGTGGTGTCAATAGATTCGTCTCAGTCGTGAGAATGACACTGGGTACATCAAAATTAAAATAAAACAAGACTAAGGATTATTGGCGGCAAAAAGTAATATCAAAAAAAAATGTTTTCAAAATACATCGAGTGTGGTATCAAAACAAAGATTTTTTAACGATGATTACGAATATATTATTATATATAACTTATATGTTTTATTGGAGTTTAGAATAGGAAAAGCTAATAAATCACATCAAACTCCACACTAATAATATAAATGCAAAGTTTGTCTTAGTTTGTTACTTGTTCACGGTAAAACGGCATGACGGGTTTGGCTGAAATTTGGCACACAGGTAGTTTATAATCTGGATTAACACATATAAACTTTTTATTCCGGTATTCCCGCGGGAACGGGTAAAACAGGATTAAACCTATTTTATTTCCTACCTCAAAAAAATCACCGACAACAGGGGAAAAGGGAAGGGAATGGGAAAAGGGAGGGGGAGGGGATATGAGGGAGAGGGAGGGGGAGGGGATATGAGGGAGAGGGAGGGGTAGAGGGAAGGGGGAAAGCCAAGTCTTGTCAGTGAAGATGAGTAACATTTAACATATCACAGAGACAGAGATGTATGTTTGTATGTATGAGTTGAGGGTATGTATGTATGTTTCTATATGACAGCCTACAGCCGAAACGGCTTATCTGATTTTGATCTGCAAGGTGTCACTAGATTAGTCTTCATTTCCAGAGTGTCATAGGCTATAGAGTGTCATATAATATTGTGTAATAATAATACATCTCTTGCAAAAATAAAATATTCGTTTATTTTTGTAATCTTCAACGAACTATTTCGTAACAAACAAGTGACTTTACTATGATTATTCTAAAGAACGCGCATTTATAATATTTTACAGTGATTTTACGCATACTTTCACATAAAAACGTACACTCAACAGCGTATCAAGTGTAACGAAATCGTAAGTTAGACTGCAAAAACTGCTTTTCTGCAGTCGGGTATATTGTTTTTCTTTTAATAAATATACTTGTTTTAATTTAACATTTTTAGTGTAGGTATAAAGAGAAAATAATTGTAAGACAATTTATACTTATAGGGTAACCTACTAAAAAATTTGGTAAATACATTGAAAATATGCATGATCACTAAATTTTAGACAAAATATGCAATGATCGCTGAAAATGTGGTAAATATGCAAATGCATATAATCCGGTCTCTAATCATAACGAATCGAATGAGGATAGGCATATTCCCACCTCGTAAATGTTACAAAGACCGGCACATAAGCACTTACAGAATTAAATTAATCTTTATGCATTATTCATGTTACATGAACAATAAAACAAGTAAAATGTATTGAACAAATTTATTCGACAAGAGCGCCATAAATGCAAAAGAAATGAATCTTTAAAAGTTTTTTTTATTATCTCAAATCTGTTATTAGCTATTTATAAGACCTAAGAGATAAAACGGGGCTAAAACCTAAAACTAATTAGAAACGACGTGGGAATATGCCTATCCTCATTCGTCCTCTCAAGTTTTGCTTCAGCGTGTCAGGACTTCAGTAGGTTGATATATCACGATAATATTCATCACAATATTATGCTGCACAACTTTAATCACATCCTTTCGTACGAAGTGCTATAGCGTCCGCAAAGTTCACGAGCAGAATTAAACAATCGTCGCACGCGGCAAGTCTCATAGCCTCAACGCACCCGAGCGGCAACGTCGCATTTTATGCCAAGGGCAACTATACGCACTGTACGAAGTGGCAACGTCGCATTTGGAGGTGGACGTAACATTATCGGCTATATATACGAAAATATACACCCAAAAAATATACAGCGATGCAGCGACTCTAGCGGACAATCGGTGAACTACATTATACTTGTCCAAACGTTCTGGAGGTGAATTTGCGTCCCAACGATTTTTTTACTATAGGTACCCAATGCCTATAGCTATGGAATGGTGGTTATTAGAGGTGAAAATACTCTTGCGTCCGTATACCGGGTGCAGTAAGTCGGTGGACGCAGTATTGCTATGGGATTTTTTAAAGGTGGACGCAAGAGTCATAGCGGGATGTAAACATAGGTATATAATAAATATATATACAAAAAAATAAAAATATGTAGGAATATATATATACATATATATTCCTTCATAAACCAAAAAATATTTAAAAACCTGTTTTAGCTTATGCTAATGAAGCTCTTTCATATGATACCCAACATGATACGGTAAATTCACTTTAAATTTTGGGCCCTCATTCCTTGCATAAAGACACTATTTTTTGTGATTAAATTAAAAATGTCCAATATGTGTACTCTAACACAATGCTTCTTGCCAAATTTCATAGTTCTAGGTCAACGGGAAGTACCCCATAGGTTTTGATTCCCTTGTGAGTGTCGAAATGTGCGTTTTTTTACGACATACATTTGGCTTTAACTTTTTTTTACTGAAACTGATAAATTTTATTTTTCTTTCTGCAGCAAGAGACTATGGATCTGCGTATATGGTTTTAATTTTAACTCGATACCTTCACGCGTTCCCGAGCTAAAGGTCTTGACACCCGGATAGACGGACAGACAGACGGACAACAAAGTGATCCTATAAGGGTTCCGTTTTTTCCTTTTGAGGTACGGAACCCTAAAAATATATCCTATGACACTTAGGTAGTGAAGACGAATTTAACGACACCTCACATAACCAAAATCTGTCAAGCCGTTTAAGCTGTAGGTGTTCATATAGAAACCTATATACCCACATACATATGTACATATAAACATACATACACTGGAAAAACATAACCCTCTTTGCGCAGTTGGGTAAAAATGTAAAATCACGCGGTCTCCATTTTGGGCGAATCAGTAATGAATACAATGTCAATTAATGAACAGATCAATGCAACCCTGAATGCAAGAACTCCGGCATCTGCGTGGCGACGAACACCTGCGAGTGCCCCGCCAACTTCGACGGCAAGTTCTGCGAGTTCGAGAAGAAGCCGTGCCTAAACTACCCGCCAGCTCCCATGAACAGCTTCCGGAAATGCAACTCAGAGTACGTATTCCGACGGCATCTCGTCTTTGTACCCTTGTCCCAATACAGACTTCAAGGCTATATGGAACTATCTTACTATGGTTCTTAAATCATCAGAGAATTTGACCCTTGATATCCCTCGGCACAGAACGATTTTTTATGCCTCCTCTTTCACAGTAACAGCAGTCACACTGTGGAACGAGTTGCCAGTGGATATCAAGCGTGCTTCCTCTTTAAATGAGTAAATAACTACTTTTCCTTTCTTTTTCATATACATATGTATACATATAATTAGATATAAGTTATTTCTATAGTATTTTCACTTTTGTGTACGCATTTTTATTTTTTATGTCTTAGTTTTAAAGGCCACTATCAGTGCCACCTATCCTACTCCGTACATGGTTGCCTGGAAGAGATCGATTTAAGCGATAAGGCCGCCTATTGAAAGATTAGCCATAGTAATATTGTCTTCTTTTAATATGTTTGTACAATGTGGTCTTTTAATAAAGAGTTATCTATCTATCTATCTATCTATCACTCGTTGATACGATTATAGTAATACAAACTTATCATAATAACATACATACACCCGAAAAACATAACCCTCCTTCTTACACAGTCGGGTAAAAAAAATAGTTGCTGATGTTCCAAGGTTTGGAGCTTAGTTCTAACAGGAGACTGGTCGTCAATGGGTTTATTTTCCCCATCCCCAGGCTATGCGCGATAACCTGCATGGAAGGACACAAGTTCCCGGACGGCACAAATGCCACGAACATTAACTGCGTGGACGGCCAGTGGACACCAGCCAGAGCTGACTTCACCACCGTCCCGGACTGCCAGCCGGAGTGCAACCCGCCGTGTCTCAACGGAGGCCTGTGTCTGGCTATCGACGTCTGCAGCTGTCCAGCGGAATATAGAGGACCACAGTGCCAATACTGTAAGCGCTTTAAATGTTTTAACTTTCTTTCATTTATCTTCAGACAAATGCGACTTAACGAGGTTCTGCTGAGGAAGCCGAAAAATTAACATAGTGACAAATGGACCTGTCAAGCTTAGTTACTAGCTATGTCCTACGGTTTCACCCGCGTAAGGATGAAAAACGGCGATGATGATGATAAAATATAGGCTTAGTCCTTCTCCAGGTCGTGAAGAGTCTCTGTGCCGAATTTCGTAACATTTGGTTCAGCCGCTTAGCCGTGAAAGGTAACAAACACACACAGAGAGAGAGAGAGAGAGAGACAGAGTTACTTTCGCTTTTTAACCGCCTTCCAAAAAGGAGGAGATTCTCAATTCGACTGTATTTTTGTTTGATTATGATTATTCTTTTTTGTGTGGTAGAATTCGTACTTCAGAGGTGGTCCCGTATAAATTTTATAAAATCGGTTCAGTACTTTGGTTTTTATAACAAATTAACTGGAAAAAATATGTCACTTGGATGAGTTATCATTTGCTTAATCTTGTCGAGACTAGTATACAATTCTATATATTTTTACGTCGTCAGCCTTTATAAAAGTGCTTTTCGGTGCTTTTTAGGATTCCGTACCCAAAGGGTAAAAACGGGACCCTATTACTGACACTCCGCTGTCTGTCCGTCCATCCGTCCGTCCGTCTGTCACCAGGCTGTATCTCATGAACCATGATAGTTAGACAGTTGAAATTTTCACAGATGATGTATTTCTGTTGCCGCTATAACAACAAATACAAAAAAATAGAATAAAATAAATATTTAAGGATATTTAAGGCTCCCATACAACAAACGTGATTTTTTGCCGTTTTTATAGATAATAGTACGGAACCCTTCGTGCGCAAGTCCGACTTTATATGTTGCGGCGCCATTTACCGGCCTATTGCTTATTGATAATATAATATATGGCAGACACAAGCGTATTCAATTTCAAGAAAGACAATCGGACAAGAGCAACCCATTGTACAAGTTTGCACATTATATCAAGATATAACATGAACAAATCATACACAGACTCGCAATACAATTGTTGTAAAGTTTGTGCTCGCGAGGTCTACGTTCCCAGAAATACTAGTAGTTAATAATATAAACACATATATCTTTCCCTTACAGCGGAGAGTGCGTGTGACGTACGCAGGATTGCATTCAACGGCGGCTACAAATGTTTCGGCGACGGTGAAAGGTACAGCTGCACCCTGACCTGTCCTGCCGGGGCCACGTTCAGCTCGCCCCCTGCCAAGCTCTACTCCTGCCTCTACTCCACCGGCGTCTACGAACCGCAGCCCATCCCGCAGTGTGTCTTCAGTAAGTTATTTACAGAACGTTTTAATTTTATTAAAAGGAATCAAAGTGGTTACCCCGCCTCCTCCCCCACTTTTTAGGGTTCCCTAGTAAACAAAGAACCATTATAGTTTCGCTATGTCTATCTGTCCGTCCGCAGCTTTGCTCAAAGACTATCAGTGTTAGAAACCTATAATTTGACAGGAAAATGCCGAAAAAGTCGTAGAATGATTTCCTGAAAAAAAATATTTTTTGAGATACTTCTCTTACACGTAAAGTGGGGGTAATTTTTTTTCTCATCTACCCCATCGTGTGGGTTATCGTTGGATAGGTAGTCAAAAAACATTGGGGGTGTTCGAAAACCATTTTTAAAATTTAGGGATCCGTTTGAGAAATATTAAGCTTTGAAGCGATATTTTTTGCTAGAGTCAAGTGTCCCCCTCTACCGGCTAACCGGTTGAATTTGACGATATTAAAAAATCGTTCTAGTAGCATATAATTACGAAATGAAAAGGAAAACGTTCACGGCTAAACAGACTTTACAGATTAACATGTAATAGACAATCAACTTAAAAAAATATAGGTACTTAGAGAATAGAGAATTAAGAAATGAAAATTTCGTGCAAAAATCATTTAAAATAGCATCAGGTAACTTTATGTTCATATTATCCCTATTTTGAGTTCATATAAATTATGAAGTGCAACTACGGAACCCTACTTTGCGCGTGGCAAGACACGTACTTGACCACTTATTTATTAATAGTTTATTTCAATTTCAGCTGATGTAGTTGTTATACCGGGCCACACCTACAGGACTAACACGGTGAGTAAACCTTGTGATTATGTTCATTTCATTAGCAAATTGTTTTTATTTAACTCGAAACATTGCCTTGCTTTTTCTACTCAGGTGTCAAAATATTCCAATTATAAATTTCACACATATTTCTGAACACTCCCCATTGATCCCGTGATTAGGTAATAGGTATAATCTTGGAATTTTTAAGGTTAGAGTGAATAGATATATTCTAGATCGACGAGCTCCATCCTCGGTCGCACCGTCGTTTAACATCAGGCGAATTAGTGGTCAGTCGCTGATCTAGCTTAAAAACAAGCAATAACGATCAATTTCACTATAGAAAAGACACCTAATAGTTCTATTATAATACTGTCTCGCATTTTTCCCCAGACCCAAAAATAGCGGTGTTATAAGTTTGACGTGTGTATCTGTCTGAGGCATCACAGCTCTCAAACGGATGGACTGATTTTGATCTAGTTTTTTTTTTGTTTGAAAGATGATTTTATCGAAAGTGTTCTTGGCTCTTTCATCAAAATCGTTTCAGCTGATTTTTTGTCGGGATTTTTAAACTTTCTAAACTTATACATATTTATAAGTGTTATATTTTTACAGACATATTACCACACCGATTCAAGTTCTAGCTCGTATGGATACGGCACATCTGGTTCATATGGCTCGGGCCCATCTGGCTCAGGCTCATACGGCGGAGGCTCCCACTCGCGCCCCGGCATTTCGTCGGGCAGTTCCGTCAAGGTGGTGTACCAAGACCTCACACCTAAAGGCGGCACGTGCTTGACCTGGGCCGGAGTTCACTACAAGACCTTCGATGGGAAAGTTTACACGTAAGTCTGATAACGCTAATTTTGTTCCAGTTTGGATTTTAAAGCAGGAGGAAAAAAAAACACGAAGAAAACCTTTGATAAAATATCAACGGGATGTAGCGTTAGTCCTCAATAACGTCCCAACTCAATGAGGTCCAATTAGACCCCATATACGATTAAAACTCTCTGAACTCGGCTAAATATTATGTATGATGTAATTATTTATTGATAGGATATTTAATTTTATTAATTTGACATACATTTACTATTTATTTTCACTTAATTTATGGATGTTTAATTCAATAGCTTGTTATTATTATTATTTTTAATTCATTTGACATGTGTTTTAATGGCATATTTTTAATTTTTAATAACTATTTTTATTTTACGCTTATTATTAATGCATGCTGACTTCACCTGTATTTATTGTGACATTAAGCTGTATTTTATTTGTATGATTTTTTTATTGTCAACGTATAGATGTACACAGTGTAGGTGAACTTTATAAATAAATAAATAAAATAATTTCGATTTTCAAAATAATTCGAAGCGGCAAAATATGCTAAAATAGGCTTTAGCGCTGCGATAAAGTCTTTATATCAAAATCTTTAAGCTCGTCATTGTTGTTGAATTTTGTTTTAGACTTTACGTCCACGTGATGGAAAGTCAAGAAAACTTATGAAATATCTCGAATAATAAACTGGATTGGAGATGACTGTCTTGATTGATTTTAAAAAGCAGCCAGGATGGTTCTCCCTCCAAACAGAATTCTTGGAACTTTTAAAAATATAGTAATCTATTTTTTTTCTAGATTGACTTGCTCCATCCTCGGCCACGCCGTTGTGTATCAAAAAAACTCGTCAACATGTCATACCCACGTTATTAAATATTATGCTTGAAACTCGATCACTGATAAATATACCTAAAAAGAAAAAAAAAAACAGTAATAATTTTTTTTCTTCATCATCATCATCATCATCAACCATTGTCCACCCACTGCTGAGTATAGGTCTCCTCTTTAGCGCGCCATTCTTTCCGGTCTTGTGCCAGTCTCATCCACTGTCTTCCCACTGCCTTGTCGATGTCATCTGACCATCGAGTCGGAGGTCTGCCAGGTGTTCGCTTTCCGTCTCGCGGCCACCATTCTGTGACTGCTTTAGTCCACCGTCCGTCTTCCCTTCTGACCAAGTGTCCCGCCCACCTCCACTTGAGTCTTGTAATCCGCCTAACTACGTCTTCGACCTTCGTTCGTCGTCGAATTTCTACATTTGTTATGCGGTCTACAAGAGAAATTCCCAACATGGCCCTTTCCATGGCTCTTTGTGCCACTTGGATCTTATGCGTGGTCTCTTTCGTAAGGGTCCATGTTTCAGCACCGTATGTGAGAGTAGGCAAAACACATTGGTTGTATACCTTGGTCTTCAGACTTTGCGGGATTTTTGACTTGAAGACGTCATCTAGTTTTCCAAAAGCAGCCCAACCCAGCTGGATTCGTCTAGCGACCTCCTTCAACTGAGACCCTCCTTATTTTTTTCTTAATAAAATTTAACTCAAACTAGGTATGGAAGGATATTGTAGTCTAACAGAGAGCTTATCTCCGGCAACAAACTATTTTACAGTTTGTTTTTATCATCCGATTGGTGATTTTTATAAAAAAAAAAATGTATTTTTCATTTCTAGTTTCCAGTCCCCCTGCCAACACATCCTAGTCCGGGAGCCCAAGGAGCACAAGTATACAGTAGCGATACAGCAGAAAGACTGCACGAGGAAGGGTTACTGTCCCAGCGAACTCACTATTTATCTGGAGTCGAAAGCCTTCATACTGGCTACTGGAGGTATGTGTGACCTTTAATAATTACAATTTAAAAAACTAACAACAGACTTCAAAATATGCAATTTCGTACTTAGATGACATATATTTTCCGGTTATTTTGTTTTAAAAACGAAAGTACTGGGTCGATTTTGACAAAATATGGGACTACCTTTAAAGTATCCTATCAAATAAGAAAAAGAACAGGAGTAACAAACATAGAAAAAAAGTAGATTTGAGAACCTCCTCCCTTTTTTGGAAGTTGGTTAAAAATTCATTTTTTTTTGTTTGTTATATAAGCCTGTGATGTCACATTGTTGGGGAAATATCTCTAACATTATTTCAAATGTGTCTGTTGACTGCTATTGTATTTGTGTCCAAGTCTTAAATCAAGGTTATCTTCTTCACCACTTCTCCACCACTTCTCCACTTCCAAGTCGGCCCAGCAGCCAATTAACGTCTGATATTAATTTAGAGGTGAATTTGTCCATAGATTCTCTGGCGATCTAGGATGACAACACTAAAATTCCACTTATTATTTGAATATTGAAATGCAGAATTTGTATATCATTGGTTCAAATCCCGCAGCACGCATCTCATCATGTCTTTTCGAATGTTTAGCTGTTTTTTTTTTTTTTTATCAGCCCTGTTTGTACAAACTGTCCCACTGCTGGGAACGGGCCATCTTCTCATTGTGAGAAGGGTTAGGCCATAGTCTGCCACGCTGGCCAAGTGCGGGTTGGCAGACTTCACACATCTTCAAGATCATTGAGAACTCTAAGACATCCTCACGATGTTTTCCTTCACCGTTTAGAGTTTGCGGCAATCAACAATACGCACATAACTTCGAAAAGACAGAAGTGCGTGCCGTGGGATTCGAACTCAGGACCTGCGGATCGCAAGTCAGACGGTCTCACCACTAGGCTGCCGGAAACTTATTCACTCTAGCCACGGATATCTATTCACTCTAGCCTTGAAAATTCCAAGATAAAGTTCTGAGGAAACAGAGATGGCGGCATCAAGAACGTGGACCTATATCGCTGAGTACGGATTTTTGACTTATTGCCGCTAAATTCTAATGGTGAAAGGAAATATCGTGAGGGACCTGCACGACAGATGGAAAAGTGACTTAATAACTAAATAGAGATCTGAATGGGTGTTCTGTTTCCAGAGGACGGTTCAGTGATATTCCGGAACAAGAAGCGTCTGATCCCCATCCCGGCGGCGTTGCCCGGGATCCGCGTCTCCATGCCCAGCGACTACGTGCTAGTAAACTTGGACACGGCCGGCGTGGCCATCAAATGGGACACTAATGTAAGTACTCCGGATATGTCAGAAAACAAACATAACCTAAGATAGTAGAAATCAAAACAAAGATTTAATGCAATTAATTGTAACTTTTTCCGTTTAAAATATTGCTGTTAGGGCCAGAATGGAAATTTCCAAAAACTGGTTTGACGAAATCTAAATCCTTTTTTTTTTTGTTTTAAAGCAATATATACTTATATCCATTTTCGATAACTTTAAATTAACTTGTTTATATTTATGCATTACTCAAGCTAACAAGCGGTTTTTTGTAGTTTCACATATGCGGAGACACGTAAATAGTTCTGAGTGACCCTATTTTTTAAGTTATTTAGATATTTGATACTGTGTTTCCCGAATAAAATAAAAATAAAATGTCACTAAACGCTTTTCTTGATGGCAAGCCCGACTGTGATTTACTCGCGGGTGAGTGGAAGATATTATGACTGACTGTATAAGTTATTGTGAGACTATTGCACGAAAGCAATCAAGCACGCAAGCAAGCAAAATTCCGCAGTGATACTCGTAGGGTATGTTTCCAGTCAAATTTCTAGGCTTAGTGAGATTTAAAATTATACCACCAGTAAAAATTATGGTTTTAAATTGATAAGTTCACAGTTCTGTGTGCCATCAGAGTGTTATTTGAATGCGTGATATTTAACATCTGGCGAGCTTCTTGTCTTGAAATTTTAAAAAACTAGTGAAATCAGGTTGCCAGAATAGCATGGTAAGCCTTAACCACCTACCATCATTAGGAATCATCTTCACCATTTCAGCTACAAGATGCACACTGCTCGAAGTAGGCCTTCACTCCATGGACTTCCAAAAAGACCGGTAGGAAACGACTCGCGTCCATCGTCTTTCTGCCACTTGTATGTCGTCTTCCATGGCCAGGGAGATATTTTGCACTAGAAAAAGGCCCAACCCGAGGGTCACGACCTTTTTTTTCAAACGCTGCCCCAGTTCGGCGACAAACTTTTTTTCCTCTGAGCACCAAGGTCCCGCTATCTCAATGGCAATATTTAAACATGTCTGTCCGTTGTTCCAGAACGTGGTACAAATCGAGGGCTCTGTTCTCCTGTGGAACAACACGGAGGGTCTTTGCGGCACGCTGGACGGGAACCCTGAGAACGAGCTCACCTCCAAGGACGGGCGGGTGGTGAAGAGTGTCGCTGTACTCGCATCCTCGTGGCAGATCAACAAGATCGGAGGTAACTACCTGCTCCAATAATCTACTAGTTATACCTATACCTAGTGGAATATACACCCATGATATCGACACAGTTTTGACCAGGTGGCCAAGACCGTGTCGAGACCATGGGCGTATACATACAAGGGCGGCCCGTATAGAATTCCAGGCCCATCCCAGAATTTTGGGTTACCCATCTAAGTATATAGAGATCTTAGGGGCCAGGCTCACCTTAGAAAGTATCTCTGTTTACGCCAATACAATAATAATAAAATGATATATGAAACCATAGTCTTATTTTAGGAGACCTATTGAACGATACCCCAACACAACGGAGTGAGGTAAAAAAAAGTCATCACTTCTTTATATATAAAGAGTGCCTCATATAACTCAAATTTTTCATTTTTTTAGGGTTGCTTACCTCAATAGGAAAAAACGGAACCCTTATAGGATCACTTTGTTGTCCGTCTGTCCGTCTGTCCGTCCGTCCGGGTGTCAAGACCTTTATCTCGGGGACGCGTGAAGGTATCGAGTTGAAATTAAAACCATATACGTAGATCCATAGTATCTTGCTGCAGAAAGAAAAATAAAGTTTCTAATTTTACGTAACAAAAAAAGTTGAATATGTCGTAAAAAACGCACATTTCGACACTCGCAAGGGAATCAAAACCTATGGGGTACTTCCCGTTGACCTAGAACAATGAAATTTGGCAATAAGCATTGTGTTAGAGTACACATATAGGAAAAAATCCGAAAACTGGAATTTTTTAACTTAATCACAAAAAAAATAGTGTTTTTATGCAAGGAATGAAGGTCCAAATTTTAAAGTGAATTAACCGTATCATGTGGGATATCATATGAAAGAGCTTCAGTAGCATAAGCTAAAACAGGTTTTAAATATTTTTACGATGTATATTTTTCGGTTTATGAAGGAAAAAAAAAAAAAATGATTTCCTTCTTTTATATGATTTTATGTACTAGTTTGTACGGAACCCTCGGTGGGCGAGTCTGACTCGCACTTGTCCGGTTTTTTTTTTTTGAAAATTTTACTACGCCATTTTGTAGCTGATTCACATCATCCTGCAAAATTTTGCTTATTTAGAGCGTATAGTCTGTTAGTAAAATGACTGTGACATACGGACAGACAGATTACTAAACATACGGACCTACATTTCAGGAACCCTATAAACCCATAAGGGTTCCTTGGAACCGTAAAAAAGAATGCTAATAGAATGAAAATGAGTAAAAGTAAAGCAAAAAAGTCCCAGCCGCGCGTCAGTAAAGAGGTGTTTTTTTTAATGTAGAAATAGGTTCGCGCTTGACCGCCAACTCGCCAGATGTTAAGCGACGTTGCGGTCTACGATGGAGCGCGCTTACCTAGAAGAAACCAATTCACTCGCGATTTAAAGACACCCAGATTATATCTATCGGGAAAGACCCACTCAGGAAGCGTATTCCACATTCTAGCAGTCCGCACGTTGTTTCATGTGTATGTAGCCCATCAGTGACGCTTGTTGCAGACATCTGCGAGGCGAATCCCTCAGAGAGCGCACCGTGCGCCTCCGAGACGGCTGACGACGTGGCGAAGGCGACGCGCTTCTGTGCAGACATGATCAGCATGAAGAAGTTCCGGAAATGCTCCAAGGCAAGTCATGGACATTTTCTTTCATGTAGTAATAGGTTTGCGCTTGACCGCCAACTCGCCTGATGTTAAGCGACATTGTGGTCTACGATGGAGCGCGCTTACCTAGAAGAAACAAATTCGCTCGCGACTTAAAAACTCCCAGATTATATCTATCGGGAAAGACTCGCTCGGGTCACGGTGTCGCTTGTTCGTGTTTCTGACTGCCCGATAGTAAAAAGGGCAACATATTGCTAAAACACTTACGGCCTTACCGAGAAACGTTACTCAACTTTGATCAACGTCTCAAATTGTCTCATTTTCGTAAGTTTCATTGTGTCAGAGAGAAGTTGACAAAACATGTTGAGCATTGATTAAATTTGAGTAACGTTTTTCGATAAGACCCTTATATCAAAGGACTAAATTCTATACTAGCTTAATTAACTAAGCGAGCAAAGCGTATACATTGAAAAAATTACCAATTTGCTTTCATTTGTGTATTTTGAAGAATAAGGAATTAGGGATCTATAAAAGAGGAAATGTGACGTCAAACGGCCTCATGGAGGTCCATGAGACCATGAGGCCACCATGAGGTCATGGTGGCTCATGGTGGTGGCCTCACGGTTTTGCCTATTAATGCTATAAGTGAAAATAGGGGTGATTTTATGTATGTATGTGAGTTCATATAGCGGAGCCCTATATGAATTTACATACATACATTCAGGGCGTTTTGCTAATTTTTATATTTTTCTAGACGATGGACGTGCTACAGTTCCTAGAAACTTGTAAATGGGATTACTGCGCGTGCGCCTCCACCTTGAGTAAGTTAAAACTACGCTATTTACTATAGCTACTACTAAGCTTAATATCTACTACTAAGGTCAATAACTACTAACAAGCTTAATAATTACTACTAAACTAAAAAAATAAAAATAAAAATATATAAAATATTAAAATAAATATTTGGTCAAAGCAGTATATGTGGACGCCTGCGATACAGGTTTCATACCTAGTGCAGGGTTCACAAGAACATCTCTGTGTGAACCTGCTCACCAATTTTTCATAAAATTAAGAAGTACTTGTACTGGTTTTCTGTATCTTTTGGTTGATAATAAACTATTTGTATTTGTACTTAGTAACTAGTAACTACTACTAAGCCTAATAAGTACTACTACTCACGACATTGTTCGGTTAAGAGAGGAACCGGTTTCAGGATTGTAAGAGTCTCATCCTCAGGCTCTCTCATCGCATCTCCTCTCTCTTTAGTAGTATACATCATCATCATCATCCACAGCCTTCTCTACCCCACTGCTGGTAAGCCTTTCTCTTGTCTTGCCATCTTCCTCGGTCCTGTGCCAATTGAGTCCAGGTTCGACCCGCGATTGTTGTTGTATGATACAATAGAATCGTAATCAGTGGCTAATGTGACAAAGCCTTTTCCTCTACACCAGTGTTGTTGTTATAGATTCTCAAGACTGCGCGTGTCGCGCCGTGTCGGTGTACGCCAAGGAGTGCCTCAGACACGGAGTGGAAGAGATGAAGAACTGGCGAGACGTGGACACCTGTCGTAAGTATTATAAATTACTTTAGGTATTTGGTTTAAATTATAAACATAATATAATAGTGTAATTTTCATCCGTGTAAGTTTCCGGCAGCCTAGTGGTGAGACCGTCTGACTTGCGATCCGCAGGTCCTGGGTTCGAATCCCACGGCACGCACCTCTGTCTTTTCGAAGTTATGTGCGTATTGTTGATTGCCGCCAACTTCAAACGGTGAAGGAAAACATCGTGAGGAAACCTACATGTCTGAGAGTTCTCAATGATCTTGAAGATGTGTGAAGTCTGCCAACCCACACTTGGCCAGCGTGGCAGACTATGGCCTAACCCTTCTCACAATGAGAAGATGGCCCGTTCCCAGCAGTGGGACAGTTTGTACTAAACAGGGCTGATGAAAAAAATAAAATTCATCAGACTTTTTTGGTAAACTGACCAATCACAGTTTACCACATAAGCACATAAGTAACCATCATTTTTTCTGATTTTGATTTTTAAGATTTTTTTATAATACTGTACATAATATTATTAGGAAAGAAGTTATAGGCTTAAATACGAGGCGCCTCTAGCTCAGTGAGGCGACTTTTAGTAGAACTTTTAAGGCTGGCTACTATGTCACTTATTCGTCGTTACTCACGACAGGTAAGCAAGATTTGGCACAATCTTACTTCCTCGGACTAAAACTACTTTAGATTAGTTAAAATTGCTAGAAGCGAATTTTATTACGTCACAGCACTCCTCACACTAAAACAAAAAAAAACATTTAATAAATTACAGTTTAAAAAACTAAAAAACACGCTACAAATTATTGTGGTCAAAGTTAATAACAAGACTTTTCTAACAAATCCAAACACAGCTATGATATGATGTTCCATCATGAAGTTCTAGTTCATATCTTCCGGCTCCATCATCAGATCAGTTCGACAGTACCATATTATTGTATTGTCATCAGAACTACATACAGCTGCCGATTTTCATGACGGTACGATCCTTAGTTACCTTAGATTTCATTACATAGTTACAAACAGGTTCCTAATAAAAGCGTGTTAAAAACAACGACAATCACAAAAATGTTGAAATTAATTCCTTATAAAATAGTTCAAAGATAGATAGATGAACTCTTTCTATTATACACACTTAAAAATAATAACAAAGTTTCAAATAAGAGCATAAAATAAGTACCTATATTATTGACTTTACCTACCCCATTGTCATTTCGTACCAGCAACATGATAGAATAATTTGACTAGGTGCCGTTTTTCGGTAAACCCGTTATTTTATTGTTGAGTTATGTTGCATTCATAGTCGTAGTGTTTTATAAATTTTCATACAATTTTTTATTTTCAAAAACTTTAAGCTATTTTATTGCTAATTTGTTACCTTAACGCATGAGTAAGAGCTCAAGCTCTCGAAATAAGTCCTTAACTTATTTTTTAATCGAAAATAGGCTTACGCTTGACCGTTAAGTCGCCTGATGCGGTCTGCCATTGAGCGCGCTTGCCTAGAATGAGCCTATTCATTTTAAGACACCCAGATCATATCTATTAGGAAAGATCTCATTCAGAAAGCGTATTCCATATTTTAGTGAATTTAATCCGCTTAAAACTGGAACTAAAGCATTTCGTTCTAGTTTTTTGAACAGCCACTATGAAACGATGCCGGTTTGAGAAATGCATATAATTCGGCCATTACAACCCGCTCTCCATAGCCTATTCCTATACGACCACAAGTAAATAATTGTGATCCCTAGATAAATAATATATTCTGATGCTATTTATTAAAGATTTGAACATCTTAGGTATAAGGTAGAATATGTAAGACACAACATCTTAGGACAATATTCTTACTCTTATTATTTATTCTAGCTATGAGTTGTCCCGACGGCAAGCTGTACAAGGCATGCGGGCCAGAGGCGCAGCCCAGCTGTGCCTTCCCGCTGGTGCCAGCGCGAGCTGATAACGCGAGCTGCGTGGAGGGCTGCTTCTGTCCCGACGGACTGCTGCTCGAAGCGGGCAAGTGCGTGCCCAAGCACGAGTGCCCCTGCCGGCTGAGGAACAAGAGCTTCCCGCCGGGGAAGGTTATCAACAAGGACTGCAATACTTGGTGAGTTAGAGTACCTACACCGATGACCATCATCATCATCTCAGCCACAAGAAGTCCACTGCTGGGCATAGGCCTCCCCCATAATATGGATTTCCAAAAAGAAATCGGTTGAATTCGGCCTGCATACAGCGTCTTCATGCCACTTGTATGATATCTTTTTTTTATTGGACCATACTTCTTCGAAATGTGGCTTGTCAAACAGTGGCAAACGTTACAGATTTACTTCATATCCATCTTTCCGTCTAAATAGGGAATATGCATGATTTATCTTTATTTGGTAATAAAAAGTTAACCACAAATAGATCCATTCCACAAAAACAAAATTACAATACCTTAAAAAATATGAAAGTTACAAGCATTTTAATTTCGTGTTAGACAGAGAGCACACTATAGCGAAAAATTAAGTCATGGTTCATGTTCGCCGTACAAATTCAATTCAAACTGTTGTTTCGCGAGAGAGGGACAGAGCACCCCTCCCCTAAAACTTAAATGTTATCTCGGCAGTTTATTGACCGATTCACAATTAAATAACAAAATTCAGTTGTATGTATGCAAAATTGAAAATAAAAAAAAACGACTAAAAAGTGTGTATTCGTATTATGTGATGGAATTGAAACTATATAACTATGACTGGCCTTGTGGCTCAGTTGGCCAGTCATAGTATATATAGTCATAGTAATATCTGCCTGCTGTGCCGTTGGTCGTGGGTGGGGACCCAGGGCAAAAATTTGTGTGATGAGCATGGATGTTTGTTCTGTGTCTGGGTGTTTCTATGTATCATAGACATAGACATAGACAGAAATTTATTGTGACAAAAAACATACAACACAAAATAAATATCATTAAAAAAATATAAATCACTCACAAAATACTTATATAACATGTTATAACATGTCATATGTATATATTTACAAAAAAAATATGTATTCTATCAGCCATCTAGTTCCATAGTACAAGCTTTGCTTAGTTTGGGCTAGATGGTGTTGTGTGAAATGTCGACAAATATTTATTTATAATTATTATCATGTTTATATGTTTATCTGTCAGCACCTGTCAAGCGGGCGAGTGGACATGTACTGGTATCCCGTGCGGCGCACGGTGCCGCGCCGTCGGCGACCCGCACTACACCACCTTCGACGGCCTGCGGTACGACTTCATGGGGAAGTGCACCTACACCATGCTGCAGACGGATAGCCTCACCGTAGACGTTGAGAACGTCGCCTGCTCCGGGGCTATCTCAGAGGTAACACCCACCGCCACCAAATGTCGGACACCCCATACAACGGCGCACTATCCGGTGACACATACGCGATTTGACGTCTGTATATCTACCCTCCTTATAACTTATAGCAAACGCAGTACTTGCAAAATGGCGCTTTCGAGAAAAACGCGGAAGGTAAACATAATTTTAGATATCCCAAACAAGATTGGAAACATTGTGTATCTAAATAATAAGAAAAAGATAAGCTTTCTATTATCATATTATTTACCCGACTACGGTAAAGCAAAAAGGAGGGTTATGTTTTGATCGGTATGTATGTACATCTATTCCCTCATAACTTCTAAACTACTTATCATAATTTGACAAATGAGTGGTGTCGTTGGAAGTGTCTTGTTTGTCTGCTGGTTATAGGCAATATATGACGTCACATTAAATTGAATATGGCGCCCTCTAGGGGGCACGAAGTCAAGAACAAAAAAATTGTTTCGCCCCTTCCCATCATGTGTGGTATCATTGAACATGGATTTTAAAATTATTGTAGATTTTGTTACATCATGTTTTTGTCAATCGTATCGTATGCGAGATATGTCCAGTCATGAAAACTATTTTTTTACCCGACTACGTCGTCGTAAAGAAGCTAAAGGGAGGTTTATGTGTTTATTGATCGGTATGTATGTATGCATTTGACAAAAAATATGTGATGTGGGTCTGTAAGAACTCCAAAATACTTTAAGCAAAAAATAAGTTCAAAAACTAAAACCCGACTACTGAAAAATCACGCTCTAAAAAGTATGTAACAAGAAAATATTCGCATCCGAAATCATCATGTACAAACTATTCGTTATGTATTAAATACACAACTTACATGTAATAAATATTTGCCTGAGTGGTCTCGCAGCTCAGTTGGTAGTATGTCTGCCTGCTAAGCTATAGGTCGTGGGTTCGATCCCCACCCAGGGCAGACATCTGTGTAATGAACATTGATGTTTCTGTGTATCTTATGTGTTTGCAAAAAAAGGATATATCATCCATCTAGTTTCCATAGTAAAAGCTTTGCTTAGTTTGGCCTAGGCAGTGTTGTGTGGAATGTTCACAAATATTTATTTATTTATTTTATTGTATGGAAATTATTACAGGCCATGAACCTGACTCCACTGAACAGCCCCGACAAGCCGTCCTGTACCAAGGCCGTGACCATCAAGTACGGCGGCGCCAACATCCACCTGCGGCAGGGAGGCCTCATCACCGTCAACGGGAAGGAGATCACCAACATACCTGTGATGGCGGGGGACATACGCATCAGAGCTGCCTCCTCGCTCTTCCTTATTGGTTGGATATTATTCAGTATTCTATCTCTTGCGCACAATCTATAATATGTTTTACCGACTTCAAAAAGAAGGCTAACAATTTGGCTATATTTATTTTAATGTTTGTTACCGCCTAACTCGGTCTTTAAAAACCGACTTGAAAAAATATTTTTTTGTTAAAAACTTTTTGATTGGTCTAATATAAATTTTATCAAAATATGCATTTTGAAGTTGATTGTTTCAGTTTTTTTACCTATAATTATTTTTAATTTAATTATTGGTTCGATATAGAATCTAAATTTCTGCCTAGTAACGATATTATATCAATTATATTAACAAAATAAACACGAATTGTCATAAAATGAAGCATAATTATTTAATTTCTCTTGCAGTACAATTGCCTAACAAAGTAGACCTCTGGTGGGATGGCAACACTCGGGTCTTCATCGACGTACCTCCAGGATTTCATGACAAAACTAAGGTTTCTATACAATAACTTCTGAAAAAGTTGAAAACATGCCAAATTGAGATAAGCTTGCAACTAAAATAATTTGACTTGTTCCATTTAGGGTCTCTGCGGCACCTTCAACTTGAACCAAAAAGACGACTTCCTGACCCCTGAAAACGACGTGGAACAGTCGACCGCCGCGTTTGCTAACAAATGGCGTACGAGGGAGCTTTGTGCAGAAAGCAGTGCGCCTGAACCGGAGCACCCTTGTAAGGCGCACTCGGAGCATAAAGAGGACGCCGAAAAGTACTGCAGCAAGCTGAAAGGGAATATCTTTGAAGGTTGGTGTTTTTTTTTTTTATTGAAACAAATGGGGCGCCCAACTTGGGATTCATGTCATCAGGAACATTGGTCATGTCAGTATTGTTGACTTACATATTTTTTGCGAGATTCATTTGGAGATTAAATCGGATGTGAACTAAAGTGGCGCCCAACTTAGGATTTATATGTATCAGGTAAATTATCTCATGTCATTACTGTTGACTTAGATATTTTTGCTATTTGGAGATTAAATCGGATGTGAACTAAAGTGGCGCCCAACTTAGGACTTATATGTATCAGGTAAATTATCTCATGTCATTACTGTTGACTTAGATATTTTTGCTATTTGGAGATTAAATCGGATGTGAACTAAAGTGGCGCCCAACTTAGGACTTATATGTATCAGGTAAATTATCTCATGTCATTACTGTTGACTTAGATATTTTTGCTATTTGGAGATTAAATCGGATGTGAAGAGGTGGATGTGAATCTAAAGAAATTAAATATCTTCAAATGTGTAAGTCCGAAAATGTCGCCCAACATGGGACGTGTTTTGTATTTGCTGTTCAAAAACCTAAAGGTTTTCTTGTTTTATAGCAGGAGCTTATATGCGTTCTGATTGAGGTCAATTTATTAAAAATCAACAGACCCTAAAAATAATTTATTTAGTCTTTATTATACTACATAAAAAACAAATATTTGATTTAATATTATTACATAGTAATCAATCATCTGTAGAAGTTGCTTCTCTGGAATACGCCTCCCCTAATCTTCTCCATTCTTCTCTCTCTTTCTTTCTCTCTCTCTCTCTTGGCTTTGTCTCTAACTGGAGTTAAAACCAGCTCCATTAATGAAAATCTATTTGCATCTTTTTATTTTTAACTTAAATATGTCATTTAAACATTCTATGAACGTCATTTAAAGAATGTTGGAATGACGTTACAATTTACTTAGTTATAAAGACCTACAAAAGAAAATTTTATGGGGATAAGAAGTTCAGAATGTTCAAATCAACAAGACTCAAGCCTGCCTTTTCTCCGCCAAAAAGAGTGAGTTTATTTTGTCTCCTACTTTCCGAAACGTACCCATACCATTGGCAGACCGTCTTGAACTGCTGGGACTCACGTTAACCCCAACAATGAACTTTAAGGGCTACCTTGAATCTAAAGCTAAACTGCTAGTAAAAAGCTTGGCATCATTAATAAGGTTAGGCGATACTTCTCACCGGGACAACTGCTGCATCTGTATCAAGCACAGGTCCGATCGTGTATGGAGTACTGCTGCCACCTTTTTGATGGATCAGCCAAGTATCAGCTGGAAGCTTTGGAATCAGTGGACCGGCGAGCTGTGAGGTTAATCGGTGACGATAAACTAGCTGCCAAGAAGCTACTTAGTCTCGAGCACTGCCGTAAAGTAGCATGTCTGTCTATTTTCTACAGGGTTCATTTCGGGGATTGTGCGCAAGCGCTTCACGACCTAATTCCACCATCCCCATTTCACTACAGGACTAGTAGAAAGTCGGCGAATTACCACCCATTTCTCGTTGAAATACCGAAAATCCGTACTCAGCGATATCGATCCACATTCTTGTTGCGTAGTGCACAAGAATGAAATTCTTTGCCGCCATCTCTGTTTCCTGAGACCTACAATCTTGGAATTTTCAAGGCTAGAGTGAATAGATATCTTCTAGATCGACGAGCTCCATCCGCTTAACATCAGGCGAGTTGGTAGTCAATCGTAGATCTATCTTCTATAAAAAAAAATAAAAAAAATATGAGAGTCATTCGTTGATCTGTCCGCAGCCTGTCACTGGCACGTGGACGTGGAGCCGTACTACGAGTCCTGCGTGTACGACATGTGCGCGTGCGAGGGAGACGTCTCGCGCTGTCTCTGTCCGATACTCGGAGACTACGCCATGATTTGCGCCAAGGCGGGTGTGATGCTGCAGTGGAGATACAACGTTGAAGAGTGCGGTGAGATATTTGTATTTATTTGTTTTTTTTTAAATTTATATTCAGCTCCACAGACACCGGGGTCCCTGACCTTTGTCTGAATTTCAAACTATTTTTAGCTAGAAATTGTTAGGGGAAGATTCTTCTTCTTCTTTACGTTCCACTCCTGTCGGAGGTTGGACAATATTAGGGCAATTTTCACTTTCGAGGCTGCTGCTCTAAAAAGTGAGGTGGTGCTGCAACTGAACCAGTCCCGTAGGCTTTTAGTCAAGAATGCCACCTCCTGCCAGCACTTCAGGGGAAGATTACAAGATTATTATTATAGGATCTAAGCAACACTAAAGTTTGATATATTGCGTGATGCAAATTTTTATAGGCCAGCGATGCTAAAGTTTGACATATTGTTTGATAAATTTATTGAATCCGTAAAGAGTACCAGCTAGAAGACACCAAAGCAGAAGAGTAAAAGCTTGAAGATTGCGAAGTAGGCAAGAGTACCAGCGTGAAGACCTCGAAGCGGAAACACACTAGATATATCATCATCATCATCATCATCTCAGCCATACAACAGATATATAAGTTAGATTTAACTTTTTGATATTGTGTGATGAAAAGTGTGGTAGACTAGTAATGGTAAAGTTTGTCATATTGCGTGCAGAGTTGCAGTGCACGGGTGGACAGGAGTACACGGTGTGCGCAGACAGCTGCCTGCGGAAGTGCTCCGACACGTCGCTGGGGGAGGCGCAGTGCTCGCCGCGCTGTGTGGAGGGCTGCGCCTGCAAGCAGGGAGAGGTCTGGGGTTTTTTTTTTTAATCTAAAGTGCAGCATACCTTCCGAGGAAGGACATTCCACATTTTGCTTGTTCGCGGGAGAAAGGAGCGAGAGAACCTGACTTTAAGGGATTTCCAGTTATGTAAAACTATATTTGTGCTAATTAAGCTAGGTAATCTGTATGTTCGCAAACCTTTTGCGCTCTTTTGAGTCTTGTCTTATCTACTTTTCTTATATTCGAAATGAGTAGTGTTTATTCGGTTACGTCTGTAGACCTTATATTCGAAATGAAAAGCAAAGGCACTTTTTGCATGCCTAAGGTTACTTTCGACCCTTGTGTAACAATATACTATTATTGTGATTAAGCCTCAAACGTGCATTACGTGCATATTACTAAAATGTTTTTATACTATAATATTATTTTGTATAGTTATTGGACGACAACGGCGTGTGCGTGCCTGTAGCGCTGTGCCCGTGCTTCCACAAGGGCTTGCAGTTCAACGCGGGATACAAGGAAGTGCGCGCGGGCAGACGGGAGAGAGAGCTGTGGTAAATATAAATAGCCTTTGTCACTAGTTATGTATGTTCTGCAGTCAATTATTTTAAGCCATAGACCTAAATTTACTATATACATATTTATATTTTATTTAAGGTGGTACGATATTCATAGAAAAGTATTTTTACCAAATATGGTAGAAAAGATTAAGTGTAGTTTTACAAAGAAAGAATTTAGCTTTATATTCGGTTTTTAACCCCCAGTTTAAAAATAAATTTAAAGCGTGTATCTGTATATCTGTGTGTCTGTCTGTGGCATCGTAGCCCCTAAACAGATGGACCGATGTTGATCTAGTTTTTTTTGTTTGAAAGAGGAATTCGATGAGTGTTCTTAGGTGTGTTTTATCAAAATCGGTTCAGCCGTTTTTTTTTGGCGAAGGTTTTTGAGTTTCTTAACTTATACAGCCTCTGCCACTGCCACTGCCCCTCGCACTACCAGTAATATATACTATACACTTCTGCAGCAATATCGACGCGAGTGACCTAGTCTGTATACATTTTGCTACCCACTTCCCTGCTCACTTTTCTGTCCAAAAGGGCTTAGTGTAAATGAGGGATAATATATCTAATGAATTTCTCAGCACATGCGTGGGCGCCCGCTGGGACTGCGTGCCGGCGACGCCCGAGGACATCAAGAACTTCCCCCCCGCCGAGGACCTGCGCTCCAACTGTAGCTCCACAGCCAACATGGAGTTCACCACCTGCACGCTCTCCGAGCCGCTCACATGCAAGGTACACTCACTAGATTTTATCATTGAAATAAGGGGGGGGGGGGGGGGGGAATCATGAAACATCTTTAGGAAGAGGGAGGTGTAGTGAGATATCACGTGTATTTTTTTCGTTGAACTCTCAGTTTCTAAACCCAAAAGCGGCATATGACCCTGACTAGTCCTCCTTCTCAGGCAAAGATTTACCAGCTCGCTGCGAAGATTTTTTTTAGAAAAACAATTTGTACCAAAAAGTATACGTGATCTTGGGTTGGGGGATCGTCTAAAGCCACACCATGTATCACCAGGGGGAGGGAGGAATTAAAAAAAAAATGCTAAAAACATCACGTGATTAATGGACGACCCCTTAAAGGTCTGTGTTTTCTTCTGTGATTTCATTTGTTTTTTTTTCGACCCTTTGTAACGTATTTCACAAGATTCACACTATCCGTAGAACATGCACCTTCCCCCGAGCACGGCGGCGGCAGAATGCCGTCCCGGGTGCCGCTGCAAGAAGGGCTACGTGCTGGACGCGAGCGCCGCGCGCTGCGTGCTGCCGGCGCACTGCCCCTGCCACCACGGCGGCGCCAGCTACCCCACCGGACACGTCATGCAGGAAGAGTGCAACGACTGGTGAGTCCTCATATGCACCTCGCCCCGAGAATGCCGCCCCGGGTGCCGCTGCAAGAAGGGCTACGTGAACCCAGTTCCTAAATTAATTTTGACACTTTTATTTAGCTTCTACTCTCCAACATATTCGTTCCGTTCGTTAGTTCGTTAGTTCCGGGTACTTTTTACCTATCCTCTTGATAATAAATAAGCTATCGTAAACTAATAATAAAGTAATACTTGAAACTTAATAAAATTTATATAAATTTGAAAAAAAAAACCTAAAAGAGATATGAGTTGGTTGAAAATGACATAAACATAACTAAATTTATGTAAAAATAAAAATATTTCAAAAAGAGGGTAGTTGGAGGCGCCGGGCATCGATCCCGGTACCTCTCGCATGCTAAGCGAGCGCTCTACCATCTGAGCTACGCCCCCTTTGCTAATTATATTATAAATGACATATACATAACTGAATTTATGTTAATGTCAAAATATTTCAAAACGAGGGTAGTTGGAGGCGCCGGGTATCGATCCCGGTACCTCTCGCATGCTAAGCGAGCGCTCTACCATCTGAGCTACGCCCCCGATGTATATAATTTCCAATCTTCTCAAGCAATACCAAAAGAATGTGCCTTTAGCATGCCTCGAGGCAAGGACATTGCTGCAAAATCACGAACGTGATATATTCACCTTTCACAACTTGCTTGTAATTTACATAACAAATGATGAAGTAACATTTTCTCAAAAATAAAAGGAGTACTTAGTTGATTAAACATTTGAAAGACCTTTTAACGAAAAGTAGAAACGTACTTTGAAAATAATGTATCTTCTGTAATATGAATATTAGTCAGTCTTAAGCCACAAAACTGCATTATAGAAGTTAATTCACTCCTAAATATTCCCCTATATTTGAGGAGGGGTTTTGGCACATTCTAATTAATCTCAGTTCCCTTCCTTGTATCTTCTAACCCCTGGTGTGCTTTTACTGATTGTTCTAGTTTCATCCGACTTGACAAAAGATAGTGATGCGTGAATAGGCATGAAATAGGTCTTTGCCCAGCAGTAGAACCAACATCGTAACAGGATAAGGAAATAAAAATTGGATTATCTAAAATACACACTTAACAGTGAAATTCGGCAATGGACTCTCTGGAAGTCAATAGTTTCACAATGTTTTCTAATGATGTTGTTATTTTTTTGTTTCCTTATGTTTTGTGTGTTGTTCTGTTTAAGTATATTGTTAATTTAAATGAAATATTAATTTTTGACTTGTCTAAGTAATTATTTTAAGTTGATCGACTATAACTTGATAACTTGTAAAGCCTACTTAGTGGTGATAGTTTTCCTTTTAATATCATCATATATTCTACTAGCATGATTTTTTTCATATTTCCAAAGCCAATAGTATACCCGGTAAAGAGGGGGGGGGAGGACTCTAACAAAAAATATCACGTAATATTTCGCAAACCGATCCCTTACTTGAAAAGAGTTTTCACGCACCCTCAATGTTTTTTGATTACCTATCCAACGATACCCCACAGTGGGGTAAATGAGAAAAAAATATTTTATCCCCAATTTACGTGTAGGGGAGGTACCCCATTTTCATGCTTACACCAAATCACAGCTCTTTCTAGTACTTATAGTTTATAAGCAAAGCCGCGGATGCACGAACGGACATGGCGAAACTAAGGATAAGGATATAAGGATTTCTTATTTACTACGGAACCCTAAAAAGAGGATCTTTGGAGGCGCCGGGTATCGATCCCGGTACCTCTCGCATGCTAAGCGAGCGCTCTACCATCTGAGCTACGCCCCCGTTGGTAGTTATAGTATAAATGACATAAACATAAATAAATTTATATGAATGTCATAATATTTCAAAAAGAGGGTAATTGGAGGCGCCGGGTATCGATCCCGGTACCTCTCGCATGCTAAGCGAGCGCTCTACCATCTGAGCTACGCCCCCGTTGGTAGTTATAGTATAAATGACATAAACATAACTAAATTTATATAAATGTAATAATATTTCAAAAAGAGGGTAGTTGGAGGCGCCGGGTATCGATCCCGGTACCTCTCGCATGCTAAGCGAGCGCTCTACCATCTGAGCTACGCCCCCGTGTCCTATGACAGTATATTTAACTGCCTTGATCATAAGCCCGCCACTTACGTTCGCCTCAAGGCAAACTGTCTCAACCTTTCTCAACATACCCGCTACGTGACATTTGCGAAACAAGTCCAACGAGATCTATCACGTCTACTTTATTTTATGTTTGGTTTAACTATATTTTCATATAGTATGAAAGAGTTTTTTTTATAACTTTATAAAAAAAAACTCTTTCCATGATAGTTTTCCTGACGAACTTTGACAAGGAGCATTTTAAATAACTAGTCAAGAACTTCTCGAGCTACTCGTATACCAGGGTTCCGTAACTAATATCAAAAGTAATTAACATTATAAGACATTGACAGCACTGTCCCTATTTCGTATGATGTTTCACATCAAGTTTCTGTAATATAATCCGCTCAAAAGATTTACTTAAAAATTTCAAAAAGAGGGTATTTGGAGGCGCCGGGTATCGATCCCGGTACCTCTCGCATGCTAAGCGAGCGCTCTACCATCTGAGCTACGCCCCCGATGTCTAGGTCCTCAAAATAAACCACTACATAGTGAGAAATGCTGATTAATCACAATGCGTGGTGCGTGCGTACCTTTCACTTTATCTAGAGTAGGGCGGTGCAAGGTATGACGTAAGTATTATTTGGCTCTCGGCCAATCTGCTGACCGTACTATATAATATAGAATGCTACTGACAGTTGTTACGTATTTGTTACTAGTGACGTGTCACTATATTACACTAATATTAAAAATAAAGAAGATTATGAGTATGTACTCGTATATATGTATGTTACCACTTCATGTTACGACAGTTCTACGATATTAAATCAAATTTAAAAAGAATATGATTAAGTCACACTGAAGTCATTTCTGTCCCGCCTATAATATATCGTTTATTATTTTTAACTGACTTCCAAAAAGGAGGAGGTACAATACGACTGTTGTTTTTCGATGTTTTATATTGTTTTTTCAACGATTACTTCGCCAATCATGAAATAATTTATTTTTGATTGATTTGATGTTTTTTTTTTTTGTTTAGTAGGTCATACTTCAGAGGTGGTGCCATATTAATTTTATCAAAATCGGTTCAGTACTTAGGTTTTTATAACATAATAATTGGAAAAATATGTCGTCCAAGTAAAGGAATTGCATATATTGCAGTCGAGTAAAACCCTTTTTTGACGATGGGAAAATCTATCAAAGATAGAGATACTCAGCTGCGTTGTACGTTGGAGAGCAACTGGGTTGTGTGGAATTTTACCTACTAAAATCCTCCCAGTGGCCAGTCTTAGTGCTAAACGAAGGATTCCGGGTCCTCATGACGAACACTGAGCACTGCAACAGTTCCTCCTCAGCTTGCTAGGCCTGCAACCGACAAATCCACTCTCGCATCCACTCTCGCATCCACTTCGGACCCATACATCTGAGTATTAGGCCAGGGTCCCACTTCTGACCAACCACAGGCCCAGAGTCCCCCTTTAATAGGCTCTTACTACAGGCAGGGGTACTGATGCTGTATTCTAGTGCCCCGGAACCAGGGCGGATGCGAGTAAAACCCTAGTATGCAACTAGTTTAACTTCAGCTAAATCAGTTTTAATGAATGATAAACTAGTTCAAATTATACACGCAGGTGAGTTGTCTGAATATTTTAGTCTAATTTATATCCATTTTTGTTGTGATTAACTATTACTAAAATTCAGTTCAAGGTCGTTCTGTATGCTTTTGTAGTTTATTACTTTAGTATACTCGTATTTTTTTAGTTTGTTATTTTAGTGATATTCAGTTATTACGTGTTTTTGACGACAAGAGGACTCCGAGTTCGGTTTGCTTGTCTATGTTTTTACCTGACTGCGTAAAAATGAAGGTTATGTTTTCCGAGTGTATGTATGTTTGTATGTATATGTAATATATATGGATATGTATGTATGTTTCTATATGATATGATGTCCTACAGCTTAAACGGCTTGACCGATTTTGATGTACCATTAGATACGTCTTCACTTCCTGAGTGTAATAGGCAATATTTTTTGTAATAATAATAATACGACTCCTGCAAAAATCAAAAAAACACTTTTTCGTAATAAAACGTGATTTTACTAGAATTATTAAAAGGTTATAAATAACCTTTTACAGCATCTTCCGCAATCTTTCTCACAAAAAACGTGCACAAAAAAAAATTGAAATCGTAAGTTCGACTGCAAAAACCACTTTTCTGAGGTCGGGTCAATTTTGTTTTACCTTTAATATGAATACGTGTATACTCAATTATTAGTTGCGTCCCGCAACTCCATCATACGGCATCTCTTACGCACGAATGGTTATAAGCGTGATATATCAATGTATTATTATTTCTCTCTACTAGTGTGTGCAATAACGGCAATTGGACGTGTACAAAGAAGAAATGCGCCGGAGTATGCGCGGCGTGGGGCGATTCACACATCTCCACCTTTGATGACAGCGACTACGACTTCGAAGGAGTCTGCACCTACCTACTAGCTAAGGGCAACCTTGATGGGAGCGATGGATTCGATGTTGAGATACAGGTGAGTGGGTCACCTTGTTGGCCACCAGCGACCGTGACTTCGATAAAGTATCTACCTGCTAGCTAAGGACAAACTTGACCGTAGCGATGGATTCGATGTTGAGATACAAGTAAGTGGGTTACCTTGTTGGCCATCAGCGACTTCGATGGAGTATCTACCTGCTGGCTAAGGGTAACTACAGGAAAGATTCATTTGATGTTGGAATATCTATATAAGTGGATCAGCTTGTTGACAGCAACTACGTCTTTATTGCCACCTGGTTTGGAGGAACCACATCTGGCTTAATGCCGTACAAGAAGCAGAAGCAAAGTGATGCCTGCGTATGACTGTGGAACAGACCTGTTCACTGAATCATTAAACTGAATCATTTGCATTTTTATTTTCTCTTCAAAAAAACTAATCAACAGTGTCGGTTATCGTTAAAAACGTAATAAAAATATGTAGAAAAAAAAAGTTATGGTCATTTCAGTTTTGTGTTATAGAAAGCGTATCTTGAAATATGACGTTAATTTTTAAGTGCGTCATAAAGCGCAATACAATCACGCCGACCCGCCGACTTTATGTCGGCAAAGTTGCCAACCTATTGGCCACCGGGCTGTGTCGGCGGCTCGGTGGGCTTGGTGTCTGTGTATTATGTGATTATAAGTCATACAAATAAATAATATATTCCGTGTAGAACGTGCCGTGCGGAACGACCGGCGCTACCTGCTCCAAGTCCCTGACGCTGAAAGTGGGCAGCGGCGCCGGCGAGGAGATCGTCTCCCTCACCAAGAACGCACCCCTGCCGGCTGTCTCCAACCTGAAACGGTAAATACCCACACCTCACAACATCATCATCTTAGACTTAAGAAGTCTACTGCTGGATATGGGCCTCCTCCTTGGATTTCCAAAGAGACCTTCCTGCCACTTGGATAAGATCATCTGTCCATCTCGTGGACCTTCTTTTAGGTATATAAATTAAAATAATCTTACCGTAACAATTTGTATTTCGGGTATTTCTTAATTTCAATCTTTTTTTTTGTTCTATAATATTTCATAATCATATTATTGCCAGGCAAATTGACGGACAGACGTAGATCTATTGCTCTACATCTGTCCATCAATTTGCCTGGCAAGCTGCCTATAAACTGTTATGCAGTTTGACAGAATGCTTAGTCCACCAGTGGGATACTACAGGCTGTAAACAACAACAAACTTTTATATATACAAATGTATAGATATAGACAGTTCAAAAGTTTCTCACATCCGACGGGACTTGAACCCGCATATCCCGATATATACTTGGGAGTCTTTACCATTTTAGCCACGAAAGTGTCACGAGGGATGGTCGAAACTTTCGAACTATCTATAAATTTGTAGAGTGTGTGAAACACTAAAAAAATATCGAATTAGAAACTTTTGTGTTCAGAATAAAGTTGCGGCTGGCTGGCGGGTACGTGTTCCTGGACGTGCCTTCGCTGGGCGTGAGCGTGCAGTGGGACCGACAGATGCGGGCCTACGTCAAGATCGACCCCATGTGGCACGGACGGGTAACTAATTATTTTTTTTATCATCCCTGTTTGTATAAACTGTCCCACTGCTGGGAACGGGCCATCTTCTCATTGTGAGAAGGGTTAGGCCATAGTCTGCCACGCTGGCCAAGTGCGGGTTGGCAGACTTCACACATCTTCAAGATCATTGAGAACTCTCAGACATGTAGGTTTCCTCACGATGTTTTCCTTCACCGTTTGAAGTTGACGGCAACAACAACTACTTTTTAGGCTTTTTTTTTATTTGACAAAATTAATCTCCACTAACTCTGGGGTCCGTGCTTTTTATAAACTAATATATCGTCGTTGCGCGCAATACCGCTGAAGAGCAGCCTATGAACACCGCGCATCTACATTTTTAGAATTTTACAGGCAGAAGCCGCGAAATCTTAATTTTGCACCTTTTTGTTGTTACGCGGTATATACAAACCGCTCCTCGCGAGGGTAACTACTAATATACGTTTACTTCTTTACTTACAATAAGATACTAAAGGTTTGGGCGGGGGTTACAGGGATGACTTTAAATTTGGGCGAAATTCTTATAGATCAACTAAGATGATACCAAGAACAACGTGAAAATAGATTTAAGCTCAGTCCACGATATTAATCGGTCAAAAGAACGATGCCAATTTCTTTTTCGTATTTTTTTCTGGTTAATTAAATATTATGAATGAATACTCACGGAAGTTTTAGTACAGTGCTAGGCGAACTCATCTCCATATTATATTTTTAGTCACTACTTTTTCGTACCATGTATATTTTCAGTAGCTATCTTTCACTACCACCACGTTTCATAGATTTATTTGATGAAAACAAAAAATAACTTTAAAAAGTAGTGAGACAACAAAGCGATCTCATGGCTAAAACCTCTAAGGCTAAAATAGTAAAGTAGGCTAAAATAGTGACAGAAAATGTGCTTCTGTCAATATTTTCCATTAACATAAATATTTTCAGTCACTATCTTTCAGCCTTTCTTTTTTTTTTATTATGAAACTGACATTTAAGGTCTTTGATATGTGACACAACATTATTAATGTTATTTGTAATAATTAATGTAATTGGCTATGGCCGTTTTGATTAATAAATTAAATTAAATTCATCGCCATGTATATTTTCTGTAACTGTCTTTCATCACTATGAATATTTTCAGCTACTATCATCGCCATTTATAATATTGCCTTTCAGTATCTTTGATCACATTGTATGTTCCCAGGTGAAAGGACTCTGCGGGAACTACAACGGCGACCTTCGTGACGACTTCCAGACGCCGTCGGGTGGCCTCCCGGAGTCCTCAGCTCTCATCTTCGCCGACTCCTGGAAACTCAAGTCTACTTGCCCTAAGGCGCAGGCTGTTACCGTAAGCTGTTTATTGTTACCGTAGACTTTACCTTATTGTTTTTTTTAACTTCTCAGACACCGGGGTCTGTTGTTAAATACATTGTTACGGGAAGACAAGATATTTTTTAACTTACCTAACTTATTACTATATTATGTGAATTTGTGTGTATACCATGAGCAGACCAGCGACCCGCAAGCAGCACCTGATCGCGAGTATGACGCATGCGCCAGTCATCGCCCTCCTCAACAATATATTAGGGAACAGGGCGACCCGCCATACACTGCCGCCGCAAGAAGGAGCCCCTTACTTTTCTAATGTCCCTACTCAATGATTTTATATATTTAAAAATGCTGTGATACGCGAGAGAAATAGCTGCGTCCTTTAAGCTCAACCTTAATGTTCGACAGGATCACTGCACCCAGCGTCCCGCGCGGCGCGAGTGGTCTGCCAGTATGTGCGGTGCGATCAAGCGTTATCCGTTCACACTGTGCCACACGGAGGTGCCGCCCGCTCCTTGGGTGGAGCGATGCGAGCGAGACGCGTGTGCGTGCGACGCGGGCGGAGACTGCGAGTGCGCGTGCGCAGCGCTTGCCGCGTACGCGCACGCCTGCGCGCATAGGGGAGTGCATCTCAAGTGGAGGAGCCAGGAATTGTGTCGTGAGTACTTATGTCAAAAAACATTGACCATTTGTAGTGCTTCAAGATATTGAACCTTTGCTGACCAAGTGAGCTGAATATTTCCATTTCCTAATTAGTTGATTTTGTTTCCATGTGTGTTTCTGTTTGGTTTTTAGGGTTCAATATTTTATTTAAATTAACATAAGTAACATAAGACCAGACAAGAGACACTGTTTTAAGGTCACATAAATTATGATATGTAACTACGGAACCCTAAATTGCGCGTGGCACGACACCGCACTTGGCCATTTATTCTTTATGGGCTGTATTTTCTGAATTTTGTCCTATGAATTGCCTATATCATCCGAATCAAAATAACGAATCCATTTACATATCATTTATCAAAAAGTTCAGGGCTACCTTTGATAAAGTATCAACTAAGTACGTTATATTCTCTTTGGTATCAACAGGCTGTAGCGTCAGTGCTCAAAAACGTCCGAACTTAATGAGGTGACAACCTTAGACCCGTTGCACGTTAAAATTATTTCGATTTTCAAAATAATTCGAAGCGGCAAAATAGACTTCTCAATCTAAATTAGGCTTAAGCTCGGCGACATAGAGCTAAAATCACAATCTTTAAGTTCGTCATTGTTGATATATGAGTATCGGTCAACCCAGGACACTACTTTTACTTCCACGCCCACGTGATGGGAATATAGATATATTCGAAGATTGCTGAAAACATAACTTTAGCTTTGTCGTAGTTTGGTAAAAAAAAGTAAAATCATAGACATTATTTATTTATTTATTTATTAGGATGAAAGATATTGTCCACGACTAAAATTACAAAAATCTTACAGAAAGCATGGCCATATTACCAATCTTTCATATTGACGACATTCTCGTCAGACTCCCAAACATAAGGAGGTTATCAATTCGACTGTATGTTTTTTTTTGTTTGTTTGTTCAAGATTACTCCGTTCTTTTTTTGCTTAGTATAATTAACATACAAGCGCAAGCAAGCGCAAGCGCAGCGTAGGAAGACCAGCCACGAGATGGACAGACGACCTCATACAAGTAGCGGGAAGACGCTGGATGCAAGCCGCTTCCAATAGGTTTTTTTGGAAATCCATGGGGGAGGCCTATGTCCAACAGTGGACTTCTTATGGCTGAGATGATGATGATGATGATAATTAACATAAATTTTATCAAATCAGTTCAGTACTTTGGTTTTTATAACAAAATAACCAGGGGGCCTTATACCAAAAAGATGAAGGTTATAACGGTTAAGGGTATGACGTCATACCTTTTTATTTTGATACCTGAAAATAAAGGTATAGGAATTTTACGGTACCGATAAATAACGATATTATTATAAATTGCGCTACCGTAACCGAAAAATAAAGGTTTTGACCTTGACCGCCCGCGCATCGCCATCCCCCGTTCGTATGCAAACGCGTAAGAGCGAGAGGTCCTATGCAACGCGGCGATTTCGGTACCAAAATAACAAAATATCGGTAGAGTTATTATTATATACCTTAACCGTTATTATCACCGTTTTCGGTCTACCTTTATAATTTATACCTCTACCGTTATTATACCGGTAGCGTAACCTTATACCTTAACCGTTTACGATCCCTGAAAATAACTGAAAAAAAATATCATCCAAGTAAACGAATTGCGTATTTTGAAGTCTGTATTTTTTTTCATGTTTTTTAAATATAATTATTGAAACACCAATTATTATTGTTCAACGTTCATAATACATATTCTAATATAGTGTTTTGTCCTCAGCGATGCAATGTGACGAGGAGTGTTCCAACTACGACGGGTGCGTGTCAGCGTGTCCGCTCGAGACATGCGACAATACCCTCTATTACAACGACATAAAGACCATCTGCGAACGGGATACCTGCGTTGAAGGTGAGACTGCCAAACTCACAATTTGATTTTAATAACATTTACAGTGTTTAAATATATTTCATAAGTTAGAAAATACCACAAAACTACGGTAATGTAATACATTAATACGATAAAGTTATGAATTGTCTGTGTAGTGTGTACTAAGACCGCATGGGCATATTATTATTATTATTATATAATTTTTAATTTATACACGGGTCTAGCCCGGACCTTTGAAAGGCATCAGTGGGGCCGGAACCAACACTGAGAGGCCTTTTTACAAATGTATAGTAAAAAATACAGGTTGGGTATATGGATGGAATATGGATGGATTACTGTACAATATGGAGTTCAAAACAGATCTATATTATTATTATTATTCTTTTGTATGTTAACTTAGCTATTATTTGTTTTTGATGTTATATTATTTTGTGTTTAACTGAATTACTGTACTTTGACATGTATCTTTTTAGATATAAATAAACTACTATGAACTATGGGTCAAAACCTAAAATATTATGAAAAAGGTAGATTATATTTATATGTATACATTTTGATCTATCGTTTACATCCAATACCACCAATACGATCTCTAAAATATGAAAAATATTGTTACGTTGAATGAAGACTGTAACGCAACGCGCGCAGTAGAGGGGCATATGCTGCCATTTTTAGGTCGTTTCGTACACGTTTTCACGTAAAACATGTCCATGTCCACTCACACCTTGATTTTTTCTACGCGTAAGTGTTTACAGAAAGAACAGTTTCCTAGACTTTCGTTATTTGCCCCACTGTTACTACAGAATAAAATCATGACTTTTTCGTTTCTTTTAATAACATTACTTGCTTTCTCCCTCGCACAGGGTGCAAACCGAAGAAAGCTTGCGAAGATGGCAGCGTGTACAAGAACGCTTCCGCCACGGAGTGCGTGCCTCGGGCCAAGTGCAAGCCGGTGTGCATGACGTCACCGGACGGGACCGAGATCGGTGAGGGGGAGGTGGTCACGGAAGACGAGTGTCACACCTGCACCTGCTCCAAACACATGCTCGTGTGTAAAGGACAGCCATGTTCCACGGAAACTGTGAGTATCACTCTAATAAAGTTCAGTGATTCTTTGAAAGTGGCTATAGATAGATGGATAACACTTTGTAAACCCTTAACCACCTCATTACTCACAATTTTGTTTACAACTCGCAAATTACATTTTAATATCACCAATAAGCAATTCTTTTCAAAATATGTAATGCTCAAACTAAAGCTTACGTGCCTGTTAACGTCAATCTCACTACATATAAACACATTACCCTCCTTTGCGACGCGCAGTCGGGTAATCAAGAGTCTATAGTTCGACCATGCTCCGTCTCGCTCGCGCATTCTAACATTTTTGAAGATATAAAATGACTGAATAGGGAATATAGTGACATGTATTTTATTTCTACTACTAACATACTAAATGTAATTATACAAAAAAAAAAAAAAAGGTCAATAAACATCCGAAATAATTATAAACTTTTAAAGATTTAGGGGAGGAGTCCTCTGTCTCTCTCTCGCGAAACAAAAGTTTCTATTGAAAGTTTGTTTTGCTTAATTTGGGCTAGATGGTGTTATGTGAAATGTCCACAATAATATTTATTTATTTAATTTGTAAGGCGAACGTGAACCATGACGTCATCGTTTCCTATCGCGTGGTCTCTATCTAACATAAAAAGACCAAAGTTGTTACTCTCAGGAAAGAAAGAAGCCGACAATTTGTTCCACTCTTTGGCAGTTCCGATTAGAAACGTAGAGTTAAACCGTGTTGTTATCCCGCAGCTGGAGCTGACGAGCCCCACCGCGGCGGAGAGTCCGAAGCCTCACGACGAGCCGCTGAAGTGCGTGAGCGGGTGGACGCCGTGGGTGAGCCGCGCCGCGCCTGAGACCGCCTCCAACGGAGACTCGCTCGAGGCCGAGCCGCTGCCCAAACCTACGGACCTGGTACGAACATCTACTCAGATCTCTAGGGCTATTCACAACATCCCGGCAGCCTATTCGGGAGACCGTCTGACTTGCGATTCGCAGGTCCTAGGTTTGAATCCCGCGGCACGCACCTCTATCTTTTCAAAGTTATATGCGTATTGTTGATTGCCGCCAACTTCAAACGGTGAGGGAAAACATCGTGAGATAAACAAAATAGGCCGGCGCTTGACCGTCAACTCGCCTGGTATTAAGCGACAGTTACGGTCTACGATGGAGCGCGCTTGCCTAGAAAAAACCTATTCACTTGCGATTTGAAGACACCTAGAGTATATCTATTCTGAAAGACCCATTCAGAAAGCGCATTCCACATTTTGGCGGTACGCACAATGAAAGGGGCTAAAGCGTTTCATACAGGTTTTTGGAATATCAACCATGTAACGATGTCGCTTTTTCGTGCGGCCTGAAACCGTATCTCCATCTCTTTCATTCAGTATGGAAATAACAGAGTTGGAGATATAGATAATGATTGTTATAGGGGTACTGTTGTCACGCTTGGGGCATTGGCCTGGAGTACAGGCCAAGATCAATGCCCTGAACCTAAACATTGATGAAAATGACCGCTCAAAGTTGACACGCGCTCGTTTTGTCTTGTTTTTCTGTAGGCAAGAGGATGGGACAAAAGCCAAAGCGTGTCAACTTTAATTTGTGTTTTTTAACAATTACTTCATTTTCATCTTACTCTCTTAGTTGTAGAAACAAATGTAAGCTTAGCCTATTCATTATATGAAACTCGTTCAAGTCGTCCCGCCAACACTTTCGTTCTCTCCCTGTGGCCGTGACTACTCTTCTTTCACTATTCAAACTATGAATTTGATAGCTGCGCCCCGCATAGTGTTGAAAAATGGTGATGATGATGATGATAAAATATAGCCTATGTCCTTCTCCAGGTTCTAAAGAATCCCTCTGCCAAATTTCATAGCGATTGGTTCAGTCATTTAGCTGTGCAAAGGTAACAAACAGGCAGATGGACAGATAGTTAATCTCTGTTTTATCATGTTAGGCATTGTTAATTTTTCATTCAAGATTTTATGGAGCTTCCGAATGTTCGGAAACTGAATGAAACCTTCTTTATCCACAGCCCGTCGGATCTCCGATGTGTAAACCGGAGATGATGACCGACATAGAGTGTCGCACCGTTGACAAGCACCAGTCGCCCAAGGAGACCGGCCTCGACGTCGAGTGCAGCCTGGAGCGGGGACTAGTATGCAGGGAGAAAAACAAGCTCTGCCCAGACTTCGAGATCAAAGTCAAGTGCCAATGTGGTGAGTTTTAATAGCTACGTAAATGCGGGGTTGTGAGAAAAATAAAAATATTGAATGTGTCTAACCTGGGCATGTTCAAGACAAGAGTGTTTATGAGCCTCTACTATTTGAGCGTACTTCATCTTCGACCTCAGTGTCTAGCTTTCTACCAGAATAGTTGCTGGTCATACGACCAGCATTTCTTTGTCAGCTTTATTTTATTGATAATAAAAAAAAAATACTATAATGTCAATGAAATAGAATTTTTTTTCTCGTATATTAATATTTAAAAGCAATAATATTTTAAGAGATCACAATAGAATCTAATTATAGAACGAGTAGGTTTTTTTTGTTATTTTAATGCAATATTATGAATGTACAACAATTAAATTAACAAAATAACTTCTATTTTTGAGTCGAAATCTTCGATTATAGTTATATAATATATAATAATATACTATAGTCCGAAGTGACGTCTTCCCTGCTCTTTTGAAAAAGACCGCCGTATGCGGTTGAAACTACTACTAGTAGTATACTACAGGAGAGGAGACTAGGAGAATTCGATAAAAAAATAGACGTAGCAAGCTCTAATTTATCAAATTAAATGTGTAACCTTCTCACATTAGTTTTCATAATAAGATATCCAACAATGTGCGCTTTAGAACCTGTCAACTAAACCGTGTAGGATTCAGTAGGTGATATAAATACAGACATACATACTAGAAAACCGCTCTCCCTTCGGAAAGTCGAGTATAAGTCTGTCACGTGCCAAAAATATCTCTGTAAGTTTCGTAAACTATAGGGCAGTATCTTTTAGCAAGTTTGGCGTAGACCGTGTCTTTCTTCACTTTCTGGTTATGTGGCGGTTGGGTCAAAAGACGGTAGATGTAAATATCGGAGCTGTTATAGTCGCCCTCGCTGTAGAAATGTTCTTCGTCAGTCAGATCCAATGTGAGCAGGACTGATGGAGGGTGTACTTGGAAATCTGGAAATGAATTATCTGGTTAAATACAAATATACATACATAAATACAAAGTACATACAATCCGCCCTTTTCCCATTGGTAGGCAGAGGCTATATCTTTCTACTTCACACATCTTTCGCGTCTTCCACTTTCATTAATACATGCTCGTCGGTTACGGGTACTTTTGACCTGACATTTTTCCAAAACTTATTTGATTTGGTCGTGATAGGTTCGCCTTCTAACTCGAACCCTTACCAACTTGCCCATTCAAACTCGCCAATTAAATATGAAATCTAAAACTCGTCCATTCTCTCCACATGCCGGAACCATCTAAGCATTCCTTTCTCTATCTTTATCACTACATCTTTTAACACACCAAACAATTAAATTTTTAATATAGCAGCTGTATAACCAAAATTGTTGCCTCAGTGCTTGTTTGACCTATCTACCATTGGTAAAATTCACAGGAGAAGAGATTAATACTCTTTTTTTTATCTATATTTGTAAGGCTTGAAAGTCTTTTTATACATGATTTATATCCTCATGTATGAAAAAAAGACTTACAAATATTGTTTTTTACAAAAAATAGAGCATTAAACTTATTTCCTGTGAAATTTTACTAATGGTAGATAGGGTAAACAAGCACAGAGGCAATGAGCTGCGATGTTTTTTAAAATTCTTACTGACCACAAAGTGATCATATTTTCCCTTTTGTGGTACAAAATTCTAGCCATTTATATTTTTATAAATAATTAAAATTTATATTTTTTTTGGGAAATATAAATTTTGTTTGAAGTATAGATAGATAAGCAGCCAAAGATTTTATTATTTAGAATATTACCCAAACATTCATCAGTGGTCATCTGATCGATGTCGTTAGTGCGACACACCTCCTTTAGCGCGTCGGTAATGACGGAATTTTCGTTATATTGACCCCAAATAACGTCGAAATTCTTCGCCAATTGCCTGAAATATTTGAAGGAATCGAAAATGTAGAAATTACATAAGAACAATTGAAATAAGTGTAGAAATTTTATATACAGAATTGTAATAAATGTACAAATTATGTTTAAACAATTGAAATAAATGTTGAAATTACATTTGAACATTTCAAATATCTGTAGATGTTAAAATGTCAGTAAAATGTTTCACTGATTTGAATATGTGTGAAAGTAAGGTAGGTTTAGTTAATTAAGTGCGAATTTCTGTGTCATTTTTGTTGTTACGTTAATACATTTTTAACCCCCGACCCAAAAAGAGAGGTGTTATAAGTTTGACGTGTGTATATGTATAACTTACTAGTCTTAGATTTCGATTCAAAATTAAACGTGAGTAACCCGTAAGATATTTTAAAGACGTGTAACAAACACGTTAATTTCCATAATATAATAATAATATATATCGTGATCGTAGATCGTTCCCAGCGCCGGGCAGTGCTCGTTGATGTCACCATCCCACATGATGAGAATCTCGTGAAGGCTGAGAAGGACAAGCTCAGCAAGTATCTTAACTTGGCTCACGAGATAACCGCCATGTGGGATGTTGATTCGACGATCATTGTTCCGATAGTCGTATCGGTGAACGGTTTAATTGCGAAGAGCCTCGACCAACATCTCAAGAAACTCTCGCTTGATAGTTGGATCAAGGGTCGGATACAAAAGGCAGTCATCCTAGATACGGCGCGCATTGTCAGGAGATTCCTCAGCTTGTAGCCCTTACCGTCGACAGCTTGAGCCTTGCCCCGCTGCCGGCGGCACACTAGTTTTAAGTTTTTTATTATGTTATTTTTATATGTTTATATTTGTATTGTAAAAAATTTAAAATTAAGAATCGAAATAAATAAATGTGAATAATATCTATCGTACTCACCTCGCAGCTGTATCTGAAACTAAAGTACCAACGCTGTCTCTATAGAACGCCAGCGCTTCCGGTCTCAACAACCCCCACCTGTCCTTTATAACCCAGTTCCTCCCCAAACCGGTCAACGGCTTCGTCACTATAGTGTCCAAATTTAACACAACACCACCCCACTTGTATAGAGTCGAGTATTTCAGCACATTCCTCGTGTGCCTCGTGGGATACAGCGTCCTATTAATTTTCCCACTAGCAACCAGCTCTTCTAGAGGTGTATTTTGAGTAAACTCCGCTATATGCACCCGGGAAAAGACAACGTTCTTCATTAATTTCAACAGTTCTATGTTGACATCACTGATGCCTAATTTACTAACTGGCGCGGAGAATAACACGTGTATTTCCCAGTCGGGGTGGCTCCTAGCAGCAGATTCTATGGCGCAAGCTTGACGTGAATTTAGTCGACCCGCGCACGAAGTTTCGTGGAAGAATATAGAATTAGACGATGGAAAGAATTTCTCGTCGATCGTTTGTAACGCGTCGTTTTTCCTCACATAATGGCACGATATATCATCGAGATGTATTGTTTTGTATAAATGTCCCGGCGAATAATTAGTGTTTGTTAAAAACACAATTATGAAGACGAATAGAATGGCAACGCTCACTGTTAAAACAATTTTGCGTCGTCTAATTTTTCTGGACAAGTAGTCTGTATACATTGTCTTATCAGAGTGTGAACGGCTACGAATGCGGTGAAATACTACCGTTGATAAAGAACCAATTCCGATTAATACCGATAAACATAATGGGTACATAGATAATATATATTACTTTAGATAGATTAGATAGATAGATAGGGCATTTAGATAGATTGATGGATAAACTCTTTATTGGTTACACCTTAGCTAAAACTCAAATTAAATAGTAAAAGAGGGCTATGCTAGTGAAACAATAGGCGGTCTTATCGCTAAAAGCTATCTTTACCAAGCATTTTTGGGGTAAAGTTGAAAAAAGTTAAAGATAAAAAAATAATATAAAGTAATAATTAGCACGTAGATAATGTACATACGTAACCATTCTTCTAGGTAAGCGCGCTCTATCATAGACTGCAACGTCGCTTAACATCAGGCGAGTTGGCGGTCAAGCTCAAACCTATTTCTATATTTAAAAAGAACTATAAATTCTAAGTAATATTATAAAGTCGAAAGTAACTCTGTCGTCTGTCTCTCTGTCTGTTTGTTACCTTTTCGTGGCTAAACAGGTGAACCAATCCTTATGAAATTTAGCACATAGATTCTTCAAGACCTGTAGAAGGACATAGACAGATATCAACTTAAGTATGTGTCACTAATTAGCGCGCCGTTGTATGGAGTCTCCGGCGTGTGGGTTGAGGCTAGATGGCTTTATATGAAAATATCCACTATTAATTATTTACTTATTAACCGACTTTCAAAAAGAAGTAGGTTATCAATACAACTATGTATGTTTTTTTGCATGTTCAGCGATTATACCGCCAACTATGACTTTTTTGATAATTCTTATTTTGTTTTGTAGGTAATACCTCAGAAGTTGTCGAATATAAATTTTATCAAAATCGGTTCAGTACTTTGGTTTTATAGCAAAATAACTGAAAAAATGTCTTCCCAATAAACGAATTGCGTATTTCGAAGTCGGTTTTTTCAGTTTTTTTTTACTGTAATTATTGTGACAGAAGCGAACCCATGCGAGAACGTGACGGCAGTGAACACGAAGCACCCGACAGATTGCGGCAAGTTCTACGAGTGCGCGCCGGGCGGGCCCGTGCTGAAGGACTGCGGCCCTGGCACCCTGTATAACCCCGTCACCTTTGTCTGTGATTGGCCCGCTAGCGTGGCTCTCGTCAGGCCGGAGTGTGGGGCCACTCCTTCAAGTAAGCCATATTTAGATCATTATTATACTTTAAATAAGCGGCCAAGTGCGTGTCGTGGCGTGCAAAGTAGGGTCCCATATAAATTTTATCATAATCGATGTACCAAAGTACTACTTTGGTTTTTATAACAAAATAACTGGTAAAATATCATCCAAGTGCCTGTAGAAAAGGAAGTGAACAGCAAGTTGCGTACATATGTATTGTATTTTTTTTCCGTCGTGTTCGCCTTCCCTCGACCAAAAGTGCCCATTACGCTGGCAGCGTTCCCGCGCTGTATGGCCAGGGAGATGTTTGGGCCAAGAAATGGCCCGCCCGAGAATCGCACCCTCCATATTGTATTGCGTATTTTGAAATCTGTTTTTTTCAGTTTTTTAAACTATGTTAATTTCAAGTCGAGCATTAAAAATGTTCCTCGCCAAGTACCTAATAATACAGATAAATATCAATTAAACAAAATTATGGCAAGTTTAACGTTGTTTCTTGATCGACATTAACTCTATCTAGATCAAAGATCTATTATGATAGTCGAGATATGATTTTTTCCATAAGTATTCTACTATTTATAAACTCTATATTTACGTGAATTTGTTTAATGTATAACATTTAAATTTGAATGACATTCCGCTGTCATCATCATCATCTCTGCTTCAAAAAGTCCACTGCTGGACATAGGACTCCCCAATGGATTTCCAAAAAGACCGGTTGGAAGCGGCCTGCATCCAGCGTCTTCCTGCTACTTCAATGATATGTTCTGTCCACCTTGTAGCAGATATTATGTTCCGCGCACTGATTGTCCATGAGCAATGGTTACCGCTTACCATTGGGCGAGCCATCTGGGTTTTTGCTTCACTTTTTATAAAAAATAAAAATAAAACAGGGAAACATCTTAACTGAACCAACTCTAACCTGGGTTTGAAGGAATATTAAAAACCGACTTTATACAAGACATTCTTAGTCACCTATCACTTATCAGTTATATTTCACAGCGACGTCTTCTCCTACGACGGTGTCGCCGTGTCCCCCGGGACAAGAGTACCGCGACTGTGCCTTCCCTTGTGACAGGCTCTGTGACCATTTCAAGAAAACGCTCATGGACAAGGGACGCTGTATACATGAGGTAAGAGATCAGTCAAATAAAATCAAATGTATTGCTTATATACATATTATCTCATAGTGCAATTACATCAAATTAATAGGCAAATATGTATATATTGTTCAGTTGCCTAAACTAGGCTAGAAGCCTGTGGGAAAAGCAGCTGAACTTTTGTACCTGATTCCAAAAAAATCGATTTGGCATATAATAAAATTGTACAATGTAAATTAAATAATGTAAATCCAGTAAAAAAGTAAATAAAGTAAATAAATCCAGTAAATAAAGTAAAAATGCCACCAGCGGGAATAAATCCAGAGGTACGCTATCATCTGTGGAGCCCGAGTAATTCGACTGTGCTTTTCCATATGACCATGACAAGAAAACAATAATGAACAAGCCTACTTATACGTGAGGTAGGAGGCCGTCACGCTCCCAGCCACTACTTATACGTGAGGTAGGAGGCCGTCACGCTCCCAGCCACTACTTATACGTGAGGTAGGAGGCCGTCACGCTCCCAGCCACTACTTATACGTGAGGTAGGAGGCCGTCACGCTCCCAGCCACTACTCATGCCCCCCAATAAACGATGAGACTATGAGTACTGCGACTGTGCATTTCCTTACGTCTGGTTTTGTGACCATTTAGGAACGTTCAAATGTTCATGGACCAGTGTATACGGGAAGTAAAAGAGAACCATCATGCCCCCTAGCCACTACTTGTATAAATATATATATATATTTATTTGGCCATAAGATTTGCTTCAGTGATTTCACCACCGTCAGCATATACTTGTTTGTTTGCCTTTATTATCTTATCCTTTATTATATTATCTTTATTATTAAAGGTTGTCTGGAAGTTGTAGATCGCTATTAGAGATAAGGCCGCCTCTTGTACCTTTCCTTAATCATGTACCTAATGTTATTTTTATTACGGTGTCAATAAATTGTTTTTGTATTGTATTCGTTCCCCTGAATAGTAACGAAAAATAAATGTAACGTACTCTATTGCTTTCTCTCTCTCTCTCTCCGACCTCAACTATACTTTTCCTTGAGATAGACTTTTGTAACCATTCGCTCACCATGAAAACGCTCACCATGTCCCTCTATGAACAACGCTTGCGCAATGCTCTTCTGTGTATGACTATGTGGTGAATTAGGCAGAAACTGTTTTTAGCTATTATTGAATACAGTTAATTAGTTTTTAAATATGAAATATTTCTTCTGTAGAAATGCGTGGAAGGGTGTGTGGCGAAAAACTGCAAGACTGGTAACTACTGGCGCGACGAGCGCACATGCGTCGAGAAAGACGACTGCCCCTGCCTCTTCAACGGGAAAATGATTAAGGTGCGTTGCGAATCAAGTATTTAATAAATAAAATATATCGACTCACCTCAGCACTAAAACGATTGTTTCTCCTTTAATATCTGTAGTGAAAAGTCTCTTCTCCTCTTACGGAATGTAACTTTTGATAATTATTATTATAGTTTAAATACAATTGGACAAGTGCGTGTCTGGTTACGCACAAGGTAGGGATCCGTTGTTACACTCCACTATCTGCAGATTTAGAATAAATCTCCTTGTTTGATTCTATTAAACATATTGATTGATTTTGCGATTTAAATGGAATTCGTACAAAATTTGCCGCAACAAGTACATTTTATGAGTTGGTTGTCTATAACTTGTGTTTGTTGTTTTGTATGTAATACCTCAGAGTATAAATACATTTTATCAAAATCAGTTCAATACTAATTAAAAGTAAACGAATTGCGTATTTTGAAGTCGAGTTTTCCAGTTTTTTTAAACTATAATTATTAGTTTTCTAAACTAATTTGTAAACTATAATACTTGTCTCCAGCTTAACTAGTACTGACTAGTAAATATTACGCCAGCTTAACTAGTGCTGACCAGTAAATATTTAGCCTGCATAACTAGTACTAGTACTGACTAGTAGATATTTAGCCAGCTTAACTAGTACTGACTAGTAAATATTTCGCCAGCTTAAGTGGTACTGACCAGTAAATATTTAGCCAGCATAACTAGTACTAGTACTGACTAGTAGATATTTAGCCAGCTTAACTAGTACTGACTAGTAAATATTTCGCCAACTTAACTAGTACTGACTAGTAAATATTTTGCCAGCATAAGTAGTACTAGTATTGACTAGTAAATATTGTGTGCTCAGCCTGGTGGTGTGATAGTGGGCGAGGAGGTCTGCCAGAAGTGTCAGTGTCTTCGCAACGAGTTCCACTGCGACTCCTCGCAGTGCGTGTCCCTCGTGGTGCCTCCTCGTGGCTCCACACACGAGCCGTACATCATCACCGTGCCCACTGTAGGCGTGGTGCCCACTACGCTGCCCGCTACCACACCGATACCGTCGAGCTGCGAGCCCGGGAAGTAAGTTACAACTAGCCATTTACTTATTTTACTCATATTTGGAATATCCTCTTCTATGCTGGACTGGGAGAAGAAGAAAAACATGCAATCAAAGGCCTGATGTAAATAGTGCCCGGAATTCTTTGCATAGAATGTACCGGCTCTTTTCTTACCGAGCATATTACATAAGTTTATTAAGGGAATTGAGGGTAATTGGGGTTTATGTAGGCGATGGGCTGACCTATCTATCTATCACTGCAAGCCAAGGATGCATTTTACCCTTTTATTTCCTCTAACCTATGTCTGTGCCTCTAACCTCTAATACCCTCTCGTTTCCATATAACTCTCTAATCTTGGTTAAATAATAATAATAAGTTTTTGTTTTTAGCTATGTTTCATCAAAATCGGTTCAGCCGTTTTTTTGTCGGGTGTTTTCTAAATTAATACTTGTGTTCTCAGTTTCAGAAGATTGGCCCTCCCAGAGTCCGGGTTCAACGCTTCCTCAGTCTCGGACACATTCCACCTGCCTCACTTCGCTAGACCTAACACACGGCCCTCCGACGTTAATGGTATGTGCACATTATGATCATTGATGGCTGGTGCTTGACCGCCAACTCACCTGATGTTGAGCGATGTTGCGGTCTACGATGGAGCCCGCTTGGAGCGAGCCTATTGGAGAGAACGCACTCAGGGAGCATTCGTTTAGTAATCTTTCTTAATAACGCAGTCAATATTCAAATTGACTGGCCTTGTGGCTCAGTTGGTAGTGTGTCTACGTCTACCTGCTGAACTGAAAGGTCGTGGGTTCGATCCCCACCCAAGGCAAACATTTGTTTGATGAGCATGGATGTTTGTTCTGTGTCTGGGTGTTTCTATGTATCATATGTATATATTTACAAAAAAAAACAAGTATATATGTATTCTATCAGCCATCTAGTTCCATAGTACAAGCTTTGCTTAGTTTGGGCTAGATGGTGTTGTGTGAAAAAAAATATACTACGATACCGTAGAGTGGAGTTCCCCACAGTTATTGGGATGGGGACTACATGGGCGTTCAATAAGTTTAGTAAAATCACTTGTTTATTACGAAAAAGTTTGTTGGATGTTACAAAAAAAAACGCATTTTCATTTTATTTTTGCGAGAGATGTAGAGGCAAAAACTGTGGTAACATTGTCAGTCAGTGTTGAACAATGACTTACCATCATGTGGACGTAAAGTCTAAAACAAAATTCACGAGTAGGTATAGTGTCCTGGGTTGACCGATACCAACAATGACAAACTCAAAAATAAGACAATTTCGCCGTGATAAAGCCTAATTTAGATTGAGAAGTCTAGAGACGTCTATTTTGCTGCTTCAAATTATTTTGAAAATCGAGATTATTTTAATCGTTTAAGAGGTCTAATTAGGCCTCATAGAGCTCTGAGGTTAATGAGGACTGACGCTACATCCCGTTGATACTTTATCAAAGGTGTTGAACGTATATTTCACCAGGAGGTAGCTGGAAGGCCAACAAAGAGGACTACAACCCGTACCTGCAAGTGGAGCTGGTCCGCCGCGAGCCGCTGTACGCCGTGGAGCTGCAGGGCTCTCCTACAGACGACACGTACGTCACCACCTACCAGGTGCTCTACGGAGACGACGGACTCAACTTCACGCCGGTGATGGGCCCTGATGGAACACCCAGAGTAAGGATATATATATATATTTATATTATTTTTGTTTGTTACATATGGGTTAATATCTGAAATAAATGATTTGAACTTAACTCCCGACCCAAAAACAAGGTTGTTATAAGTTTAACGTGTGTATCTGTATGTATGTCTGTGACATCGTAGCTTTCAAATGGATGAACCAATTTTGAACTAGTTTTTTTGTTAAAAAAACATCGAGAGTGTTAGATGTTTGATTGATTGTTTGAGTGTGCTATGTTTCATCAAAATCGGTTTAGCCGTTTTTGTCGGGGTTTTTGAGTTTTCTAAACTTATACTTGTTAAATTAGTTAACTGTTTTTTTGTTTTTGTTTGTAACATGTGCATTTTTGTTTGAAAGATGATTTGATGGACTACGAGTATATGTTTTATCAAAATACGTTTAGATAGATAATATTTTATAAAAACGGTTGAACAGTTAGCCATTTTTTGATGTCTTGGGTTTTAAAGTTTTCTATTTTTTTATATGTTAAGAAATTGTACCGAATAAAGGTGAAAGTAGTTTTTTTTGTTGTTGTTTTAATGTAGAATTCTCGTTGACAGATGTTCGACGGACCAGAGAACAACGAAGTGCCCCTGCGACAAGTGATAGAGCCCCCGGTAGAGGCGAAATTCGTGCGCATCCGTCCCATCACCTGGCACGGCGAGCCCGCAGTCAGGCTCGACCTGATCGGATGTCGGGTGATGACCACCACAGCGAGGACCACTGTCGCTAGTACTACCACGAGTACTACCACTCCAGCTACCACGTACGAGCCGGTGCGGCCTAGAGCGAGGGTGGAAGAAGAGGAGACTACGACGGAGCAAGCAGAGACTACAGTGACGGAAGCAGTGATCATCGTGTCGAGTACAGTGACGCCGCCGCCCGCTTGCAACCCTGATAAGTACGTTTACACTCATATTATTAGTGGCTAGAAATGGGGACGGACGTATCGATTGAACAAAATAGTTTCATAAATTGCTATTCTGATTGAATAGAGAACTAGCGTGGCTAGAAATGGGGACGGACGTATCGATTGAACAAAATAGTTTCATAAGGACAGCAGCACACATTTCTCCAATTAAAATAATGGAATAAGGGCAGCAGCGGCCCTTTTCTCGAAAAAATTATGAATAAGAACAAAGCTATCTTTTTTCTCGAAAAAGTAATGAAATAGGGACAACAGTAACTTTCCCTTTTTCTCAAACAAAATAATGAAATAAGGACAACAGTAACTTTTTTCTCCAAACAATTAATAACAACTGCGTCCTTGTTCTCGTAGAACTTCTGAACAGTCTGTTTTTTCTGAAACATTTTTGAACTGTCTACAAATTTATAATTCCAGTGTAGAAAAACACTTAAAAAAACAAGTACTACCACTATCATACATCCAAAATTTTTTTGTGATACTTTTTCAAAACTATCACACCTCTAGATTCGGAATTTAAATTCATATTAAATTTAAAATATTATTTTGTAAAAAAATAATCTAAGTATGAACCTCGGGATTCCTCACAAAACTGCGCTTTTTAACCGACTTTACAGGTGGGCCCATATAAATTCCATCAAAATCGATTCAGTAGTTTGATTTTTGAAACAAACTGAAATAATATGTCATCCAAGTTAACGAAATTACGTATTTTGAAGTCAGTCGTTTCAGTTTTTTTAAACTATAATTTATTGCTAGTATTGTAAATAATGTCACAACTTTCGTGATTCCAGCTTCATGGAGCTGATGTGGGGCGACCAGCCCCTCCCTGACTCCGCCTTGAGTGCCTCCTCTGTACTCAGCGACATGTTCCGGCCGCAGTTCGCGGTGTTGGACGGCCGGCCGCTCGATATCACAGGTACTAAAACCTCGAGGCCTCATGGCCCAGTGCTAGTATATCTGCCTTCTGAGCTGTCTAATAAAAAAGTCTTCTCTGTTTCACGGAGCGGCAACGTCAATTGGCGTATAGGCATGCAACATTTTCCACTTCGTGGACTTGGCTCCATTTGTTTTATGCAAGCTGCAAGCAAGCGTACAAAAAGCGGCAAATGACAACAACTTGCTTACGAAGTGACCCGATGTGGATAGTAGGCCTAACTCTTGGAATTTATGGTTGTCAGCCGGCAGCTGGAACCCAGCCGCGGAGGACCGGAGCCCCTACATCCAGGTGAAGCTGCCGCAGCGCGAGCCCATCTACGGCGTGACGTTGCAGGGATCCCCCATGTTCAACCAGTACGTGACCAGCTACCAGGTGCTCTACGGTGACGACGGCGTCGTCTTCTCCACCGTCGACGGACCGGACGGCGAGCCCAAGGTAACCGGGCACGGAGAATCCACTTTTTCTGTGACGTCACTACTTCAAAACACTTGAAAATAGTGTTTTATCATTCTTGAAACAAAATAGATCGATTGAAAGGAAACAGTTATTGAGGGATTTATCGCGTATATTGAACATGATTTGATGACCTGACGTTTGAACATTTTGCAACGTCCGTGGACAAAATTTGTTACATTTCAATTTGTAACAATCGCGAAAACCTTAAAAAGATTGTTTTTTAATTAGCTTGATTATTTTCTTCTTTTTTATGATTGATAGTGTAGCGCTTGACAGCAGTCAAAGTCAGCTCATCTGATGTTGAGTGACACTGCGGTCCACGATGGAGCGCATTTGCCCAGAAAAAACCTATTCACTCGTATTTTCATGGCACCCAAGTTATATCTATCGAGGAAAACCTATCCAGGCAGTGTAATGTCGTAAATTAACTCGATGCTCCGCTCTCAAAAAACGATAAAGCCAAAAAAAATAATGGTGAATCCTATCCTTTCATTTATTCGCCCAATACTGAGTGTAGTGATACTCCCATTCCTGATTTAATATATGTGAACGACGTAACATCAAACTACTTTCATCTCTGACGGTCTCCAGATGGAAACCCACTAATCGTCTAGAAGCTTAACAAGCGAACTACTTGTTCGTCTCGTCGCATCTGCATAACAAGTAACTATAGCAAACTTAAAAACCTCTCACATAAAAAAAAAACAAATAGACCAATTTTGATATAACGTCGCTAAGAACTGAAGAAGCTGAGTGGATCTTTCCCGATGGATACAATCTGGTTGTCGTTAAAACGCGAGTGAATCGATATCTTCTAGGTAAGCGCTCCATCGTAGACCACAATATCGCTTAACATCAAGATATTTGATAGAGTGTTTTTTTATATTACAAGATATAAAAAAAACACTATCAAATCTCATCACCACCTCTTTCACCAAAAAAATATCAAAATCGGTTTCGAGTTACAATGCCACAAAACACAAAACTTATAGCACCCCTTTTTTTTATCCCCGTCCCAAAAAGAGGGGTGTTATAAGTTTGATGTGTATATCTGTATATGACGTATGTATCTGTGTGTCTGTCTGTGACATCGTCCCTCACACACGGATGGACTGATTTTAATATATTTTCTTTTTGTTTGAAAGAGGATTTCTTTGAGTATGTTCTTAGCTATTTTTCATCAAAATCTGATCAGCCGGTTTTTTGTCGGGGGTTTTTGAGTTTTCTGAACATATGCTTGTTGGGTCTTAGGGTTTTTTTATATTAAATTTTTAGCTTAAGACACTGGGGTCCGTGTTACCAATTTACTGGGTCTTAGGAGTTGTGTAATAAAGTATTTTACCTGGTGTACAGGTGTTCCGCGGCCCCGTGAGCCGCGACGACACGCGGCGCGAGCTGATCACGCCCCCCATAGAGGCCAAGTACGTCCGCATCCGACCACTCACCTGGCACGACCAGCCCGCCGTCAGGATGGAGCTCATCGGCTGCCGGGAGAAGACCACCACCCGGGAGACTACCACGCAAAAGACCACCACCCAGGAGACCACCGTTACTACCACACCCAGTACTACAGTCACTGAACCCACCACTGTGAGTATAGAAGACTTCCAAGCTGGACTGGGAGAAATATAAAAAAAATTAGAAACCAGCTGCTTCTCTTCCCGGGCACAGGAAAAGTCAGTTAAGGGACTTGAGGAAGAATGTTGTTTATCTAGGCGATGGACTGACCCCCTCTCACTGCAGGCCAATATTACATCTTACCCTCTAATACCTTCTAACCGCGGTCAAATGTGGCATCAAACGGGCTTATGGTCTTTGATACTCTCGTCTACCTAGTAAGGGAAAATAGGCATGATTTTATGTATGTATATGAGTATGGAACTAACGCAGCAGGGCACAACTGAGATATCGTCATAATATAAGTCATAAAAATGCAAGATCTACTGTAACACTGCAGGATATAAGCCTCCCGGGTGGTTTCCAAAAAGGCAAGTTATCATGTTGGCTGCTACCTGCAACCAGCATGTTCCTGCCACTTGTCGCCTACCCATTGAAAAAAATATCATTTGCGAGAAGTCTTCATTTGCCAGAACGAAACAAATTGCGTCTAATCGGTATATTATCACGCCTAACTCTTGGTCCCGAAAATTTGCTAACAGCTTCGAAGACGTTATAGGGAAAGGAAATGCCTAAAGTAATATAAATCTTATAAAACTCTATGTACTCGTACATATGTATGTTATACTTTATAGAAGGATATATTTGCTAAACAATCACCACACGATTGATTCCGCGAATTTACAATAAATGGTGATATCTATTTCCCTTTTTTCGCTTTTTTTAAGTCGAGAAAATTTAGTCACAAAAAACAAAACCCTAAAGAGTCGATCATTTTCTTTTGATAAACACAAAGCTTCGAAACAAATAGGCCTTTTGAGTTATAGTGTTTGTAAAGCCAATCATCCCCAGGAATACGTCCAATGCGACGAGCCTCTCGGCATCGCAGCCGACCTTCCCCTGGAGAGCATCAAGACCAGCTCCAATCCTGAGGCACGGAAGTACCTCACCCTGGATGGCGACCGAGGCTGGACGGCGCTCTACAGCACTCCTGGAGAATGGGTCATGGTAAGAACTGCTTCTGGTTTTTAGGCTTCTGTACTAAGGATGCGGGGGCCTATTCGTGAGGCTACGGTGTCTGTCTGTATGTCCTACACTTTAACGACTGTATCTTTTAAACGGCAATAGATACAAATCTCGAAATTTGCATACTTGTATAGTTTGCTTTGATGTAAATCTACTAATACTAAACACTGGTCAAGCTTACGTAAATAATTTTGGAACGGGGTAAATTACTGTGCGAGATAAAACCTCCTTGTCTGTCCGTTGTCTGTCAGTTTGTGCTATTCTTGAACGACTGCATATCTTGAAACGTAACAAATAGTAAAATGTATTCTTCACAGATATTATGTGATATTATGGCGTATTAATTAACAAATAATGGTCAACAAATTTATAGACAGTTGAATGAACTGTTAATAAATTTGTAGATACTTAAGTGTGTAAAACACTCAAAAGTATCGAATAAATAATGATTAAGTATAGCTAAATGTGAAATGTCTAGGAGGATCCCTGTACTGCCAACTATGTTTTTTCAGCATTTTCTTGTCTTTAAATGTGTGAGTGATTTACCGCCTCCCTTGATTGACATCTGTAGCAAACATGGCAGCTATTTGAAATTGACTCTTAATTAGATAATAGATTCATACAGGTGGTTTCAGCTGTTATATATGTGGGAAAAACCTCTCTGGATCTCACAAAAAATAACTGGCCAAGAATTTCTCTAAACAAATTCAAATTCAAAATATTTTTATTGTCAGCTGTGTTAAATTAAGGTCTTATAATTAAAATTGTATCAACAGTTGCGTCCGATTTAGACTTACAATAATTAATGATTTAAAAAACATATACATTTATTATAATTATTAGAATCAATTAGTATCACACATCGTAATAATATCAAACAAATATTCACAGGCAGTCAAAAGTACAAAAATATATTAAGTTAGAATTATAGAAATGTCAAATGAATTGTTATAACATAGTCAAAATATATCTTCAATGTAATCTTGAACCTTATAGTATCCTTTCAATAACAAAAAGTCAAATAACTTTCTTTTAAAGACAGCGATGCTTTCCGATTGCAACAATGATTTTGGCAACTGATTGTAAATCTTAGGACCCATTCCTAGAACACTTTTGTTAAAAAATGCAGTTGAGTGAGGAGGCATACTTATTTTATTTTCATGACGTTTACCTTGCATGGGCTGAAACATATTAATATTTTTCTTTATGAATAACGCCATTTCGTAAATGTATAAGCAAGGGAATGTCAATATATTTAAATCTTTAAAGTATGGCTTACAAGAGTCAGTAGTTTTCAAACGACATGCTGATCGCAAACACTTTTTCTGAGCTTTAAAAATAGTTTCCCTCTGTGTACAATTACCCCAAAATATAATTCCATAGCGCAGAGTAGAAGTTACATAAGCATGGTATGATGTAATCACTGCCGTTTGTTTTACTACTTTTCTTAACATGTGTAAGGCATACGAATAACTGCTAAGTTTGGCACAAATTGATTCAGCTTGTCTTACCCAATTCAAGTCTGAATCAACATAGATTCCTAGAAATTTAGTAACTGAAATCTCTTTTACTATATCATTATTTAAATATTGTATAGGGGATGTCAATTGTTTATATTTATTAAATGTCATAATACAAGTTTTTTCTAAATTAATTAATAGATTATTCGATGTCAACCATTCAATTATTTTATTTAACGCTACATTAATTTCGGATTCGATAGGCCTATCTTTTTTACCCACAAATATAGCTGTGCTATCGTCGGCAAATAGTACCATTGGGTGATCAATAGCATCGGGTAGATCATTTATATACGTGATGAAATACAAAGGTCCTACAATACTACCTTGCGGGACACCACATTTTACCAAACTAGCAGAAGATACGTATATCTTTTCCATTTTTGTTTTTGAACATATTTGAACAATTTGAGTTTGTTGAAAACGGTTTGAAAGATATGATTTTGTTAAGTCTAGAGCGTTTCCTCTTACTCCGTATGCCTCAAGCTTCCCAACCAAAATCTCATGATTAACGTAGTCGAACGCTTTAGATAAATCCATAAACATGGCAAAGACTGGAAGCTTTTTGTCGCGCGCTGTGATTACTGTATTTAGTAAATTGTATATTGCAATATTGATAGACTTATTTTTACGAAAACCCACTTGTTCGTCAGCCAGGATATCGTATTTTTCCATGTATGAGTATAAGCTAGTGTGAATGAATTTCTCAAATATTTTAGAGAACACTGGAACTAACGCAACTGGTCTGTAGTTATTTATGTATTCCTTCTCCTGTTTCTTGAAGAGAGGTTTAATAATAGTTAACTTTAGTCTTTCTGGATAAATTCCATTCTCAATGCACAAGTTATTTATATGATTTAGTACTGGTGATATATAGATTGCTACAGACTTAATTACTCTAGTCGTAATATCATCATATCCAGTGCTTGATGTATTTTTTAACGACATAATTATTTTCAAAATTTCATCTAGAGTAGAAGGATTCATAAACATCGAGTTTGATATATTATAATTTATCGATTTGATTTCATTATTATTTGAGTTCATTGATTTCACCTGATTTATAAAAAAAATCTTCTGCAATTTCATCTGGATTTGATAATAATCTGTCATTGTAATTTATTTTGGTAATATCGGTATGTGGTGGTTTATTGAACGTATTTTTATTAATTATATTCCATGTCACTTTAGATTTGTTAGTTGCCATATTAATTGCGTAATTATTTCTTGATTTTTGGGTTAGTTTTATAATGGACTTTAGGTGCTTAGAGTAGGTTTTGAATGCGTTTAGATTATCATTGCAAGGCTTCTTCCTGTATTTCCACAATAACATTCTCTTTTTCTTTGTGCAAATTTTTATTCCCTTTGAGATCCATAGTGGCTTTTTGTGTATAGTGTGCTTACGCTTAACTAATGGAAAACAGAGATCATATAATAGCTTAAACATATCGTGGAAACTATTAAAAGCCTCATTTGGGCAACAACTTTCATACACATCTTTAAAACTTACTCTACTTAGGTTTTCCTTAAATTTGTTCATATTTTCATTCCCGTAATCACGGCGTAACGAGTACGGCTGGCCGGGTTGGCTCATTTAGAGATAATTTTAAGTTGTAACTTCTAAGAATGTTTGTAAATGTCTCTGTCACATTGTTTTTTTCCAAGGTATTGATATTAAAATCACCACAAATTAAGATCTTATTCTTTTTAAAACAAATTTGGCTTAATACAATGTCTAACTTCTCATAAAAAATATCTCTGGACGCTTTAAGTTTATTACAGGCCCTATAAATACAAACTATTATTAAATTATGCTCATATAGTTCGACTGCCGAGCATTCCACATTATTTATACTACTGCAGTCCTTAATTTCTGTTAGTTCTTTAAATTTAAGACTTTTATGTACGAGTATACATGATCCACCCCTGCGAGACTTCTTACAACAGATTGCAGCTAATGTATAGTTAGGTATATTCAATAAATTCGCATCAACGTTAAGCATATTGTGTTAACTATAACATGAATAAATTTACCATTGGCGTTAAGTTCCTCAACCTGAACCGTAAGTGATTCTGCTTTATTCATAAGTCCGTCAATATTTTGATGCAATATATTGATATTCCTATGAGGGACGAAAAAATGTATTAGTAGCTGTATCCCCCTTGCCTGTGTCGTCATTGTTCAATGGGACTGAATCACTTAAAATGCTGGAATCGGTTTGAGTACTAATAGTTTTTAACATAACTTTATTCTTAGTTCTTAATGCCACTTTGTCTTTCATTTGATTTAACTTTGTAACATAATTATGATATGTTAATTCTCTCCATATAGCTTTGGCCGTGTTCAACCGTATTTTGTACTGGTTAGGGACATTTTTACTAAAATTCATATCTACATACACAACATGTCTATATTTTGTACATATATGTCTAATTTCGTAATTTAATTTGCTTTCGTTCAAAAATCTATTGAAAGGGACTTCACTTACAATGATATTTGTAAAATTAAAGTAATTCAAATAGCTATTTAAAGTGAATTTAAAATTTTCAGGGTTACAATCGTTCATACCGCCTAAAACAACTATATAATCGTTTTTAGTTAGACTTGTCATTTCACTCTTACATGAATTTAAAATGTCCACTAAACTTGCATTAGCCTTCCAAAAGAATAACACTTGGAATTCTTCGCCAACCAGAATTTGTATTGAATGTCGCAACCCTATTCCTCTTTGATCGGCTAGAATGACTATCTTCTTTTTAAGTTCTTCCGCTTTCATTTGGGTCCCTTTTATAGAAGACTGTTTGTGTAAATGAGCTTCTTGTTCACTTGCTGTAAGCTGTTGTTTCTGTTACTTTGTCCTGTACTTCAACTAAAGAGTTTCTTGTGTTGTCACTATTGATTTGTTCTAAAGAGCCTTCAAGCGCTCGTTCCTTACTAATTTCTTCTTCTCCCTTATTCTTTTGGTTACTTAGGTAAGCTTGTGGCGTGTCTTTATGGCTTTCCAATCTATTCTTTATTCCAGATACTGGTGTCATTTTGTTCGCACACGGGCTTTCTATGTTTTTTTCTTGCAAAGTTAATTCAGATTTTATTTTGGCATTTTCAGTATTTAAATTCTCAATCTCATTATTTGCACTTGCCAATTGTAGGGTTAAATCAGCAATTTTATCCTTTAATTTATTTATGGTTTCGCTATCGTCCACAGATGTATTTGGTAAACTTGAAGCAGTTTCATCGAAAGTGCCGGAGCTATCCTTTGATATTTCTGACATAGAATTACATCGACGGAGTGGCCTTCGTCGAGTAACGTTTTCCAATTCCATGTTACTCCAAATAAATATTATATCAATGAATTCGAAAGAAATAATAAAATAAAATAAAAAATCAGTGCAAAAAGATATTTCCTTATGTCGTGATTCGAACCAGAGGGTCTAGTCCGCCAGTTAAGCTCCGTACCTATTCGGCCACCGAGCTCTGATGAGGAGCAGTAAAATTAGCGAACGTATGAATATTTTTTATCTTTAGAGTGTATTGTATACAATGCACTGTTTGCGTCAGGGTACAAAGGTCACAATGATGCGGCAGAAACACAAGTGACTATTAGTTTTGATTTTTTCACTATTTCACACACTATTCTACAAATAACATGATTAATCTTTATTAAATCTCACTAGTTTGCATTTATTCACTCATTGTAACACTATTAGTCGGTTGATTTTTAATTTTGTTTAAATTTTGAGCAGTTCATAAAGCAACATTTACTAGACGATTGTCTTTTTTATTATTCAATATTTCACTGTAAATATCACTCACATTGCTGCATTAGCGCACTATAAATACAAGTAACTTAATTTCAACTTATTTCACGCACAATTGTATTATATAAAAATTTAAATACGGGAGCTGTTTATTGCGCTTGGCAGCGCCCCAAGCGCATTATTCATTAAACAGAAGACTCGGTTAAGATAGGGTTCCGAATGCGGGACATGTATTATTTTCATAGTCTCAGATCAGAAATTGAACTAAACCCTTAGCATTTATTTATATCTTTACTGTGTATGGGCTTGCACAGTTCAACTTTACGTCTCCGCGTAACATCACCGGCATCAAGACGAAGGGCGGTAACAAGGGATGGGTGACCGCGTACAAGGTCGTCTATTCTAACGACCTGGACTTCAGCCCCATAGTCGATAAGAAGAAGGAGGAAGTGTAAGTCGCAATTTAAATCTTTGATTGACTGGCCTCACAGCTCAGTTTGTAATATGTCTGCTTTCTCACCTGTAGGTCGTGGGTTCGATCCCCACCCAGGGCAAACATTGTGTGATGAGCATGGGTGTTTGTTCTGTGTCTGTTTCTATGTATCTTAAGTTAAATATATATTTACAAAATAAGTATGTATTCTCTCATCTATCTAGTTCTCATAGTACTAGCTTTGTTAGTTTGGGCTAGATATATGTGTAATGTCCGCCAATATTAATTTATTCTAAAAACATTATGAACAGTTGAATAATTTCTACATTCCACGGTATTCAAACCCGCGCCTTCCCCATCAATAACAGATATGTCACTAATTTAGCTACTAATGTCAGTTATCTCATCAATCTTTGGGATCCCAAAAGAATCCAGCGGTCTGACTACTTGCTTCTAGTGTACATGGTAACGGCATAGACGAAAAAGTTTATTTTAGTTGTTCAGAAATTTCGACACTTCGCAGACTATTCAGAAATTTCTACATGCCGCAGGCTGTCCAGTGTTTTCTACACAGCGCAAGTAATATTCAGACATTTCTATTCAGTACAAAAAAAAACAGAAATTTCAGCACAGCGCAGACTGTAAAAAATTTCGTCACAGCTTAGGTCACAGCTTACTATTCAGAAATTTCGACGCAGAGCAGACTGTTCCGAATTTTCGTCACAGCTTAGACTGTTCAGAAAGTTCGTCACAACTTAGACTGTTCAGAAAGTTCGTCACAGCTGCGACTGTTCCGAATTTTCGTCACAGCTTAGACTGTTCAGAAAGTTCGTCACAGCTTAGACTGTTCAGAAAGTTCGTCACAGCTTAGATTGTTCAGAAAGTTCGTCACAGCTTAGATTGTTCAGAAAGTTCGTCACAGCTTAGACTGTTCAGAAAGTTCGTCACAACTTAGACTGTTCAGAAAGTTCGTCACAGCTGCGACTGTTCCGAATTTTCGTCACAGCTTAGACTGTTCAGAAAGTTCGTCACAGCTGCGACTGTTCCGAATTTTCGTCACAGCTTAGACTGTTCAGAAAGTTCGTCACAACTTAGACTGTTCAGAAAGTTCGTCACAGCTGCGACTGTTCCGAATTTTCGTCACAGCTTAGACTGTTCAGAAAGTTCGTCACAGCTGCGACTGTTCCGAATTTTCGTCACAGCTTAGATTGTTCAGAAAGTTCGTCACAGCTTAGATTGTTCAGAAAGTTCGTCACAGCTTAGATTGTTCAGAAAGTTCGTCACAGCTTAGATTGTTCAGAAAGTTCGTCACAGCTTAGACTGTTCAGAAAGTTCGTCACAGCTTAGATTGTTCAGAAAGTTCGTCACAGCTTAGATTGTTCAGAAAGTTCGTCACAGCTTAGACTGTTCAGAAAGTTCGTCACAACTTAGACTGTTCAGAAATATCGTCACAGCTGCGACTGTTCCGAATTTTCGTCACAGCTTAGACTGTTCAGAAAGTTCGTTACAACTTAGACTGTTCAGAAAGTTCGTCACAGCTTAGACTGTTCAGAAAGTTCGTCACAACTTAGACTGTTCAGAAAGTTCGTCACAGCTGCGACTGTTCCGAATTTTCGTCACAGCTTAGACTGTTCAGAAAGTTCGTCACAGCTGCGACTGTTCCGAATTTTCGTCACAGCTTAGACTGTTCAGAAAGTTCGTCACAGCTGCGACTGTTCCGAATTTTCGTCACAGCTTAGACTGTTCAGAAAGTTCGTCACAACTTAGACTGTTCAGAAAGTTCGTCACAGCTGCGACTGTTCCGAATTTTCGTCACAGCTTAGACTGTTCAGAAAGTTCGTCACAGCTGCGACTGTTCCGAATTTTCGTCACAGCTTAGATTGTTCAGAAAGTTCGTCACAGCTTAGATTGTTCAGAAAGTTCGTCACAGCTTAGATTGTTCAGAAAGTTCGTCACAGCTTAGATTGTTCAGAAAGTTCGTCACAGCTTAGACTGTTCAGAAAGTTCGTCACAGCTTAGATTGTTCAGAAAGTTCGTCACAGCTTAGATTGTTCAGAAAGTTCGTCACAGCTTAGACTGTTCAGAAAGTTCGTCACAACTTAGACTGTTCAGAAATATCGTCACAGCTGCGACTGTTCCGAATTTTCGTCACAGCTTAGACTGTTCAGAAAGTTCGTTACAACTTAGACTGTTCAGAAAGTTCGTCACAGCTTAGACTGTTCAGAAAGTTCGTCACAACTTAGACTGTTCAGAAAGTTCGTCACAGCTGCGACTGTTCCGAATTTTCGTCACAGCTTAGACTGTTCAGAAAGTTCGTCACAGCTGCGACTGTTCCGAATTTTCGTCACAGCTTAGACTGTTCAGAAAGTTCGTCACAACTTAGACTGTTCAGAAAGTTCGTCACAGCTGCGACTGTTCCGAATTTTCGTCACAGCTTAGACTGTTCAGAAAGTTCGTCACAACTTAGACTGTTCAGAAAGTTCGTCACAGCTGCGACTGTTCCGAATTTTCGTCACAGCTTAGACTGTTCAGAAAGTTCGTCACAGCTGCGACTGTTCCGAATTTTCGTCACAGCTTAGATTGTTCAGAAAGTTCGTCACAGCTTAGATTGTTCAGAAAGTTCGTCACAGCTTAGATTGTTCAGAAAGTTCGTCACAGCTTAGATTGTTCAGAAAGTTCGTCACAGCTTAGACTGTTCAGAAAGTTCGTCACAGCTTAGATTGTTCAGAAAGTTCGTCACAGCTTAGACTGTTCAGAAAGTTCGTCACAGCTTAGATTGTTCAGAAAGTTCGTCACAGCTTAGACTGTTCAGAAAGTTCGTCACAGCTTAGATTGTTCAGAAAGTTCGTCACAGCTTAGACTGTTCAGAAAGTTCGTCACAGCTTAGATTGTTCAGAAAGTTCGTCACAGCTTAGACTGTTCAGAAAGTTCGTCACAGCTTAGATTGTTCAGAAAGTTCGTCACAGCTTAGATTGTTCAGAAAGTTCGTCATAACTTAGACTGTTCAGAAAGTTCGTCACAGCTGCGACTGTTCCGAATTTTCGTCACAGCTTAGATTGTTCAGAAAGTTCGTCACAGCTTAGATTGTTCAGAAAGTTCGTCACAGCTTAGATTGTTCAGAAAGTTCGTCACAGCTTAGATTGTTCAGAAAGTTCGTCACAGCTTAGACTGTTCAGAAAGTTCGTCACAGCTTAGATTGTTCAGAAAGTTCGTCACAGCTTAGACTGTTCAGAAAGTTCGTCACAGCTTAGATTGTTCAGAAAGTTCGTCACAGCTTAGACTGTTCAGAAAGTTCGTCACAGCTTAGATTGTTCAGAAAGTTCGTCACAGCTTAGACTGTTCAGAAAGTTCGTCACAGCTGCGACTGTTCCGAATTTTCGTCACAGCTTAGACTGTTCAGAAAGTTCGTCACAGCTGCGACTGTTCCGAATTTTCGTCACAGCTTAGATTGTTCAGAAAGTTCGTCACAGCTTAGATTGTTCAGAAAGTTCGTCACAGCTTAGATTGTTCAGAAAGTTCGTCACAGCTTAGATTGTTCAGAAAGTTCGTCACAGCTTAGACTGTTCAGAAAGTTCGTCACAGCTTAGATTGTTCAGAAAGTTCGTCACAGCTTAGACTGTTCAGAAAGTTCGTCACAGCTTAGATTGTTCAGAAAGTTCGTCACAGCTTAGACTGTTCAGAAAGTTCGTCACAGCTTAGATTGTTCAGAAAGTTCGTCACAGCTTAGACTGTTCAGAAAGTTCGTCACAGCTTAGATTGTTCAGAAAGTTCGTCACAGCTTAGACTGTTCAGAAAGTTCGTCACAGCTTAGATTGTTCAGAAAGTTCGTCACAGCTTAGATTGTTCAGAAAGTTCGTCATAACTTAGACTGTTCAGAAAGTTCGTCACAGCTGCGACTGTTCCGAATTTTCGTCACAGCTTAGATTGTTCAGAAAGTTCGTCACAGCTTAGATTGTTCAGAAAGTTCGTCACAGCTTAGATTGTTCAGAAAGTTCGTCACAGCTTAGATTGTTCAGAAAGTTCGTCACAGCTTAGACTGTTCAGAAAGTTCGTCACAGCTTAGATTGTTCAGAAAGTTCGTCACAGCTTAGACTGTTCAGAAAGTTCGTCACAGCTTAGATTGTTCAGAAAGTTCGTCACAGCTTAGACTGTTCAGAAAGTTCGTCACAGCTGCGACTGTTCCGAATTTTCGTCACAGCTTAGACTGTTCAGAAAGTTCGTCACAGCTGCGACTGTTCCGAATTTTCGTCACAGCTTAGATTGTTCAGAAAGTTCGTCACAGCTTAGATTGTTCAGAAAGTTCGTCACAGCTTAGATTGTTCAGAAAGTTCGTCACAGCTTAGATTGTTCAGAAAGTTCGTCACAGCTTAGACTGTTCAGAAAGTTCGTCACAGCTTAGATTGTTCAGAAAGTTCGTCACAGCTTAGACTGTTCAGAAAGTTCGTCACAGCTTAGATTGTTCAGAAAGTTCGTCACAGCTTAGACTGTTCAGAAAGTTCGTCACAGCTTAGATTGTTCAGAAAGTTCGTCACAGCTTAGACTGTTCAGAAAGTTCGTCACAGCTTAGATTGTTCAGAAAGTTCGTCACAGCTTAGACTGTTCAGAAAGTTCGTCACAGCTTAGATTGTTCAGAAAGTTCGTCACAGCTTAGATTGTTCAGAAAGTTCGTCATAACTTAGACTGTTCAGAAAGTTCGTCACAGCTGCGACTGTTCCGAATTTTCGTCACAGCTTAGATTGTTCAGAAAGTTCGTCACAGCTTAGATTGTTCAGAAAGTTCGTCACAGCTTAGATTGTTCAGAAAGTTCGTCACAGCTTAGATTGTTCAGAAAGTTCGTCACAGCTTAGACTGTTCAGAAAGTTCGTCACAGCTTAGATTGTTCAGAAAGTTCGTCACAGCTTAGACTGTTCAGAAAGTTCGTCACAGCTTAGATTGTTCAGAAAGTTCGTCACAGCTTAGACTGTTCAGAAAGTTCGTCACAGCTTAGATTGTTCAGAAAGTTCGTCACAGCTTAGACTGTTCAGAAAGTTCGTCACAGCTTAGATTGTTCAGAAAGTTCGTCACAGCTTAGACTGTTCAGAAAGTTCGTCACAGCTTAGATTGTTCAGAAAGTTCGTCACAGCTTAGATTGTTCAGAAAGTTCGTCATAACTTAGACTGTTCAGAAAGTTCGTCACAGCTGCGACTGTTCCGAATTTTCGTCACAGCTTAGATTGTTCAGAAAGTTCGTCACAGCTTAGATTGTTCAGAAAGTTCGTCACAGCTTAGATTGTTCAGAAAGTTCGTCACAGCTTAGATTGTTCAGAAAGTTCGTCACAGCTTAGACTGTTCAGAAAGTTCGTCACAGCTTAGATTGTTCAGAAAGTTCGTCACAGCTGCGACTGTTCAGAAATTTCGACACCCACATAACTGATATCCGGTGGCCGAATTGGTAAAAGTATTCCTGGTACTGACGGGGAGGCTGCCAGTTCAAATCCTATCGGATGTGTACAGTTACAATATTCTTGTATTAAACCAGGATATTCCCCGGGAACTACGACAAGAGTTCCGTGATGGAGCACAAGTTCCGGCCTCCGATCCGAGCGCAGTACCTGAAGGTGCTGCCTCTCAAGTGGAAGGACGCCATCGAGATGAGGATCGAGCCTGTCGGGTGCTACGAGCCTTACCGTAAGTCTAATCTGCACTTACAATCCTGTTTGGATGTTTAAAAAAATTACTATTTTAAATTTAGTTCGCCTCGAACTAAATTTTAGTTTTTTGGAACTAGCTAGGTATCACTGTCACTGTCACTGATATTATCAAAAGATCTTTCGTTTATGTTATTTACATATTTTTCCCATTTACTTAAGTAAAGCCAAAGAATATTAAAATTACAATCTAGCTTAATAGACTAATAAATAATTTAAATGTATCTTAAACTTCTTGTTAGAAGACGAATATGACTAAGTACGTGTCAAGGCACTTTTCATGTCGTCTCTATTATGGTGAAAACACTTTGTTCATGCTCCTTATGTTTAGCACATACACTCACAAACACTAATATATATATAGTAACACTGTATTTAATTTTACACCTCACTCTCTAATTAAATGGTTTCTTTATTTAAGTATTCTTACTTTATCCGTGTGTTCTAAGAAAAGGTTTACAATATCTACACCGTGCAAGAAAAGCACCCTCTAAATTTCATGATTATGACTTCTCAGGACAGTGCCTTACTTAGTTGCCGATTATGTATAAAAAATCGTTCCCTCTATTTCGCCTTCCCAGCGGCCACTGTGGCGCCGACCACCCCTGAGCCGACGACCGTGCCCCCGTGCCAGCTGTGCCCCGGCGTGGACCCCCCGGTTGGAGGCTGCGCCTGCGCCGGCGACCTCTACTCCGACGCGGAGAACTGCGTACCGCGCGACCAGTGCCCCTGCATACTGTCCTTCATGTCGTGAGTATTCACATTGCCACTTGCAGCATAGATAGAGAATGTCTCACTTGTGCTATGCCGGGCCCTGGGACAATCACAAGACACGGACTTCGGTTTTTATTTCAAGGTACGTGTCTATAGTTAATTGCTGGCAACTTGAAACGGTGAAAAAAAAACATTGTGAAGAAACTACATGTCTGAGAGTTGTGTGAAGTCGGCCAACGTGGTGGATTATGACATGGTTACATCCAGTAGTAGGTTTGAAAACAAACATAAACGTACATGGCAATTTTATCCCACCTTCGCACTAGCACAAAACTATTCGTTTCTCTTTAAAAATTTAAAGGCTTCAACATATCATAGGCACACATAGGTCTGGTGAATGATTTAAAATGACAAAACCCTTATGCAGCAAGTTGGTTCCATATATTTGATACTTACTGCACAAAAATGAAACTTCTTCCATTGTTTCCTGAAATCTATAATCTTGGAATTTTCAAGGATATACCTACTGAAGAATATAATGGACATAGTGAATGTTATAGACACTTCTAACGGTCGTGTTTTATCATTTTAGCTAACTAAAAGGTTTTTTAAATTTTTGTCTTACCGGAACTGCTACACGCGTAAAAGAACTGTGAAGAAATGCACGTTTTTTAGTTACAAAATGTTTTATGTGCTTGTTAGATGTTTTTGAATAGACGACTGGTGATTATTTCACATCACTAACATAACATTTTTAAGTAAGAAATCATATTTGCATGATTATTATTACTTAATAAATATGTGGGTACGGAAATAAAAATCCTAGATAGTTATCTATGATCATTAAATACGTGACTATAATTATATATCTAATAATATATTAAAACTTTATTTATCGTTGTTTATACATGGAGAAAACTGCAGTTAATTTTAAGGTCCGAGGGTATGAAATGAAACACCTAATTTATCGCAGTGAACGTGAATAGCATTTATTCAGTGCAACAGATACGAAATTTCTATACGCAACGTCTCATCTCATCCGGTCACTAGATGGCATTCAAGTCATTTAGACTTGAATGCCATGTAGTGGCCGGATGAGACATCACAAAATGATATTTGATTGAACAATACGAAACAGCTTAAATTGTGGAAAATACAGTTGAATTTTCAATCTTCAAACGTTACTCTCTCGGCACAAATTTGACTGGCATGCCGCCTTCCCCTATCTGTGCCAGGAAAGACGTCTTCTTGACGCTGATGTGAGGCTGCGACCACGCCGCCGGCACTACCGTGTAACGATGCAGGATCGACGCCAGACCTGCTGATGCTACCATCAGTGCTAGTTTGTAACCTGGAAAAAGACGTTCCTCTTTTAAAATTATCTAATTTAAGTTTAATTTCATATAAATTCTCGCCTTGAGCCGGTGCAACCGGTTGCCTGATGCCATTTTTCCATAAGATCTCGTCATTGAATTTATGACAATATCTCGTTTAAATTAAGAACTTATTGTTTCTCCCAAATATTTAGTCTATGACTTTTCCCCTTTATTCAGTATTTATCGCTTTTTTTAAATGATACAATGATTTTATTTGTCTATGAAACTAGGTTAAATAGATAGATGTTATACATATTTAAGAGAAAAGATCAGCTAGTTCCAACCTTAAAAGGTTTATAGACATTATTAATACTTAGCATAAATTTCGAAATAGTACAAAACCAAAATTAATAATAATTTATTACAATAAATGTCAATGAAAATTAATGTATATTTTTTTATTATAGTGTCTAAATGTCATTTAAATTCTTATCTGTCAAAAACATGTTTACCGTATAATAAGCTTTTTTAATCAATAAGTCGTATAATATATAAGTTAAATAAGTAATATAATTTATAGCAGACTGTTAAATGGTCCCGCGGTAAATTTTTCCTTTGTTACCCCTTTGAATTCATTCTTTAAAAAAATACAGACGGGATCTTACTTAGACCTATTTATTTAGAGTATTTATTTATTTTTCTTCCAATAGTCAAAATCAGATGGTAAACGACGCTGCAGCAAACTTTGCTGCGGTTATTGGGGAAAATTGTATCTTCAATTAAAAACTTCCCTCGAACTCGTAGAGTTCAGCTTTTGATTTCGATGTTTTGTAAACGTAATTGGGTTTTATGATGTTTGAATTAATTAAACTTATTCGGTTGTAGCACTAATTGACTGTTGTTTGTGTCAGGTACAAGCTGGAAATTAGAAAACCTCACAAAAAGTTTATTTTCAATCCTTTTCAGAATATTAAGTAAGTAAGTTCGTATAGACAGAGTGGCCAGCCCTAGTGTCAGAGTTATTAAGCCGCCGAAAGGCCTCTGACCTGGCTTGACGAATGCTGTTTTTAAGAACAAACAACTGGGACCTACAATTTAACGTGTAATCCGACCCACGGTAGCACTCAGAAAGAAATGCCACTCACGGTCACCCATCCGAAAACTGACCGGTCCGTCCGTTGTTTAACATTGGTGATCGTTCGAGAACACCTATTCAAGCTACGCTACGAGCGCTACTATTAATGAAGTTATTTAGATGATTGTTTAAATAAGATAAATCATATCATTAGATGAAATACAAATAAGTATTCATACATAAACTCACACTTAATTTCCATTACGGGGTAAGCATAGCATCAAGGACCTCGAAACCGTTCTGTCCCACGTTTGAGAGTTGTCGGAAGGTTAAAAATGTACAATGTTGGGTTGTCATATTAGAGATCAAGCTCAATACTTTAAAAACGCTTCATAATAAAGTTTGGCAAAGTATTTTAGAGAAATTGGCGTTTTCGTAACGGAATCTTTACATGCCCGACCGGAAAAACAGCTGGCACGTATCGAAACTTAAAAATGTCTACGTACCTATGCATTTCCTTGGCCCTTCTCCAAATGCCAAGTATTTGTAATCCACACTTTTCCCTACCTCGGATGCAAACCTTTCTGGACGGAACTCTTCCGGGCTTTCATAAATATCAGGATCCATATGTATAGCTTGGATCGGTATCAAAACCTTGACTCCGCGGTCTATAGTGACGTCAGTACCTGGTATGGTATACTTCTCATCACAAATCCTTCTTATTGCTCCTAGTGGGGTCAATAATCTCATCGATTCTTTAAAAGCCATATCCAATAGCGTCATTTCATCGAGGCACTCCATTAACTTATTGTCATGTTTGGAGAGCAATAAGTCGACTTGTTTCTGAACCTTCGATTGAAACTCAGGGTAGTGAGCTAAGTGATGCAATGTTGTGCTCATAGCTGTAGCAGAGGTTTCGAACCCAGCAAACAGAAAGAAGAATAGCTGCGCTGCCGTGAACTGAAGGTTTGCCAACTCCTCAGCTTCGCTTAGTTCAGCACATTTGTTGTCAGTTCTCTGAGCTGCCATTTCTAAGAAGATGTCCATGAAGTCTTTATTCCCGCTCAGATTTAACTTTCTTTGGTCTCTAACTTGTTTGGTCATATTCATCAAGAGTTTCTCTAGATCTGCATCCAGAAGTTTGATGTAGTTGAAAAAGAACGTTGTCACTGGAACAATTTCCGATAACGCTATTAGTAGCAATTGAGGTTTCGTTTTGACGAAGAACTTTTTCGCCAAATCGGTTATTAGAGATTTTCCAGAAATGGTATTTAGCTGGACACCAAAGCCACACGTTCCAATGCATTGGAGTGTGTACCCAACCAACAGATCGTATGCCGTGACGACTTCTCCACGCGAGGATATCTCCTCTATAACTTTCAGTAGTTTATCAATACAATCTTGTAATTGCGGAGACATTTTCCTTAGTTTGTTCAACGTAAAGCCAGGAGTCAGCTGCTGCCTCATGAGTTTCCATTGCTCGACGTTGGCGAAGACTAAATTCTGAAGAAGCGGGTCTTTTCTGGTGTTATCGTTCCATCCTCGGTCGGAAAAGTATTTAAAGTCCACAGATAAAATGTGTCTAATTATCTCCGGATCTCCAACAATCAGTTCAGGAGTAGTTCCTCTGTAGTAGCCCACAATCTTTTCGCCCTTATATTTATTTAACATTTCTATCCCTATTTCTGGAATAGTTCGTATGACGAGAAAATTCTTCAAATGGTTCCCGAAGAAAGGCAAGGGCCGGTCGTGTTTGACGTTCCTTCTCGCCCAGTAGTCATGGTTCTTTGTCATGTGTTGGTATATTAGATAAACGCACACAGCTACAAGAATTAAGACCATCATCTTTGAAGCTTACTGACATTTAACTGAGTAATGTTCTTATATAAATACGTATGTAAATGTACTGAAAACCGTAGTTTAGGGTCTTGTTTACAAAATATGGTTCCGTAGATGATTGTTTTCGATATAAGTGAGTGAAGTTTTTTTTGAGTTACGCTAAACCTAAAAGAAATCTATTAAAAAATCCAGCAAAGTACGATTTTAACTCGCATACTTCCATGAACATGAAATACAACATGAACATAGACACCAGGGGCCGTACCACAAGCGTTCAAGCAGTCTTATTTCAATATTACTTTAACATTTGTCTCATTTTTTCTAAAGAAGAGAGAGCAAGACAAAAGTCAAAGTAATATTGAAATAAGGTTGCTATTACAATTGTGGTAACCCCCCAGGGCTAGTTATGCAGAAAAATGGGTTTTGTAACATGTAAATTAACTTATTTGTTTGCTTGGTGGAGGTGACAGGTGACTAGAATGCTAGCTCCTACTTTGCTCAAAAGGTATCCATAAAAAAATAATGTTGCCATCCAACGTGGCAATGCTGCCAGCATTCTGGCCACTTTTCCCACTACCAGTGGACTTTTTGAATACATTTTTATTGTATTTGTTTTCTGTATATATATTTTAAAATAGTTTTTTTATGTAGTCTTAAAGTGTAGATAGTTGAGTATAGTCATAGTTAATATAGATTTTTTCTTTATTTTATTTGTTTCATGTCTGTCATATCGTATTTATTTCATTCGTTTTAGGAGTCAAAAAGCCTAAATAAAACTCAAGTCAAATCAAAAATAATTAATTTCAGACTCGGAGAGATCCATATTACTTAACAGTATAAATTGTATTAAATTATTATATGTCAATTAAATTAGGTTTACTTACATGCCATGTCATTATTATAATTCATATTTACATAATTCTAATTATAAGTAAATACATCATCATTTTACTAATAAAATCGGATGTGCTGGAGCAGAATGAGACAATCAAACTTATATATAATAGAATCCAATTATTTGAAATTTCGTGTATACTGACTGTATACATAATAATTATTTATTGACTTTTCGACAAAGCCCCTTTACAGCTGCACCTAGGTAATTGACAAGGCCATTTTTACAGCCGCTGTGTTAATGAATATAATATAATGTAATTATTATTACTGTAAAAACGATGTTCTAATTGACGTTACCAAGTGTTATATACATAACATAAGGTCCGTAGTAAAAATTGAATTGACTGTTGGGACATACAGTTGGACCGACAAACGCAAAGATGTTATAATTATTATGCGGGTTCTTTTTTCAACTACGGAACTTTAAAATGAGGGCCAAATTAAAATTGAAGAGATACCTAATATACACAATTACTTGTTATCTTACAGCAACTGGAAATACATATTTGTAATAAGACTTGAATAATGCTGTTAGTTTGTTTGTTTGTACACAAATTATGGATTTAGGTAGTCATGTAAAATTTTAAAATATAAATTGTAAACCTATTTATGTAACAATTCAAATAGGTATGTACCATTTTTTTTTTTTTTATTATGTAAAATAAGAATGCAGAATGGCATTTCATGATTCTCGTTTTTAGGACCGATTGCGACGTCGGTGGCTGTCCACAAATATTGCGTGACGTGCTAGTCTCTGAGTTTTACTAAATATCGTTATAGTTGAAAGAGAACTTCAACCACAGTTGTGATTTTAGCGATAGCGAATAGTATGAGATTAACTTAGAGTAGACCTCTCAAAATACAATTTCACGAAGTTATTCCAAATCTCATAAGACACTACACACTACGACATACAATAAAAAATTGGCATAATAATTGTGCTTTCCGCGCTGAATCGGTTAGCATTTAAAGATATGCCTACTTTGCGTTATGATTGTTAGAATTTAATTTGTGTTCATTGAATTAAATGTCATCCTATTTTGTTGGTTTGTGTGTGTTCATTTGTGATGGTGCTAAAACAGATAAGTACGTCTGTGCATATTATTAAAACTAATTATTAAAATACGAATGGAAAATACTTGTATTCTATGTTCACGAAAACAGAGAGCGTGCTGATTTACGAAAACAGAGAGCGTGCTGATTTACGAAAACAGAGAGCGTGCTGATTTATTATTAGACATGTTTTGCAAGGAATAAAAAAAGAATATCAAGTAGAAATTATATCTTATGTATCTTTAATCGCCGAATGGTGCCTTAATAGATTCACTTGAAAGCCTGTTCCCAATTAAAGTTAGGTATGTTTATAAACTTTACCACACCCTTTAATATTACGTAGTCAACCATAGTCCTGATTGTTTGTCAATTTTATAAAACAAAACGAGCAAATCCGTATAAATGTATTTACAATTATAATTATAATGTAAGTTAATTAAATTATTTTTCAGTATTACTTGAAAAACAAACGGTTTCGTGGAAACCTAAAATTTCCCACGAAGTAAATGGATTACTGTGTAGTTTTCTGTATTAATTTAAAATAACAAAGCTTGCAACAAAAAACCGGTAAAAGGTTAGAAACGTCATTAACGTCCTTTTAATATTTTTTGTCGAAAAAGTAATAAAAATTGGATTTTTACTTTCATTGACATAGACATATCTTTATTTGTGAGAAAAATAACCACAACAATAAAGACATAAAATAAACAAAACAAACAACAAAATTACAGTCAATTTGTGTCACAGACTGGTTGTGACTCTTGTGTCACTAAATGAAGAGATTTGTAGTAAATAATGAAAATTTAAGCTATAGTGTGGTATATTCTTTTTCTAGAATCTTTATTTATCAGGAGAAATTTGAATTTTTCTTGGCATGATTTTGATTAGAAAATAAATTTTAAACAAGTGAGTTTGCTTGACCTATGAAGTGAGTTTACAAAACTTAAGAACTCCCAACTTAAAAAAAATCAACTGTACTGATTTTGATGAAACATAACTAAGAGCACTATCGATCAAGACCTCTTTCAAATAAAAAAAAACTAGATCAAAATCGTCCATCTGTTTGAGAGCTACGATGCCACAGATAGACACACAAGTACACAAAAACACACGTCAAACTTATAACATCTTTTTGGGTCGGGGGTTAAAAAGAGGTAAATCTTCGGGAAAAAAAATCGGGGAAAAATTACAAACAATTACTTATCAGTAATTTTTATACTATGTGAGTAAATTAACTTAAACACTTAATATTTACTCTTTCTAGAGTTTTTCAAAAAACTGTTTTTAAAGATATTTTTTTTTTTATAAATTATAAGATATAATTTGCATAGCACTAATCTATATAATGTTGTAGTCAAATTTTCTATAAATCTCTTTTTGTTGAAAAAAAAAACGTTAATTTTTCGTAAATAAATATAGTTTAAAAAACTAAAGCAATCGACTTCTCATAGATGCCATTGTCAGAACTGGACACGAATCAAATTGGCACACGGTAAGCATCAGCTTTCAAATAAAAAAAAAGAATCATCAAAATACAGTCGAATTGAGAACCTACTCCTTTTTTGAAGTCGGTTGAAAAATGTGAACAGGCTCTTACAGATCATATCTTTGGGTTGTATCATAAACTACATATGCTCTTGCTACATATGCTCTTTGATTGTGTTAGTGTCATGTTCCAATGTATAAGTTACTCTATGTCATGTTCTGTGACGCCCGCTCGGCGCTGGCTCCGAACACACAAAAAATGAATAAATCAATGAATAATCTTTCAAAAAAGACACTTCTCTTAAATTTTTTCATAAAATTTTAATAAAAATATATTCTGAGGTGTATTACAAAAAGCTATTTTTAAAATAAGAACAGGTCGTATACAAAAATTAAAAAAAATTAAAAACTGACGTTCTGTTCATCCACTCCCCGCTTATCATTTAAAAGCGTCAGTGTTTTTAGAAATAGAAACGTTTTGAAACGTTTGGTACTTCAGCCTGCTGTAATCTTTATTTGTTTTCCAGGTACCCTGTGGGGTCTCCGTTCCGGGGCTCCAACTGCGACGAGTGCGTCTGCAAGATGGGAGGCATTACTGACTGCAAGCCTGCCAAGAAATGTGAATGCAACAACTCTAGCGTCGTACGTATACTTTTTTATTCAATAAATATAAATACATTTAAAAAAAAACAACTTCAAACTACACAATTCGTTTACTTTGATGATATTTTTTCTATTATTTTGTTATGAAAACCAAAGTGCTGAACTGATTTTGATAGAATATATGGGACCACTTCTGAGGTTATTACCTACCAAAAAAAAAGAATCATCGAAAACAATTCATAATTGGCGGAATAATCGCTGAACAAGCATACAAAAAATTAATTATAATATTACATACCTACCTACATAGAGATAGATAATCTCTACCTACCGAAATTATTACGTACTAGCCTCGCACATTTTGCATAACTGGAAATCAATCGGATACAGTCAGGTCCTCACGCTCCTTCCTCCCGCGGACCAGCGAAATGTGGAATGTCGGAAGCATCATCAAAGAGCGTTTTAAAAAGGGTGTCTACAAGTACCTTTCCGGGTTAGCAAAGCAACAGTAATGTCACTGATGTTGCAGTTGTCCATAGGCAACGGTTGTCGCTTACCATCAGACGAACCGTCTGCCTTTTTACCCGACTGCGTAAGAAGCAGGGTTATGTTTTTCGAGTGTATGTATGTATATTTCCTTGGCACGCCCTAGAGCTTAAACGGCATGACCGATTTTGATATGCAAGGTGTCGTTAGATTCGTCTTCACTTCCAGAGTGTCATAGGCTATATTTTTGTAATAATAATACATTTCTCGCAAAAATAAGAAAATGCGTATTTTCGTAATCTCCAACGAACTTTTTCGTAACAAACAAGTGATTACTAGAATTATTCTAAAAATACGCATTTTTAATATTTTACAGCGATTTTACGCATACTTCTCACAAAAAACGTACACTCAACAGCGTATCAAGTGTAACGAAATTGTAAGTTAGACTGCAAAAATTGCTTTTCTGCAGTCGGGTATTTTGTTTTTCTTTTAACATAGATACTTGTTACTGCACCTTTTAATAAAAAAAAGTTTTATTTGCTGTTCGCTAGTAAAAAGACGTCGAGAATGTATAATTACATTTTCGAGAAAGAAAACTGTTATGTAATTGTTTGGAAACCTTATATTACGTAATATTACAAAAAAGCTATAATATATGCAATGAGGTTTTCGCTTGGGCATAATACCTTCATCATGTTATACCTATCACTACAGCATACATCCGTCATCTCCAACATTCCCATATTATTATTATATAATTATCATAATTACTAATTATACATTAATTTGTGTTATTACCTTTTTATTTGTTGTATATTATTCAACATTGTCATTTTTAGGGTTCCGTACCTCAAAAGGAAAAAACGGAACCCTTTTTTTTATCAGCCCTGTGTACAAACTGTCCCACTGCTGGTAACGGGCCATCTTCTCATTGTGAGAAGTGTTAGGTCTGCCACGCTGGCCAAGTGCGGGTTGGCAGATTTCACACATCTTCAAGATCATTGAGAACTCTCAGACATGTAGGTTTCCTCACGATGTTTTCCTTCACCGTTTGAAGTTGGCGGCAATCAACAATACGCATATAACTTCGAAAAGACAGAGGTGTGTGCCGTGGGATTCGAACCCAGTACCTGTGGATCGTAAGTCAGACGGTCTCACCACTAGGCTGCCGGAAACTCTACGGAACCCTTATACGAACACTTTGTTGTCAATCTATCAAGACCTGTATGTCGGGAACGCGTGAAGGTATCGAGTTGAAATTAAAACCAGATACGCAGATCCATAGTCTCTTGCTGCAGAAAGAAAAATCAAACTTCTCAGTTTTCATAAAAAAGTTACAGCCGAATATTTCGCAGAAAACGCATATTTCAACACTCGCAGGGGAATCAAAACCTATGGGGTACTTCTCGTTGACCTAGAACTGTGAAATTTGGCAAGAAGCATTTTTATACTGTACACAAAAAGGGAAAAATCCGAAAACTGTTTTTATTTTTATTTTAACACAAATAAATTACAATTTAAAAAACTAAAAAAAACACGCTCCAAATTATTGTTTGTCATAAACCTAATCGTGGTTAAAGTTCATTACAAGACTTTTCTAACAAATCCAAACACAGCTATGATACGATGTTCCATCATGAAGTTCTAGTTCATATCTTCCGGCTTCATCATCAGATCAGTTCGACAGTACCATATTATTGTATTGTCATCAGAACTACATACCTACAGCTGCCAATTTTCATGACGCTACGATCCCTGGAAGATCGTTAAATTAGTTACCTTAGATTTCATTACATACAGGTCGACCTAATAAAAGCGTGTTCAAAATAGGGTCTTTATGCAAAGAAGGAGGGTACAAATTTTAAAATGCATTAACCGATATGATACATGTGGGATATCATATTAAAGAGCTTCATTAGCACAAACTAAAACAGGCTTTGAAATATTTTTACGATATATATATATAAATTTATTATGTATATATTAGTTTGATATGTATTGTCAGAGATATATAAGTATGTTTATGAATAAGTATATCTATTATGATTAATTATTATTACTCTTTTTTCCTGTACATAAGTACCTATTTATGTACTACTTTATATTGTTTTAGTGTATAATATAGTTTTTAGTTACTTTTAAAGGCCACTATCTGTAACATCTTACCTATCCGTGCATGGTTGCCTGGAAGAGATCGCTCTAAGCGATAAGGCCGCCAATTAAAAGCCTAGCTATATTTATGTTTTCTCTGTATTTATTTTTCTGTATGTGTGGTCTTTTAATAAAGAGTTATCTATCTATCTATATTTTTCGGTTTATGAAGGAAAATACAAAAAAAAAATATAATTCCCCCTTTTATCTACTAGTTTGTACGGAACCCTCGGTGGGCAAGTGTGGCAGCAGTGGACTTCTTGTGACCAAGATGTGATGATATCAAATCATGTTACACAATTTTCAGCGTCAGATAATGACTCTCGTCAAAACTGCTCCACTATCAACTCAGTTATTTAATCACCCGTCACAAAACTACATCTCTTATGTTCAACGTTGTTCTTCTCGCAGGCCGGTTCCCGCCCCAACCTGGTGGGCAAGTTGTTGCCCTCCACGTGCGAGTGTGTCTGCGAGCCGTGCCCCGCCGGTACGCGACTGTGCCCGACTGCCAACCGCTGCATCCGCGAGGAACTGTGGTGCGACGGGTTCGCGGACTGCCCTGACGACGAGCTCGAATGCAAGGTGACCACTCTGGAGCCCGCCGTCGCTACTAAATATGAAGCCACTGTGGCCGCCACCACGGCGACCACCCTACCTCCCACTACTGTTGCACGTAAGTCTTATTTATTGGATTCTTTTCTTTCCTAATTTTACTTCCACTGTATTTTTAACCCCCGACCCAAAAATAGGGGTGTTAGCTTGACGTGTGTATCTGTATATCTGTGTGTATCTGTAGCATCGGAGCTCTAAAACGGATGGACCGATTTTATCTATGGTCGGATTTTTTATTAGACGGAGTAAACTGACAGCTTACTGACAGATTGAATGTTGCCGCTTTTTTATGAAATGAAAATAGTGATGTGCTAAAAAGAGCTACTAAAATTAACTGATTCAGATTAGTGATCTATTTCATTACGTTGTATTCTAATTCTTTCTAAAAATCGAAACTTCATAATGTGTATTTGCTAGCTAGTAATGGACCTATCAAAGATTTGAAGCTGAAATATTTCATACTACGTCGTTACTTACGAAATAACTATTACAACTATAAGTATAGAGAGAGAAGTACAAACAAGGGTTTTGATTCTTATCTCCACACTTGGCTCTAGCAAAAATAACATTTTAGAGTTTAATATTTCACAAACGGCTCTCTAAATTAAAAAAAAATACACTTACATTATTTATCAATTACATCAATTACCTTTGCAACAACATCCAACATACATTATGGCGCAACTGAGAAAAAAAACATCTCTTTTTACGTATAAGGACGGTAAGTACCCAAAAAAATCTCTATATTTCATTGGACCACATTTTCTGCATGATTGGTTTAAATATACCTATACCAATATATATGCATATAAATATATGCAAATAAATTATCTTTATCTTTATCTTTATCTTTACCAAAATTATAGCTTTCTAGTACTAACAGTCTTTAAGCAAAGCCGTGGACAGGCGGACAGGCGAACGGATCTGGCGAAACTATAAGGGCTACTTGTTTCCTACAGAATAAATAAATAACTAAAACCCAATCTAACATCTTTCTTTTTACTATTCAGTGTAACTCATGACACATACGATGAATCTTTCTTATCTTTAGATTTATAAATAAAAATAACCAGAAAGTGTAAAAAAATATATATGAAAAATCAATTTTTTCGATCTCAGTCTGTTCTTGAGCCAGAAATATAAATCACAGAAAAAGTTGTTGGGAATAGGGGATTATATACCACGCACAGGTAGACGCATACTTCACAAGAATATCTACTGTTGCTGCTGTTTAATGAGTAGCGACTCTTTTCATTCCGTGTTGCGACCTTTTTGAACTATGTGACTCAAATATCCCATCACTATGATTTGAGAGCTGGTAACTTTTTGAGCAAGTGACATTTCGGTCTGTCCGTTTACTCCGTAAAGATATAGATAATTTATTTCCATAAACATTTTTTTTTTCCGTTTAATTAAAAATCCAAGTATAGTATTTTGTTTATTTGAAAAATAGTCGGGTTTTTTTAAGTTTTCTAAACTTTTACATCATCTATCTGCACACAGTTATTTTTAACCGACAGTTTTTTTTTTTTTTTCATTTTTATATACGTATTAGGTAAGTTGTTGAATACGAATTTGGTAACTATCATATTTTTTGTTCTCTATATAGATTGACTACATTTTGCCTGATGTTAAACATCTGTGCATTTTACAATGAAACTCGTTTCGCAGAAAAAAAAACTTTTCCTTCTATTCTAGATTTGAAAACACCTAAGTTATGTTTTTGGAAGTACCTCAAGAGTATCCACCAGGGTTAATCTGCTTAGTGTTTAAATTGGAGAAAAAACACGACATTCTAAAAAAAGTTTTTAAAAAAGTCAGGGAAAAGTTTACTGTATAGATCTCAACTGTATTCTTGTTACTACTCTTACATATCGTATACCTTTTAATAAAATAATTAAAAAAATATCACTAATAAAAAAATAAAAAACTTCCTAAGCTTATAATAATAAGAAATCTTTGTTCTTCAGTACCCACGCCAACTACAATAAGTTGTAAGTCTTGTTGTTTGCTCTAGGGGAAAAGTATTTTATTTTTTATTTTTATCTGTTACCAAAGAGCCTACATACACGAAACAGTCTTTATTCAAAAGTAGAATAATCTCTTTGGATTATATTTACATTCTCTTTGCAAACATCTAGTTAAATATCCAGAATTGTACATATTATACATTTAATTTTTAATAAAATAAAATTTGAATTATTGTATTGGATTATTTTATTTTCTCGCAATCGTAGTGAAAAGTAGAGTGTAACGCACGGCGCTAAAACCCCATTATAAGTCGGTTTCTATTTACTCGAAAAAATCGACCTCGTTACAATGGATCTTTTTAGCCCCTTGTATAACAATCTACTATTATATTGCTCTGTAATTGCATCTGCTACTCGTACTTAATCTGTGGGGATGGTACATGGTATATCGAAAGCACAAGTTGACACTACAGAAGTCGCATCGATATTTCTTGATGATATTTCTTTATGATGGATGATACTCATATACCAACAATGACGAACTTAAAAGATTTTGATGTAAAGACTCTATGTCGCCGCGCTAAAGCCTAATTTAGATTGAGAAGTTAGAAGAAGAAGTAATTTAGAAGAGACGTCTATTTTGCCGCTTTGAATTATTTTGAAAATAGAAAATAGAAATTATTTTAACGTGTAAGGGGTCTAATTAGATCTCATTGAGCTCGGACGTTTTTGAGGGCTGATGCTACATCCCGTTGATACTTTAACAAAGAACGTAAGGATTTTTTATTTAATCATATGAGTGGTTCTTCCAGCTGTAGAGTGCCCGGTGGTGTCCTGTCCGCCCGGCTACCACGTGTCTTACACGAGCGCTCGCCCCATCAGCCCCTGGAGTGCCGATATCCCCCCGCCCCGCCCTAGATACTCCTACTCCCGGTACACGAAAGGTGGATTCAGGAAAGGCGGCTATGGCTACTCCAAAGGCGGATACTCTAAAGGAGGCTTCTCTAAAGGAGGCTTCTCCAAAGGAGGTTTCTCCAAGGGCGGATATAATGGTGAGGATTGACCCTTGTTTTTTTTTTTACCTGCATATATTAAGTTAATAAAATCTCTGCCATAGCGTAGGCCCGACACAGATCTGCAAGACTTCTGCAAGAAGCAACCAACGCGTGCGTAAAATGTTTTGTTTAAAATTTTGTACTATACGAGTACATATTGATACTTTCATGACTTTGCCTATAAAGCAGTAGTTGATTAAACAGCAAATACGTATGTATTTATTTTTATTGTTGAAATTTTGTTTTATTCTCTACGTTATTTTGAGACATTGAATTTGAATGTGTCATTTTTTTAATGATTTTTTATTTTATTTATTAATTGTCGTGTGTATTTTATGACATTTCTGATTTTTTTCTTATTATTTTTGTGACGTGTACCTAGTATGTATCAATATATAAATATGAATACGAATATAAAAAATAACACATCCATCATCTAGTGCCGTCCGGGCCATTGTGTTTCCAAACGTGAGGTCTTAAAATATGTAAATTTCTACTTAGTTTTATAAAACCAAAACTAATCCGATCTCTCTGTGTCTCTGAATGTGATGTTTGTTTTCACGATCAAACGGCTCAACCGATCTTTATGTAATTTGATAAAGAGATAGTAGAAAACCTGGAAATGAACGTTTTAATTTGATCATCATTATCGCCGTTTTTCATCTCTATGCAGGTGAAAAGTGGGGCACAGGTAGTATAAAATAGACCAGTTTTTTTTTTAAATTCTAATATTGTCTCCGTGCAGTGCCCCCACCCCCACCGTCCAGCAACCAAGCGTTCACCCTGGCCAAGCCGACAGTGCCCCCCACCGCGGCGCCAGTCAAGGAAGTATGCCCCCAGTTCAAGTGCATCTCTGCCCTGCCGCCGTTCCCCAAGCCGGGCTCGACGATCGCGCCCGTGGTGTGCTCAGTGATCTCCTGCCCCTCTGGATACACCCTCAAGCTGGAGACCTTGAGCACGATTAATAGGTGTCCTCAGTAAGTATACATGATGTCCTCAGTAAGTATTTAACATCATACATAATCTTGTTCTGTATGCTCGAAGATTTCAAATTCAAATTCAAATTGTTTATTGGCCTTATAACAAAATTTTGATTGTTCTTGTTCAATGAGAGAAGAAAGATCTATTTTTTGCTATTGGCGTAGGAATTATATTCGCAGTTTGAAGACTGCACAATTATATTTTTCCACGTCAAACTTGAGGAATAGTTTCCAACCATAGTTTTGAACTATAATTGAAACATCCTCAGTACTGTCAACGTGGGTAACTTTGACTTGGTGTCAAATATTGTTCATAGCTTTTTAGAAGGTTTTTGATTTTAGTCAAATTGCTTAATTAGCAGTCGGTTTGACAACTAATAGGAAAAAATCGAGAACTTTCAAAAAAAGCTATGTATAATTTTTGATACTAAGTCAAAGTTACCCACGGTGACAGGACAGTAAGCCAGTGTTATTTTATAAGCCCAACATATAAAATAAATATTAACACAAAGATGCAGTTACAAGAAGAATTTCCTCCTTAAATGTAACAGTGAAATTCCATAGTTTAATAGCGTGTATGTGAATGCAGTGCGCTCGTTAATGTAACGACGTGTACAGGTACGAGTGCGTGCCGCCCGTGGAGCGTCCCGCGTTCTGCAACATGACGGGGCGCACATTCAACACGTTCGACGGCACCGAGTACAAGTACGACGTCTGCTTCCACGTCCTGGCGCGAGAGAACAGATACAACGCTTGGACTGTCCTGGGTCAGTTACGTTGATTAATTTTTTTACAATTTTCAATACGTTCTATGTCGGTATCTTTGAATCATTGTCCATATAAATTGCTTCTTATCTTTTTCCCCCAAAATATTAGTAGTGAAATTAATTAATGTATTAGTCGTAACTACTTACGACTAGTAATATTTTGGAAAAAAATCAAGAACCTTTGATAAAACCTCTGTAGAGCAATGTTTGACACGAAATTAAAGTTACCCACATTGATAGTACTTCTTTTTTCTTAATTCTTTTACCTTCAGTGTTTTGTTTCCAAGAATTTTATCGAATTCTATTCCAAGTTTTTCTATTTTTAACCCCCGACGCAAAAAAGACGATGGTTAAAGATCATCTGAATCATATGAAAGAGCTTTATTTAGCACAAGCTAAAACAGGCGTTTAAATATTTTTACGATGTATAGTTTGCGGTTTATGAAGTAAAATATAAAAAAATATATAATTTCCCCTTTTTATCTACTAGTTTGTACAGAACCCTGGGTGGGCGAGACTGACTCTCACTTGTCCTGTTTTTTTTTTTGTCGGGGCTTTCCATCAATCAATCAACAATCTATCAATCAATCATCAATCGAGGGTTTTTGAGTTTCCTAAACTTACACATGTTACAATTACTGTCTCTTCTCGCACTCCACGGGCCCTCTGCGTCTTGTTTTTGTTAGCAACTCAATAAAATGCCTTCCATCCAGTCCGCAAGAAGTGCCGCGACGAAGGCTGCTGGAACGAACTCCTGGTCCGACAGGAGGACCAGCTGATCCTGGTGAAGCCCAACCTGATGATAGAGTACGACAACTACGAGTATACGGTGGAGCAGACCAGCAAGATCTGCTTCCAGAAGAACAGCTTCGACGTCGCCAGGGTCGGGAGCGGAGTACTCATCAAGTCAAGGAAATACAACTTTACTGTCATTTATAGTAGAGAAGGAGATGTGAAGATTGGGGTGAGTGATGTTTATTTATTTTGCTTAATGCCGTTTTCACAAGGTGGACAGAAGATATCATACAAGTGGCGGGAAGACGCTGGATGCAAGCCCTTTTTCCACCCGATCTTTTTGAATATCCATGGGTGAGGCCTATGTCCAGCCAAGGGCGTCGCCAAGTTAATATTATGGAGGATGAGAAAAATATGAATTGTAGGTACTGGTACAATTGCACGGCCTTAGGACTTTGGTTGCTTTGCAGTTGGCTAAATTTTTTTAATCTCTAGGGGGGGCAGCTGCCCCTAGGGAATATGCATGAATTTTATTCCATAGAAATAATAGTTTTAATTGATAACATACTGAAATGTAATCCACATAATAGAAAAATATTTCAATCGGTCTATAAACTTCCGAGATATAAATATTTAAAGTTCTAGGGCAGGGAAGGGATGCTCTGTCCCTCTCTCGCAAAACAACAGTTTGTATTGAATTTGTACGACGAACTTGAACCATGACGTCACCATTCGCTATCGTCATCATTTGCTCTCTGTCTAACATGAAATTAGAATACTTGTAACTTTCTTATTTTTGAAGGTATTTTGGTAATAATTTTGTTTTTGTGGAAAGAATCTATTTGTGGTTAGCTTTTTTTTGACGAAATAAAAATAAATCATGTATTTCCTTCCCAATTATAGTTATTCACACCGCGACCTTTTACCCCACGCTCAACATTCATCTCGTATCTTGTAGGTGCTGAAAAGTCTCCAGGGTTCAGTGGACGGGCTGTGCGGCGCGTACGACGGCGACGCGAGCAACGACCGACGGCTGCCGACCGGACGTGTCACCAACTCTATCGAAGAGTTCGGCCACTCGTGGGCCAAGCCTGGCCTGCGACCGGACGCATGCGAAGTCCGCGTGGCCGCCGCTGCCAAGCAGAAGAGGGTCTGGAAACTCTGTGACGTCATCACGTGAGTTCTCTTTGGATATTTCTCATAAAATAGACAGCATCCCAAGGTAATATTTTCTACTTTTGTTTCTCTACTTCACTCAATCAACGACGTCGTCGTTAGTCAACTCGCATTCAAGTCAAAATACAAATACAAAGTTATGTACTTTCAGAACATGTTTTTACATTTTACCTTAGAACTTTATACAATATATATGAGTTGAGTGATCAGAAAAAGAATGGAATGGAATGCAAATGTATGTGGGCAAACCTCACGCTCAGTTTTACTTGAATTCCAGCAAGGAACCGTTCACGCGTTGCGCGTCCGTACTCAAGCTGGACAAGTGGCATCACATCTGCCTGGAGAAGGTGTGCGCTTGCAGCGACCTCGTGGTCAACGGCACCAAGAGGACGGAGGAGGAGTGCCGCTGCCTCGTGCTGGAACAACTCGTGGCGGAGTGCCTCGCCGCCGACCGGGACCTCTCGCTCTCCGACTGGCGGGTCGCCATGGACTGCCGTGAGTACCTCATGCATGATTCACAGACCTATATTTATTTGCTACGCAAAAGACCGACAAGCAAGAAGACAAGAAGAAGCGTGGGAAAAAGATATTTCGATCCAAATGAGAGGGAAATATTACTTAGTCTCAATTACCGCCGTAAAGTAGCTTGTCAGTCTATATTCTGTAGGAGTCATTTCGGGGAGTGTGCGCAAGAGCTTTACGACCTAATTCTAATTCTTTACGACCCTCTACATTTTACTACAGAACTAGTAGAAAATCAGCGCATTAGCACCCATTTTTCACTGAAATGCCAAAAACTCGTACTCAGCGTTAACATGAACGTGGCGTCATCATTCCCTATCACGTGCTCTCTGTCCAACATGAAATTAAAATGGTTGTAACTCTCTTATTTTTGAAAGTACATATTTTAATTTTGTTTTTGTGGAATGAATCTTTTTTATTTTATAATATATCTATTCTAGTTTTTATGGCCAAATAAAAATTAAGCATATTCACTATTCAAACAAACACCCACGCTGCAAAACACCATCTCGTTGCCTTGTTATAGATCTACTTTTCTCTTCTTTCCAGTCCTAGATAGGAAATAATTGTGTGTTGGACTGATTGTGATTTCCGTGTGTGTGTCCAGCGGCGGAGTGTCCAGCGCCGCTGGTTCACAACGACTGCTACCGCAAGCGCTGCTCGCCGACATGCTCCTCCGTGACCGTGGTCTGCCCCGAGGTGGAGGGCGAGTGCTTCCCGGGCTGCTACTGCCCTGAAGGCAAGCTCAGGAAGGGAGACACCTGCGTCGCGCCCGCCGACTGCCTCGACTGTAAGTCATGTCTTATACTCTCACCGGAATATTCACTATTCAGCTACTGTTCAATGTTTTGATGTGAACAAGTCTTTATTTGCTTCACTAATAGGGGTCAAAGCAGAAAATATATTATGACAAAATAAGGGGATATAGTTTGGCGTATCAGCTGCATATCTATCTATCAACCATATCATGGGCGTACCTAGGAGTTTTGGGGATTCGGATCCGAAATTCTTAGTCAAAGTATTAAATTCGCCGAATTGCATGGGTGTGACTAAAACCTTTCTTGAGGGTTGAATCCGCGACTGCATATGTTCAGGGGGTTACTACAATCGTAATAGCGACCTTGTTTCAATATTACTTTGAACTTTGTCTTGCTCCCTCTTACATAGAAAGAGCGAGACAAAAGTCAAAGTAATATAGAAATAAGGCTTCTTGAACAATTGTGGTTCGGCCCCAGTCTATTCACACCGGTGTCACTTACCCTACGAGAATAATTTCTTATATGATTGTAGTTTTAAAAAACTGAAAACCGAATTTAAATTGCACAATTTTGTTTTAAAAACCTAACTACTGAACCGATGAAAATAAGATATTATAAAGATCATTTATTTGCATTCAACATGAGAGTCGTTTTTATATACTGAGTGCACAAAAGATGGTACAATATATTGATACAGTTAGTCATGTTGTGCCGGCTAGGCGCACAAACGACAAGGCGTTTTCGATGAAATTTGTATGGGACCAATCTGAAAGTATGTACATTTTGTTTGTTTCAAAATATTTTGAAACAAACAAAATATTTCAAATTGATTTAGATATGTCGGAGTTATACGGTAACAAACATATAAAAAACAGTCGAACTGTTAACCTCCTTCTTTTGAAGTCGGTGAAAATTGTTTCGACAACTGTTCTACACACATAAGAACAATCTCGAAGGTTCGCTCGCCTGTTCTCTTCGTAAAGATCCAATCATAAGTTAGTGATTTTATGCATTTACAAAGCCCAACACCCACTGAAGCGGGAGCCGCGGGAAAGCGGTCGCAACCAAGGACGAGATTTTTTGTAATATTCGAATTTGTATGCAACCTGACACATAGCAAGCGGGAACAAGCGGGTGCTTTCTATATGTCAGGTTGCATACAAATGCGAGCAAAAAAATTCCGTCCCGGATCGCGACCGCTTTCCCGCGGCTGCCTCCTCCAGCATCAATATTTTTTTATGTTAGTGTGTTGAATGTCCATGTCGTATACGCAGGTACGTGCGTGGGCGCCGGCTCCCCCGCCAACTACCAGTCGTTCGAGGGCGACGAGCTGCCCTACCTCGGGAACTGTACATACCTCGCCTCACACGACACCACAGACTCTGGGGAACACAAATATGAGGTACTACACGTAACACGTGTTTACATATGACGTACTACGCAAAATAAGGTACTACAAAAATATAAGGTGTTTGTAAGTACACCTTTGTGATAGATTCAAAGTTATACATACGCTTGATTAAAGAATAGAATGGATTTATTTTACTCTAAGGTAGGCTGCTACTTGATCGCATATAAAGATAACAAGAATTATCTCTATTGTATTCTGTGACGTCTGAGAACCTGAATACATGTACTAAAAAAATATCTCGATTGGTCAATAAACTTCCGAGATATAAACATTTAAAGTTTTAATGGCGGGATGTTCTTTCCCTTTCTCGCGAAACAACAGTTTGTATTGAATTAGTATAGCGAACATGAACCATGACATCATCATTCGCGATCGTGTGCTCTCTGTCTAACATGAAATTAAAATGCTTCTAACTTTCATATTCTTAAAAATATATCAATTTTGTTTCCGTGGAATGGATCTATTCAAGGACAGCCTTTTCATGACCAAGTAAAAATAAACCATGCGTATTCCCTATTTCAAGGAGCAATCGATCAATTTCTTGTAGACAGATGTTCCATCGTCGCCTATCAGGCATTTTATGATGAAAGTCGTTGGATGTCTGTATGAATTTATTGTTGACGTGTTCAGGTGTACGCCAGTAACGGTCCATGTGAAGACAACCCCGCCGTGACCTGCGTCAAAGCCGTGCACCTTATATACCAGAAGAACATAATACACATCACCAAGGACATGACCACTAACAAGGTAAAATTATATATTGTTGGTCACTTGACGAAACTAAACTATTGCCACACGCCGGACACTCCATACAACGGCGCGCTAATCACTGACATACGTAAGTTGACGTCTGTATATAACACACACACATGTATGAAGTCGTTGTCGTCTGTTTGCCGCTCGTTCGTGACGTTAATTGGGATTCGAAATCTTCCAACCCGCTACGCTTGTCTCGACTGACAAGTGAATGCGACGTGCCACCAAATTCCGGCAAACGATAGGGCGAGCGCGGAGAACGGGTGAAGAATCCGAGATTGACTGGAGGCGAATGTCTTTTGTGCTATTATCTAGTTCTACGGACGATAGACCTCGCGGAGGCAACCATTTTTTGCAGCTACATGGTATATAGAGATTTTTTTACGCATGCTGATTCCAAATTCGAGATTGTACGACATGTATCTAAACCATATTTTCATTTACTTTGAGCTCTTAAAATGATGAGATGCCGCGTATTTTTGCAAAAATATAATATTTTTTGACCTTCAGTCGACCTCTAAATGACGATACAAAACTGCCTTTTATATTATATTATATGTATATATTCATCATCATCATCATCTCAGCCATAAGAAGTCCACTGCTGACATAGGCCTCCCCCATGGATTCCCAAAAAGACCGATTGGAAGCGGCTTGCATCCAGTGTCTTCCCGCCACTTGTATGAGGTCATCTGCCCATCTTGTGGCTGGTCTTCCTACGCTGCGCTTGCCGGTGCGTGGTCTCCACTCGATATAACTCTGGCTTGATGTATATATTATTATATGCTATTGCGGAATCAAATATTGTAACGGAACAGCGGTATGAAAGCTTAGTCGAGATTTAGTCTTTCCAACCTATCGAGATTTCGGGACCTTATATTCTGACAAGCTCTCGACTGATTTGGGTCATATTTAAAATTCAAAAGGGCTGATTTTGATTATGTGCCCGTTATAATATAAGAATGCTCATCAACTAACTTAAAAAAATATTTCGCCAATTAAGAATTGATTTTAACGATTTTTTTTGCTTTAATAAGTCACACTTCATAGATAGTCCCATAGAAATTTCGTCAAAATCGAGTCCGTAGTTTGGTTTTTAAAATAAAATTGCCCATTTTGAAGTCGATTGTTTCAGTTTTTTCAAACTATAATTATTGTTTCTGTTGCAGCTCATGACGATGATCGGCAGCGCTCCAGTGTACAAGTACCCCGTGAAGAAAGAGTGGGGCACCATCAGCCTCAACAACGGACAGGATGTGACCATCTCCCTGCCGCTAATTCACCTCGAGGTGAGTCTCCGTCTTGTATCATGTTATTTACCCTCACAGGTTATGGGTCTCCTACAAAATAGACAGTTCAAAAATGACACGCATCCGACGGGACGATTATGGTTACGGGTGGCGCCACCAACGCTTGATTGGCTTAAGCAAAAGAGCCTGTACGGAAGTTTGGACCATCCCACGTGACACCCCCGTGGTCAAAATAGTAAAGGCTCCAAGGTACAGGATCGGGATAATGCGGGTTCAAGTTCCGTCGGATGTGGGTAATTTTTGAACTGTCTATAAATTTATAGACATAGACATATATTTATTCATGGAAGACACATATCATCAAATTAACATTAAGCATAAAAACAAACACAAAAACCCTACAATATATAAGTATGATGTGTCTGCCACAAACCGGACCCTGCTCAGCATACTGATGGCTGTGAACAGCCAGCGCTGGTCTTCCGCTGGAACCGACGGTGACGTCACCCACGATCAACACCACATACTTAGATTATAGATACTTTAGTGTGTAAAAAACTCAAATAAATATCGAATATGGGTATCTTGTATATGTGCAACTTTCAGCTTCAGAGTTAACCACAGACAAATATTTCTTTTTACTGCACTTACTGTTTATGGTGTGAGGAGTTTTGGCGGGAACGTCCTTGAGACATGTCGTTGCTCTGTTTTATTTTCTTAAACTTATATTATTTTGAATATTAATGCGATAAATATGGTGGAGTTTTATTCATTAATTGTTCGATCAAGTGCGTGAGTAGAGTAGACAAATCAAATAAAGCAGTAAATCGTGTCATTTACAAAACACTTGACTCTTATGAAAACGATATTGTTAAATCTTTGACCTCAGTTATATCTTGGCTTGACAACAATAACTTAAAAATTAACCTAAATAAAACAAATATAATGCATTTTAGACAAAGAGGAACAAACAAAGGTAATATTAATGTAGCATATGACAATAACATTATAAATGAAGTAGAAAGCTCAAAATTTCTTGGATTATATATTGACCGAAAATTGAATTGGAAATCACAAATAGAGCACCTTTCGAAAAGAATAAGTAGCCAAACATATGCCATCGCCAAACTAGCTCGTACTCTAAATATAGAATGTTTACTTAAAGCCTACTATGGGTTAGTTGAATCAATTTTGAGGTACGGGATTATTTTTTGAGGAAATTCAACAGATAAAATTATTATTTTTAAAAGGCAGAAACGCTGTATTCGTTCAATGTTTAAACTCAAAAAAAGAGATAGTTGTAAGCCTTATTTTTTAAAGTATAAAATTCTTACACTTCCGTGCTTATACATTTTAGAAACGGCCCTTTTTGTAAAAACAAACCGGGAGCGATTCCCCACACTATCTGATACTACTGTAAGAAATAGGCGCGACCAAGACAAACGGCGCGTACATGAAGGAAAGACAGCACTGATGCAAAATAGCATCGTATGTATCCTAAAATATCCTAAAATCTACAATAAGATTCCTAAGTCAATAAGAGACCAGAATAGTAATTTATTTAGAAAAATTTAGAAAAGTTGAAGGCATTGTTATTGCAGAAGTGTTATTATTCTATCAATGATTTTTTAAATGACAAATTTTAATTTTATTTGACATTATCTATATCTTTTATTGCTTCTGCTTTGTCATATTTTATATATTTTTGGTTTGTGTATTAATCTAATAACAAATAATAATAATTATTATTTTTTAATTTTTCGCATGTGCATGATGCTGTCTACCTGACATTTGTACGCCTAATCGGCACAACATGATTTTAAGCGACTAAATTTAGTGTAACATCTTTATGCACTTGTTGTATATAATTCTCGTGTTGTATGCAAATAAATTATCTTTATCTTTATCTTTAACGTTGTCGGCAAAACTCTATAGAAACTTCTAGTAAAGTCGCCACCACTTTACTGAGATTTATAATGAGATACCATACATAAGACAAGGCAGTATGGCTAAACGGTCTTAGCCTGCCCGTAGGGCAAAAAAAAACAAAAAAAATGTTTATGGTGTGAGTTTTCGCTGTTTTTTAAATTTGTCACTCTGTTTTATTTTCCCAAACATGTATTACCTTACAATAATAAAAGCGTGGATAAGTAATATTGTAAAAGATGGAACTAGTAATACAGTGGTTAAATTAGCCATAGATCCTTGCTAACGACGCATTATAATGACATTGATACCTATGCCGATTGCATTTTTTTTTATGGCTAATGCAACCACTAATATATCTATCTATATTACATTATAGGTATCTTCTAGATCGACGACCTCCATCTTAAGCCACACCGTTGCTTAACATCAAGCGAGTTTGTGGACTATCGTAGATCTATGTAACATAAAAAAGAGAAACTATACTACTGAAGAAATAACTTTAGTTCGACTCTGTGTAATTGAGCATTTAATTTCAGTTGTCAGTTCTACAATCGAACCTGGAGTTCAATCTGCGCTTACCGTCGTACCTGTACTCGAACCGGACGGAGGGTCTGTGCGGGGTGTGCGGGGGACGCGGAGAGTACCTCATATCAAGCAACGGTACCAGCACTGACGACTTTGACGAGGTAAGCATACACATATATTATTATATTGTTTTAAATTCACTTTCACTTGTCTAAAAAGCTTTTGACTGTACTCATATTTGTCGTAATATGAATAATATATCTTATTTTTCTTCCAACAGTATGGAAAGAGCTGGCAGGCCAGTCCCGATGCCTTAACGGCTCTGGATGTGCCCCCGCAGGAGCAGTGCGACGCGCCCCCACCGCCGCCTGAGTGCGTCCCGCCCCCGCCTGAATCCAACCCTTGCTACAACCTGTACAATGCGGACAGATTCGGTGAAGTAGGTTTACAACAATTATAGCATAGACACATATAAGAAATATATTTGTACTTTCTTATTTCGAAAAACATAAAATAAAAAAATACGCATGGTATGGTACTCTTCTAAAAAAATCTTTAAAATTTACTGTCACGAAACTTGAATAAATTAATCACTTAAAAATCCAACACTAACGATTAATGTGTCCCAGTGTCGTGCCTTGGTGGACCCTCAACCGTTCGTCGAATCTTGTGAAGCGGATCTGTGCGCCAATGCAACCGACCTCTGCGCCACTCTAGACCGATATGCCGCCGCTTGCAGGAGGCAAGGCATCTGCCTCGAGAAGTGGAGGACCGACCTGTGTCCTTACCCTTGGTGAGTTACCAAGTCGAATACTTCACTAAAATCTGTAGAAATTCGGTTTGAAAGTTGTTAATTTTCTATCCAATAAGGGCCGTATGTTGTTAAGTGTGTAACGTATTTTCTATAACTTAGGACTTTTGAAGTCGCAAGTTTATGTTACTATTTACGCTTTGGACGACCAAGGAGTATACCTACTTTAGACAATTTTAGTTCAGTAAGTTAGTATCCTTAACATTTTGTAGTCACATAAGCAATTTGATGTTCCATAATTCTTATATCAGACGAATAATTTTGTTTACTTGGTTGACATGTTTATTCCAGTTATTTTGTTTTAAACCCATTTTACTTAATCGATTTGAATGAAATTTGTATGGAACAAATCTGAAAGTGTATCCTTAAAAAAAAACTCAAGTCGATTCATAAACGACGGAATTATCCAATAATATATTCTAGATAGGTCTACGATTGACCACCAACTCGCCTGATGTTAAGCGACGGTGTGGCAAAAAGTGCCATAGAGAAAAAATACAACCTAATTTGTTGTTTGAATGAATTAATTAATTCACTTTTTTTAACAGACTTCAAAAAAGGAGGTTCTCACTCTTTTTTTGAAGTCTGTTAAAAACAAGTGAAATGTGCTACATATAAACATGTGGTATAAAAATTCAATAAATATATGCACTTGTGCAGCGAGGCACCCCTAGTGTACCGCGCATGCGTGTCCTGCGAGCTCACATGTGAGAACAAGGACGATGCGGACAAGTGCGAGAAACAACCTGGCGAGGGCTGCTTCTGTCCGGAAGGAAAGGTAACAAGCAAAACCATTCATCGTAATCCAACCAAAAGCATTACAAGGACAACCAAAATCACAAAACCATTTCAAATAAAAATCTCAACTATATAAAGTATCCGATGGCACTTCACACATATGGACAAAAAGGACACATCGCAATACAAAACGGTCAACCCAGATATCTTATCAATGTGTGTGCCATGTCATAAACAGTCGAATTCCTCCTTTTAAACAAGGGCTATCTTGACAGATTATGGATGGAGGCTCGGTTAAAGAAGTCCGGTATATTTTTAAGCGATTGAGTTACTAAACTAGCTGAATTGCTCGCTTGTTAGTTTAAAACAGTGGATCCCTTATGCGGACGAAGCAACTTTTGTCTACAAATTCTAGACCTGTCCAGGTCTGCCTGTAAGGGGCGTTAAAATCTAAGAATTAAAATCCAGCATGTGTTAACTTACGAAATTATTTTCTCAAATGCATTCAGCTATAGAATGTGACAGAATTCTGAATGAATATGAGAACATTTTGCATCCAGGTCCGAGTGAACAACACTTGTATAGAGCCTCAAAAGTGCTTCCCGTGCGACGCGAACAAGGAACACTTCGCCGGAGACACGTGGCAGGTACGTGAGATACAATAAGATATTTGTATTTATAGATATCGTTCAAGTTCACTTTCTTCCATCACTTCACTTCACTTCACGATTTCTATTTTCCCCCAAATATTGTTTTATCCTAAATTGTCAGTTCTTATGATCCATACTGTTTTTTTTTTTATTAACAACAAGATAGGATCGGGAAAAATCATAATTTTCTAATAGTTATGGAAATACATTTTAGACATAGACACAAATTTATTATAACAAAAACATAGAACAGAAAATAAAAATAATACAAAACAGGTAACAAAATATGTATTGTATCAGCCATCTAGTTTCCAAAAAGCAAGCTTTGCTTAGTTTGGGCTAGATGGTGTCGTGTGAAATGTCCACCAATATATTATAGTAAGCGGTGGTGGTGCGTTCGTTTCCAGGAGAATGCATGCACGCGGTGCTCATGCAGCAAGGTGGAGGGCGAGCGCGCGGCGCACGTCGCCTGCACCACGGAATCCTGCACCACGCCCGTGTGCGCCTCCAGCGAGGACCTGCGCACGGAGCCCGCGTCGCCCGGGGCCTGCTGTCCCACCTACCGCTGCGGTCGGTACACCTACCGCACTAAACATCATTATATTACATCCTCCCCATTTCACTACAGGACTGGCAGATATCCACCCTCTCCATATCACTACAGGTCTAGCAGGAATTCAACAAATACCACCAATTTTTTATTGAAATCCCAAAAATCTGTACTCAGCGATTTCGGTCCACGTTCTTGATGGCTGCTGCACAGGAATGGAATTCTTTGCCACCATCTCTGTTTCCTGAGAACTACAATCTTGGAATCTTGAAGGCTAGAGTGAATAGATATAAGGCTATACAAGGAAAAGGAGGCCCTCCTCCTATATAACGCACACCCTCACTCTCTCTCTCTCACTCTCACTCTTATGTATGTTTTCACGATTGTTATTCAAATACGCGAAAAAATTGATTTGTCGCGTATATTTCCGCGATAAATCCAAGAATTTGTCTCATTTCTCACTTTATTGTTTATTTGGATCAGCCGTGACAACATTTCTAATCGCTACAGATTATAAATACAATTCTAACAGTGAATACTAAAGAAAATAATATCTTCCCTTTATCATTCGTCGAGTCTTTGGGTAATAATTAATACATAATTTTGCAGTTTCTAAACCGAAAAAGAAGGAATGCGTGGAGCCGAAGAAAATGGAGTGCGGATATGGACAAGTGCTGAAACAGAAGACTGGAGCCGACGAGTGTCCGGAATTCTCATGCGGTCAGCTCCATTCTTTTATTGGCCTTAGGTTTTTAAGTTTCTATCGAGTCTGTAGTTCGAACATCGGTCGTCTCGCTCGCGCATACCAATAGTTTTGAAGATACAAAATGACTGAATAAACTTATAAAAAATCGTCGTTTCGTTCATTAGAAAGCAACATCATACATTTTTGACAAAAAAACATTTTGATCCAAATTAATTTTCGTACATGCATTACAAGTATAAGTTTAGAAAACTCAAAACCCCCGACAAAAAATAACGGCTGAACCAATTTTGATAAAACATAACTAAGAACACTCCCGACTAATTCTCCTTTCAGACAAAAAATAATAATCAAAATCGGTTCATCCGTTCGGGAGCTACGATGCCACAGACGGACACACACACAGACGCGTCAAACTTATAATACCACGTCCTTTTTGCGTCGGGAGTTAAAAATGATATTTACGTTAATCATTTCTATAAATCTTTTTTATGTGTAAAAATTAACTCGAAAATTTGCTGATGTTGCTTTGGTAGTGTCATTGTATTTATAGCAATGTCGCTTAATATCAGGCGAGTTGGCGGTCAAGCGCAAACCTATTTAACCTAAAATATATTGACCACCAACTCGCCTGATGTTAAGCAACAGTGTGGCCGAAGATAGAGCTCGTAATTCTTTAAAAGCTGACCTCTCCCGCTTCATGTGTATTGTTGTCGTTCGAGTGCAGAGTGCAAGCCTGCGAGCGAGTGCGAGGACATCCCCTCCGAGAGCGAGGTGGAGATGCTGGAGCCGGGCATGCAGCGGCTGGTGGACCGCTCCGGCTGCTGCCCCCGGGCCAACCTCATCTGCAAACCGGACACGTGAGTCCACCATCTGTTTATGTTATTTATTTAATAGGAAAATCAACAGCTTTGTAACATATGATTAACGTTATAACAAAAGGAAGCTAGTTATAGATTCTCACGGATAGCGGCAGCTTAGATGCAATCATGAAAATATATAAGCTACCTCGGCTAACACAGTGATATATATACTTTAAATATCTAGATGTATACTAGTTATTGATACCGTTCAGAAAGTAACATCTGCTCAACCGCTGCTTGGCCGAGTTTATACTTATACAGAATAAGTCAAGGTATAACGCCTGTATAGTTTATTGAAGTTCTCACTAGCTAGCCACAGAAATGTACCTTGTTCTCGCAGTGGGAGTAAATAGGGTGTTATTTAATCGAGTAATTCTAGGTGGACGCGAATAGAGACCTTGCCTAGTAAGTCTGGATAATAAATCAAGTCTGATGTTATCTTCAGCAGGAATGTAAAGTCAACAATTTCACGTCTTCTATATAGAGGAAGTTATGATTAAAGTGTGTTGAAGTAATGATGGCTCGAATACATCTTTCCAATACCCAGGTGCCCGACGCCGCCGGCGTGCCCACAGTTCCACGATCTCAAACTGACCAACGTCACCGGGAGTTGTTGTCCGGAATATAAATGTGGTGAGTTATCAACTGTAACGGACAGGAAGACATACATACAAGGGATCTACTTTATGGAAAGATTTGAAGATATACCGCCTAACTTGCGATCCGCACTAGAAGCTGAGTTCAAATACCAAGAATAACATCCCCAAGGGTGTCGTTAATCCCTGTCTACTTCAAAGGGTGGAAGAAAACATCTTGAGAAAACAATGGGGGTTTTCTGAGAATTATTACCGTTTCTCGAAGATGCGTGAAGTCTACCAGCTCACACTGTCTAGTACGGTGGACTATGGCCTTACCTACCCACCTTACCTTAAAATGAGAATACGACCAGCGCCAGCTTATATAAACAGCTGTTCGGAGACTGGAAATTAATTTTCACAGCCTTGACCAACCTACTTACCTAATCCAGCCATCCACACTAATCACTAGATAGACGAGATGGTCGAAATGAAGGTTTTATAATGTTTCTTATTCCAGAACTTCCCAAGGACAAATGCCTCGTGAGACTCGAATGGGAATCCTCGCCGAGCGGCGGAGAGAAGGCCAAACCTTACCCTATAGTTATGTTTAAAGAAGTAAGTGGTGTTCAAATTTTATTTCTCCTGACAGTACTCCTAGTTTTACAGATTACCAGTCATCTGATATGTAACCAGTTTTACAGTACTGTTGTAATAGTAGATTATGCACCAAGGGGATAAAGTAGTGTTTTATGTCACGGGCGACGTATTGAATCCCGAGTGTAACGTAGGATTCTAGGATTAACATCCGAGCGTAGTGAGGATGTTCAAGAGTTAAATCCAGAGCGAAGCGAGGAATTTAAGACTAGAATCCGAAGTGTAACGAGGCATTCAAGGTCGCCCAAGACAACAACACCTTTATCCCCGTACATACTCTACTTTTCACACCTACTGCGTGATAATTGAAAGAAATGGTTTTGAGTCTACATTATTTAAAAAAACAGAGCGCTTTGTTATTTTTAACGTACGAACTTCAAAATTTGCTGCATACGCTACCTGAATGGATTTTCTTTGATTGACATTATAAACCTACATTATATATCAGGACGTCACAATTGCAAGTAAAATAGAGTTTTTCTATACAAGCGCGTTCCATCGTAGACTGTAAACGTCGTTCAAAACAAGCGGGATCGGTGGTCAAGCTAAAGTTTCCCATAATAAAAATATAAAAACAACCGTAGTACAATATCAAAAAATCAACAGATGTTTCAGTTGTAACATATTTCATTCTCTTTGGTTGCAGTATTCGTGCCTGTTTTATTTCTTTTTTATGTTCTATTCTCGGTTGCCAGTTCGATTTTCGAGTGAATTCTTTTTGTTATGGGCCGGTATGGTAGAAGTATTCATCTCTGATTGGACTCTGAAAATCTAGTAGGCTTAGATTCTAAATTCAATTCACATTATATCACAGTGTGATATAATGAAATCCCATACAACAGCCCTAGGGCGTAAATGTAGTACTTTGGACCCTCTACATACATGATGTAAAAAAGTAAATTATTGGGCAGATGGTGTGAAAAGTGTTTAAAACGTTTCATTCAGGGCGTTAAGGATGCTATTTTAATCGTTAATCAATCCTCTGTCGTCCAATAGTAATCTTAGAATTATAAATAGAAAGCTACTATTGTACAACATTTACTAGCGATTGAAGATTTATTAACGACTGAAATACCAGCTTCTACACCCTGGATTTTAGAAATTCCGCCACAAAATTCTTGGCAAAGCGCACATTTGTCGAGCTTCTCAACATCCGGAGAAAACATAACCTTGTACTGTATGACCATTGAAACGAATAGATCGGTTGTTCCATCCCTATGAATTACCTACTGCAGCACTAGCTGAGCTTGCGCGTGTGTGAGAGGAAAGCATTGGTGGCATTCTGTCAAGATGACGTTGGATGATATTGTTTTATTATTTAATTAATTGTTATAATCAGTATAAAAGGCTCAAGTGAAAGAGATACCTACTGTAATTATTATCTACGAGAGGATAAGTATTGGGAGCGAACATATTTTCCCTCTTAGCAGTACCTCATCTGGAAATTGTCATCAATTATAAAATATATCCTTATTTGTCAGATCGACGCGGTGTGGGCGGACGGGCCGTGTCGTTCTTGCCGCTGCACCAAGGAAGGCTCCAGCGCGGTGGCGCAGTGCAGTGAGACCAGCTGTCCCTCTGTCACGCCGGACGCGCAGTTCGTCGTCGAACCGGAGCCGGTGCCATTCGCCTGTTGTCCCGCGCTCGTGCACACGGCCTGCCGATATGAAGGACGCGTCTATAAGGTCAAGGGTTTTTATTTTATAGATATGCATCTAGTAGAGAGATAAGTTATTCACACTGATAAATATAATTGGCCTACGATAGCAGCCTTTAGACATCTTGGAAGGAAAATAGAAACGCCCTAGTCCGACGATGGGACATATCAAGCAGACGGACATACGTCACAATATTTTTTTTAAGTAAGCATTTTATTCCTGTCATGCCATAATTTTACGAGATAATGTGCCGCCAAACGATACCTCTACATTTATGAAGTCACAAAATGCGATGTTTCAAGTGTTGTTATTCTGGACATATGTAAAAATATTTAAAAAAATAATTCAATAGCTAAAATCAAGATTATAGATATGCTAGTCCATGCTAAAATAAAAACATACTTTAATGATTTTAAATTTTTACTGTTTTTTTTTTTTTTAATTATCTAAACCTTATTTTTATATAAACTCAGGTGGGTGAGAACTGGACCACTCCGGACGACGTGTGCGCCATCTACCGATGCGGTCGAGTCGACGACACACACCTCGAGAGGATCAAGACTATTCAAGGATGTGAGAAGAACTGTCAACCGGTGAGTTTAACTTATTCGTAAGGGCCGATTGTTTTCTCCTCTCTCTCTCCAAAATAAAACCAAACAAATACCCAGCAGAATGTACTTGCGTTCTGTAATTCTTTAACCTCGTAAAAACGATTTTGCTTAGAAAATGTAAAATTTCACCTCAATCGATTGAGGATAGCTACTTCAAAATTCTAATTTAAAATAATATGTATAATTTCAAAAAAAGCTCCTAATAAATTTAAGCACCGGCAAGCGTAGCGTAGGAAGACCAGCCACGAGATGGCCAGATGGCGGGAAGACGCTGGATGCAGGCCGCTCCCAATCGGTCTTTTTGGAAATCCGTAGGGGGCACCTACGTCCAGCAGTGGACTTCTTATGGCTGAGATGATGACGATGAATAAATATAAACTGATTTCAAATATAAGCGCTTTGGCTCCACTTTCATTGTACGTACTGCCAAACTGTGGAATGCGCTTCCTGAATGGGTCTTTCCGACTGGATATAATCTGGGTGTCTTCAAATAGCGAGTGAATGGGTTTCTTCTAGGCAAGCGCGCTCCATCGTAGACCGTAACTGTCGCTTAACACCAGGTTGACGGTCAAGCGCAAGCCTATTTTCGAATAAAAAATAAATAAATAAAATCTTCCATTGTTGTGAGCAGGGTTGGCGCTACGTGCCGGCGACGGCGGAGAGCAAGCAGTGCTGCGGCAAGTGCGAGCCCGTGGCGTGCGTGGTGGACGGCACGGAGCGGCCGCTGGGCGAGCGCTGGACCTCGCCGGACTACTGCACCAACTACACCTGCCTCAATGTGCACGGCACTGTGAGTCACCTCTACTATATCTACATAATTGACCGAGCGAAGCCGCTCTATTTTTGAAATGGCCGATTTTGCTTTTATATGTGTATCCTCCTTCTTCTCCATTCGTTTGCTCACTACTGAGCATCGTGATGCTTCCGACCCCGATGTAACTGAGTACTCAATTATAAACAAGATATTTATTGAGCTTCACAAATTATCCTTTTTTTTTACGTGATAACGTCTTAAAAATCGATGAACGCCGGCTGCACGCACGAAAAAGCATGACTCATTGTCACGTTCCGCCTAAGCCGAGCGTGCAAGCGAGAGCGCGGAACAAACGATAGAGAGGCACGATCGGCCTAAGCGTTCGGCTTGTGACGCATCTATCCTGACGTTATCACGTAAAATTATCGTCCGTAAACCGACTTTACAGACAACCATTTTTTCTTAGCTAATTTGTTAATGTCAATTTACTTTTACCAATCCTAAATAATATTATTAAAGCGAAAGTAACTGTCTGTCTCTCTGTCTATTTGTTGCCTCTTCACGGCCAAACGGCTTGAACTACGTTATAAAATTTGACACAGATATTCTTTAGGACGTGGATAAGGACATAGGCTTTATTTTATCATCATCATCATCACCGTTTTTATCAATAGGCAGGTGACACCGCGGGGCGCAGTAGTACAGTATCGGCCTTACCTAAAAACATTACTTTCATCATCGTCTCGATTTCTCTCTTTCCGGAAGTGTCATAATCCGTCTTACTTATAAACGCAAAAAAAAGAAAAAAAATAAAGAAAGAATAAGCGCATTTTAGTTAAACAGTGTTTTGTACCGTTTTCGCACGTGACAGTTCCCATCTGAGAGAAAGTGACAACGCTCTATTCAGTGAATAAGATTTTAACATGCGTTTATAAGTAAGACCGTACGTGTTAGCGTGTTGACAAAATATTATGTATTCAAAGGTATTCGCGATTGTTACTGAATGAAAATAAAAAAGTAAGATATACGCGATGAATCCGTTACAAAATCATTCAATTTCAATTGACAAAATATGTTGACCATTGCTCAAATTAGAGTAACGTCTTTCGGTAAGAGTTAAGACCCTATATTATATGATATGAACAAATACACTATGAGTTGTATTTAGAACCGCTGCCTGTTATGTAGTTGCAAGTGCAGAGTTCCAACGAGACGTGTCCGGAGGTCTCGGAGGCCCTCCGCAAGCAGTTCGTGCTGGACGACAAGAAGCCCGCTGGCAAGTGCTGCAGCTCGCAGGAGCCGCTCGCGTGCCGCGTCGGGAACAAGATATACCAGGTAACATTCACTGTCTTCTGGCTGGCCTCGCAGCTCAGTTGGTCTGCCTGCTAAACTGCAGGTCGTGGATTCAATCCCCACCCAGGACACACATTTGCATAATGAGCTTAGATGTTTTCTTTCTGTTTCTGGGTGTTCCTATGTATCTTAAGTGCCTATTTACCAATAAGTATATATATATGTATTCTGTCAGCCATTTAGTTTCCATAGTACAAGCTTTACTTAGTTTGGATTAGATGGTGTTGTGTGAAATTTCCACCAATGTTTATTTATGATTATTCTCTATCCCGTCTACGTGGAGACGGTGGCGTTGTGTTTAGCTGTTCTACGACTCGTCTCTATTAGATACCGTACGATCATTTGAAATATATCAATATCGACTCAATGCGATCAGAGTTAAATCTCTGATCCTGCTGGACTGTTGTCAAATACTTGCTATTTGTACTGAAGAAAATGGCAATTCACTGCTAACACAGGAAATGCTTTATAAAATCAAAAAAATGCCAATTTATATTAGTCAAATAATACTTTAGTAAAGTCTGACAGCATATTTTGATTTACAACATAGGCACCATTTTTTCAATAAGGCGGTACGAGCACAAAAGATACTAGGTGGCAAAGTTTAAATTTAGAAAGAGCATATAAAATCACTTGTTTTCTAAAATCCTTTCTTCAAATTTTCTAGGCAACTTTTACTAATTTTTGGCCATCAAATGACTACTCTATTTATATGTGTATAGGAGGGTCAAAGCTGGCCCTCTTCCAACCCGTGCGTGAACGTGACATGCGCACGCGACGTGTCCGGCCGCCTCACGCACTCGGAGAGCGTCGAGAACTGCGTGAAGGAGTGCAAGCGCGGCTGGGTGTACAAGCAGCCGCCCGCGGGGGTGTGCTGCGGACACTGCGTGCAGGACGCCTGCGTCATCGGCGAGGACCTCAAGAATCCAGGTGAGATCACCGTGCACACTTACATATAATTAGGCAAAAGTCTGTTTTTCATCATCATCTTCTCAGCCACAAGAAGTCTACTGCTGGATATGGGTCTCTATGGCTTTCCAAAAAGACTTGTTGGAAGCGGTCTGTTTCCAGCATCTCTCTGCCACTTGTATTTGTTCAATGTACCGCATGTGCCTTAAATCGAAACTTTACGACCAGTGTGTGCTACCGTAGTGATGACATACGGCACTGAAACGTGGCCACTTACAGTCACGCAACGAGCTATGGAGAGAACTATGGTCGAGGTCTTTCTGCGAGATCGTATCAGATATCTTTCTGATTCCATATCATAACCATATGGATGTTTGTTTTCCATCTCTGATACTGATGGAAGTAGATTGAATCCCGTCAGATTCTGAAATTTTTAAATTATCCATCTATATAATGTGGACTTGGTGCGTGATACGAACTTAAGGTGCCTGCGCGAGTTCGCTCACGCATGCCATGACACGCATCACATCTGGATCACACGCATCTGATGGCTGATTCCTCCACCCACTTACCTGGATGCAGCCAAAGTAAAGGAAGCTCATATTTACAGAGCATCCGTTACAATCTACCCATCTGTATAAGTGTAAGGTTGGCAGGGCCATGGGAATGTATTTATCTATTATTGGTTATCAATACTGGTCGTGAACTCCCGCGGCGCGTGTTGTTGCAGGCACGGCGTGGCAGTCTGCCGACAACTGCACGTCGTACAGCTGCGAGCGCGCAGGCGAGGAGGTGTTCGTGACGTCATCGCGGCAGTCGTGCCCCGACGTGTCGCGTTGCAGCCCCGACTACATCGTGCAGGAGCCCTGCTGCCGCGTCTGCAAGGAGCCGCCGGAGAACCTCAGTGAGTCACGCTATCTCTTGATTTTCACAGAACTGTCTAACTTGCTGCAGAACTATTTAGCTTGTGCAGAATTGTGGAAGTTATTACATATAATAAATATCGAAATACTTTACGTACCCCACTGTTCATCTTGTTGCAGAACTAACTTATTACAGCATAGCATAGCTTGTTAAAGTAAAGTTTCCGGCAGCCTATGTGCGTATCGTTGATTACCGCCAACTTCAAAACGGTGAAGGAAAACATCGTGAGGAAACCTACATGTCTGAGAGTTCTCAATAATCTTAAAGATGTGTGAAGTCTGCCAACCCGCACTTGGCCAGCGTGGTAGACTATGGCATTACCCTTCTTATAATGAAAAGATGGCCGCGCCCAGCAGTGGGACAGTTTGTACAAACAGGGCTGAAAAAAAAAATTGCTTGTTAGCATATTTGGATCAGCCGTGTTTCTATATAGACTTTGGTCTGCGCCCGAAGTAGGGCTTTGTTTGTGAGAATGGTAAGGTCAAGTGCGGGCTATTTACGTGCGGTGTACTTCACAAATCTTTAAAATCGTTATGTCTCTCACACATGCAGGTTTCCTCATTATGTTTTCCTTTGCCGTTCAAAGTTGGCAGCAACTCATAACATCTAAAAAATTGAAGAACGCACTTCTATGTTTGAAAATTGAAGCCGACCTGCAACTCTAAAGTGAGAAGGTCTCCCAACCAGGCTGCAGTAACATAAGGTTGAGCTCTAAGCGCACAGCTATCTCTCTCGCGCATCACAACGTTTGAGACATATAAAATTATTGAGGGGGGGAAATTAGAAAAAAATGTAAATAAAATAATTTATTTAGGTTGGATAAATACGAGTATATTTTTTTAAAGTTTTGTTCAGATACCACTTAGATTGGTGATGAAGTAGTGAAAAAAATAAACTTATCTCCTCAGCCAATATAAAAGATATCAAAGAAAACTCTTTCTTAAACATTTCTCCTATTTAAATAAACAAAATAATCTCCCCAATCTTACGTTTTCAAATGTTGTGATGGGCAAAAGAGGTAGCTGCGTGCTTTGAATCCTCACCTTAACAATGAAGTTAATATTGTTTTTTTTTTTTAATACAAGATAGGTTTGCGCTAGGCCACCAACTCACCTGATGTTAAGCGATGTTGTGGACTACGATAGAGCGCTTAACTAGAAGAAACCAATTCACTCCCGATTTAAAGACACACATATTGTGTCCATCGGGAAAGATTGACTTAGGAAGCGTACACCACAATTTAGCAGTTTGGTAAAAAATCGTGTTTCTTCTATCTGTGTGTGTGTGTGTGTTTTTTTTTTTTTTTGAGATTAAAGGATTGAGTGTGTGGTGGGAGAAGTTTGGTCCTGGCAGCAGAGGTTCAGCGCTAACGGTATACACATTCCCTCTGCTGCCATGTGTGTGTGTGTGTGTGTGTGTGCGCGCGCGCGCGCAGGGAAATGCGTCCCCGAGGTAAATAATTGTTGTTTCGTGTTTCTCCTACCTCTGTGTGTGCGCAGGTAAATGCGTCCCCGAGGTGATATCGAGCAAGAAGACAGTAGAGCTGATCCGCAAGCGGCTCGGTCCGCACGGACTCTGCTTCAACAAGCAACCAGTGCACGGGTTCAAGGAGTGCCGCGGCTCCTGCGAATCCGGCGCCATCTACGATAACGGTCAGTTACCACCTACAATACTAGTTTTTGATACCCATATATATATATAATAAAAAAAACTGAATCTGAATACTGTGGAGATTCCACTTGTGCGCATTCCATGTTTAATTAGAGGTTACCCTTAGTGGGTGCGCAGTACCTACATGCATTTTTGGTATATAATGTAAGCGGGAGGTGACAGGGAGAAGAGGTAACCCTCCCTTGTTCCGCACGGTCCCGCACGGTCCCGGCATTTTTTTAGATATAAAATTACTGAAATTTGTAAAAAGGAGAATAGTTTAGTGGTTGTGTTATGTTGATATGGTCGTTTCCAGTGAAAGGCATCCACGAAACGCGGTGCGAGTGTTGCTCCGCCACCAAGTTCTCTTCCGTGGAGGTCGTGTTGAACTGCGAGGACGGCTCAGAGCAGCCGCACCAGCTCGCGGTGCCGGCCACCTGCGCCTGCCGCCCCTGCGGGACCGCCAACAACTTCTGGGGGACCAAGTCCGGTAAATATACTACGTTTTAGTACATCGCCTTCTACTACTTCGAAGTCTAGAAAATATACTACATCTAAGTACATCGCCTTCTACTACTTGGAAGTCGGGTAACGCTGAACGTTGCTTACTATCCCTATTTAACCGACTTCAAACAAAGGAGGTTATCAATTCGACCTGTAATATTGTGAGAACTGCAGTTTTTGGATATATTAATCTATACCAGCTTCTAAACATGTGTGCTAAATTTCATATGTGTATGTATGTTTGTAGGTTTGTCCACATATTACGCAGAAACTAAAAGTCTTATTGCAAAAAATCTTTCTATATTGAATAAAGTATCTCTCAATATAGGAGTCACCGGTAATAGTCATATGTAAACCTATTTCCTATATCCCAATATAAAATGAAATGAAAATTATTTATTCCAAATGTAAATCCATATCAATTAAAATAAATCAAATCATAAAATCAAGTAATTTAAATTAAAATAATTATTTATAAGAATGGATGAATTAAATTAAGGATAATAAATAAATATATACATTTTTGAAAGTTATATTAGAATATCTCCCTCTACTATTTATAAGTCATGGAAAGTTATTTTCTATATCCCCAATAGCGTGGAGTATCTTGAAGCAGGTTGTCTAATTTTTTTTTTTTATTTTTTTTTTGGTTGGTTTTTAGGTTGTTTTTTTCGCATGTGCATGATGCTGTCTACCTGACATTTGTACGCCTAATCGGCACAACATGATTTTAAGCGACTAAATTTAGTGTAACATCTTTTATGCACTTGTTGTATAAAATTCTCGTGTTGTATGCAAATAAATTATCTTTATCTTTATCTTTATCTTTATCACATTTTCTCAGGTTATACCGGAACTAAGAACCCGCCGAGAACACCGAAGCCAGAGATAAACCAAACGACAAAGAAAGAAGAAGAAGACTCCGACATCATCCCGCAAATATTCAACAGATTCGGAGAATTCGAATAAAACACGATTACGGCGAGAAACATTAACAATCTTTAATTTCAAGACTTTGATTTATGATACTCAAAATAGTGCCATATTTTATCAAGATTTTGATATAGTCTGATAATGATTAAGTATGTTTTAAAATTTGTTTGCTTGAAAATAAAGATATCTTTGTTATGTGAATTGTTATGTGAAATAATGGATATAGTAGATCCCAGTGTATTTTGTAAATATTTAAATACAGATGATGAATTATAATTTATCTTTTATTTAATTATGTAGGAAAATATAAGATGAGCGTAGTTTTCAAAAGGTCTTGAGGCATAAATGTTGTGATTTTAAACAAAATCCTTGGGTTTTCGAATCCTAGGATTTTTTTGTGGAGCCGGCATTGCCTGCTCCACATTCTCGCGAGTATAGTTCCCGTCACGTAAAAAGAACGCTGATTTGTTCGTAAGCGCGAACCCAGCGTTCTTTTTACGTGAGGGGAACTATACGCCTCGTGGAGGCTCTCGTACGGAAGACGAGCGGAGGCGAGCCATCCACACTCTCCATTTATTCAGTCCGCTACTTTTGATAGAGCCGACATAGGTTCTCTTTGGTTCATTACTACATTCGCTCCCAACGTGTGTTATTTATTACTATTGGATTATAGCACACGTTGGACACTCCATACAACAGCATATACTAATGAACAACACATACGCAAGGTGACATCACACACACATACATGTAGTTATGCTTGTAGTGTGATTGCCGCTCACCCATAACGCCAATTAAAATTCGAACACAAAGCCCGCAACGCTCGTCTGACTGACAAGCGAACGCGCCGTGCTGCCAAGCGACAGGGCGAGCGCGGGGTGCGGGTGAGGAACCCGAAGTTGGCGGGAGGCGGAGTGTCCGTTCTGTATGTAATATCATGAATGTCTTCTGTGACTCAAGTGAAAAATATAGTCGTTTCGTCTGTCGTTGAATGTATAGAGATGATGTAAAGCCAAGCTCTCTTTCTAAAGCCCGATGAGCATTATTTGGCATTGAGTACTGAACATCATCCAAGAATTTTCACTTTGCTATAATACTCAAAATAATAACAAAATATTGAATGTATCTTTTTAATAATGTATACTATTCATATCACATATAAAATATTTTACAACCACTCTCTTTAACCCTGACAGTGAGTTACATATTGACCCAATAAGATAAAGAAAGGTACTTATTTACAAGTAAAAAAATATATACAATTAAAATATATTACTCAAATAAAACAAAAAAAAATGAAATCTAGTTATAAAGAGAGAATGAAATTAAAACGTAACACTGAAAATTGTGAAGTTTGAAACTTAGAACTAAAACAGGGCCCTGATTCTGTGTGACCGTCGGCCGCGTTACGTGAAATTGACGTGAGTGTGTGACAATGAATATTAGACTTTAAAGTTTTAAACTTAAAGTGTAATTCTCATTGTCAACGTACCCACATCTAGTTCACGTAACGCAACCGGTGGTCATAATGAATAAGGGCGCAGCCTTTTGCGTCAACATGTATTCTTTACACAATAAAGTCCGAAATCGCGTATAACGAGTAAGCTATGAGGTTTCCTCGTTGTCCAAAGATTCTGCGTCGTTTGTGATATCATTTTCTGCATTTTGTCTTTCTTCTTCTTCTTTCTGTTTCTGTTTTTTGAGCACTTCAGATAAATACTTGCAACGCTGCATACACTCCTCCTGAAAAACGATTTTGAAGTGAACTTGTGTCTGAAGAATGCGGATTCGTGGAATTTTTAATGAAGCTCATGCACACTAGAGATATTTAATTTTTAAGTATATTGGCGTGTGCACTAGGATTTTTACACTATTTTATTATTTTTAATGAGCGTGGTCCATTATAAAATAAAGAAGTTATTGAAGTTTTCTTTTTGTCTCGTTTAAAACGCGTCCACCTCGCGGTTATGATCAGTGACGTCATGAACATGACATAACACTTAGTGAGTGTGTAAGTAGGTATGCGCATATGAACAAAGAATACATTAACAGCTTAAACCGGTGAACGAGCGAGAGGATGACAGACAACGTCACAAACCATATGATTGCCGACTCTTTTTTCTCGTTTTTGCGTATGGTACGCTGATGTCGCTATATCTTCTATAATTGAATTATCAGTCACTACATATTTACATAATAAATACAAAACGTGCACAAGCCCCATTGTGTTATATATTTTAATTACATATAATAATATTATCAACGAGTATTATAAAGTTTTATAAAGATGAAACTCTCTCTTCTCTTTCTTCTTCTTTTTTTTTTCTCGTTGAAATGCCGAAAATCCGTACTCAGCAATATCCACATTCTTGTTGCGTACTGCACAAGAATGGAATTCTTTGCCGCCATTGAGACCTACAATCTAGGAATTTTCAAGGCTGAAGTGAATAGATATCTTCTAGATCGACGAGCTCCATCCTCGGCCACACCATCACTTAACATCAGGCGAGTTGGTGGTCAATCGCAGATCTATCTTCTATAAAAAATATATATATATAAAAATAGGTAGTGTGTAGTCTTCTTATGATCTGGCTTCACAGTCTCCACACAAAATTCTATTTTAACCAATTTCAAAAAATGATGTAAAATATTCTGTTGTATTTTTTTATGTTTGTCACCGGTTAACTCCGTTATTTATATAAGCTGATTTGGAAAATTATTTTATTGTTTTTGTTTTTTAGGTTGGTCTCATAGTTTCACCAATATCGGTTCAGTAGTTTAGTTTTTAAAACAAAATTTCGCATTTTAAAAACTGCTTTTCAGTTTTTTTTTTTTTTATATACATAATTGTGTGAACATCTGGCATTTTGCTTTTGGATTACCAGTATTACCACTGAATAGAAAAATTGTAAAGTTACACACAGTTAGATAGGTAGATCTGAAGTACGTTTTACTGAGTATCTAGCTCTGCTGTCAGTGTTCGTTTTGTAAGAGAGTGTACAACTGATAATATTAGGATTGGTAAACTGAGGGTTAGACAAGTGACATTCTAATTTCGTGAACGCCAGTAGAATAGAAAAGTAAATGTATGGGGTTGTCATTAACCAACGAAATGTCACGTGACGGCACGTTGCAGTTTCTTAGCATTTCGAAGTGTAAGCGTTTGTAGAAATAGAAACGTTTGCCACTTGTGTAAGCCTGGTGGTGTTAGTGTGCATACTTTAGTCTTCCCCGGCACGGCGGTGGCGATCTTCTGCCAGCGGTCGCCGGCGCCACCCTTGGGGTGCCGCGCGAGCGCAGCCTCCAGCGCCGCCTGCTGCGCCTGCGACCAGATGCCGCCAGACACCTCCTCGGACTTGCGCGTCTTCACCTGCACATTACTTCACTCTTCACTATGTACCATCGACGTTATTTTATTAAGGTGGTTTGATTTCCATACATTTTTTTTTTGTACAGTGAGCATAAGTATAGTCTGGAGTTTTTTTTAAATATTGTGGGAAAGAGAGGTACTGTTCAGCATATGGTCAAGCCTAAGCTGGTACGATTATGTACAAAAGTATTTTTACCAAACATGGCCAAAAAGAGTACAATTTTACAATAAAGTACATAACTGTAGTTAGCCCTAATATTGGCTATTATTGGCAGCAAATCACATTTGTTAAATAAACTAGAGATTAATAACAAATTTTATTTATTTATTTTTTATAAAAAATTAGGATAAATATTTTATTGACACTTATGCCCGCTGTCGAGTGTGTGTGTGTGTGTGTGTTGCCGATGAGGGTAAGCTGATAATTCTATATAATGCACTATCACCTAGCATATCTGTATGTATTAGCTATCAATAAATATACCTGAATCTGAATCTGTACAAATTGGGCCAACAGGCTGGATTAGCTAGTTGACAATTTGTCTGTAGAAAATATATGAAGATGTATTATATATTATATCTAAGAATGTCTGTAACATTCCTAGATATAAACCACGTTATGTTGAGTGATTTATTAAAAATGTCATTTCCTTTCTCAATATAAAAGACGTGAAATTGTTGACTTTACATTCCTGCTGAAGATAACATCAGACTTGATTTATTATCCAGACTTGCTAGGCAAGGTCTCTATTCGCGTCCACTTAGAATCACTCGATTAAATACCACCCTATTTACTCCCACTGCGAGAACAAGGTACATTTCTGTGGCGAGCTAGTGAGAACTTCAATAAACTATACAGGCGTTATACCTTGACTTATTCTGTATAAGTATAAACTCGGCCAAGCAGCGGTTGAGCAGATGTTACTTTCTGAACGGTGTCAATAACTAGTATGTATATACAAATTTGCCTTTTTTTTACTAGTTTTATGTAATAATTATTGACCACAGACGCAGCAAAGTGTTCGAATCGTCAAGTCATAAAATTATATTAAATATACGCGAAAAATCCGTTAAAATTTGTTACATTTCAATGAGTAACCATCGCGAAAACCTTAGAAAACAATACCAATTTATTTATTTATGTAAGATAGATGTAAGGTAACCTTCTTGGGCGGTTCCACGAGCACCGGTCCCTCGGGCTCCTGTCCGGGCACCTTGTAGCAATTCTCCTTGAGTTTGGCGGCCATATGCGTCACCTCGGCCACGGAGCGCGACATCGTCTCCGCGATCCGCTCCCAGCGCTCCGCGGAGCCCCCGGGGTGCTTCTTCACCAAACGCACCAGCTCCGCCAGGTCGTCGTCCGTCCACAGACCGCCAGAGACCGGCGGCGGCTGCGGACAATACCACATACATTATACATACATTTTTTTTTGAAGATATAAAATGACGAATGAACTTTTAAAAATCGTCGTTTGAAAAACTATAAAACAACATCACAAATATGGTGGAATATTAATGTTTATAAGCTCATGCAGTCATTTTATATCTTCAAAAATGTGGGTATGCGCGAGCGAGACGGACGATGATCGAAATACGGACTCTGTATCTGCGTCATTTCCTTTTCTGCACATTAATAGCGTATGGAACACCGTTATCTCTTTACAGGATGGGTATATTGGTTAATGTACTCACAGCAGGTCTGACGGGTAGGGCTCCGGGCGCTCCGTCGGGCTCCGCCACGGGATCGAGCAGGCAGTCTCCGTCCCTGGCGGGCGGCACGAACCCGCGTCGCTTGCGAAGGCCGCGCGCCTCCCGCGCCTCCGCCGCCGCCGCCGCCTCGCGAGTCGCGCGCTGTCGGTCCTCCTCCTCTCTGGAACACCATATAGCGTGTGTACGGGAGGTAGGGGGAAGGGCGGAGTTCTTAATTCGGTTGTATTGTTATCACATCATTCCGTCATTTATAAACCGTTTTTTTAAAATCATTCCTTGATTGAAATGGACAACATAATTTAGATTGGATCCATAAAAATTTCATCATAATCGTTTCAGTAGTTTGGTTTTTAAAACAAAATTGGGTATTTAGAAGTCAGTTTTTTCAGTTCTTAAAACTATAAATTACATATTATTTATGAGCAAATAAACAAAATCGTGCATAGTCCATATTGTTCTGCTTTTTCCTTTAATTCTGAGAACAAATTATATTTCGCACACACTTACTTCTTCTTCTGCCGCCTTAATTCCTCTTCCCTCTCCAGTTTCCGCCTCTTGAGCTCCCGTATGCCCCTGGGCAACGCCGTGAGGAGCCACCAGCAGCCGCGGGGTATCTGGAAAGGCAGCGTGTCCCACACGCTGGGCCGCGGGAGCTGGTCGAGGATCTCGGCCAGACCGGCCTCGAAACCGGACTTCTTGGCCGTTTTCTTGGTGCGACTGTTCAGGATTTGCTCCTGGGGAATTATGACAATCATAAAGACAAGAACGAATTTGTTTTTACCCCCAACCCAAAAATAAGGGTGTTATAAGTTTGACGTGTGTATCTGTGAATCTGTGTGTGTGTGTTTGAGGCATTGTAGGTCTAAAACAGATGAACCAATTTTGATCTGTTTTTAGTGTTCCGTACCTCAAAAGGAAAAAAACGGAACCCTTATAGGATCACTTTTGTTATCCATCTGTTCGTCCGTCCGGGTATCAAGACCTGTATCTGGGGAACACGTGAAGGCATCGTGTTGAAATTAAAACCATATACGCAGATCAATAGTCTCTTGCTGCAGAAAGAAAAATCAAATTTCTCAGTTTTTGTAAAAATAAAGTTACCGCACAGAATTGGTTCAGCCGCTTTTATCTCTGGTTTTTTAGTTTTCTAAACTTACTTACCTGAGGTTTTCGTATTATTTCGTGATTCTCGTTCAATGAGTAGGTAGGATTTGAGTTACTCGTGATTGTCAAAAATAGGCAACGTCGCTTGACATCAGGCACAGAACAATAAAGGAATATAACATCAGGTGAATTGGCGGTCGGTGATGAGGATGGAGCTCGTAGATCTAGGAAATATCTGTTCATAAGACTAGATTGACTGGCCTTGCAACTCAGTTGGCACTGTCTGCCTGCTGCCGAAATTGCGTGATGGAAGTATGTGCGATTGCGGCTTGGCGGAGGAGGACAGGCACCACGTTTTGTGGGAATATCCTCTCTATGAGGAGATGCGTGAAAGAATGATGGATAGAATATCCCGTCCTGCGGCGGGACCGGTTTACTACGCTGACCTAGTGCGTGACGCGAGCAGTTTCGGGCGCCTTCGTGAGTTCGCTCACGCTTGGCATACAGCGCGCTCTGCGCGTGAATCCTAAGGACTGCCCGGCGACGCAAATCGTGTGTGTGCCTAAGCGCCCTCATCAGGGGGGTGCAGCTTCAGATAGTAGAAGGGTTCGCTGATTTGTAGGGCAGGGATCTACGCCGTCGTAGGTCAGCTGCCCACGCTTCGGTCTTTATAACCGCAAGGTTGGCGGGACCATGGGTGGAGGTGGGAGTGTATGCCTGCTAAGCTGTAGGTCGTGGGTTCGATCCCCACCTAGGGCAAACATTTGTCTAATGTGCATGGATGTTTGTTCTGTGTCTGAGTTTTGCGATGTATCGTATGTATTTACAAATAAAAAAGTACATATATATTTTAGCAGCCATCTAGTTTTCATAATACAAGCTTTGTTTACTTTGAACTAGATGGTGTTGTATGAAATGTGCTGTGCATGCTGTGCTTACTTTGAAAGGTAACACATTTAGTTAATATTGAGAAGTGTTAGTTATGGTGTTTATGTGATGTAGTTACCATTGTGAAGCCTTAATAAATAAATAAATAAATGTTCAACAATATTTATTATTTATTTATTTACTGTCTTTACTGTCTGTGTTTACAGCCTTGAAAATTCCATAAGTGTAACTCTCAGGCAATAAGGAGTAATTCCTCACAATTTCCTTATTTGATGTCACACACTGTTACATCTTTCCTTCTATTACCCTCTAACCCTCTAATACCCCTCTACCTTTCATCTAACCCTCTATGGTCAAATGTGGCTTCATACGGCCTGTTGGTGTTGATGCCTGCCCCGTAAGGGAAAACAGGCCTGATTATATGAATGTATGTACATTATTATGTATACAATCTGTACCCCGCTGTTTGAACCATTAGTGACGTGAAACGGCGTTGATTAGACGACAAAATGTAACCTATGTCTGTCTCCCTCTAGGTCTAGTTTCTCAGTTATCTCTGTCCATTACAATTAGTATAGTTGTTTAACCTTAAACATGTTGATGATATTAGTTTGATTACGAGAGGATTTATAGCCATCTCTCTATCTCGTGATAACTTATGATTTTTTAAATAGGATTAAATTGACATTGATTATTATGTTATTGACATTGATTATTGTTATGATTATATTTGAGTCATACGAAGAATAATTATGTTTCGTACGTAACTAGTTACGAAACAACAGTTACGTACGCGGCCGAAGCGGAATTTTTTAGATATATAAATTAAATAATGGGTAAGTTATATAACTGTCATGTAATCTACTGATTTAGTATGACTAATATTGAACCAAGGAAAGCACTCTATAATTTGTTTATTTGTTTTTTATTAAATTATAAAAATAAAAAAATCATTAAAAAAATTAGTGACATTTTTATGATTTCTGATTCAGTTGTTGAAGTGTGTGTAGGTACCCCTTTTTCAGCACCCCTATTTACAACTTTACAAACTATATTTCCATATCTATCATTCTGTATTGAAATGACAGACATGTACAAGTTGTGTATAGCCCAACCGATGACCGATCACCATTTACCTATTTTCCTCTGGGTGACATTTTGATAATGTCAAAAAATAATGCATTAATAAGATCCACGACTGGATGTATGACTTACATATTTAAACAATCTTTTAAACAGGCCCAGGAGGTTACATCATTTCGATTTCATTACAAAGTGAAGTGAAGTGTGAAAACCATTACAAGAAAATTTGCCACAGTTTGTACAAATCTACAGTTACAAAGCATTGTGTAAGCTCTGTGACGTAAATATTACTATGGAGAGAAAAGAAACACTTGCAAATAAATTACAAGAGCTGTGGCAACAACATTATATGAATAACGAAACAAAAAAAATACCTACTTTAAACATGGCAGAGATAAGTCTTTTTCACATTAAGTTTAACCCATAACAGTTAACCACCTTCAAAAGGGGTGAACCACAGGAAATTTGATGGGTTTTTTAAATTGATTTATTGGCAAGCCGTGGTAGTAAAACCAACCTATATGCCGTGACGGAAAATGGCATGACGCTATCTCATGACGTCATGTCACCACTCTTGAATTCTTGTGGGCACACAAGGGATTCAATGTGCATACATTATACACTCCATTACTTCTGTGTCTAAGTTGTATACTGCCTTATGTCTATCTATTCAACTATAGTATAATATACATTCACCACTTGCACATGCATCATGTATTTCTGACTATATTACCACATCTGCCAGGCGTCACGTGACATTCAACTTTTTACCAGACTGTCTAAGGACGGTTATCTATTTGAGTGTGTTTGTTGTTATGTTTCTATTATAGTACCTCCTACAGTTCAGTACGACTTGACCAATTTTGATGTGTGAGGGATACCTCACACATCAAAATTGGTCAATTGGTGGTTGGAACTAACTAACGATAGTTAGTTTGACCTTCACTCCCTGAGTTTTTTTTTTTTGTATGTATATAATAAGAATGTCCAAGACAGAGAGGTCAGAACCTGGCTTCAAAGACAATACGGATGCAATTTTTATTATACCATCTTTAAAGTTATGGTCTGAAACCCACTATCTATCTATACCTCTAAACATGTTTCCATCACTTTTACACAGCACAGACTTGTGTTTTTGGTATATAAACAAAATTATTCTCTATATCAAATGTCTGTGAGCATAAGTAGCTGACCTAATCATTGATTCCCTTTATCTGAAATGGACTCACATTTGACTTTATCTTACCATTGTGAAGACAGATTAAAAACAGTTAAAAAGAAACCTATTTAATCTTTTTGTAGGATTTAAGATATAAAATTCCAGGTAGAGAGTTGTAAGCCTTAGCATATTATAAAATGATAGATATCTTTAAAAAATCTGTTAGAAATAAAGCTGTTGGTGAGTTATCATGCACTTTATTGCTAATTCTGTTTATGATAAAAAAATGCAGCTTATTGAATCTTTAGCATATGATCAGTTTTACTCACAGCAGTAAACCTCTTCTCTGCATATGCAGCCCAGCTGACGGCATACTGTCCAAATGTTATTATAATGAAGAGAATGATGGAGCCCTCAGCTAATCCCATCTTGCGCACATGCCTATAGTAATAGACGGCTGAACGCCAGTTGGGTAGACCATTCTTGAGCACTTCGTTGTATCTGGAATTGTAATTAAAATAATAATATGAGCAGTGAGTATTGTAACTTAACCAATATCACCTCCTTATGGGTAGCGACATCCCATGGTTTTATAATATATACTACAAATTTTTGGTAATTAATGAAACTTTAATTAATTAATTAAAGTTAATTTGAAACAAGAATTTTAAATATGAGCAAAATCAATCAAGATGTTGTCGAGACAAAAGGTTATGAAATCTCAATTGAAAGAAAAGTAGTTTGTTATGACCGAAACATCTAATACTATAATTCTTAACAAGGATTTCAAATATGAATGACAGACCTCACAAGTACACTTTGTGCTTGCAAGGTCTACTGTTTGAAGAACTACAAGTAGGTATATTATTCAATATTTTTAAGTGTTTTACACACTGAAATGTCTACATATTTAAAATATATATATATATATTAGATCAATTATCAATGCAGTTGTTTATGAAAATATAGTTTAGTTCAGACCAGTAGAAATGAGTATTTTCTTTTTATCCTGCCAGTCTAGTTTGGAATCCAAAAGGCAATAGCATGTAGATAAATTATCAATACATTACGTTGTCTACTTACCAATGAAAATAATAATATGCATTGACATTTATAACTCACTAGAGACAAGGATCAAAGTAGTTTGCCTAATTTCCACGCTAATACTAATGAAAAAAGTCCCTGTTAGGTGGGCTAGTTATTAAACAAATAATTAACATACTTCTCCCTTTTCCCAGGATCTTTGAGTATATTATGAACAGAGACCAGGTTTCTGAACTGTACATCTGCATCAGGAGCATCATTTTTGTCCGGATGTAGCTTCAGTGTTAATTTCTTAAATGCAGACTTTATTTCGGCTTGAGAGGAATCCTGTAAGCATTGCATTAATTCATTGTAAATTGATTCTTGCTGAAGTTGAAAACAAAAATAATAATATGGGCGAAACAAGAGCAAATATTGCAGTTCATTTGCATAATAACCTTAAAACTAATAAAAGCATAATTTTACCTGCGGAACTCCTAATAATTCGTAGAAATTCTGGTTGACTTCTTCGACCACGTCGAAAACTTCGAAGTCTCCATCATCCCATGCCGTCACGGTCAATATAAATGTAATAAATATTAACACAACTGATCGCATCTTAAATTATTCTACTTATTTCAATTCAAAATCCCATGTTCTATCCAGTAACTAAAAATTGCAAATTTATATCACAAAATTGAATTCACGATATTTTCACATTCTTTGACATTTATCATCGACTTTGTCATCGACCAATCAGCTATCAAATCAACGTCATATTGACAGTATGCCAGCTGGCTGACTGAGCCTGACTGGCTGCAAGTTGGGCGCAAGTCTGAGACTGTTGACCGTGACGATAAACGTATTTGTAACCCCCATTTATATTTAGCCCCTGCCACTACTGCCGCTGCAAGTAACACTTTCTAAGGCTAAATAATAATTAAGAATATTATCAAGATCCGAAATCGGGTCGGAAAGCGAAAACTGTATCACCAATTCACCATCTCTGTCATTCTTTATCGAAATGACAGAGATGGAATGTGGATGGAATGGAAATATGATTTCCGACCCGATTCCAAATCAAAAAAAATAACCCACAGATCGGTGGTCATGCATACATTTATTTCATGTAAAAAAATATATAATTGTCAATAGCTCATTAACATCTTTTTACCGATATAATGTGGCCAAGATGACTATAGATAAATCAATCTATAGGTACTTGATAAATAAGTTAAAACCTATGTAATAACAGTTTTAATCAACAAAAATAAACTGTATCAATGCATATAAAGTTCTTCTATTTAACATGTACTTATCAGAAAGAGGGTCATGCACAAAACCTAACATCGGAAATCTAAATTTAAATGTAAAGCCCTAAAGTCTGATTTTCTATGTCAACTTCCACACGTTACGCAACCAATCAATGGTCAGATATAATAACCCACAAATGAAGTGAGAAGGCAACACAGCATAAGAAACTCTGAGTTTCATTACACCACAGTACGATGTGACATAACCCTATCGTTATATTTTAGCTGTCAAGACTAGAGCTGAATGTCTCGGCTAAACTTGACTTTTCGTATCGACCGAACTCGGTTGATAAGTTGATCCATACGAGAAAAATGGATACAGTCGGGTTATTACAAAGTAAACTAGTTTCGATTTATTGTAGTGTTATCGGTTTATGTTTATCTGTAATATGACAAATTAACATAATAATTAAAGAGTGCATGTAGAAATAAATTGACACTAACATGCTCTGTATTTACCTTACCTATGTCCATACTGCCTGTATGAATTAATATAACAACAAAGGTCGGTCAATACCTGGTTAGTACAATACTCTTTGGTCAATACTATAGTACAATACTCTTTGGTCGATACGAAAAGTAGAGTTAAGTCGTGACTTCCAGTCAAAGAATAAAGGATTGCGCCTTGCTTTATTTGTTTGTCCCATGTTTTTTCCTTATACGGAATGGCAAAAGGAGCAGAGCCCATACGGCCATCGTCAGATGTTGTTGTTTTCTTTTATTCTATTATTTACATCAAGTGGGTCTTAGTCAAAGTCGAGTAAAAGGATTCACGGTCAAGTCTCCGTTAAAAAGTTATAGTATTCTCTTTGAAAATGGTGGCGCCTTAAGGCGCCTCTACTAAAAACTTCTATGGGAGTTTGGCCGACAACGTAAAAAGATACATTTCACCGCTTTATTGCACTTGCCCGCACTCACACACTCGAACACAGTGAATAAAACACAATTTTTACACCATTAAAATTTGAAATAATACGAATTTAGGAAAATTTGACAATATAAATTGCCATGGCGTTCCGTGGGGTACCGACTTAGAATAGTACCTCCCCCTCTCTTCCCGTGGGTGCCGTAAGAACCGGCTAAGGGAAATATCACCAGAGATGGGCAGCAGCATCCTCTGCGGAAAACGCTACCCACTGCGCTCGCCAACCCGCATGCCAAGCGTGGCGAGTAATGGCAAAACCCTCTATGATGAGCAACGAAAAAACCAGGCCCCCAGTCCCCGGCAGCTTCGCTATTCCGGGCTACGGTAGCGGTCCCGGTCACGGCGGAGCAAGGGGTGCTAAGAATCTCCGGAAGACATCCATCCAGGGGGCTACCACCCCCTGCATAAACGACGACTGGCCCTGGTAACACACAATATTCGCATGATGAGGACAGACGAGAAGCTAGCTGAGCTGGAAGAAGAAATGAGTAGGTTACATTGGGATATCCTGGGGTTATCAGAAGTCCGACGAGAGGGTGAGGACACGATATCTCTGAAATCCGGTAACCTACTCTACTACCGGGAGGGCGACCAACCGTCCCAAGGTGGTGTCGGGTTTCTCGTCCACAAGTCCCTTGTTAACAACATTCTTGATATCGACAGTGTATCGAGCAGGGTTGCGTACCTGATACTCAGAGTATCCAAGAGATATTCGTTGAAGGTTATCCAGGTATACGCACCGACCTCGGCACACTCGGATGATGAGGTGGAGGTGATGTATGAGGACATTAGTAGGGCCATACACACTTCTGAGACCTATTTTTATTTGACTGGCCTTGTGGCTCAGTTGGTAGTGTGTTTACGTCTACCTGCTGAACTGAAAGGTCGTGGCTTCAATCCCCACCCAGGGCAAACATTTGTGTGATGAGCATGGATGTTTGTTCTGTGTCTGGGTGTTTCTATTTTATTATTTTAATGTTGTTATGGGGGACTTCAATGCGAAGCTGGGCAGGAAATGCAAAAGTGAGTTGAGAGTGGGGCAATTTGGATATGGACAATGGAACCCCAGGGGACAGAAGGTGGCCGACTTTCTGGAGAAAGAGGGACTCTTCATGATGAACTCTTTCTTCCAGAAGCCACCTCATAGGTAATGAACCTGGTTGAGTCCCGATGGTTTTACGAGAAATGAGATATACTTCATCCTAACCACCAAGAAACAAATATTCAATGATGTCTCTGTGATGAAACTGTTTACCGCCGGTTTGGAAGATGCCTATAAGCTTCTGGAATGGAAAGGGCTCGGCATTAATATTAACGGCAAGTACATCACTCACCTTCGGTTTGCCGACGATATAGTAGTCATGGCAAAGTGGATGGAAGAGCTCAGTACGATACTCGAAGACCTCAATAGAGTTTCCCAACGGGTGGGCCTCAAAATGAACATGGACAAAACGAAGGTTATGTCGAACGCCCATGTAGTGCCCACCCCAATATCTGTGGGGAACTTCACTCTTGAAGTTGTTGACGAATACGTCTACCTAGGACAGACGGTCCGATTAGGCAGGTCCAACTTTACGAGGGAGGTCAATCGTCGTATCCAACTCGGCTGGGCAGCGTACGGGAAACTTAAAAGCGTCTTCTCGTCCAATATTCCCCAGTCCCTCAAGTCGAAAGTTTACAACCAGTGATGACATGCGGCACTGAAACGTGGTCCCTAACTATGGGCCTTATAAGGAAGCTCAAGGTCACGCAACGAGCTATGGAGAGGGCTATGCTTGGAGTCTCTCTACGAGATCGAATCAGAAATGAAGAGATACGTAGACGTACAAAAGTCACCGATATAACACAGCGGATTAGCAAGTTGAAGTGGCAGTGGGCAGGGCACATAGCACGTAGAACTGATGGGCGATGGGGCCGAAAGGTTCTCGAGTGGAGACCACGTACCGGCAAGCGCAGCGTAGAAAGACCAGCCACGAGATGGATGGACGACCTCATACAAGTGGCGGGAAGACGCTGGATGCGGGCCGCTTCGGTCTTATTGGAAATCCATGGGGGAGGCCTATGTCCAACAGTGGACTTCTTATGGCTGAGAAGATGATGATGATGATGGCGTTCCCGCCATAACTGGCTTTGGCTATAGTGTATAAAGAAAAAAAAATGGCTGTTATTCATTCATTACAGATTTTTTCTGTACTCATTCATTCATCGAAAGAAAGACTCTGTGGAGACTGTGGTCAGGCCGCCACCTTGAATATTGTATTGCTTTCGTCGGTAATTTTGTGTTTGCTTGTTAGATCATTTGTAAGCGTATCCGTGATATTTATTTTTAGAAAAATGATATGCTGCTTAGAAAATACCAGATCATTTAGCTATTTTAATATAAATTTCTGAAAATTTGTTGTCAATATTGACAAGCAGCTGAAGCAGGTTTGTATAATCCCAAAAAAATAGGTTGACGTATCCGCTTGTGTAAGGAGACACAGCAAAGTGTGTTCCTGATTTGGTTGCATTATACTAATCAATAACCCGATGTCTTTCCCAACAAGACATTTTTCATAAATTAATTGTAATTTTGCTTTAATCTGGATTTGTTTCAGATCAAAATGTCTAAGCGTGCCGCCGATGATAGCGGCAATGGCAGCGGCCAGCCTGCTATCAAGAAAGTTCACTTTGAACCACACCTCATCGGCCCTGTTTCCACACTGGAGGAAATGGACATCAAAGTCCTGCAATTCCAAAACAAGAAACTTGCTCAGGTTTGTATTTTCTAACATAACATTACAAGGTTTCAATTAAACTTTGATGTTACAGTAACTTATTAGAACAAACATGACATGTCATAATCAGCTGTTTATATTAGCTGCACTGTGTATTCAAACAAAACAATGTCAAGACCTAAATTGTAAAGATAAATTACACCAAGAACAGCAGCAAAAGCAGATTGTGCAATTGTTTTACCTAACCCTTCAAATATGTATGCATGTATAACCTATTTACTTTCCTTCCAGAGTCCTGTTTAGTGTCCAAATTTGTCTAAGTTGACATTGTATATCCTCTATGATCTTCAAACTATTTTTTGTTTTTTATTTGTAGCCATAAATATAAATTGTTTAAAAGGAATGACAACAACTTTATCTTTTATATAACTTTTGCCATCAGTAAGGACTAGAGTTGTGCCAGATATCTATATCTGTATCTTCAGATATCTAAGGGAAAAGAAAGATCCGAATCCATTACTTTATATTGAACAGATCTTTATGTTATTTAATTTTATTACATGTAAGTTTAGCAATTTTGTAAAATTTAACTGCTACCTATATTTTACATCGATAGCAATACTATGACATTCCTTTTAATTTAATATTTTTATAAATTTGCTAAATGTGTCATATTTTTTAAATTGACACTTGGCTAATTTATATCTTGTTAATCAAATGGTAGAACATTTATTGTAATGAGTAAACAGTATCATAATGAAACATCTTCATCAGAAATGCAAAACATGAGTTGTTTCTAGGATACACACACCCAGTGGATACCCACTGAGTAACAAAGTTGAGATTCATAACCGTATTAATGGATCTTGACACCAATGATCTTTATTTTTAACAATCGGCACATCCTAGTAGAGATATAAACAAATAATTAAATATTCGTAGACATTTCACACAACACCATCTACCCCAAACTAAGTAAAGCTTGTACTATGGAAACTAGATGGCTGATAAAATACATATATACTTTATACATACTTAAAATACATAGAAACATCTTTGTTCTGTGTCTGGGACACAGAACAAACAACCAAACTAATCATACAAATGTTTGTCCTGGGTGGAGATCGAACCCACAACCTCTAGCTTAGCAAGCAGATATTCTATCAATTGAGTTGTGAGGCCACTCATCAGATTCATCTCATTGATCAGTAGAGTTGAATGTCTTACATATTACTTATCTTATTGTTTTATTTATGTCTTTTATTAATATGTAAGACATATTATGTCTTACATATTAATAAAAGGAAAACAAAATATCTGACTGTAAAATGATGCCTAATATACAAACATATGTGAAAAATGATAACATAGACAAGTATGCTATTAGTACCATACATGATTATGTACATACTAACATCACATGTATAATATAAATCTGAATAGAGTTAAACATTACAGTATTTAAAAAAAAAAAAGTTTAAGTTCTTTTAACATAAAGCCAAGAAAGTATATACAGTCTATACAGGGTGGCTGTTTGAACACTAGTAATATTGATATTGAGCGTTCAGTACTCGATTCTCGTTCAAATGACCAAACAATCGGTGGTTAATATTCAAGCTAATTATCCTGAGCAAACACAAAAATATGGACACTTAAACCACGCGCGTCGAGAATACATGCAAGCCGCGCGATCACTGCGTAACATATGTACACATCTATCATCATGAATTTAATTTATTACTTATTAATTTTTGTACTTATTATTGACATGTTATATTTTACTTTTAATATTTGAATTTTATAATTATGACTAAGTTTAAGCAATGTGCAATTGGTGTCAACTGTTCATTGTAAATAAATAAATAATCTAGCTCGCTTGGCGCGTGAGAGTGCGCAGCGTCCATTTTCTGGAATCTTGGGAAAAACTGAGGCTATTTTTTTTTAAATTTATTTCAGTTTTATTTTTACAAATTTCAGATTACCACTAATTAACATATCCTTGGATATTCCTAGTTTTCAAGCAGTCAGTCTGTATATCAGTAAATAAAGGATAATTTAATGGAACTTTTTTATTGATTTTTATTGATTGGTTTTTTAATGATCAATAAACATTCCAGAGAATTGAACAACGTCACAGATGTGAGGCAGAACTTCGAGCGAGGATTGAGCAGTTGGAGAAGAGGCAGACACAGGATGACGCCGTGCTCTGCGTCGTCAACCGATACTGGAACCTGCTCAATGAAGACATTAGAGTGCTGCTGCAGAGGTTCGACGCTGAGACGGCTGATGAATCAGAGAATAAAAGTAAATTTTATGCATTAATTAGCTTGAAAACTATGTTCATCTTTACCATACAAGTGTCATAGAATATGTTTAGCGTTCCGTACCCAAAGGATAAAAACGGGTCCCTATTACTAAGATTTCGCGGTCTGTCCGTCCCTCCGTCTGTCACCAGGCTGTATCTCATGAACCGTGATAGTTAGACAGTTGAAATTTTCACAGATGATGTATTTCTGTTGCCGCTATAACAACAAATACTAAAAATCAGAATAAAATAAATATTTAAGGGGGCTCCCATACAACAAACGTGATTTGTTTGACGTTTTTAGGGTTCCGTACCTCAAAAGGAAAAAACGGAACCCTTTTAGGATCCCTTTGTTGTCCATCTGTGCTTCTGTCCGTCCGTCGGGATGTCAAGACCTGTATCTCGGGAACGCGTGAAAGTATCGTGTTGAAATTAAAATTGTATACGCAAATCCATAATATCTTGCTGCAGAAAGAAAAATAAAATTTCTCTGTTTTCATAAAAAAAAAGTTATAGACGAATATGTCGTAAAATCGCATATTTCGACACTCTCAAGGGAATCAAAACCTATGGGATACTTCCCGTTGACCTAGAACTATGAAATTTGGCAAGAAGCATTGTGTTAGAGTACAGATATAGGAAAAAGTCCGAAAACTGGCCATATTTAATTTAATCCCAAAAAAATAGGGTCATAATGTAAGGAATGAGGGTCCAAATTTTAAAGTGAATTAACCATATCATGATGGGTTTCATATGAAAGAGCTTCATTAGCATAAGCTAAAACAGGTTTTTAAATGTTTTTCGGTATATGAAGGAAAATATAAAAAAAAATATGATTTCCCCCTTTTATCTACTAGTTTGTACGGAACCCTCGGTGCGCGAGTCCGACTCGCACTTGGCCGGTTTTATTTTTTATTAACACAAAACAGGGGTAGTTATTACATAAGTATCTGATGTGTGTCTGTCTCTGGGAACATGCTCCCTACTAGATGAACCAATTTTTAACCCTCAACGACAAAAGAGGGGTGTTATAAGTTTGATGTGTGTATCTGTTTGTTTTTCTGTGTCATTGTAGCTCTGAAACAGATGGACCGATTTTGATCTAGTTTGTTATTATTTGGTTTATTTATTATTTAGTTTGTTATGTTATTTGATTGAGAATGTTCTTTTGTTTTGTTTGAACGTTTTTTGTTGGGGGTTTTGAGTTTTCTAAACTAATACTAGATAGTTTAGCAACGTCATCCACAGCACTTTCTATCCCACTGCTCGATGCTGGCTGCCTCTCTCTTATCATGCCACCTGCTTTGATCCTGTGCCAATTTTTACGTCGGTGATTCTTAAGTTTTTTTTTTTAAAGGCTGCTTCTTTTTTTAACGCGAATAAGTTGTTGTTGTTTCAAGAAAATATTTTCAGCCCTATTCATCATTTTGTTTATCCATAGATGAGAATGAAGCCACCACGTCATTCCTGATGCAGCTATCCACGTGGGACAAAGAGGAGCTGGACGCTCAACTCGCGAACCGAGTGCAGGTCAGCAAACGGGCCGTGGCCAAGGTTCTGCAGGCGTTTGATAGACTCCAGCAGAGAAACGATAAGATCTGGCGCGCCATCAAGGGCGAGGGAGAAGGTATGCGTTAGGCCTAGGCCGCACTACGGTTTTTTCCCGCGAGCGGTAACCGCTATAAACCGCGAAACCGCTCGAGACGGTACTAAATCAATCGCGGGGAAAAACCGCAAGTGCGGCCGCTTGTATTCGTTTTCCTGTTTCATAAACTCACGCGGTTAAAAACCGCTGCGGCTTAACCGTAGTGCGGCCTTAGCCTTACTATTATACATATAACCAGCTGGCCCAGCATGGAAGGTAGATAAACCGTTTTTATATACATTGACTTATAACAATGTATATAAAAACGGTTTATCTACCTTCCATGCTGGGCCAGCTGTTGTCAATGTCTGTACATACTTTATTTCCTCTGAAAGATGGTTAAAACGATTGAAAGACTATGTAGTACTTGTCTATGTTCCATGCTAACCCTGCTGGTATTTATAAGGGAGTTGTTTCTTGTATGCATTTATTAATCTACTGTCAGTTGTGCGTGATTGCGTATATATGTCGCAGCCAACACAGAAAAATAAGCCGTATTACATTGCGACAAGGCGGCATACAAAACTGAGCTGTTTTCTAATTTCTATAGTGTTATCTTGTTCAAACGGAATAATGTCGTGATACGTTCTCCGAAGCGGCGTTTTGGTTTTCTAACATTTACCTGTCACATTCTGACCCCACTTCCATCTTGAACAATGCAATGTTTGTCCCCTGGGGTTTTTTTTTATTTTTTTTATTAAGTATTTAAGAAATTCATTAAGTATTATTTTCGGGTCGACGGGTAAAAAAATGGATATTTGATAGCAGATGAAATGGCATCAGCGCAATTTACCATATAGTGAAATTTGTATGTCATTTGACTATGTAGTATCTTTCCACGGTTCCCGCAGAAGGCGCCCCGGCTCCTTCATTAGACGAAGTGATCCGAGCTACGAACGAGGAAGTGACCGTAGAGAACCGGCGGCTGCAGGCTCTGAGCACCACCCTCCACGAGAGCCACCACGCCATGACGCTGCGGGTGGCGCAGCTGCAGGACGCGGTCAACAGCCGCGACACGGAGAACGCAGAGCTCAAGAACCAGATCGACGATCTGCAGTATGAGCTCTTGAAGGTATATCATCAAACAATCAGATCGACGACCTGCAGTATGAGTAAGTGTAATCACTAGATGTACTCATATAACGATGAACCGTCCTCCCCAGATCCGTTCCCGCAACGACAAACTGGAGAACCACCTGGCTGAGGCGATAGAGAAGCTGAAGAGCTACCACCAGTCGGGCGCGAGCTCGACGACGGGCCCGGCGGCGGCGGTCGCGCATGGCGGCGGCGCGCTCGCCGCGGCCAAGCTGGAGGACGTCGCCGCCGAGCTCGAGGAGCAGCGGGAGCTCGCCAACAACAGGCTCGCCGAGCTCGACAGGCTCCACAGGCAACACAGGGACACGCTCAAGGAGGTCGAGAAACTCAAGATGGATGTGAGTACTGCCTTACAATCCTCTAAACCGACTGATTGCGCAAGTGAAGTGAGGCCTTGACTCAGTTTCCATTATTCAAGCTGAAACCTGCAAAAAAAATGTCAAAATCTCGAGTGACCACATGACTGTAGGGAGTAACTACCAATCCCACTTTCAGTTAGATATTTTGATGTTATCTGCAGTAAATAAGAAAAATACAAGTCCACTTAGGGTCTCACTCCATTTGCGCTGTCACTTGGTTTCGAGAATCGACAGGCAGCTCTGTGACTATTTTGTATCGAATGGAAAAATGGTGAAGTCATATGACTGGCCTCGCAGCTCGTTGGTAGTGTGTCTGTCTGTTAAGCTGTAGGTCGTGGATTGGATATGTTTGATAAGCATGGGTGTTTATTCTGTGTCTGAATGTTTCTATGTATCTTCTTTTATCTTGTTTCCAATAGTACGAGTACAAGCTTTGCTTAGTTTGGGCTGGATAATGTTGTCCAACATATATAAAAAAATAATTACTGATGTAAATATAATGTCGGAGCAATGTAAGTAACTTCAGTATTTTGTCGATTTAGGTCGTTTTTAACTGACTGAAAGTAGGGTTATCAATATGTTTGTAATGTTTGTTAACTCGTAACTCCGTCATTTATAAAATATAGATAGGTACAATTATTTTGTTTAGGCTCAGTCCCCCCCTCGTTCCAGATCCGTCAGCTGCCGGAGTGCGTGATAGTGGAGACGACGGAGTACAAGTGCCTGCAGAGCCAGTTCTCGGTGCTGTACAACGAGTCCATGCAGATGAAGACGGCGCTCGACGAGACGCGGCTGCAGCTGCAGAGCGCCAAGAACCTCCACATGAGGCAGATTGAGATGATGGAGGTCTGTTCACTCCCTCTTCAAACCGCTCCCTTGCCGGTTCACGCGTCGCATTAAATTTAACACAAAAAGTCTAAGAAACGAGTTTCTCAGACTTTTTTTGTGTTAGATCTATGATTGACCGCTAACTCGCCTGATAATAAGCGACGTTGTGGCCGAGAATGGAGCTCGTCGATCTAGATGTTAGAAAAGTTACGTTCATAGTCTGAGATATAGACTATGAAATTGCGTAATCTTTCTAATTAGTGATCCTCAGACGGTTCGTTTTCTCCGTTCGCGTTATAAAGTTATAAAAAGCGCGCCTCTACCCGGAGAACGTAACGTAACGTAACGTAACGCTATAAAACACAGCCTGACGTGACTAAGGGATCATATAGCTTACTATTTGAGAAAGGATTTTAAAAATCTGTTCAGTAATTCCAGAAATTATGTAATACCAACAAATTTACAATTATTTTTTGCTCTTTATATAAAGGTACGATTATGCATTCTTATTGGATTTTACGCTTATTAAAATAATTGTACTTGTACATATTATATTACAACATATTTTTCGACTCATTTAAATTAAACAAATTTTAACGGATTTATCGCGGTCTCACCTGTACCACAAACGCAACAAAGTGTTCGAAACGTCAGGGCATAAAATTATATAAAATATACGCGATAAATCCGTTAAAAGTAGTTTAGTTTCAATGAGTGACATTCGCAACTGTTACTTACTGATTGTCAACCGCGCGATTAAATTCTTCAACTTTCAGAGCGAAGAACTATCCCGTCAAAAGGCGCTCCGTGCCGAGATGATCCAACTGGAAGACGTTCTCGGGCAGCTGCGGAAGGAGTACGAGATGCTGCGCATCGAGTTCGAACAGAACCTCGCCGCTAATGAACAGACCGGGCCCATCAACAGGGAGATGAGGCACCTCATCACCTCGCTGCAGAATCACAACCAGCAGCTCAAGGGGGAAGTGCACCGGTACAAGCGGAAGTACAAGGACACCAGTCAGGAGCTGAACAAGGTTAGTGGCATGAACAGACGGGCTCCATTATCAGAGAGTTGTGGCTTGTCATCACCTCGCTGCAGAACTACAACAACCAGGATTTTGTGTAGACAAAAACCCTTTTCGAGAAAGGGACGTAGCATTTTTCATCTCCCTCATTCTCCACCTGTAAATTTAAAACCTTTCAGTTGATTGGCTGCTATATCATTTGATATTTCCTGTGAAGCATGTCGTATGGAACCATCTTAGTAGAAAAATAGTACCTAACTGTATTCCGGCAGACAGCCTTTCTAAGGAGCCGGTTCCTATCCTAGGCTTAGTGTATTTACTATCTTTGACCACACTAACCATAAATAAAGTAGGCCTAATAATGTTTGTATGTACCAGGCGCGCAAAGAAGCGGAGGAGGCGAGCGCGCGGGGCGGCGGCGGCGGCGCGGGGGCGGGCGCGGCGCCGCCCCCCGACCCGCCCGACGAGAAGCCGCTCGCGGTCAAGAAGGAGGAGCCGGACCCGGAGGTACTACTCACGCTACTTACTCGCTTGCTGGAGAGTGGAGATATATATTTTGAAATTGTGTTGATACATCTAATCTTGACCGCAATCTTCGGTAGTGCGTTGCGCATTTATCCATACAACATGATGAAACTGTCTTGGAAACTGCTAAACTGATCGTATTAAAATTTTGTACAGATATAGCTGATTGATAGCGTCGAGACAGGTTACATTTCACCATCACATATTTTTGATCAGTACGCGGGTAATACCTCTGATCACAGCTAGTTTATGAATAGTTATTTAAAGTAGGCACACGTTGGACACTATACAACGGCGCGCTAATTTATTGACATACGCAAGTTGACGACTTTCTATAACGCACACATATGTATGTCGAGGGTTGTTGGCTGGGTGCCGGTCGCTCGTGCCCGCGACCGGGATTGGAACGTTTGAAGCCCGCAACGCTTGCTTCGACTGACTGTGCCGTGCAGGCAAATTCCAGCAAAGAGTAGAGCCAGCGCGGGGAATGTGCGAGGAACCTGAGATATGGGAGACGGAGAGTGACTATTCTGTATGTAATACCTACATACTATTAATGTATTCTGTGGTGGTTCAGTCACGAATAAAAACATTGACAATGAATGCGCAGAATGGGTCTGTTTGGCGAGGAAGTGATGCCTCCGTCGCACTTTTTTTAAAGTAAATAGATTTACGTTTGACCTCCAACTGATGGTAAGCGACCGCTTGGTCGCGAGAATGGAGTAGGTAGATCTAGAAGATATTCACTCTAGCCTTGGAAATTCCAAGATTATAGTTCTCAGGGAACAGGGAAGGCGGCACGGAGTTCCACTCTTGCGCAGTACGCATCAAAAATGTGGACCTAAATAGCTGTATTTGCGAATTTTGAGCATTTCAATGAGAAATGAATGATAATGGGCCGACCTTCTGCTTGTCCTGTTGTGGATATATGATTAATAGGGAAGGTGCGTGAATTATGCGTATTAGTATTTATGCTGCGGCTCTCTGTTGATGATGGTAGCTGTAGCTGTGTGTCGCTTGCAGGGCGGCGAGGGCGAGGGCGCTGCCTGCTCGGCGGCGGCCAAGGAGCACGCGCGCGCCAAGATACAGGAGCAGGACCAGATCATCAAGGATCTCAAGCAGCAGCTCAAGTGAGACGCGCAATATCCTATTACACTACTTCACATTATAAATTAAACAATTTTAGGGATATAGAGAAGAGATCCTTAGACGTACGACTCACCAACGTAGCACAGCGGATTAGCAAGTAGAATTGGCAGTGGGCAGGACACACAGCATGTAGAACTGATGGCCGATGGGGCCGAAAAGTTCTCGAGTGGAGACCCCGAACCGGTAAGCGCAGCGTAGGAAGATCAGCTACAAGGAGACAGAATACCTCATACAAGTGGCAGGAACACGCTAGACGCAAGCCGCGCGTCAATCGGTCTTACGGATTTCCAAACCCGAACAATTTTTTTTTCTAAATATTAAAGTAAATACATACTTAAAATACATAGAAACACACAGACACAGAATAAACGCCATGCTCATCACACAAAAGTTTGCCCTGGGTGGGGATCGAACCCACGACCTACAGCTTAGCAGGCAGACATAATACCAACTGAGCTGTGAGACCAGTCATAATTATGTCATTGTGATATTATCTGAACGATGGTTATGTTTCCAGGAAAGCGGTGAACGAACAGAAAGAATTGAAACTGTTACTGGATATGTATAAGGGAGTGAGTAAAGAGCAGCGCGACAAGGTGCAATTAATGGCGGCCGAGAGGAAGGCGCGCCAGGAGCTCGAGGACCACCGGCAGAAGGCCAAGATGGCGCAGGTATCATTATCATCAACCTATAACAGCCCACTGCTGGGCATAGGCCTCCCTTTGCTTGTGCATTCACCTCTGTCTCTGTCCCTTGCTAATCCGGTGGAGTTAAAAGAAAATACAGTCTGTATTTTCTTTTAACTCCGTCATTTATAAACCGATAAAAAAAAAACTTTATTTATTTGAAAGGATATACTTGCCTTTCAGATTGGCATACCGCAACATTGCTTAACATCAGGCGAGTTGGTTAAGCGCAAACCTTTTCTTGTATACAGAATACACACTAATTGTTTTTCTAAAAAAAATGTGTTTAGATGGTTATTTGAAATAATAATTTGCAGGAGAGCAAACGCGAGAGACGGCTGGCAGATGAAGACGCGCTGCGGAAGATCAAGCAGCTCGAGGAACAGAAGTACGAGCTTCAGAAGCAGCTGTCGTGCGCGCGGCCCAGCGCCGATCCACACAACGCCTTCTCGCGGCCCTTCGCGGGCAGCCAGGTTACACAGAACTGATATACTGCTTATTACGAGTCAAGATACCTCTCACACTAAAAAAAAAAACAACATACTCTTGACGGGTTCGATATCTTCAAGTTGATACTCTTATCAATCCACATATACCACTTAAAGTTTTCCTGTACTCCTATACAAAAACATTCGGAGTCGGGTTGGAAACTCGGAAACATGTCATTTCCATACAGAATGACAGATATAGAGATATAGTTTCCGACCCGATACTCCCGGACAAAAAAATAATAATGCCTAGTTAGAAAAAATAAAATACGCCATAATATCTCGACCATTTGCTAATGAAGTCTATTTGTGATTCGATTTATTTACTATATATCGAGACATTACTTTAATTCTGAATCGAAATATTGCAGGAGGAAGAAGCCCTCTTGAACGAGATGGAAGTCACGGGGCAGGCGTTCGAAGACATGCAGGAGCAGAACTCGCGGCTGATCCAGCAGCTGCGGGAAAAGGACGACGCCAACTTCAAGCTGATGTCGGAGCGGATCAAAGCCAACTCGCTGCACAAGCTGCTCCGGGAGGAGAAGCAGCTGTTGCAGGAACAGGTCGGTTAGAAGGTGCTTTCATATCATGTCACAGGTCGCGTAATGTGGGCCTGTAAAGTTGTCGTGAAAGTCGCGTAGTGTATGCCTTCAAAACTATCATGAAAGTTGCGTAATGTGTGCCTCTAAAGGTTTAATGATAGTCGCGTAATGTGTGGATGTAAAGCTGTCCTGATAGTCACGTAATGTGTGTCTGTCACACTGTTATAAAAGTCGCGTAATCTGTTCCTATAAAGCTGTTATGACAGTCGCGTAATGTGTACCTGTAATGTTATGAAAGTCGTGTAATATGTACCTGTAAAGCTGTTATGACAGTCGTGTAATATGTACCTGTAAAGCTGTAATGATAGTCGCGTATTGTGTACCTGCAAAGTTGTCATGAAAATCGCGTAATGTTTACCTATAAAGTTATGAAAGTCGGATAATGTGTGCCCGTAAAGCTGTAATGATAGTAGCGTATTGTGTACCTGTAAAGTTATTATGAAAGTCACGTTATGTGTACCTGTAAAGATATGAAAGTCGCGTAATGTGTACCTGTAAAGTTATGAAAGTCGCGTTATGTGTACCTGTAAAGTTATGAAAGTCGCGTAATGTGTACCTGTAAAGTTGTAATGATAGTCGCTTATTATGTGTTTGGTGACTAAACTGCCGCTCGGAGTGTGTAGTTTCCAACTTTTCTTCATTTCCTTGTTTATATCATCGTAACACTTTACAAACTACTTCCGACAGGTGCTCACCCGGGACCAGCAAATCGAGTCAATGGGTGCGGTTGCGCGACGACTCGAGGAGAAAGAGCGTCTGCTGCAGGCGACACTGTCTGCGGTCGAGAAGGAACTACTGCTGCGGCAGCAGGCGATGGAGATGCACAAGCGGAAGGCGATAGAGTCCGCGCAGTCCGCAGCTGATCTCAAACTGCACCTCGGTATGTATACTGCGGTTCCTCTATAGAATGGAATGCCTTACTTCCTTGTTTCTTGGAAACTAGGCGATGCGGACAGCATGCTGGGTACGCTCCCAAGTTGTAGTGCGTTTGAGCAATTGGATTGTCGTTAGATTTTTATCGGTTTGGGATAATCGATTTGCTTTTTGTGTAGTAGTTCAGTTAAGTATGACCCCGCCTCGACCCAAAGAGGGGTGTTATAAGTTTTACGTGTATCTGTATATCTGTCTATGGCATCGTAGCTCTCAAACGGATTGACCGATTTTGATCTAGTTTTTTTGTTTGTAAGAGGATTTCATCTAGCGTGTTCTTTAACTTATGTTTTATCAAAATCGGTTCAGCCGTTTTTTTTTCTTTTTTGGTCGGGGGTTTTTGAGTTTTCTAAACATATACGGCCATACCGAAAAACGTTATTTAACTTTAAGCATTGCTTAACATATTATGTCAACTTCTCGCTGACACATAATGACACTTGCGGAAAGAAGACAGAGAATTTAAGACGATGGTTAAAGTTAAGTAACGTTTTTCGGTAAGGCCGATACTTGTTACTTCTGCCAACTGTACAACAAAAATATTTGTAAAAGAAAAGGTCGAATACTACTATGATTATATTTTTTCTTTCTTTCAGAAAAATATCACGCGCAAATGAAAGAGGCGCAACAAGTGGTAGCAGAAAAAACAAGCGCACTAGAAGCGGAGGCGTACAAGACGAAGAGGTTACACGTAAGTACGCGATCAAGTGTGAAGGTTTTACTATGCTCTCGATATTATGTTGTTTTTCTTGTTGTTTGGTTTACAGGAGATTTGGTTGGTCCTTCTGGCATGTTGACATGTGAGTAACTTCTCCTAAAATCTAATATTGATATAAATAAATAAAGTTTCGCACTCATAGCTTCCCACTAGGATTCTTATCGGGGTTGCCATATAACACGTGCAAAGACAAAGGCAACTGACACCCACATACATACATGTAAAAAAATACATTTTCATAAAGCGCCATCTAGCCACAAACGAAAAATAAAAGTAAAATTTTAAGGTCGCGTTACGTGTATTTCTTTACATGAAGGAGAAGAAAAGAGAGAAAGAGAGCTATATATTTCGACGCTACGGAATTGGAGAGAAAGAGAGCGATATATTTACACAACAGCGCAATATGACCGAATTAAATAAGATTGCGTATGTGCGCGTTGTTTTCGCCTCAGACGCTACATATGAACAGCTGAGGTATTACGATAAAGTTGTGTTTTTAATATTTATCATTGTGTTTTTTTATTATTTACGTTTGTGGCCTGTGAATGTGTGACTATACCGTGACGAGTCATTTAAAATATTAACTTCTATCACGTGTACGGTGTTTAGGGTTCCGTACCCAAAGGGTAAAAACGGGACCCTATTACTGAGACTCGGCTGTCTGTCCGTCCGTCCGTCCGTCTGTCACCAGGCTGTATCTGATGAACAGTGATGATGTATTTCTGTTGCCGCTATAACAACAAATACAAAAAAATAGGATAAAATAAATATTTAAGGGGGGTCCCATACAATGATTTTTATGCTCGATATTGATAACGGCAACAGGTAGATGCTTGAAATATTCACAGAATATTGAGTTATATTATTGACTTTAAAAATAAATAATTTAGAGGGGCTCCCATACAATAAACGTGTTTTTTTGCAGTTTTTATAGATAATGGTACGGAACCCTTCGTGCGCGAGTCCGACTCGCACTTGGCCGGTTTATATTTAATACAGATTTTATAAAAATCCATACTTAAAGACATAAATATTTGTCCTAAATGGGGTGTGGGGATCAAACTCTTAACCTACAGTTTAGAAGGTAGATATACCACCAACTGACTCACTTATACAGTAAGCTCGGAAAGAGAAGCTGCTGTACATCCCATGTTATTCTATTCCTCCTCTTCAAGTACTTACGAGTGAAAGAAAGTGTGAATAGTTGTAGTGATATCGATAAAGAAACCTCGTACGTTAATGACTTTCGTACGTCTAAAGAAAATTAAAATAATTCTAGTGATATCGATAAAGCAACATCGCCCTTGTGTCATAGGAAGAGCTGGCCATCCTCCGGCGCAAGGCGGAGCGCATGAAGAAGATGGAGCAGGCCGGCAGCAGCATGGACGAGGTCCTGCTAGAAGAGATCCGCGAGTACAAGGAGACCCTCACCTGCCCCTCGTGCAAGGTAACTGAGCGTATAATGCGAAATTATACTTCTTGATGTTCGCAGTTTGACTTTTTACTCTGGACCACGTCGAAGTCAAATGAAAGGTTTATGATTTCAGATCGTAGTATCTATGTAAAGGTAAATGTATCTATGTAAGTAAGGTTTTAGCAAACGCACCCGAAAATATACGAATTAAATTAAGACGTCTTAAGTTTTCGTTCGTTCCCCGCAGGTGAAGCGCAAGGACGCAGTATTGACAAAGTGCTTCCATGTGTTCTGCTGGGACTGCCTGCGCACGCGCTACGAGACTCGCCAGCGCAAATGTCCCAAGTGCAACGCGGCCTTCGGAGCGAACGACTACCACCGGCTCTATCTCTCCACCTAGACCAGACGACACGGTTCACGGTGACACTATTTTAACAATTTTAGAATCGCCTTAACATGAATAGTATACTTTTTTGTAAAGAAACCAAGAGAGCAAATTCACGTTTTAGGTTAAGCGCTCTTCCGATAGCCACAGATTCACATAGTATCTTGTGGGTGGTACAGCTTATCCATGAGAAATTCCATTTTTATTCGAGATATTATCGTTTCATTTTCTTCTTCGATTGACTGCGTATTCTTCTGTTATTAAAACGGACATAGCATAAAAAGTGTTAAATAAAAGAAAAATAATATACTGTTCTAGTTAGGCGGTTCAAAGTTGTCTCAAATTCAGCAGCGCGACGTATCTTGATTCTGATCGCAATGCCACTATATCGATTTCAACTGTGATCAATTCTGCGAACAATTGTTCCGTGATAATTTGGACAAAATAAAGATTTTTTTGTGTTTATGAAAACACACGACTGTATGAACGATAAGTAATAATAGTAATGTAGGAAAAAAACATTATGTTATGCCGTTTGTCGCTATTTGATTGATTTCATTTTTCCACTACCAAGGCGGCTTTATCAAGGTCAGAGTTTTAAGTATCTTCTAAGTCTACATACATCATCGTATATCACATATTTCTTCCCAACAGATGTAAGCTGTCAAGCTCTGACGAATTCGTCTTTAAAAATATGAGAAAACAAAATAAAAACTTGTAGAATATTTTTTCTCGCATTGAAACATGTACCCCGCAATCAAAATCAAGGTACAGAATTGCGCTGCAAAAAACTGCGTTATATATCTGTAAATAGAATCGCAAATCGCTCGTGTCGATACGTGTGCTCGTATCAACAATCGATACGAATACATATACCGAATAAAAATAAATCGAATTGTGCACAGAATCTACAATCGATTAAATCCGGTGACAAACCAAGAGTTAGTATGTAATATAATATTACTTCTATCTTCGGTTTTGGTCTCCTTAAATCTAGATAAATTAATTTCTGACTAGGAAAATATGAATTGAACTAGATAAAGTACTTATCGTGAAGTATGCAAAGGTTATTTGCATTATGCAAATGTTATTTTTATAAATAAATTTACGATGTCTTTTTTTTGCTGTCGCTCCAATTATGAAGCGCCCGTGCAGATATTTTCATTATTCAACAGGCATGCTGATTGTTTTTTTTTTTTTATATCTCGTCAAAAAGACTCCTAAGTATTATATATAATTCTCTTAAAGAGCACTTTCTCTGTTATATCACTAAAGCAGGATGGTACTCTTTGCAGAATATTCCTATCAGTTTTTATTAGATGTCAATACTGTTTTTTTTTTTTTATTTGTGATAACTGCAATATTTTTTGTGTCTAAATGGAGCATACACCATTATTTTTTTATGACAAACATTGTACTTATCATGAGGAGTAACTTTTTCCATGGGACTATAATACTTACTGCAATCATGAAAAATTAAAGGTAGCAAAAAGTACTTTGATCTACGGGAAAAAATGAAACGGCTGATTTTATTTTCTCGATTTCATGTTTGGTTCCAGTCATCAAAAAAATAATTAGTGATGTTATTCATTAATTTTGTAAAAATGTTGTTGATTACCTAAACATTTCATTTTTGTTATTAGTTTTTTTTTGCGAGATCTGACCCTATGCAAAAGTTCCAATAGGTCTGTTAAGATGGACTTTTAATATAAAAAAAAAGATATATAAATTTAATAATTCCCATGTGTAAAATTTAATATGAAATTATAGCTGTTTACTATCGTAAAATTCCATTTATTAAGTTAAAATAATGAAGTATAGCGATATTCGAATAATTTCGATGCATTTCAGCAGTGTTGTTGTAACATTAGAACCAAATTTATATTGATGTTGTACAGTAAGATATATCATGAACTCGAACAAGTGTACGAAATCTATATTTATTTAAGATTTACAATACAGTAATACCCCGCTTTACGCGACCGATAGGCTAATTTATATTTTCGAACCAAATTGCCTCGCTTTACGCAGATCAGTTACATAAATATATATGTATGCCAATCTGCGTAAAGGGGGTAAGTTTAGTAGTCGGTTAAGTCGGTTTTATAACGAATGTGTTGAATTATGAAAATATAAAGAAAAACATTGTTAAGATGTTTGCTGGAGTTTTTTTTTTTGTAGTGACAGTCACAAAGAATACCAAGAGACAAATATATGTTTATATTCAAATTTTAAATTAAAACATTACATAGAGTTTTCATTGAATAAAAGAGTTTTAAACTATTACAACAAAAAGGACAACGAGCGGACTAGTGACCAAGGAGATCTCATCGGAAAAATCGGAGCTGTCATTTGACACTAATCCTTCATTCATTAAAAAACAGTAAAATTGGTATGATGGCTCGGACTATATAATATTTGGTCATTTACAAACTAACTAGTCGGTAGAAATTCGCACTTTCTTTGACAATTCTGATAAAACAATGTATTTCTTGAGATTATATTTTTTTCTGACACGTTTTCCGTAAAATAGATGAACAATGTGTTTTCGGAATTCAAATATTGATTCATGTCTTGTACTATAGTTTTGACTACTTTTTAAAAGAAAACCCCTAGCACAGAATATATAATAGTGTGCCCCTATATACGCGAATGTAACTTATTTCACTGAACGTATCGTTCGCGTAAAGCGGGGCCTTATGAACTTTGAGTGTGTGTGAGTGCGCACTGACTTCAGAGTGAGACGGGATGTATGTAATTAATGTTAGCTAGTAAATAAGTAACAGCCCACTGACTGATATATTTATATATTTTAGTTTTATTCATTGGGCTCTGTACTCTCTGTATCGGTGAATGCGTCTTATTTTTTTACAGTGGTTACAGGATTATGTTCGGTCTACGGATCGTTTATTGAGACAGTATTTATGGTTAAGTTTGTTATTAGACGGACGTTTATGTCGTCGATTATGTCTAAATATTAGGATTCCGGTATGTAACTTAGCTACATTTATTTGTAAAATTTAGGTTAAATGTCTCACAATATTTTTCTACTGTTTGTCTTGGGTAAATCATTTAACGAAAATGTGTGTATTGGTTTGTTATTATTCAATTATTTCTGTCTCTTAAAATTTGTTTTCGCAGTAAATAAAAATTGGAAGACGCTAGTTGTAAGCTGTTTCAATTAGGTCTTTGGACATACATGCGGGAGGCCTGTGCCTAGAAGTGGAATTCTTTTGGCTAAGATGATGATGATGACAATTTAATATTATGATTCAACTTGCAAAAGAAAACAGTATTTTCAAATCAGTTTCAGAATAAGCGAGGAAAATACTAATACAGTTAACTGTTGCTAATTTATTATCACAGATCCTAGGTTGCTAGCCGGACGTGTTTTCGTAAAATGATATTTCCCATTTCACCGTGAAAAATAATGAACATGTTATTTTTTTTTTATTTATTCAAGTTTTTTTTTCAACATGTCATGACTACATAGTAGATAATTGGAGAAATAACATTTACATATGTATAAATGTCAATCAAAGGCATGCATATTTTGATTTCTACATGTTAAATAGAGACACTTACCTTACAAAATTATGTGGTACATACATAAATGTAAGTTATCATGTATAACATAAGGATTAAAACTGTGTAAACTCCAAAATATTATTATATATTTGAAAGTATGTATTTATGTTATATTGTGTAATGGTGACGTGGAAACCACTTACGGCCGTTTCTTGGGCGATTGATATTATTTTTGTGTCTTTCTATTCGAGCAGTGGGATATAAATAATAATAATGATTACCTGAGAATCAGCCTCTATCACTATCTCTAAAGACGATATTAAAAACAAAGTTTTTGAAACAAATAACCCTTTTTTTATAAATGTATTCAGTTTTAACTATTTCATTTTTATTTTGTTTCAATATTTCCATTATAACTTTTAATTATAATTACTGACCCAAAAAATATCTAAGTTCAACGGTTAAATATATTTTTACATGCACAGAAATGGTTGCCATCCAGGTAACATTTCTATACATGTAAAAATATATTTAGATTATGATTGTAAAATAATGGTTTCACTGTCACGATTTCTATATATTATACCGCCAATTACACTTAGCCCTACTAATTGTCCCCACCAGTGTGGCTCAATATTTTTTTTGCTATCCCCACCGGTAGGGCTGATTTGAAATTTTATTCGATATACATAACTTACGAAGATGCTGTCGTTTTTTAAAACTGGCATATTTCCAGAGGTCAAACGAACGCCGCAAGATACAGTATAGGTACAGACAACTCCTACAATCATATTTATATATGTAGCGACTCTGCTATGCATAAGTTGCGAGTAATCTTGCACAACCGCTAAGCGCCTACTCTTATATCAATCTACAGACACACAGTGCATCTCGTTCTATTCTATCGTATAGCTCGTATATCTTCTGGCGCGCGGCTAGTAGTATACTCATACTGAAGTTTCCGGTCGAGCCGGCAGGTCGTATGTAATCGTTGCATTATGCCTAAACTGCAAAGTGCGTCTGGTTTCCTAACGGTTACATTGTATTAACCTGGCTAGAGGAACATTTTTACTATTCGTTATCTTACCTTCAGTTCTTCCAATTCTCGGACTGTCTCTTTATATGGTTGATGCGTACAGAAAATGTCGCTCAAAACGCGCAACGAAACATAGGCGTGGGGTTTTACAGTTACAAATACTTAGGTCGTCGTTGCAAGGGTAAATTACGAAATCTTAGCCCTTTAGGTAGGAATTGGTATAAAAATAAATTAAAGGTAGCCTCCAGCGGTGGGGTCTAGTAGGAATAAGTGTAATTGCTGTAGATGAAAAAAAATGTTAGGTAAATAATATTTGGACTATGTAAAATAAAATATCTTAAAATTACTCTTTGCTTTTTTGATTAAAAAATTATTACAGTCCCATAAAAAATATATGAGTTAAGCGTTTTCCATGATACAACCAAACTTTTGTTTAATTGTCGATACAAAAGGGAAAAAGGCTTTTCTGTTATACGCTGAAGTCGAATGAAAATATTTTTTGATTGAAGTTCGAGTCACGTAAATTTATCCACGCTTCATTCGGTTTCCAAACGAGCGTAATTTTTAAGCTGTTACGCATTTTTCAGGTTGTCTAAGTACTAGGGACCGGATTATATGCATTTGCACATATACCACATTTTCAGCGATCATTGTATATTTTATCTGAAATTTAGTGAGCATGCATATTTTTGCTAGATATATTTACTAAATTTTTCGATAGGTTACCCTATTAATAAGTATAAAATTAACTCTTACAAAATTGTTCTCTTTATACCTATACTAAAAATTGTGAAATATAAACTATAAAGTATTCAAATTATTATAAACTAAGTATAATTTATTGACTATAAGGTTGTTAAATTTTGAACGAATACGTAATACCTACTGATTTTATGCAGATTTAGAAGTAAAAAACAAACTAACACTTTTTTACTTTTCTAAAATTCATCATTTGTGTAGCATATTTTACCAATTTTCATGCATATTTTACGATTTTTTCATGCATATTTCACCCTATTTATGTTGCATAAATTCCGGTCCTTACTAATTACGTTCAACTGAAATTGTGTTTGTCTGCCAAACGAACCTATTTGTTCAGTTTCGTCGGTTTAATACCATTATTTTCGGCCACCAACACTTCCTTCATCCCTTTTACTAATGCGAAATTCAGTCATAATCACAAACTATTAGGCGCATCAGATGCCAGACAAGATTTATTTTGAATCTTTGTCCAAATGAACGTAATTTTGTGACATGCATAAATTACGCTAAATTTAAATGGTATGCCCGTGAACATGGTGCATGTAACTGTGCCGCAATATCGGGAGCTCAAAATTATGCGAACCACGGTAAATATCCCGTTAATAATAAGTGTTTTAATGAATTTAAATGAGATGAGATGTCAAAAACAGTTGAATTAAAATTTTGGAGCCTGGTGAAGCGCATCAAATGTTTTATTGTGAAAAATTGACAATTGAAGTATTATGTGAAAAAAATTCAATGGCGGATTACTATTGAGGTGCTTAATATTTTTATATTTCGCTTACATTTGGAACTCTGGACTTTTTAAATCATATACCTACATGGATATAATATTTCCTATATATTATTGGTGAAGTTTTGTGTTTGGTGTGAGGAGAGCTTTTGTGGATCTGTGCCGGCCGGTACTAGAAGACGAGACTATTGGAGTCTGCCACTCTAGACGAGGAACGGAAGCTGGCATTTGCAGGTTAGTGCAGGTGTTTTTCTCCTTCACCGACACACTTTTCCTCTGTTATTTTATTTTTTAACAGAAAACACATCTGTGAGCAATCACACCCTTGGATGGGCTATTTACACGCCCCTCCAGAACCTAAAAAATACGAAGTACAGTTCTCAGAAAATTACGCTTGTTTGCGTAACCCTGCCCGCTACAAATAATGACAGAAATAGGATTAAAAAATAAATAAATACGTATATTTTTTACACAACGTCTATTCACTCCAGTGGCTTTAGGGTAGACTGCCTTAAATAACATGAGAAGAGCTAATCTTTTGTATACTAACTACAACCTATTCTACGGTGCAGAGCGTTGATTATGTGGCGCAGGGCGCTGGTATCGATACGCTTTCAATTTTATAATTAATTACAATATCTGGAAAGTAGATAAAATACGTATATTGGTATTATGAGGTTTTTGTCGATTGTCCTTGTTTATGAATTAGATTTTTTAGTATTATGAGAAAATAAAAATAATCCATCAATCGAAACTATTTCCTGCAGTTAAAAAACAATGTAAAAAATCTTGTATAATAAATCATGATCTCATATAAAGAAATGTATAATACCTGAATTTGTTCTTATTACACATGTGCATTGCAAAATAATTAGGTATAGTCCAAGATAATGAGTAGGTGATTTTTTTTCAAATCTGAAGATAAATGTGTCGGCACATTACGCGTGTGCATTCATTATACTTTTATACTTAAGTTGATCTCGAAACATACTCAGAAAAACTTCATATTTTTTGTTATGGAATATTTTAGCCTTATTGTTAGGTACTATAATGTCGGCAGATCCGCCCATCTTTTGAATAGCCTCTTCGATATTATTAAAGTACTGCGAGGCGCAAGCGCCAAGTATTGCAGATCCAACGAGTACGGAGTCTTCTTCATGAGGCTTCAAGATCGGTAAATCCACAGCATCTGCTTGAGTTTGGACAAACAGCGGGTCTTTGGTGATGCCGCCGCAGATCAGAAGGGATTTGAACGGTTTATACCCAGCTTGTACTAAAGCATCGATGATGTGGCGAGTTCCATACTGGAATATAGATATAAATGAATAGTCAATAACGACAATTCTACTTCAGCGGTAAACTGTAGGTATCTAATAATAATGTAGCAGTCTTATTTTACAAGTAGGTATAAGTAAAAAAACCTCGACAAAAACGATCAACGTCGGTCCATCTTTCATTTCGGGGGCTACGATACAAGAGGCAATTATATACACAGACACACACGTCAAACTTATAACCCCTCTTTTTGGGTCGGGGGTTAGAAACTACTTTGGCTTTTGCACAAAATACATAAACCGTCCATTAAAATGTATAGGAAAACCTCACGATATTATTTAGTCAAGAGCCAGTCTCCGACCGGTTTCGAGATTACAAGAGTCCCCTCCTGAAGGCACACAAGCGCCTCGTAGTCTGCTGTTGATAGACGTCGTACTCAGAAAGTTCTAATTAAGTAAAAATAATGTTAAACTTCGAAGTACTTACAGAGAGAGCCTGTAAGGTAGCTAGATACAAGACAGCCAAGTTTTCTTCACTTCTATTAATAGACAATCCGCTGATCATGCCGCGCATTCCAGGATCGGCTAATGGCGAGCGGTTCCCGTGAAAATCAGGCCAGATATGAACGTCTTTCGTCAAATAGCTGACGTCTGGGAGATTCTGCTCCTTAGCCATGTTTGACAGAAGTACCCTCAAGTGATTTCGCACTCTGCAATTAAAATTAATAAGGTTGTTGAACCAGGTGTGTATACAATACGCAAATCTTTTTGAAGTCTCAGAAGTTGGCGCAAATTACTCATTTTCTTTGGACGCCCGCGTCAACCGCTCGCTTCCCCCGCGCGCTTCTATCAACCCAATATCGTGTAATGTGTGAGTTTTGCGTTTGTATGCGTTGTGATCCACGAATCACATGTTCAGATGTTTCCCCCTTGCATTCAGAGACCTCATAAGGATTTGCGCGTACTCTAATACTGAGTATTTTATTTGTTTCTTACTCTCCAGTACTTTTGGCCTTCAGTAACTCAATGCCAGCTGGATGGCTGGCGATAATATGGTCAAGCAACATTCCTGAGGCGCTTTGACCTGCTTCGTTTAACCACATCTTGGGAACCATTGCGCTAAAATAAGGACCCCAAATTCCTTCCACCATGACTGCGTTGTCATTAACTGCCATATGACATGTTGAAGTTCCACAAATAAGGCCAAGTCTGGATGACATGTCATTGTCAACATCTTTAGCTGAAGCTCCAATCATACCGAGCCCACCGGCGTGTGCATCTATTATTGAAGTCGCAACAGGCGTATTAGGTGTAAGACCTAATATTCTGGCTACATCTTCGCCTAAGCTTCCACAAAAATCACCCGGCATTAGTACTTTATTTCCAATCTTTTCGAAGTTATTGTGTATCAAATCTTCTAAGCCGATTTCTTTTAAAAAGCTTTCGTTCCAACCACGAGTTCCATCCACAGAGCATTCATAATTCCATTTACAAACTAGGGAACAGAGTGATCTGCTGAGTGATCCGGTAGCCTTCCATGTCAAAAAGTCTGGCAGGTCAAAGAAATAACCGAATTGCTGCCATTTTTTCGGAAGGTTTCTTTTCAACCACAATAATTTTGGCATTTCCATTTCCAAACTGACTTTTCCTCCGACGTATTTGAGCATTTCATGGGCAGTTTTATTTATCATATCCGCTTCCGCTTGTGCCCTGTGGTCCATCCACATAATAATATTTTGTTGATTATTATTTGTGTTGTTAACAGCCATTGGATTTCCATTTTTGTCTAAAGCTACTAATGAGCAAGTTGCGTCAAATCCTAGTCCTTTCACCAATTTTGGATTTATATTTGTAATGACTTGCTAAAACAAACAAAGTAGGTAAGTACTTATTCTTATTAGCTATTCATAATCATCATCTCAGCCATAAGAAGTCCACTGCTGGACATAGGCCTCTCCCATGGATTTCCAAAAATACCGATTGGAAGCGGCTTGCATCCAGCGTCTTCCCGCCACTTGTATGAGGTCATCGGTCTATCTCGTGGCTGGTCTTCCTACGCTGCGCTTGCCGGTACGTGGTCTACACTCGAGAACCTTTCGGCCCCATCGGCCATCAGTTCTACGTGCTATGTGCCCTGCCCACTGCCACTTCAACTTGCTAATCCGCTGTGCTATATCGGTGACTTGTACGTCTACGTATCTCTTTATTTCTGATTCGTTCTCGTAGAGACTCCGTGCATAGCCCTCTCCATAGCTCGTTGCGTGACCTTGAGCTTCCTTATAAGGCCCATAGTTAGGGACCACGTTTCAGTGTCGTATGTCATCACTGGTAACACACACTGGTTGTAAACTTTCGACTTGAGGGACTGGGGAATATTGGACGAGAAGACGCTTTTAAGTTTCTCGAACGCTGCCCAGCCGAGTTGGATTGACGATATTAGCTATTACCTAAACAAAAAACACTATTTTTGGAAGCATGATGCCAACATCAAGGAAAAAAAACACTTTCCTTTTTACCCGACTGCATAAGGAGGGTTGTTTTCCGAGTGTATGTACATAATTTGGGTATGTATGTATGAATCGGTGATCGAGTCTAAACATCTTGACCGATTTTGATGTGCGAGGCGTCGTTAGATTCGTCTTCACTTCCTGAGTGTCGCTATATATTTTGCAACAATATTAGTGCGACTCTCGCAAAAATAAAAAAATGCGCTTTTTCGTCTCCTCCAACGAAATTTTCGTAATTAATGAATTTCGTAAGTGACCTTTTAAAGCGATTTTAAGCATACTTTCTCGCAAAAAACGTACTTAGGCTTCTAGAGTTAGGTAAGCAATGAAGTGTATTATTGATAATTAAATTGACGTGATAACTAAATAATAATCTTAGTTTGTCTCAAACAATGTGATTACTTCTTATTTACAAATAGTTACAAGGACAAAAAATAAATTGTTTGAAATTAAAATTGCCGCCGCATGTCAGCCGTTTGCCCGTTACCGTGAAATATGGTAGTGTTTTTTTTTCATGATGTCTGCAAAATTCGGTACAAACCTATTTCCAATAAAGTCAACACCACTTTATTAAAGCGTGAGAACGTAACCGTAATTAATTTTAACAAGATTTGATCGATTTTATTATAATTAGTAGTCTGTTTACTTATATTTGTGTATAGTTATATTTGTGGCAGAAAGGGGAACTAACGTCTCGGAGTATGTTCTGCTATGGTATTGTAATCTCAATTGAACACAATAATGAAATTATCCCTGAAGGACAGCATATCGCCCTCAATGCCAAATGTGAAAATCGCTCGAGTCTATTAGAATGTACGGGAAAAAAAAGAAGAACTTTACCTTTATGACGTAAACGCTGCTTTCCCAAATATCGTCGGATGATTGTTCATAGTAATCCACTGAAGGCTTCCAAGTTTGTATTTCTCTTACTGAACTTTTAACAACATGCCCTTTCTGGTCTACAAGGGCAGCCCGTGCACTTCCAGAGCCCACGTCTACGCCGATAAAATATGCTTCTTCACTCATAATCTAATTTTAAAAGTTGTAATTTACAATCAACCTCAGAGCAAGAGCAACCTCAGAGCAATCTTTTTAATTTGTCAGAGCAATCAACACAATTTTTGCTACCGTTGTAATGTAAGATGATAAGTAATCACAATTTCTAAATAGGTACCCTAACTTCTCACGCGACTATCAAAGTAATAAGTAAGTACTAATAAATAACATTAATGTTAATCTTGCAATAAATAAATAACCTTGGTAATTGGTGCGAAGATAAGTCTGTAGATAACCGAAGATATAAACAAGTTTTTCCTCTCGCTTGTTTACCTACAGACTTCTTCAAAAACACAGATATAAGAAAATAAAATGACAGTATAGTTACAGTTACTGCAAATGTATCAAATTCGTTTTTATATGCAATGTCCACCTCTTGTAAGAATAATGTTTTATCACGTTTTCAGAAACTCAAAAACATAACCCTCCTTCTTGCGCAGTCAGATAAATAAAATCGTTAGATATTGTTTTCGAAATCCGTTAAAAATTGTTTTTTTTTAATACATTATTGATCTGCGATTGACCACCAACTCGCCTGATGTTAAGAGAAGGTGTGGCCGAGGATGGAACTCGTCAAATTCATATCATTTTACTGTTATTTTGATAATTGCTAGTTTACTCTAAAATAATCTCTTCGGAAATAGAAATCGAAGAAAAGAAATGAAATTGATTATCTAATAAATTAACGTACGCGAAGTGAATGTATCTGAACCAAATTTTGTGACGATCGGTTCAGCTGTTTAATCGTGAATAGGTAATAAACAGAGTTACTTTCGCTTTTTTTGATACTAGATGCGGTTCGCCTCGCCGTTTCTGTCGTGTAATGATGAGAATCGGTGATGATTATTATGATAAAAAGTTGCCTTATGTCCGTCTCCAGGTTCTCCGGGTATAGGTATTTTATCATCATCACTATTCGGGTGTGGCCGTGGGGCGCACATAGTTAGATTTTAGACACTATACTTATCGAAATTTTTGAATAACATAATATGTCTCCTTAGATTATTCGGTTAAAACATTTTTATGTACACTTAAAAAAAAATGGTTATCTGTTTATTTGCACTTTTATACACATCCGAGCGCACTTCGGCACTCGCGCGGTTCCCGTGCTATTTCAAATTATAATTTTATTTTTTCGCATTTTTGTGATGTATCAAGACTCCCTCCCACCCCCTTGTAAGAAAAAATAAGACATGGTTGACCCCCCTCCCCCCTAAATCTTCTTACGTAATAAATGAATGGCCCCAAAGTCGGCTTACGGACGATAATTTTACGTGATAACGATGCATCACAAGCCGAACGCTTAGGCTGATCGTGCCTCTCTATAGCTTGTTCTGCGCTCTCGCTTGCACGCTCGGTTCAGCTCGTGCGTACAGCCGGCGTTCATCGATTTATAACACGTTATCACGTCAAAAAATACATCTAATACCTTTGTACGAGCAATTATATATATATACACTGCCTTACCGAAAATCGTAACTTAACTTTAAGCAATGCTTAACATACTTTGTCAATTTCTGGCCGACATGTAATGACACTTGCGGAAAGAAGACAAAGAACTTAGGACGTTGGTTAAAGTTAAGTAACGTTTTTCAGTAAGGCCCATTAATAAACGAATCTCGGAGACGGAGAGTTTGGTTTGTAGGTAGATTAAAGGATAATAAATTTGCTCGTATTTTCAGTCATAAACTATCAATGAAAGCGAGTTTGTAGCATAGACTTCTAGTGATTTGTAGGCTAAAGTATTTTTGTCATATTGTTATGTTTGACGGTAACATTTCGGTAACCAATTTGACAGTGACCTTGAGAGGGAGTTTTGGCGGGAATGATAATAAACATGACGTTTTTATTTCTTAAAATTGTTTTATTTTGAAATAATAAATAATGAATAAATATGGAGGAGTTTAATTAATTATGTGATGTGTTCGATATAGTACAATAAAACATATAGTAGTGAAATCCAAAGCAAATTATACTTTCGAAGTGAAATCTGTCTTTGAACCTTTTCTTTGAACCTTGTCTTGAAACCTTTGATCAAAGGCATGGCAGAAATGTGATGATTATAATGGAAGCTTCTGTGGATTCTTTCTCAAAACGTGAAAAGACATTTCACTTCGAAAGTATTTTTACATTACAATAAGAAAAGAATAGAAGAAGGGTAAGAAAAGAATAGCCTTATGCGACTAGTATCCAAATGCCGTAAAACCATAACGTAAAACTTAATCAAGAATTGACATTGATTTATCAGTATCAATTAGACAAATACCGGCTACCGTTCATATTTAAAAAAAAAACGCAGACAGAATCAAAGAGTGGTACCTACTTTGTAAAGGACAAAATTGTTTAGTACAATACTCTTTGGACAAAATTCTACTGTTCCAGATTCCAGACAAATATTATTTTGTTTGTGATTAATGTTGAGGCCAGCATAGAGTAACTTATATATACGGGAGGCCAGATTAAACAGTAATAGGTACAAAAAGGCTAAAATCGAGCTATTTTAATTAAAAACCATGGTTCGTTTCAAGAATAGGTACGTACACTGGTAATATATTTTGTGGTTACGTGTACATATAAGGCACCACTAGATTTGGGAAAGAAAGGCCTTCCTAAAGTGTACCACTAAACTAATTAGAATTTTTAAAGTAACTAAGTTATTCTAAAAAAAAACAAAATTCCCATATAATTTTCGTTCTTTTTTAACTTTTGTGAGTTTTAGAATGTCAGTGAAGGTGTTTTTACTGTTTTTAACATTGCCCGTATGTACCTACACAAGATTAATTGTCTCATATTTATAAATGGTTTGTTTAGGACTATACTGTAAAATAATGCTTATTTATTTCAGATATGTCACTGTAGATATTACATGTCCAACAATTCCAGATAATAAACCACTGTCGCTAAAGCCAAAAATATTTCATGACACAGTTCTAAATAAAATTCAGCAGCTTCATGGAGACTTTGGGGTTGCTGCAGTGAAATCTGGTTTTCTCACTAAATATTGTAATGAAAATACCAGAATAGCTATAATAAGGTCACGTCATGGACCACACAGATTTGTCACCAGCGCTCTTCCGTTTATAACCAAAATAGGCAATTTAGATGTTCGATTGAACACATTACATGTTGGTGCCACCTTAAAACATAGCTTTAGATTTATACAACAACATCAAAGAGCATATTTAGATAGAATGTGGTCACAGATGAAGACAGATGAAGAACGAAAAAGTTTAGAAGCTGCAGTAATGGATTTTACAAAAACTGACGTGAATATAAATATAGAAAATATTTCATGAATGCAAAATTTGTTTTTATTCAACCATGAGTATATAAAAACAAAATTAATTTTGTCTGTTTATTACCATGTAATCAAATGGTTAAGGTGGTGATATTTCCACAACATAAGTATTTTATTAGTTATGGTAAAAAAGAGTACCTATAGTTTTACAATAAGACAATTGTGATTAGTTAATATATGGGTCTTTATTGGTGGCAAATTATTTTTGTTGATTAATATTGATAGAAAATTTTATTCAAATATTCATTTTACCGAAAAATATTAATAAAAAAACCGAAAATATTAATATTAAAATCTTAGATTATATACCTCTAGATTCCGTGTTCAAATACTAGGCGCATCGTTCAAGATGAAGCAAAAACGTTTTACGTGTGTGAGTGAGCCGCCTATCGAAGGTGTATTGCTTACACCATTTACATTTGTGTGCACGATGCTTGTGATACCAGTGCTTAGATATTTCCCCAAAACATAGAGACTTAAAAAAATATTTGGAGTCGATATTATTCAACCGGAAATTTAAACCTAACATTACTGTTGAAAGCATGAAAGTCCAAATTGGGCTCGTTTGCTTTGGTGTCTTAAGCACTTTCTGTTTCAGATGATATCTGACGAAGGTATCAGACGATTGCCACTGGAACACCCTGATGGAAAGGACTAAGACAGTCTAGTTTGGGCTCGTTTGCTTTGGTTTCTTAAGCACTTTCTGCTTCATATGATGATGAGGGTCTGACGAAGGTATCAGATGATTGCCAATGGTACACCCTGATGGAAAGGACTAACACAGTCCAGTTTGGGCTCGTTTGATTTGGTGTATTAAGCACTTTCTGTTTCATTAGATGACGAGGGTCTGATGAAGGTATCAGATGATTGCCACTGGAACACCCTGGTGGAAAGGACTAAGATAGTCCAGTTTGGGCTCGTTTGCTTTGGTGTCTTAAGCACTTTCTGCTTTATATGATGAAGAGGGTCTGACGAAGGTATCAGATGATTTCCACTGGAACACCCTGGTGGAAAGGACTAAGACAGTCTAGTTTGGGCTCGTTTGCTTTGGTTTCTTAAGCACTTTCTGCTTCATATGATGATGAGGGTCTGACGAAGGTATCAGATGATTGCCAATGGTACACCCTGATGGAAAGGACTAACACAGTCTAGTTTGGGCTGGTTTGATTTTGTGTATTAAGCACTTTCTGCTTCATTAGATAACGAGGGTCTGACGAAGGTATCAGATGATTGCCACTGGAACACCCTGGTGGAAAGGACTAAGATAGTCCAGTTTGGGCTCGTTTGCTTTGGTGTCTTGAGCACTTTCTGCTTTATATGATGAAGAGGGTCTGACGAAGGTATCAGATGATTGGCACTGGAACACCCTGGTGGAAATTACTAAGACAGTCCCGTTTGGGCTCGTTTGCTTTGGTATCTTGAGCACTTTTTATTATTAAGTAAATTATTACGCTTCAAAAATTGTATTTACAGTGTGCTGGTTTTCAGAACAAGGTTTACGGTGCATTTGAAAGAAAAACAAATAATATCAGAAACATATTCTATATGATTTTATAAGATTTCATTGACATTGCCATAAGTAATTTAACATGTATACATTTGATTGAAATTTGACATAATAGTAATATGACATAATAAGAATCTTGACATGGATTAAATTTAACATTGTAATTATAACTTGACATGGATTAAATTTACATTGTAATTATAACTTGACATGGATTAAATTTTATATTGTAATTTGACATTGTATAATTAAAATGATAACTTCATATTTTGATTTGATTTTTCTGTGATAATAGTTTTTTTTTTTGGAATGTCAATTTTTTTAATTAGTTTGTATAGGGAAAATCTAGAATTGTTATAATTCGATATTAAGATCTTTAATGTGCCTAGTACCTACAAACTGCAATAAAATTATTTGAAGCAGAAAGTCCTTATGACACCAAAGCTAACGAGCCCAAACTGGACTCTCTTAGTCTTTTCCACCAGGGTGTTCCAGTGGCAATCATCTGATACCTTCGTCAGACCCTCGTCATCATATGAAGCAGAAAGCGCTTAAGACACCAAAGTAAACGAGCCCAAACTGGACCGTCTTAGTCCTTTTCACCAGGGTGTTCCAGTGGCAATCATCTGATACCTTCGTCAGACACTCGTCATCATATGAAGCAGAAAGTTCTTAAGAAACCATAGCAAACGAGCCCAAACTGGACTGTGTTAGTCCTTTCCATCAGGGTGTTCCATTGGCAATCATCTGATACCTTCGTCAGACCCTCGTCATCATATGAAACAGAAAGTGCATAAGAAACCAAAGCAAACGAGCCCAAACTAGACTGTCTTAGTCCTTTCCACCAGGGTGTTCCAGTGGAAATCATCTGATACCTTCGTCAGACCCTCGTCATCATATGAAGCAGAAAGTGCTTAAGATACCAAAGCAAACAAGCCCAAACTGGACTGTCTTAGTCCTTTCCACCAGGGTGTTCCAGTGGAAGTCATCTGATACCTTCGTCAGACCCTCGTCATCATATGAAGCAGAAAGTGCTTAAGACACCAAAGCAAACGAGCCCAAACTGGACTGTCTTAGTCCTTTCCACCAGGGTGTTCCAGTGGAGATCATCTGATACCTTCGTCAGACCCTCGTCATCATATGAAGCAGAAAGTGCTTAAGACAACAAAGCAAACGAGCCCAAACTGGACTATTTTAGTCCTTTCCACCAGGGTGTTCCAGTGGCAATCATCTGATACCTTTGTCAGACCCTCGTCATCATATGAAGCAGAAAGTGCTTATGACACCAAAGCAAACGAGCCCAAACTGGACTGTGTTAGTCCTTTCCATCAGGGTGTTCCATTGGCAATCATCTGATACCTTCGTCAGACCCTCGTCATCATGTGAAGCAGAAAGTGCTTAATAAACCAAAGCAAACGAGCACAAACTGGACTGTCTTAGTCCTTTCCATCAGGGTGTTCCAGTGGAAATCATCTGATACCGTCGTCAGATCCTCGTCATCATATGAAACAGAAAGTGCTTAAGACTAAGATTCAATAGGTTATAAAACTCTTTCGTCACGTTTCCATTTTTGGCCAAAAACAAAGCTTATCATTGGTAAATATATTTTATACCCTTGGCAACACCAAGCATTATGGCGCCATATTTCAATATTTTTTTATTCATTTTAAATTTCGGTTTGTCATTTTGATAAGAAATACATCAGAAAATTTAATATTTACTTAAGAAATGTGATGTTTACACACTTTTCTTTTTTTCCTGGATGTTTTTTATAGGATTTTACAGCATAAACTGATATTTTTTTACTAAAACATTTATATTCGTAATGTAATCACGCGGCGAGCGCTCCTGAATGACTGATGGGCATTTGGCGGGGGCCGGGAGGAGGGTCGATCGGAGATGTCAATATCAGTGCCTTTTTAGTGGAAGTTTTTACTGAGCGCTTACTAGGCATCTAGACAATATATAATCTAAGATTAAAATATTAATATTGGTAATTTAACATTTTTTATAATCAATCAAAATTTTTTTTTCTGCAACATATGTGATTTACTGTCAATAAAAGCTCAATATTAAATCTAACCAAACTTATACTTCATTGTAAAACTATACTCTTTTCAACCATCATTGGTAAAAAAAGTTTTGTATGGAAATCAAAGCACCCTATTTTGATTGCTATGATATTTAGTACAGTGATAGTTGAGGACTGGACCATTGACCATCACTGTGCATGTGGTACCAAGGGGCGTGGCTAGTATAATATTATTATGTCCTCAACTTTAATTTGCCTCTGTAGTAACAACTCTAGCTGTTTTAATTATCTCCCTAACATGAAAGAAATTAAAACATAATATGGCCAAAACAAAAAGTATTTATTTCTTATAAAATATAGTGTAATAAAACAGATTAACAAATAAATTGCTCAAAATCTAAAATACTTCGAGCATAGATACAATCTATACTCAAAGCGAAAATACAATATGAGATTAATACCGAATTTTGCTTTAAATTAAGTAATCAATTCAATACAAATCGAATCCAGTTGTTACATACACTCATACAAGGATCTGGCACATGAATCATCTTGTAGCCTGAATCCTTGAATGTACTACATACAAGAACTACTTAAATGAAATCACACATTAGCACCAAAATATCTGTGGGACAAATTTTCATTATAGATTTTGTTTCATTATTTTGTTAAAATCTTTTATTTATTGCAGTTCTAGATGTAAAAATGTAATATAAATATAATTTCTTAATTACTTGGGATCAAATAAATATAATTTTTTTCTCAGTGAATTGACAAAAACTGGTGCTTGCGGAACCTTGTACCTGCTGCAATATGAATAGACTGCGTTGTTAACTTTGGTAAAAATATCCTCCAGACGTTCTTTTCTTCCTAATTTCCTGACTGCCTTGCAGAGAAACTGTATGAATATTGAACCTGCCTGTTCTGATCTGAAAGCTTCCAATTCCGGAGAGGTAGCCCAGTATACCAGAAAATCTGTCTTGCACAAGCGGAATTGATCCGGACCTGGAGAATCTGCCACCAATTTGTTCTGTGGTACATCATCAACTTGGCAAGCTTGGATAATAACAACTTTAGGTATGCCCAATAAACATAATGCCTCATCTGAATCTAGAAGTTTCTGAATGTTTTCCACTCTAACTTTAATGCTATCTGCTGCATAAACATGTTCTCTCACCCCATGAGACATTATGCACAACATAAATATACTTGTAGATTTATCAACATATTTCTTTATGCCTTCTTTTATGAAATCCATCATTTCTATATGATTTAAATTGTCTCTAGATATTACATCAAAGTTCATAGAAGTCATGGTTCTTTCTAATGCAATTTTATCATATGTGGAACCATTACGTGTGGGCAGAGATACTCTAAGGTTTTTATCTTCTATGCTTTGGTCACAGAAGTGGAACACTTCTTGATTAATGATCAGACAGACACCAATCTTCTCAGGGTCTCTTATTTTATATCTATCATTTCCAATAATTTTGGAGTCTGCTTTCATATCTTTTTCATCAACATTCAGATCACCAAGTAAATCTAATAAGCCCTCCAATTCAGGGTCAAGGTAAGGTCTTTCCCCAGACTGCTGCGGTAAGGCACTAGAAATATCTGACATGCGGTTCATGGATGGAGAGCTAGAAGCTACAGGCTGTCCAATAGTATCCTCATTATTACGATTTCCACTCATCCAAAGTTCATTAGCAAAAGGCTCTAACCCTGGTAGCTTTTGAATAAGTTTTATAAATTTATCAAAGTTAAATTCTTTTCCAAGTGGATTTCTGTCAAGCCCGAAATCATTAAGTGTGATTATCCTTTCAGACATCAGCTTTAAGAACACCAATTCACAGCTGTCATACTCTGAAGTGCCTATATGATAAGTATGAAGAGTTTTTTTTAACATGTTGAAATTGTCATTGTCAATGTTCTCACATAATTTGTACAATATTTTCTTTGTACGGTTTACATACAGGCTGAAATGGATATTGTCTGGTTGGTATTGTCTTTTCAGCGTTCCCAAGTTAAAACCCAGTTTTCTGACGACACCATATAGCTGGCATATGAGTAATGCTTCTAAGAATTCCTCCCTCCAGGTTGGTTTCACTTTGGCTACCAGCATCCATTCTTGTAGTAGATTCATATTAGTAGAATGGACATCCTTGGAGACTCGTTGGTACACGAGGAGTCGTTGAAGCGCGGTGTCCGGAATCTCGTATAACAGGAAAACTAGCGAAGTCATGTCGTAAGGGCTGTCCATCAATTCTTTTTCTACTTCTGATAACACTTCCATATTTATGGTACTAATGTTAGAGTCGGTATTCGAAGACATAGGTTTTTGTCCTCTAACTTTAGCGTCCGATTGTAGATGTTGCATTTTGCTTTGCATATCTTCTAACAGAATTACAAAAATATGACTTTTTTTTCGGAACACGAAAACAAAAACATTGGAGAGATTTTAAAAAAAACTAACTTTGACGTTTAATAGGGACGAAACGCCCATGTTTTGCAAGTAATTTTTTTAAACATATTGGCTTCCTGTTTAAATTACATTACTCTTTGATAATGGCGCTCAAAATTAAATTCTGTGGCAGCCCCAGCTTCAGCGCGTCCAGTGCGCCGAGGAAAGGAAAAATCCCCGGCAAATATCACGATTATGTGATCTGCCCCCGTATTCTGAACCCATTCGGTTTCGGAATCGATTCGATTTGTATATCTCCGTCTCTGTCATTTCCATAGAGAATGACAAAGACGGAGATATACAAATCGAATCGATTCCGAAACCGAATGGGTTCAGAATACGGGGGCTGATTGGTACTTAGATTGGTAGTATCGACAACGCGGAGCGACTTTAACTGGATATAGGTATTATGCGGGCTCCTCGCACTGTGATTGGTCGGGCGGGGAGAGTCAGTGGAGAACAGTCTCGCGTCGGTTTTGTAACGATCTTATCGATGTAATATTTATTAATTTCCTAAAATATTAATCCTACAAACAATATAACCATGTAATTCATTATTAAAAGCGTTGCGTTTGTCATATGGTGGTGTGTAATTTGTTTCTGCGAATCTACGATTAAAATACCTCTAAGCAAAACCCCTGACAATAATTTAAATTATCTATAGATAGTTCAAAATGTTAATCGTAAGCTCGCACATAATGACGACGTTGAAAGGAAGGGCTGGAAGTCTCGACTTCATAAGAACCAACTTCTCAACCGAACTCGGTTGATAAAATGATTCATAAATACCTATAGCTCAATCCATGACACAGTCGGATTAGTGCAGAAAAAGTTGGTCGATTTATTACCGCGGCTCTACACTTGTGCCGTGAATTCACGGCGCGAATTCGCGGCAGAGGCGCACCCTCCACGTTCACGGAGCTCACTCATTTGTGCCGTGAAACGGACGTCGAAACTACTGCTGCGTTAACTTTGTTTGATGTGGCAACATATAACTATTTACACCTACAAAATAAGAAAATCGTTCGAAAGCGTTGGAGAAAAATATGATGGATGACTGAAATATTTCGTAAATATTTATAATATTTTTTTAGGAGGAGTATTAGAATAAAAGAGTTCGTATATTTTGATATCGATCTTTTCTTCTATTTATATTTATTTTTCTACATGTCTTTATTATCCTGTCATGAGTCTGTTGTGAGTGTGTTGTGTTGTTGTGTGTTGTCTGTTGAGAAAAATATATTTCGGAGAAAATAAAAGTCGAATTGTTAAACGAATTAAAATATCTTTTAGTTCTACTGCCCACCACCTCCATCAGGTTATGGGCTTATAACGATAATAGATGCTACGTTGAATCCAAACGTCTCTATCAATCCAGAGATGGATAGCGGTGGGATCATGTCGATTAAGAAACTCGACGGCACGAATAATTTTTCGACGTGGAGGTTCTAATTCTAATTTGAGTTGGGGGTGATAAGACCTGCACTGACGTCCCGCTTGGGGTGTATTGTGCATTTCCCCCCACCAGCCTACCCAAACCATCCGAGCTCCTTAACATAACGAAGCACAGCCTTGGGTCGCTGGCACAACTGTTCCACTTCTCTTGCGTCAGGTGTCATGTTGCAGAGTTGATCTGGTGACTTCTCGCAGAGTCCCGATGTAAGCCTCATCCGTTCTGTGGACTTACAGTGTAGTAGCACATGCTCCACAGTTTCGTTTTCTTGTGGACGTGGAGGTTCCAGATGGAACTCATTTTAATACACGAAAATTTGTGGGAATATATAAGCAAGACTCCAGAGGTGACGGACGTTGCTGGCCAAAAACTTGACCAGAGGGCGCGAGCTAAGATCTGTTTGTCACTTAAACCACATTGCCTTGTTCATGTGAGGTCATGTAAGAATACGAAGGAAGTGTGGAGTGCAATTCAAGCTGCATTTGAAGACAAAGGGTTGAACAACCGTTGTAAACTACTTTCAAAACTTATGAGTCTTAAGCTCGAACAATTTACTACAGTGAGAGAATATGTAACCTCGGCAATGTCTATATCTCAAGAGCTGTCGGACATCGGAAAGGAAATTGACGATGAGTTACTGGCAGCGTTATTATTACAAGGGTTAACATAGGAGTTTCAGCCCATGAAATTGGCCATAGAAAATTTAAACATCATATTGACTACCGATTACGTGAAAAACAAACTTTTTCAAATGGAAGACACCTACAGTAATGGAAGCTCAAAAAACACTACGGCACTGTTAACAAATAAGCAAAAGGGAAAGTATACAGCCAAGAAAAAGGCAAAAACTGAGATAAAATGCTTTATTTGTAATGGACCACACAAAGCACGAGTTTGTCCAAAGAACCCGAGCAAAAATCAAGAAGTTTTTAACACCTTTGCATTAGCAACTGCCAGAGAAGTCACCGACGAAGAATGGGTCTTTGGTTCTGGTGCCTCCGGACATATGACTAGAAATAAGGATTGGTTTCAAAGTTTTCAAGATTTCAGTATGAATGCTCGAGTGCAAGTGACATGTGCAGATGGTAATAGAGTGCTGGTAAAGGTAAGGTAGAATGTAAGTCACTAGGATTGACTGTAAGTGATGTAATGTATGTTCCAGAGCTACAAACAAACTTGATGAGTGTGAGTGCTGTAGTAAATAAGGGACACGTTGCAGTATTTAGAGAGACAGGATGCGAAATTTATAAAAAAGGAGAAGTTGAGGTAAGAGGAAAGCCAGCTGTGAAAGGTGTACAAGAGAAAGTTGTATTTAAACTTAAAAAATATTCACAGAATACCGCTCTCAGCACTACTGTCAGCCAGGAGGCGATAGTGCGGCATCAGAGGATGGGTCACCTGGGTATGCGCAATCTGCTTCTTCTTAGAGATAAACTCGCGACTGGGGTAAGTTTTCCTAATACTACTAGTAAACTAAACTGCGTAGCTTGTGTAATGGGAAAGCAAACCAAACAACCTTTTCCGAAGAAAGGTGGTACAAGAGCCAAAGAACCATTGGAATTAGTTCATTCAGATGTTTGTGGGCCTATCGAAAATGAGTTATTCGGGGGCTGTAGATATTTTTTAACCTTCATTGTAATTTTACGCGTAAAACTTATGTATATTTTCTGAAGCAAAAAGGAGAAGTTTTCGGGAAGTTTAAAGAGTTTAAAGCGTTAGCCGAGAATCAATCGGGCAAAAAGGTGAGGGCCATTAGAACAGATAACGGCAAAGAATTCGTCAACAAGCAGATGGACGAATATCTTAGGCAGCATGGGATTCAACATCAACTTTCTGTGGAGTATACTCCTGAACAAAACGGAGTTGCCGAGCGTGCTAATCGCACAATATGTGAAAAAGCACGGTGCATGCTTCAAGAAGCAAGACTTGAGAAAAAGTTTTGGGCAGAAGCTGACCGTCATGCAGTTTTCTTGAAGAACAGGTCACCGACAATAGCTGTCAAGAACAAGACACCAGAAGAAGCTTGGACCGGAAGAAAATCAGATATGAAAATCATCAAAATTTTCGGATGTAAGGCATTCATGCATGTACCTAAACAAAAGAGGTCAAAATGGGATGCAAAGAGCAGAGAGCTTGTACATACAGGGTACTGCGATGATTCCAAGGCTTATAGACTGGTGGATTATAAAACTGGACAATGTTTTAAAGCTAAAGATGTTGTGTTCTTTGAACATCAAATATTTAGTGACACTTCTGAAACTTCAAATGAAGTTGTGATTCCTCTTGCAGAGCAACCAAAGGAGGTAGCCATATCAGAAGTTCATAATCAAGAGGATCGTGCAGAACTAAATAATTATGTTCCTTTGAGTGAAATGATGCAGAATCCTGGAGTGGATACTGAGACAATCAACTTTCCTGCACAAGAAGCATTTGAGCAACCTTATGAGACTGGTGATAGTCATTTAGATGAACCAGTGCTTAGTGACGGCACTGAGGCTGATGACTATGCGTCAGCTGAAGAGGATGAAGACCAAGGAAGAAGATATCCATTACGAAACCGTAAACCAAAGGATTATCAAGATTATGTTCTGTATCAAGCAGAAACAGAACAGGATCCTACAACTATCCAAGAGGCACTGTCCAGACCAGCCCCCGTATTCTGAACCCATTCGGTTTCGGAATCGATTCGATTTGTATATCTCCGTCTCTGTCATTTCCATAGAGAATGACAGAGATGGAGATATACAAATCGAATCGATTCCGAAACCGAATGGGTTCAGAATACGGGGGCAGATAGTAGAAAATGGAGAACTGCCATTCAGGAGGAGCTGGACGCCTTAAAGAAAAACAAAACCTGGGTATTAGTAAAGCCAGGACAAGCGAGCAACGTCGTTGATTCGAAATGGCTTTTTCGAATCAAAGAAGAGGCGGGAAATAAGCGCAGATACAAAGCTGAGGCTGATGACTATGCGTCAGCTGAAGAGGATGAAGACCAAGGAAGAAGATATCCATTACGAAACCGTAAACCAAAGGATTATCAAGATTATGTTCTGTATCAAGCAGAAACAGAACAGGATCCTACAACTATCCAAGAGGCACTGTCCAGACCAGCCCCCGTATTCTGAACCCATTCGGTTTCGGAATCGATTCGATTTGTATATCTCCGTCTCTGTCATTTCCATAGAGAATGACAGAGATGGAGATATACAAATCGAATCGATTCCGAAACCGAATGGGTTCAGAATACGGGGGCAGATAGTAGAAAATGGAGAACTGCCATTCAGGAGGAGCTGGACGCCTTAAAGAAAAACAAAACCTGGGTATTAGTAAAGCCAGGACAAGCGAGCAACGTCGTTGATTCGAAATGGCTTTTTCGAATCAAAGAAGAGGCGGGAAATAAGCGCAGATACAAAGCTCGACTTGTTGCCAGAGGATTTAGCCAGAGATACGGCATCGATTACGACGAAACATTCACTCCGGTAGTAAGGCATATCTCTCTAAGAGTCCTCCTGGCGATGGCAGTAAAGAGTGGCCTAAAGATTGACCAAATGGACGTCAAAACAGCATTCCTAAATGGAGATTTGACTGAAACGGTTTATATGAGACAACCGGATGGTTACGAGGAGAAGGGAAAAGAGGACTACGTGTTACAGTTGTCATTCAAGCGATCCAAAAATGAACCGTGCATTTACACGAGATCCCAGGGTAACAAAATAATCATTTTAGCAGTGTATATGGATGATATGCTAATTTTTTGGAATGACGCAGAAGAGCTGCGCAAAGTCAAAAAGGATCTAATGTCAAAATTTGAGATGAAGGATCTTGGGAAAGCAGAATATATTTTGGGAATGCACATAACGCAGAATGATATTCATATTCATATATTTATTGATAAAATATTATTTTATACGTCAAGTTTTTACAATTGATAATAAAACATTATGTATTAACTTACAACCATTGGTAAGCATACGAACAAAAACAAAGAATACTATGTAAATATAACAAATTACAATAATAATAATAATGTCAAAAATAAAAAATAATTAGATTGAATAATTAATGTCCATAGAATTAAAAATTATAATTGAAAAATGTCAAATATTAGCGTTAAAAAATTCATTAACATTATAAAAAGACTGCTCGAGTAGCCATTTTTTGAGCTTTACTTTGAAAGATTGTAAAGTGCTTGCTCCAGTGACGTTATTTGGTAAGTTGTTATATACGGTTGGAGCCATGACATGTGTGAGCTTAGTGGACTTCTCGAGAGAACGCGTGACTGCCATCAGTTTGCGTCTGTTTCGAGTCGAGTAGTGGTGCTGAGAACCACGCTCCGGGTAGTTATCTAGGTTTTTTCTGGCATACACTGCCACTTGATAGATCAGTATTGAAGGTAACGTCAAGATTCCAAGCTTTTTGAAATATGGGCGAGCCGGAGTGTCCCACGGTACTCGCGCCACGCACAACACCGCACGTTTCTGCATGCGGAACGCTCGCTCCCAGTCCGCAGCTCGAGCCCATATTTCCGTGCCATACTGAAGCTGGGAGTGCACCGTCGCGAAGTAACACACACGTGCAACTTCACTCGGCACCACTTTCGTCACCCGACTCAGCGCGAAACAAGCACCTCCGAGTTTGCTACACACCTTGTCAATGTGATGGTCCCACTTTAGTCCTTGGTCAATTTCAAAACCCAGGAACGTTGTAGTTTGCTGTTCCTCAATCGTCACTCCATCCACAAACACAGACAATTGTCTCTGAGACTTCCCTGACAGACTAAATTGGATGAAGTGAGTCTTGTTGAGGTTGAGAGCGAGGCCATTTACTTGGAACCACCCTGATAGCTGGGAGGCTGCGTCGTTCAGCTTCCGCTCAAGCGCATCTATTGTCAGAGCCGTAACCACGGCAGCCACGTCATCCGCGTACATAAGTACGTCAGCGGCAGTCACGGCATTGGGCAGGTCGTTCAGGAGTATGGAGAATAAAATATTTGAAACTGACGATCCTTGCGCCACACCCGTTTCAGCCATCATGGGATCGGATTTTAGCGATCCTCCACAGCCGACGACCACTTGTGATCTCTGCGACATTAGACCTGTCAAAAGGGAATGAGCAGCACCGACCATGCCGTAATGCTGTAATTTAACAGCTAAAACGTCCCGATCGGCGACATCAAACGCCTTCGACAGGTCACAGCAGAGGATCGCCACCTGCAGCTTGGGTCTGGAGTCACGGGCTGCCATAACACGTCGCACTACCTCACGGGTCAGGGCTGTTGTTGAACGTCCCTCGCGGTACGCGTACTGACGGTCGGATAGTGCACACGTTCAATTGTAGTAGTATTGGAATCAAAGTTGACCAAGAGAAATATGTCGAAAAACTGTTGACGGTTTTTGGAATGACTGACTGCAAAGTTGCGTCGACACCATCTGTTCCTGGTCAAAAACTTGTGAAACATGGACTGGAACATAAACCTAATCCGAGGATTCCATATCAGAATCTAATTGGTTCACTGATGTACATATCTGTCTGCACGAGGCCAGATATTGCTCATACAGTCAGTTATCTAAGCCAATTCAACACGTGTTATGCTGAGGAACACTGGATATCTGCGAAACGAGTTCTCAGATATTTAAACGGTACTAAAAGCCTTGGGCTACAGTACAAGAGGACTAAAATTGATAAAGTACAGAGCTATGCGGATGCAAGTCATGCCACTTGTTATGACAGGAGGTCATACTCAGGTATGTTTTTTCTGCTAATGGGAGCTGTGATCTGTTGGGAAAGTAGGAAACAGAAGACAGTTGCTCTATCCACAGCGGAGGCTGAATATGTAGCAATGTCTGAAGCAACTAGGGAGGCAATCTTCCTAAAGAGATTGATTTCCGAGGTTACTGACCAGGTTGAGGAACCAATGAAAATCTTTAGCGACAGTCAATCTGCAGTTGCTATTGCGCAAAACCCTGTGCACCATCAACGCACAAAGCACATAGATGTGCGACACCACTTTGTAAGGGAGGCAGTTGAGAATGGTCATATCGAATTAGAGTATGTAGAGACAGGTAGTATGGTTGCGGACGTTTTAACCAAACCTCTATTAAAAGGGATGTTTAAGTGGTGTACGCTGAATATGGGTGTTGTGTGATGGATGAATGGGATGAATGTAGAGAAATTAATCTAAGGAGGAGTATTAGAATAAAAGAGTTCGTATATTTTGATATCGATCTTTTCTTCTATTTATATTTATTTTTCTACATGTCTTTATTATCATGTCATGAGTTGTCTGTTGAGAAAAATATATTTCGGAGAAAATAAAAGTCGAATTGTTAAACGAATTAAAATATCTTTTAGTTCTACTGCCCACCACCTCCATCACGATCGATATTAATTTGAAAATTAATCCTTCTCCAGGCGTCATAATTTGACTTTTATTATTATGATGTGGATGCTTTGAGTCCCACAATATACGTTCAGCGTCGTAATATTTCAATAAGCGAATTTCTAATTCACTATCTCAACTTATATAAATCCGTCGCGCTGCCATTTAGCTCGCATCGCATTACACGTCTGTGCGCATCTATAGTCAGGAGCAAACTGGCACGGTGCCGTGAATGTGGATGTGTGCGCGTGAACGAGGCGCAAACTGCCGTGAACCCTTTGTCGCGGGACTTACATTGTTATCAGTTTATGTTTAAGTCAAGAGTCAGCGCTAATTATGCCATCAGTAGGGCTATTCGGAATCGGGTCGGAAACTATATCTCCATCTGTCATTTCGATACAGAATGACAGAGATGGAGATATAGTTTCCGACCCAATTCCAAATTCAAATGATTGTGAATAGGGGTGCAGGTTCTTTCAGAAACACGCTTACTGAGAGTCGTGTGACTGTTGATAAATAGAATCATCTTTATATTGGCGGCTTGCGTTCTGCTTCTTACACGGTAGTAATTAAATTAAATCAATAAATAGGAATTAAATAAATAAATATGGTAAAGAAAGGTGTATTCGGCCGTTTATAACGCCGTCATTGTCCAATAAGTTGTGAATAACCCTACTAATCTTGTGCCGAGAGTAGTAATTGACTAACAAATAATTTTTTTTAAAAACCAACTTCAAACGTACTAAATCCTTCACGATTGTAAACTTTTTAAAGAGACCTCTTTTCACTAGTTTTTTTTTTCTTTAGTCATTTCTTTAGTCATGGATGAGATTTGTCATTTAGTTTTGGCGGGAACGTCTTAGTAACGTGTTGTTGCTTTGTTTTATTTTCCTAAATTTATGTTATTTTGAACATTAATACTATAAAAATGATGGTGTTTTATTCATAAAGTGTTTGATAAAGTGCGTGAGAGTGCAAAAGTGAAATAAAGCAGTAAAACGTGTGATTTTTCGTTGTCGGCAAAACTCCATAGAAGCTTCTAGTAAAAACGCCACCACTTTACTGAAGCAGGACTCGACTTATAAATTGACTGTATACGTGACTTAAATTGTGACTAGAACATTTACAACTTGTTTTATTCAAGAAACTTGAAAAAATCCTAATAACTGACACTGGCAAATGCTTTAATGCGGGTCCAATACAAAACAGAAGAAGAAGAGATTTGTCATAATATTGAATGAAAATGAAATGAAAACATGAATATTGAATGCTTCGTCTTCGGCGGTCGTCGAAGATTAGAAAATGTGGAGGTGTTTATACGATAATTCTCAAGATTTGACACTTTTGCAAAGAAAAACGTGTAGGTGTAACTCTGTGAGAGGCACTTCACTCAGAAATACAATAAAAATATTTACATTTTTAGAGATTATTCAAAAAGTAATAAAGCAATGTTTATAAAATAATTATGGGACCAACTTAGGAGCTTTCTCTATACACCAATTCAAGAAACATAAAAATTGGTCCATGAATGACGGAGTAATACGGTATCTAACCTCCTCTTTTTTGAAGTCGGTAAAAAATAGAAGTTACTATCATGCTCTCTTCAAAATTATGCCTGAATATTGTATCTAACAATGCTAACAATGACGATGACTAAAACGCTCGCTTATTCACGTGGTATGCTTACGAGACTTATGACTTATTTTATGTCCGGATCAAGTGAAATGATACGCACTTATCTTTTCCAATACTTCATTACAATCTCCAATACTGCAAATATTATTTTTACTTTTCAGCACCCCTATTCACAATCATTTGAATTTGCAATCGGGTCGGAAACTATATCTCTATCTCTGTCATTCTGTACTGTACTAAGCCTACAGCGAAATGACAGAGATGGAGATATAGTTTTCGACCCATTTCCGAATCCGACAAGTTGTGAACCCTTTCAGTTACTAAGATTATGACTGTTAATAAATTTACCCATTTTAGTGGTATGCGTTTTAGTAGGCAACATTGTACAAGTAAAGGGACTTCGTTGGCTCAAAGGACTCAGAATCCAGAGCCGTTAAATATTTAATAAAAAAAAAAAAAAAAAAAAAAAAAGGGACTTCGGGCGAGTTTGTGGTCAATCGTAGAGTAGATCTATCTTGTATAAAAAAAAAAGTTGTATCACCGGAGAATACCGGTTTTTCTCCGGTGTTTTTACCGATTAGTTTTACCGGTAAAATACCGGTGTTTCTTCGGAGATCTATGCTCCGGTGCAAACCATTAATCCAACCTAAATTACGTATTTTTAAACTTAGACACATAAAGGAAGATTTTTTGCTATCGAAATGAACTGGAGTCAATTTTACCCACTTTCGCGTTTAACTTTGACAAGCCATTTAAACGCGATTTTCTTAAATATTTTCAGTACCTATTGGACTTGTTACTTCTTTACTTTAAAATTGACCACGAAAGAACACGCTTAAATAAGTAAAATACTATTAGACTGATACATTAAGACGATACCTCGTTGCGAAAATGATAAAAAGTGGGCGGGGTCAAATATGCAAGCGAGCGCATTAAGTACAACAAAATTTGAAATCCGCGCGCAAGGAAGTAGCGATTTAGAACAGAGAAATAGTGGAGTAGATTTACGCTTATGTTTATTTTATTATATGTGTGAGATTGTGATTATTTTATTAAATATTTATCTTCCTAATTCGTTATTCACAAAATATTCAATCTTAATTTAAAAAAAAAAGTATTTGGTAATTAGTATAATTTTTATATTTTTATATACACATGATAAGTTATTGAAATTTTTTTAAATAAATATTATGAGAGAATTTTTATCCGCTAGCGGGATTCGAACCCGCGACCTCCGACAAACCGTGTCATTGCTCTTTTACCAACATGTGTTTCATGCTAAATAAAAATTATACTAATAACTTTAGTAAAAGGAATTATTACAAGACAAACATTCTAATTGAAAAATTAGATTTTTCGGGTACCAAAGCTGTAAAGCTATAATATCAGATGTTTCCTACCGTCCTCTAAGACGTAAAAATATACATGGTAGTTTGAGAGATAGCTCAGTTGGTAAAAAAATAACACGGTTTGTTGAAGGTCGGTTTTCAATCCCGCTCGTGTTTTTTTTTTTCTCTCATATAATTTATATAAAAATTTTGTATTTGGTAATATGGTAAAAGGACCGGAAAGTATGTTGTATTTTGGAATTAAACTTTTGCTCACAGTTGCATTCGAAGGGAACTCGTACTCATTAGGCTAGCCTATGCGTCTATCTAGGTTAGGTATAAACTATAGAATACCAAAATATCATCCAAATCAGTTGAGCTATTTAAGCTAAATATTAAGCTATGAAGTAATAATTTTTTGTTAGAGTTACGTACCTAAAGCTAAACGGTTGACTTAAAAAAACATACTAGTATAATATAATGATTAAATTAAAATAAAACTATCACGGCTTAGTAGGCTTTACAAGTTATAATTGTTCCCTTGTAAGTATAACCATGTAAACAAGTATCTATGTTAAAAAATGCCCGACTGCAGAAAAGCCGTTTTTGCAGGCTAACTTACGATTTCGTTACGCTTCATATGCTGTTGGTTTCCGAGATGTAGCCGTGTCAAGTTTGACAGCTGTCATTAGAAATGAAGTTCTCGACGAGATATATCACTTTTGTAAAGAAACTAATAGTCTAGGATCAATAGCTTTCGATATATAGCCGTGTCAAGTTTGACAGCTGTCATTAGAAATGAAGTTCTCGATGAGATCTATCACTTTTGTAAAGAAACTAATAGTCTAGGATCGATAGTTTCCGAGATATAGCCGTATCAAGTTTGACAGCTGTCATTAGAAATGAAGTTCTCGGCGAGATTTATCACTTTTGTACAGAAACTAATAGTCTAGGATCAATAGTTTTCGAGATATAGCCGTGTAAAGTTTGACATCTGTCATTAGAAATGAAGTTCTCGACGAGATCTATCACTTTTGTAAAGAAACTAATATCTAGGATCAATAGTTTTCGAGATATAGCCGTGTAAAGTTTGACAGCTGTCATTAGAAATGAAGTTCTCGACGAGATCTATCACTTTTGTAAAGAAACTAATAGTCTAGGATCAATAGTTTTCGAGATAAAGCCGTGTCAAGTTTGACAACTGTCATTTGAAATAAAGTTCTCGACGAGATCTATCATTTTTGTAAAGAAACTAATAGTCGATATACCCAAGATATAGCCGTCTCGAGTTTGACAGCTGTCAAACTGACAGCTTGACAGGTGACAGCTGTCGCTTTGACATACGTGGCGAACTTTTTATTGCAAGGACGTACAAATAATTTTATATAAAAAATGTGTATTAGGTTGTATGTTCTTGTATATGTACTAGTGAAGCAAAGAGGTTACAAATACAGAAGGACACATATTTTATCGAAACGTCCAGTTTCGTACAAAGAATAATTATGTTTACTACGTAACTAGTTACGGAACAATAGTTACTTACGCGGCCGAAGCGCTTATTAATACCTAATTGATTTTCAACCAACGAATTATCGCCGAATAAAAAAGTGCGAAAACTTCCCTTTTTTAAAGTCGGTTAAATCAATTTATTTCTAAATGCAGTATACTTTTGATTATAACAGTAGTACAAAAATAACAACTTTATCTTTTCAAGTTTCGATCCTTTAAAACTTTTAGTTGTGGTTGCGACTCCCCAGTCTCGAAGAAATAAAACTATCTGAAATCAATAAAAGACGACGAGCTTGACGAGCGTCAAGCGTCAACCGACACAGAACCGTCGCGCACGATGTTCACGGGCGAACTGGGTAAATGGTTGAGAGTGATAGAACTATGCGATAGCAACGTAAATAGATAGAGAGAGGAAACATGCAACCTGCTCGAAAAAAATTACGTAAGCGCCATACCAAATAAAAATTAATTAAAAATTCAATTTTATGTTTATTTAAAAACTGATTCGGATTAATGTTTAATAAGATATTATCTACTTTCTTCATTATTTTAATGTGACAGAAAGTACATGAGTACGACATAGAATTCATAAAATGTTATTTTTAGAGGTAAGTTCTGATTTTTTTTCTATCGAGGAAAGTTACTTGTTTTATGTTTCTGTCTTCGGATTAATCGAGGTAATATAGTCAACAAACACATCTAAAAAAATTGAATTATTCAAGCAAGTATTCTTAATATAAATTTTTTATAAAAAAAATGTTTTATTACAAGGACTCATCTACTCTGATATCGTCAAAAATATGAAAAAGTGTGTGTAAAGTTACCCACGCTGACAGTACAATATTTTATAATTTATTTGTTCGCTCCATTAATGCATGCTGTCTCCATCTTTAATTATTGTGGCAATAATTGCCAATAAATTTACAATTATTGTAATTAGCGGATTAGCATTGCTATCCAACGAGGCAATGTCGCCAGCCTTTTGGGAACGTTGCCTTGGGACTGTGACCTGAGTTCTGTTTTTATCTGTAATATGTTTTTTATTTATAATAATATCTTTAGTTATTTAGGTCATTTATTGAAATGCATGCAAACATAATTATCTTAGCAAAAAATTTTGTGAAAATGAATTTTGTGTCATTATACAATTATTATTTCAAAAATTGTAATTATGTTATTATTATAAAAAACTATTGCGAATATTGTTATTGTACAGAATGTTGATGGACTTAAATAAATAAATAAAATGCCCTGTTTTCAACTACATGGAAGATATCACATATTCATTTAATAATAGACTTAGGTATATCCATATTCATTATTATTATATACAAACAACTTAAAAAAGTCCATTACTATTGTATCCCAGCCGTACCTGCTATTACAAAATTATATTTATTGAATATTTACATAACATCTGGATTAGTAAAAAATAAAATAGAAATGTGGATTATAAATTAAAATAAAAAAATATTTTCTCATATTGTGCTAAATTATTATAAAATAGTAAAATCTAGTCTTAATAATCTAATTATTACAATATTTACTTACTTTTTAGGCAGTACTTACTTATATTGTAATCTCATTATTTATGATTAAATAAATATATTTTTTTTATCAGTGAACTGACAAAAACTGGTGTTTGTGGAACCTTGTTTTTAATGCAAAATAAATGGACTTCTTTTTTAACTGTCGTAAAGATTTCTTCTAAATGTGCTTGTTGCCCCAACTCCCTAATAACCTTGCAAAGGAATTGTATGAATATTGAACCACCTCTTTTCCACCTATAAGCTTCTAATTCCGGAGACGTAGCCCAGAACTCTAGAAAATCTGTCTTGCATAAGCGAAATTTGTCAGGACTCAGAGAATCAGCCACAAATCTAGCTTGTGGAATATCCTCATCATCGTCTTGGCAAGCTTGTATAATCAGAACTTTAGGTATACCAAACAAACTGAACCCATCATCTGAATCTAGAAGTTTCTTTATATCCCCAACTTTAACTTTTGTACTGTCTGCTGCATATACATGTTCCCTTACTCCGTGAGACAATATACATAACATAAAAATGCTTGTAGATTTATTAACATGTACTTTTATGCCTTCTCTAATAAAATCCATCATTTTTTTGCGGTTTAAATTATCTCTGGATATCACTTCAAAATTCATAGAAGCCATGGTTCTTTCTAATGTAATTTTATCAAATGTGGAACCATGTCGTGTGATCAGGGGTGATCTAAGGTAGTTATCTTGTATGCTTTGGTCACAGAAGTGAAAATTTTCTTGATTTATAATTAGGCAGACTCCAATCTTGTTTGGGTTTTTTATCATATAACATTCATTCTCAATTATTTTTGAATCTGATTTCATATTATCATTTTCATTAAAGTTCAGATTGCCAAGTTCATCGAACAAGCCTTCAAATTCAGGGTCAACATTTATGTTTACTATTGGACGCTGCAGTGCCATGGTGATTTCTGATGTATTATTAATGGGCGGTGAGCTAGAAGCTAAAGGCTGTCCAATATATTCATCATTATTTAGGTTTCCAGTTGTCCAAAGTTCGTTAGCAAAAGACTCCAAACCTGGCAGCTTCTGAATAAGTTTTATAAATTTACAAAAGTTGAATTCGTTTCCAACTGGTTTGTTATCAAACCCAATATCACAAAGTGTGATTATCCTTTCAGACATCAGCTTTAGGAACACTAGTTCACAGCTGTCGTACTCTGATGTGTCTATATAGTAAGTAAGAAGAGTATTCTGCAACATGTTGAGATTGTCGTTGTCAATGTTCTCACATAACTTGTACAATGTTTTCTTTGTATGGTTTACATATAGGCTGAAATGGATATTGTCTGGTTGGTATTGTCTTTTCAGTGTTCCCAAGTCAAAACCCAGTTTTCTGACGACACCATATAGCTGGCATATGAGTAATGCTTCTAAAAATTCCTCCCTCCAGGTTGGTTTCACTTTGGCTACCAGCATCCATTCGTGTAGTAGATTCATATTAGTAGAATGGACATCCTTGGAAACTCGCTGGTACACGAGGAGTCGTTGAAGCGCGGTCTCCGGAATTTCGTATAGCAGGAAAACTAGTGAGGTCATGTCGTAGGGGTTGTCCATCAATTCTTTTTCTATTTTGGATATCACTTTCACAGTTAGGGTATTCACGTTAACGTCAATATTTGAAGACATTGGTCTTCGCTCTCTAATTTTAGCGTCCGATTGAGGATGTAGCATTTTGATTTTCTAAGTAAATAAATTGTACGTAGAAAAACGAAATAGGTACGAATCACAAAACCGATATATTCATCACAATGAATAGGTAGTTCAATTAAAAAGTACAAATAAACATATTTAAACTCGATAGGAAAGAATTTAAAACTTTTTTCTATGATGCCATATACAACATTTGAAAATTCCCTAGGGTAGGGTATTTTTTTATCACATTGAAGACTTTAATCCATCTCAAAAATAAGGCATTCTTAAAGATATTTAAATCGTGATACAGCAAGAATTCAATCTAGGATGGAACACAGCTATTTACCTAACTATACGGTAAAAGAATTTGTTCCTTGGCGCATTCCTCTGTGGGTAGAAGGTTTGTAATTTGGATTTAAATCGCAAATAATAGAATAGGTAAGTATCACGTAAATTAATAAGTAAGTCGGTTCCTAATTTTATTTTAAATAAATCTAAATATGTCTAATTTTGTTAATAATAGCAATAAACACTGTTCTTCATCGTTGTTGGTATCTTTTAATTCTAATTTAATAAAGTACCTATCTATTTTAATCGCGTTGTAATTTACATATTTTTTTATTTTTAGCCTTAAGTAGTCATTATTGTAGCTAAGATTGTTTTCGAGACTGTTTATTGTCCATAATCGATCAACTAAAGTCTGTTTACTACCCATTTTTGGGGTGAGTGTTTATGCAGGGAAACATTGAATAAATATATGGGATTTCCCTAAATATTGGGGAAGATTTCCGTTTAGCATACAGTTATACCTAGATTATTCTTTATTTGTGGTTTAGCATTTTTCGTTATTATATTTACCCGACTGCTTAACAAATCAATCAAACATATAGATTAAGAAGGAGGGTTATATTTTTCGTTTAATGTGTTTATGTTTATATACAGCAGTGTGTATTAAGGATGATTATCTTAGATTAGTCCATGATATTTATGTATGTGGATATGTATGTATGCTTATATTTGTTTTTATTTTAATATTAAAACTTATTGTAAGCTAACTTTAATGATCCAAGTACCTCTAGTTGAGTTGACCAGTCAAAAACTAGAATTAAATTGGTAGTGAATATTATATGAGGTAGTCTAAGTAGCCTTATGTGTTAGGCTAGGTTATTGCATTTTGTGGTGTGTCTATAAAATCTACTAATAATGTTGTCGAGTCGAAATGGAAAAGCATGCGAAGCGAAGCCTGTAACATAACAAAAAAAAAAAAATAACCTCCAAAATCTGACAATGGATGTGAACAAACAAAGTCAAAGAGTACTTTTAATAAAATGGGGTCATAGCAGTAATAATGTTCCTTGGGTCATAGACATAGATAGAGTAAGTCACGTCATGAAACAATCCGAAAGAAATGGGCGAAAGGGAAAACTTTTTATCTTAGAAAATCTAACCGTTTAATATTCTATATCAGTTAAATATGCCGGTTACGAGACCCCAAGTTCTCAGGTTATACAAAGATTTGATGAGTTACTCTCGTCGTTTATCGCTTACTGACCCCACTTACTTCACGCGGAGAATTACAACAGAATTTAAAAGAAATAGAACTCTTAGCAATCCTGAAGAGATATCCTTTGCTTATCAGGTAAACCTATTATTCGTTATACTGGCATTTATTGTTTTTTACTACTACTTACACAAGAAAGCATTACCATAAACCAATGAAGGTATATGCATAAATATTATAGTTCTAATCTAATGCTCCAACTCCCTACCAGTTGGCAAAGTATCCAATATGTTACCAACATTGCCACGTTGAGTGCTTATACATTTGGTCAGATATGCATAAACATTTCACATCTGTATTTATTTATTTTTGCTCTGTTTATAAAACTGTACTTGTTTAGAAAATAAATAAATAAATAATAAATATTTGTGGACATTTCACACAACACCATCTAGCCCAAACTAAGCAAAGCTTATACTATGGAACTAGATGGCTGATAGAATATATATATACTTTATTTTTTGTAAATATATACATATGATACATAGAAACACCCCAGACACAGAACAAACATCCATGCTCATCACACAAATGTTTGCTCTGGGCAGGGATTGAACCCATGACCTACGGCACAGCAGGCAGACATACTACCAACTGAGCCACAAGGCCAGTCAAATGACTAGGAAATGTGGAAAATTAATAGTTTGATTAATTTGTTACAGAAAGGAGAAGTGTTGCTACGTCGAGGATCTGTAGTATAGCCATGCTATTATCAAATAAACTAACTATATGCCGGTTTCCTACATTACGGCCAATGCTTGTGGCACTGAAACACATAGATTACTCTCGGGTGCCTAAAATCAAGGAGACTGACTTGAGTGAACAGTTTGTGAGAGGCAGTGGTCCGGGCGGATCAGCGGTCAATAAAAATTCCAACTGTGTTGTTTTGACTCATATGCCTACAGGTAAAGTCCATATAAATGATAGCTTATATGTTATTCAATATTGTTTTAACTCCCTGAATATGGAGTGTTTTAAGTATGGGAACAATTGTCTGAGAATAGAGAACAGAGAGTCAGGTTTGAAGAACTTTGTTCTTTGCTCAAAACAAACAGGAATTTGCTATGTAATCTTGACATCCCTTTATAAAAAAAGAGATGTCCAACCTTATAATATGAGAATATTAAGGTTATATTTCTAAATTTAACTTTAACTGTATACTTACTAAAGCATTTCAGGAATTTGTGTTTTACCTCGGGTGCATAAGATCTGCTTACAACACCCAAGTGCTACTTAATAAATTTCTTTGCAACACAAAATTTTACTGATATACTTATGCGTTTCAGGAATTTGTGTTTTACCTGGGGTGCATAAGATCTACTTACAACACCCAAGTGCTAATTAATCAATTTTTTTTTTAAATCTATATGATTATAAAGCACCTCATAGGGAATGAAGTGGTCCTCGTGTATATGGGGTTATCTCAATCACAGCTTAATACAGCTTACCAGGGAACAGCAAACTACAAAGAAAAGTGAAAACTGTGTGTTTCATTACTAAAATTTTGATTTCAAGCAGTTAAACCTGTGATGTTAAAGATAACTTAAGAGAAAGGAGACATCACAACATCTTAATGAGGCGTGAACTATCATAGACTAATACTGCACACCATATCCTAAGCAACAGAGTCTTACATAAATATGTATAATTGTTTGCCTGAGGATGTCTCACAGCATAGTCAATTAATTCTTTAAAAAAATAAACTGGATGGATGGATAAAGATTTTATTATTATTATAGAAGCAGTCCAAAATTGGATAGATCTATTCTGACTGCCACTGTATCACAGTTCTCCTTCAAGGCATGCACTAATTATATGGTGCAGTGTAATGGATAAAGAAATAAATATTACCGAAAATATTATCCCAAAACACAATCACAAAATTTCAGTAGTGCAATCCTGCATACCTGCATACATAGGCACAACAGCATCTACTCGCCTATAATCAAAGAAAATCAAATATTCCCATGAATGACAATGATTTTATCTTATCTTTATACTTTTATCTGGTTTATTTCAGGTATAGTAGTGAAGTGTCACACTAGCAGATCTCAAGATGAGAACAGAAAGCTGGCGCGGGAAATGATCATCGCGAAGCTGGATGAACAGCTGAATGGAGAGGACAGCGTGGCTGCTCAGAAGCAGAGGGTTGAAGAGAAGAAATACAAGAGATCAGAGTACAAAAAGAAGAAGATGGCGCAGTTGAAAACCGAATGGAAGAAACGAGAAGGGCTGATGTAGCAACACTAGTTCAATGTTGATTTCTCATGATTATGTAGAGTAACATCCTGTTTACAAAAGTAGCGAATAACTCTCTCAGAAATAAAACTACGCGTTAAATGATACCTACTCTTGTGTAGTAATGCTAGGTAGATTGACATTATTTTCTAGAAAAAACATACCAGGAAAAGGTCTATGAGAAAACGCCAATTTTTTAATCAGTAATATTAATAAATGACTAGGTTCTTATATTTGCATGCATGTATGGAGTATGTTGCCAATCCACATAAAGCAAACCAATTTTAATTTTATCACAAAAATATCAGTTGTACTACAGAAAAAGTTTGTTGACCTCTAACAAAATTTATGGAACAGCTAATATATTCGTGAGTTCATTGACCTCATGTGAGCTTAGTACTGTATACTCAAATTACCCAACCTGAAATATTTGGATATTGGTGGACATTTCACACAACACCATCTAGTTCAAACTAAGCAAAGCTTGTACTACTAGATAGCTGATAGAATACATATATAGTTTTTATTTGTAAATACATAATTATGATACATAGAAACACCCAAACACAGAACAAACATCCATGCTCAATTGCTCATCACACAAATGTTTGTCCTGGGTGGGGATGGATGGAACCCACGACCTACAGCTTAGCAGGCAGACATTATTAAGCTGCGAGGCCAGACATTAAAAAGTGTACAATATATTGCTTTCGTAGTAAGTAGTTTTTATAGTGTAGTAATGTTATTAAAAAGTTATGTTTATATTTTAATCTTTTACTCATTGTCACATTAGTAATTTATGTTTAATTATTAACGAACTTTTTCGTAAAAAATTTGATTTTCTAGAATTAATCTAAAGATTGCCCGTTTATAACCTTTTATAGCGACTTTGCGCATATTTTCTCACAAAAAGCGTATCAAGGGTAATGAAATTGTAAGTTACGACTGTAAGAATAGCTCTTCTGCAGTCTTCTGCGAAGGCTGTTTTCTCCTGTTGCGTGGACAAGTGTGCACTAACGTTTCTTTACAGAAGGCCCTTCCGGCCTTCCAGATTCGTCGAAGGAAGCGTGCTTAAAAAGCATGTCTCGTGAGCATGTCATGTGTCTCGTGCGATGTTTTGGGGGGTAACCCCCCCCCCGACATCCTGGCCATTATAAAAAAAAACCAGGCTTCAATAATTTTATGCAATGCTTCAAAATTTCGCGCTCGCTACGCTCGCGCATGATTGTTTACTATTGATCTTTATTTATATTGATCATTAAAGTGCCATGAACTTTCTAATACGAGAAAATAATTCACTAAAAATAGCCACTAACCAAAAATGTTTGCGCGTATCTTGTAGGTATGTTTGTAATTTTCTATCAATTCATATGTTTATATTTAGGAATATTAAATTGGCAATTAATGCATTCAAATGGTTGTATTTATAATTTTTGATAGCGTTAAAGTCGCTCTTTACCAGTCGGGTATTTCCTTTTAACACAGTTTCTTGTTTGCTTCATCTGGTCCACGAAAATCTAGGACTCGCTAACATGATCAATGAATCAAATCACTTCCATGATTTCATATTAAAAACCTTAAAAAATCTTTTATTTTGACATGGAAGTACTGTGGGTTCATTAATACGAGAAATAAAGCATATTACTATAAAAACAACACTAAAATTTTCGCGCTCGCGCATTATTACTATTTTGACATAGAAGTACTGCGAGTTCACAAATACGAGAATTTTAGTATATTACTATAAAACACCACTAAAAAAATTTCGTGCTCGCTTCACTCGCGCTTTATTACTATTTTGACAGAGAAGTACTATGGGTTCACTAATACGAAAAACAAAGCATATTACTATAAAAACACCACTAAAATTTTAGCGCTCGCTTCGCTCGCGCTTTATTACTATTTTGACAGAGAAGTACTATGGGTTCACTAATACGAAAAACAAAGCATATTACTATAAAAACACCACTGAAATTTTAGCGCTCGCTTCGCTCGCGCTTTGTTACTATTTTAACAGAGAAGTACTGTGGGTTCACTAATACGAAAAACAAAGCGCTCACTTCGCCCGCGCATTCATATTATTTTGACATGGAAGTACTATGGATTCACTAATACGAGAAATAAAGCATATTACTATAAAAATACTACTAAAATTTTCGCGCTACATAGGTAATAAGTTCGCGCTCGCTTCGCTCGCGCATACTTATTACCTATGTTTTTGTTTATTTAGATCATGCAAGTGCTAAACTAAAATGCTAAGCCCTCGTTAAAAAAATATTATATTACTACCAAAAATAATAGAAAATTTTGTTATGACAAACTTGGTGTTCATATGGGACATTAAAGTGCTAGGAGCAGGTTATACAGCATATTACAAACTGCTACGCTCGCACATCATAATACATGGGCCGCAGACTAACCTATAGCCTAAACGGCTCGGCCGATTTTGATGTGTTAGGTGTTAGATTCGTCTTTACTCCCTGAGTGTATAATGTGTATTTGTATGGCTATTTTTTTTTTGTAATTATAATAATACAATACAACTCTCCCGAAAATAAAGAATGCATTTTTTTGTAACCTTCAACGAACTTTTTTGTAATAAATATGTACATAGGTACATATAATAGTAACTTTTTATTTTATTAAACAAATGGTTATTTTTTTTTAGTATCATTACCATAAAAGGAAATGATGAAAAAGGAAACCTATGTGTTCGGGGGCTTACTCTCATCTCTTATACCGGTGCAAAGTTGGCTCGCGCCCTTTTTATCTTGCTTTTCAATGTAGGTATCTCGTGCACATTTTTTATTTAATAAGAGAGACGGCAATCACGCGGTTTATGACGTTTTCATCCTCTCGCTCACTCACTTGTATAAGGTAAAATATTCTGTTTGGGCTTCCACGAAAATAACATTTATATAAGAACCTACATATTTTAAAAACAATTAACTGCCTAACCGAAAAACGTTCCTTAAATTTAAGCGATGCTTAACATATCTTGTCAACTTTTGGCTGACACGTAATGACACTTGCGGATAGAAGACAGAAAACGTAAGACGTTGGTTAAAGTTCAGTAACGTTTTTCGGTAAGACCCTATGTGGTGGTAGAATGATTACGAGTCTACGCAGCTGTATCCTTGACCTAAATATTGCGGCTCTTTGTTCCCGAGGCTACTCCGGAAACTCGACCCGTGCTCCTACACCTCTCGAACGGGATTACAGATTACACTCGTATTTGAATTGAACCCATGTCGTAAGTACAATAAAATTTATTAACTAAAAAGATTCCGACGAAATGAGAACCTCCTCCTTTTTGGAAGTCTGTTAAAAATCTGAACAACCGACTCCAATTGTTTTAAGCATGGGACCATCTAGTATATGTATATGTTATGTATATATAACCTTTCAAAGAAAAAATAATTTATCAAATCGGGCCAGGAGTCTTCGATTAATCGAGAAACATAATTATGTACGAGTACATATATAAAAAATAAAGATTCCGACGAACTGAGACCCTCCTTTTTGGAAGTCGTTTAAAAAGACCTATTACCACTTATTACCTATTATTACTGCCTGATTTCTCGGGCACTGTTCAATCGAGTGCCTGTCTGGGAAGTATGGTGATCGAGATCCTGTCTCTTACGTGATCGTGATGTAGGATATTATTATGCTACAATACCATAGTGTGGTAAGTGTAGCTAGCAAACTTGTAGCGAGCAAACAATCACCCTTCTCAAAGTAGGGGTACGTTTATGGGATTGAGTGAGGTCGGGTCAGGGGCATGACGTCACGGGCGGCTATGCAACACTCCCCCCACTATCTATCCAGGGGTTAGGGTAAATTCAAATATCTATTCTGCGAGTACCAGAAACAGCCGCGGTCTGGGGCTAAAAGGGTTTAATCGTAGCTCTCAAACGGGTGGACTGTTTTTGATCTAGTTTTTTTGTTTGTTAGCTAGCTAGGCTATGTTTTATAAAAATCAGTTCAGCCACTTTTTTGTCGGGGGTTTTTGAGTTTTCTAAATTTATACTTGTTTTATGTATCTAATAGGTATAGAATGTAATAGTTAATTTTTAAACGACTGCCAAAAAGAAGGAGGATCTCAATTCGACATATGTTTTTTTGTATATTTGTTCAGCGATTTCTCCACCAATTATGCATTGTTTTTCATGATTCTTGTTCTGTTTGGAAGGTAATACCTTAGAGGTGGCCCCATATTTTATCAAAATCGGTTCAGTACTTTGGTTTTTGTTACAAAATTATTGAAAAAATATCGTCCAAGTACATGATTTGCGTATTTTGAAGTCGGTTTTTTCCAGTTAAAAAAATATATATAATTATTGGTGTGTAATGTTCCTTGTAGTAATCTTTATTGGACTCATGCCATAGTATATGTGCCATACATACCAGAAATTAGTAAATAGAGATTAAGTAAACCCATATGTATAAATTAGCCAGGAGAGACGAAAGCGGAGAGTGGCTCGTGGCTTTATTAGAAGGAAAATTCTCACCGTTCCCGGGTGTACCTATTTTTATTTTCTCATGTGCGTACCATACAAAGGGTGTTCCCGCTGTTTTTACCCGCACCACTTTTCTGCTGGAGCCTCAGTACCTACGATATAGAAGCGGCTCACTAAGGAGGTATAAGTGCATTTTTTACTTTTAATAACCGCCTTCAATATATAAATAAGTACATGCCTGCTCGACCGGACACTTCCAGAGATTGATTGTCAGGAGATTATTATAAGAGTAAGCGCATGTGCACGCTAAACTACTTTAATGCGTCATAGCAAAAATCGAGTTCGCTTAGGTAGCGTCTCCGTGCGTAAAGTTTTAGAGTAGGCACTCCGAGAGAGAGAGAGAGAGAGAGAGAGAGAGAGAGAGAAAGGGAGAGCGTAGAGTGAGTGCTCTTTTGTAGCAATGGAACAACACGTATTTAGGTACTTGCCCAAGCAAGGGCAAGGAAAACTAAAAAACGGCTGAACTGATTTTGATGAAACAAAGCTAAGAACACTCGATAAAATTATCTTTCAAACAAAAAAACTAAACCAAAATCAGCAAATTCGTTTGAGAGCTACGATGCCACAGACAGACACAGTTAAACAGATACACACACCAATCTTATAACCACCCCTCTTCTTGAGTCGGGGGTTAAAAAACGATGGCCACCATGAAGCCTAACCAGTCAACCCGTAAAGTTGGCAACGACGGCGACTGCCAGTTTTATATACCTCGTAGCGGATTTCGTGGCGTCGAATGAACCCGGGTTACGAGTCGGCTTCCTGCTGCTTTATTACTTGGATAATATTGAAATAAATGATAGCGACATTATGCCGCCCTAAAACGCTATTTATGATAATGCTACGTTACTAGCTGTGGCAGCCGGCTTCACCCGTGAACCCTTCCCCACGCTTATCATATTTCACACGTTTACTAATGTAGGGATGACGTCTGACGGAGTGAAGTGGTGAAAGGGAACGTGCTGTGCTCACCCCTCCCAATGGGGGTAGGACAAGACGATGAATTCTTGACCGAGTGTGCGAAGCGAACAAAGGTATGCATGAATTAGCAATTTTTTTAGTTTATAATTATTACAAAAAATATAGCCTCTGGGACACTCCGCCACTCGGGGAGCGAAAATGAATCTAACGACACCTCGCTCAGCAAAATCGGTTAAGCCATATAGGCTGTAGGCGCTCATATAGAAACATACATATATACCCACATACATACATACCCACATACATACATACCCACATACATACATACAAACACACATACACTCGAAAAACATAACTCTCCTTCTTACGTAGTCGGGTAAAATGGATGTGATTTTTTACATGTATAAGTAAGAAATATTCATACATACACGTTTCGTTTAATACATATTCGTTTTGCTTTTATAACATTAGTAGCATAATGATTAGGAATGATAAATTTATTCAGTATATAGTATGTTAAGGTAAGACGGTAGGACGGTACGCGGAAGGTAGGAATTTCCGGAAATTAATTTGAGAAGGGATCAACCATCGTTACCCATTACCAACGATATTATCGACGAGGATCTCGCGTCAGCGCTCAAAAACGTCCGTTCAATGAGGTCTAAAGTGACAACCTTCAGACCTTTTACGCGATTAGAGTAATTGCGATTTTCAATATAATTTAAAGCGGCAAAATCAAAGCTTTTAGATGTAAAAGACGTACAATGACAGATAAAAATCAAAATATGTGCTGAAGCAGTAGTGTTGCAACGTCTTCCGTTTATTTTATTATCGATAGTTTATAAGTTTACGAAACACAATTCTATAGCAAAGTGTATAATTATGTATAAGAAATCATCATCAACTTTTGTGTATATGAGTATCAGTGAACTCAGGAGGCTTTGTTCGTGAATTTTTTAGACTTTGCGTCCATGTACCTAATAACAACGTCATTGCATAGTATGTACTGTTGTATTTCACGTAGCGTGGTGTTTGAGATTGTTGTCCTTGTTTGGGTTTAACAACAATTACCTATTAAGATAGTTTGCAATATATATACCTAATTATAAGCTTCCTAATACAGGTACAGATATTTGGGGCTGTACTTGCAAATATTCTACCTTTTTGATAGATCAGTTAAGTATCAGCTGGAAGTTATAGAGTCAGTGGACCGGCGAGCTATGAGCGATAAACTAGGTGCCAAGAGGCTACGTAGTCTCGAGCACCGCCGTAAAGTAGCATGTTTGCTTATATTCTACAGGATTCAAGTCAGGAGTGTATGCAAGAGCTTCACGACCTAATTCCACCCTCCCCATTTCACTACAGGATTAACAGAAAGTCGGCGAATTACCACCCATTTCTCGTTGAAATACAAAAAATCCGTACTAAGCGATATCGGTCCACGTTCTTGATGCGTACTGCACAGGAATTCTTTGCCGCCATTTCTGTTTCCTTAGAACTACAATCTTGGAATTTTCATGGCTAGAGTGAAAAGATATCTTCTAGATCGACGAGTTCCATCCTCAGCCACACCGTCGCTTAACAGCGCGTCGGTGGCCAATCGTAGATCTATCTTGCGTAAAAAAAAAACTGGAAATGATTTGACTGAGCGAACTAACTTTTGTGATGATGTACAAAGCCAACGTGAGAATTCGTATCTTCGAACACATTGTCGTTTTCCAACTGGACTACGTAATTCGCAATAAAAAATCCCGTTGGGTAAAATATAGTACATTTACTTATACTTAATAACCCGTAGCTCTATTGATTGCGTAAGTTTCCATATTCCCTACGTAATATCCACAGTTCTCTCAACGTATTACGACCATTTGTCGAGGACAATTTCTCTCCGCTATGTGTTAATGTATTCACACGTAAAGAGAAACAGTAATGTGAAATGTTAAATTAATGTTCATAATGTTCTCCGGTTTACATGCAGATGAGCTCTCTAAATATGTAAAGCTCGCCGGACAGTAGTTTCCAGTTTGAGTAACTGTTCCACCGCCAACGAGCTAAATATGTAAAGCTCGTTGGACAGTAGTTTCCAGTTTGAGTAACTGTTCCACCGCCAACGAGCTAAATATGTAAAGCTCGTTGGACAGTAGTTTCCAGTTTGAGTAACTGTTCCACCGCCAACGAGCTAAATATGTAAAGCTCGTTGGACAGTAGTTTCCAGTTTGAGTAACTGTTCCACGCCAACGAGCTAAATATGTAAAGCTCGTTGGAAAGTAGTTTCCAGTTTGAGTAACTGTTCCACCGCCAACGAGCTAAATATGTAAAGCTCGTTGGACAGTAGTTTCCAGTTTGAGTAACTGTTCCACCGCCAACGAGCTAAATATGTAAAGCTCGTTGGACAGTAGTTTCCAGTTTGAGTAACTGTTCTACGCCAACGAGCTAACGGCTATTGTTAATCGACTTCCAAAAAGAAGGAGGTTTTCAATTTGTCTGTTTGTTTGTTTAGCGATTACTCCGTCAATTATAAATTGATTCTTTTGTTTGGTCATCAGAGGTCATAACTTCATTTATATGAAAACCTTGCGTGGCACATTTTTGGTACCGAATGTGACGTCACATAAACGATTTTGTGATGGAATGTTCCATCCGCGCGAAATCTATTCAATCCAATGCATCCGCGCGCTTGTACGCTAGAATCTAGTTGACAGAATATCGAATCGGAAGTATATATCACCTGGAATAAGATGAATCTTGGTCGTCAACTGCGATTTTTTATCGTACTTGACACGCTCGTTTTGACACGCTAGGTACATAGACTTGGGGTATCTATAGAAGTCTATGGTGATGGCCTTAGTCTCTGCTATTCCGAGCGAGTGAGTAATCGCCCGTGGGACATGAGCCTTAGTTCGGTGTTGCCAGCTACAACGACGTCTAGTTTCTGGGGCTTAGTTCGTATTTCCCGTACGTCAGTCGTAGTATTCAGTATTTTGCTTGAATATCAAACATACTACTGTATTTAGAGTCTAAAATTAGACAATTTTAGCATTGCCTCAAACGAAAAAAAACTCCGCTTCGTGAAAATTATGTTTCTATGTAAATGCAATAAAGAAAATTAATTAAAAAAAAAACTTTAAACTGAAAAGGAAGAAATAACAACTGTTACATAATACCGACAAATTAAAACAAAACTGGGCGTCTACGTAAGTAGGTACGTACCCCAACTATATTTTTCAGGTCGGTCGACAGATAACAAAAGTATAAATTTACATTCAAAGTTTTAAGTACCAAACATATTCTACTACATCGTCACTAAGCAACGGAACTCTAAGTTAAAAATTCTATTCTGTAAATTATAAAAACTGATTTAAGTCTCATCAGACAACACAGCCCAAATTAGGTATCCAATCTCAGCTGAGGTAATGTAGAGCTAAAAATAAACGCTATACGAGTATAACGTTTTGGAGCACGTGCCAGTGATAGCACTAAAGTCATAATCAGAGTGGAATGGCGTGTAGTGCGGCCGCCGGGAGAGCGCTCCTCACGCGCATGTAAAGCTTTGGATGCGAGCGGGCAATCTTTTACACTACAGTATAGGCTCTCAAATCATTCCCATCAAACAACAGATAAGTACGCTCCAGAGAGCGAGAGGAATAGCGTAGGATTAGCAAGTGATAGCTGGCGGCAATGCCAATATGTACGTCCCCACGGACCCAAAGTTTTTACACCAAACAATTTTATCAAATTTGTAACCTCTACTGGAATTAAGATATTTGCGTCGCTTTTGCTGCTCCGCCAAATTAGCCGCAGCGCCCTAGCCCTACTCCGTGTCTCAGGAAGGTGAGACGGTGTCAAAGTATCAACGCACGTGGTCCCACACAAGGGGCTGTCCCAAAAGACCGTTCGATTTGAGCACATTCAATTATTATTATTACTAGGCCTATGAAAGACTAAAAATAAAACCTGCGATTCCCCAGGACCACCAGGAAATCAAATAGAATTCTCAAATGTCGGAAGAACTGCTGCTTTTAGTGAAGGTGAACATCATAAGAAACTCTTAATATGGTAATATACGTACTACTTTCTTATGCTAGACCGATAGGATACTTTCCATTGATCTGTAATAAAAAAAAAAACTTTAAATAAATGCAATGAAAAACGGCAGGCATAGTTCATTCTTACAGTAGCCGTTTTTTATTACGTTTACTTATAAGCTTGATTTTTCTACAGCTCAAGCTTTAAAAGAACCGTAAATCTTAAATATTTGGTTTTACTTTCAACACGCGCCTGAGATTGAAGTTCTCGAGGACACCCGGATGTAGATAACGAAGTGATCCTATATTCTTCAATATTCAATCTCAGGGTTAAATTTTCTTTATCAAACACGAAATTCTACAACATATTTTAATCTTTGCCACTCGTGTATATTTGGTAGATGATTCGTAAGCTCTACGCTCTTATACTCCACGCTGTCCCTGACGACGGGGTGAGTCGGGTGGTATAATAGGCCTTTTAGGAAATTAGAAAGGTTTATCAACTGTCCTTCTTAACTTTCTAATATCGTATACATTTTTGCGAAATGTATGTGCAGTGCAGTGCATATCTGAATTAAAATCATAAATGGCTATGCCTTTGCTTTTTTCGAATTTCGTTATAGTTCCGAAGTTAAAAAATTAAAAGTGTACATTTTGAAAAAAAAACAAACCTTAAAGGCATAGCCATTAATGGTTCCAACCGGCAATCGTATATAAAATAATGATCGTAACCGGATACTATTTAGGGGTAAAGTGAAACGCGTAATTTCCTGGCAAAAGATCGTGCGACAACGATTCTCTTAACTGTAGAAAGAGTAAGACAGTCAGAGTAATATTGAAATAAGACTGCTTCATCGCTTGTGGTACTGGGCCTGTAGAAAGGGGAATACTAGATAAACGCAGAAAGATAACATTATGGAATTATGGATCCATGCAGCTAGCGTGCGTTGTGTTTGCGTGCACCTATACAGCAATAGAACCTTTAGTTTAACGTGGAAGATATAACGCCGTAATTTGACTGGCCTCGTAGCTTAGTTGGTACTATGTCTGCCTGATAAGTTGTAGGTCGTAGGTTCAATCCCCACCCTGGACAAATATTTGTGTGATGAGCATGGATGTTTGTTCTGTGTTTGGGTGTTATCATATGTATGTACATATTAATTTAAAAAAAGTATATGTGTATTCTATCAGTTATCTAGATTCCCTAGTACAAGCTTTGCTTAGGTTGGGCTAGATGTTGTTGTGTGAAATGTCCACCAATAAAAAAAAAAACAGGCGTTACTATGCGAAAATTCATGTTCCAAAACTTAAATCTAACTTATATACTTATATAGTGTGATTCCGCTTCGAAATTAAAGTTTTTGTCTACCAATATTCATTAAAATATGGACGAAAAATACTTCATCCTTGTCCGAATATTTAGGTAAAGGCCATAATTAATTTACTGTCCGCGTTACCTTGGACTAATTATATTTTTGTGCCTTGCGCTTGTGACGTACTCGGGGTCTCTCGATTATCCAATTTTAGTAAAATTTCCGGGGAATATACTTATTATTTCGTATTTTTTCATAAAGCTGGCTTCTACTTAGCAAAATTTCATTGAGATTACACTAGTTAGAAGGATTTATATTTAATGGCTGTGTAGCAATGAGAAAACTAACTATTTTCATGTTATTAATAATTCCATATTTTTAACCTCCACCCAAAAAGTATGTAGGTACATAAAGTATCAATAAAGAATTGAATAGAATTGAAAATGAAATTCCTCGTTTACGAAAAAGTAAATTTACCGAGTAAACACAAACCAAAATTGTAAATTCAAATTGTCGTATATACGTGATATTCAAAAAAAGCGAATGTGTGCGATGATTGGCCCCGCGGCAATCAGGGGGTAACGGTGAGTTAAATCGATGCCTGCTGCCATCATGCGTCCTGTTTCCGGCACACCAGCTCCACAATGTAATAATGATGCCTGACGAGATAAATCATACTAAACGAATGAGATTTTGTAGGTTAAGGCGCTGGGGTCCGTGACGCAGCTGTTTCACTCGTGGACTAATGTATAGTCCACGAGTGAAACAGCTGCGTCACTATACGTTTCTAGAGTTTTGTCGCTTAGTGATGCCAAATTGGGGGTAATTCCTTCAAATATTGGGGGATTGTAATGTCATGAGAGGAAAAGCTATGAACAGAGTCTTGGAGAGATTTTTGGAGGAAATCGGAGAAGTTGTGTAACTTAAGCTATAAATCGTGTTTCTAAGTGAGTTTTTTCTTTAAAACCTGATTTCAGGGAACATTTGGAAGGCCAACATCGACGGATAAGACTCGGACAACACTGCCGTCGCACAATAAGCAAAACATATCTTAGTTTTGTTCTAGATCATATTTATAAACATATACGGGAAAGTATGTGCATTGGCGGTGTGAAATTAATTTCTCTATCGGTAAAACGCGGCGAGTTTGAAGCGCGGTAATTGTATCATGCTACGCTCCGTAGCACTGTAGCCGTAGCTAACAATTTGTAGATTGCTACGTTCGATAAGTGAAATGCTACGAGTCATAGATTGTGTGGTGTTTCGTTACGCATTCGATGAAAGGTGGCGGGATGCCATTTTAGATCATACTAACTATTCTTAGGGACTTTTATCTTTGATTAGTTTTATACGCCATCCACTGCGTGTTATTAAGATGAGATTGCTCCTATCATTTTTAGGGCATGATATGACCTATTTTATTTGGAGTAGAACGACACCCCACCTACATTCTCATAATTTATTGGTCACAATAGGGTTAGTATTTTTTTTAATACAGAAGACTTTGATTTTTCTTTTAGTAGACGATTCCTCAAATTTATATTAACCGACTTCCGAAAAGGAGGAGGTTCTCGCGTTTACTTCGTTAATTGTGAATTCATTTTGATAAAAAACAAATTGTAGGTTATACGGTCTCAGTTGAGTTTTCCATTTTCTAATTCTTATTTACTGGGCATGAGGGTATGAGGCTTGGCAAACACCCTAAAATGAAGTAATTTCAATGATTCTTTCAAAGAAGTAAACCGTTATATCAGATTCGCATTCCTTTGTCGTTTGCTTGTATCCCGCTGGTTATCCGTAGAAGATGTTACTCCGAGGTTTTATTCCTTATTTTATCTCTACACGCTGTTTTTTTTAAGCAAGGGTTTAGCCTCTACGGGCAGAATAGAACATGTTTTATGAAATGGATTTATTTTTATGCTCGCGTATTTTTATCTTTTTGTTTATATTTACGTTTTTTTTTTAGTTAAAAGAGATGAGGCAGCATGAGCTTCTGTGTGTTATTCTAATGAATAGAACGAAACGTTATCTGGTTTAATATTTTTAACCGACTTCAAAAAAAGAAGAGGTCATCAATTCCTACAACCTTCTACAGCCTAAACAACTTGATTGTTTTGTTGTTAGATCCATCTTCACTTCAGTTTTATGTATTATATTTTACTGACTTATTGAGTAAGTATTTATTAATTTTCACGAAAAAAATAAATTTACTCTCTTACATACAACGTTTCTGCGCATACTTTCTCATGGAAAACGTATATAATATCAAGTATAATAATTACACTACAATAATTCGCATTCGCTCTTACGCAGTTTATGTTTCTTTTAATAAAATAGTTGTTAAATTTACTAAAAGTGTTTCAAAATAATATTGTGGTTAAACGTTGGCACATCTTGTCACTCGCTCTTACAACAGAATGGGTTCGTTATCATTAGATCGGTATTCTAATTAAGGTCCGTTGTTTCCATCAGGCGAGCGAGGCCAGTCTCACAGCGCATAGTAAAACTTTAAGGTAAGTTTCCACTGCTGCGTAAAACGTGCACGTAGAGACTACGAAAGCAGTGCGTGTTTGACTGCGTGTTTACCTTGCGAAGCGCGAGCGACGGATGTTAATGGTAATGATGTTAATGGTGACATACAATACCAGAAAATATACATATTTAATACCAGAAAAAATTAGGGATCCTTACCAAAACTTCAATAATATACCCAATAATATATATAATAATACACCCAAGGTGTAAAAAATTGCTATAAAATGCCTTTCATCGCATACGCTGCTTAAATTATTGTTGATAGAACAAAAAAAAACTACAATATTAGTTTTGCTACTTAGGTTGAATAAAGGGGTTAAAAGATGGGAGTAAAAGATTGTATGAATGTTCCGTGATTTTAAAGTTAGGGATACGAAATGTAGTACTTAGATTAACTATCAAATATAAATTAATACTTTATTACAGTTTTGCGACAGGAATGAATTAAGGGGTAGGAAACGGGGGTAATTGATTGTGTAAAAGTTTCAAAGTTCTAATTTTGGGGATATGAATTCCAGTAATCATATTAACTAACAGATGCAAATGAATACTTTTATTATAGTTTTGTAAAGACAGAGACGAATTATAGGTTGAAACAAGGTGTGTTCAAGATAATTTGTAGACAATTAGCAATATGTTATTTGTACGGAACCCTCGGTAGGCGAGTCTGACTCGCACTTTCACGTCCGTTTTTTTAACAGCCCTGTTTGTACAAACTGGCCCACTGCTGGGCATGGGCCATCTTCTCATTGTGAGAAGGGTAAGGCCATAGTCTGCCGCGCTGGCCAAGTGCGGGTTGGCAGACTTTACACATCTTCAAGATCATTGAGAACTCTCAGACGTGTAGGTTTCCTCACGATGTTTTCCTTCACCGTTTGAAGTTGGCGGCAATCAACGATACGCACATAACTTCGAAAAGACAGAGGTGCGTGCCACGGGATTCGAACCCAGGAGCTGCGGATCGCAAGTCAGACGGTCTCCCGACTAGGCTGCCGGAAACTTGTACTTACTTAACTTGTACTTGTACTTAACGGATTTACCGCATATATTTTACATAGATAATTTGATGAGCTGAGAACAACAGTCGCGAAAACCTTAGTAAACATTACCTAACTTAAGAAATGTACTCAGCAAGGTCACTAATGAATATTTCATTCAAAGATAAGTTCGTAGTATCAAATAACAAACCCTGTTTTAAGTTCACATACATTTTGTGTAACTACAGAAGCCACTATTGCGCATGGCACGATACGCACTTGGCCATTTATTCGTATTTCTAACCATCCTATGGAAAAAAGGACAGATGAACATTTACCGGAATGTATTCGATAATTTGTAAACAATTATTGTTTACAATATACTTCAGTTAAATTTAATTAAGTTAAGTTTTTATAATATACATGAGAATTTTACTAAAACTATAAAATACATATTTTTTTAGCTAAAAGCACCTTAAAAATAAAGCCTTCCATATTTAAATTCCTTAGTGTAGCCATTAACGAGGTTGTAAAACATTTTCGGTCTCGCTTTTAACATTTTAGTAGAATATAATTATTTTTTTATCCTTGACTCCGCTGTGTACTCAGACTTTTTAATTACAAGATGGAAAATCTCTACAGAGTAACAACGTTATTTTCTTTTGTAACATAAAGATGCGTGTTCATATAAATCATAATCTTAATCTTTATTTCAGATGTTCCGACGTAGGTATATTAATAAGGTAATATGAAATTGGTTATTATGGAGAAAAACACGAAAATGTCTTGTACATATATTGATCTGAATGTTTGACACTTACAAAGCTATCACGATATAATTTGACACGTGTGTCTGTAATATGTATGTAATATGTCCAAAAGTGCGTAACTGCTCAACTCCATCTTTTTTCATATCTACAAAAACAACACTTCTTTTTAAGGATGTGTTGCCAGTATAATGAGATTCCTAAAGATTATCGAGATTCGACTGATATTTTGAAATATATATATATATATAGATATTACAAGAAACTTGGGCCTGCACAGTGCACATGGACAGTGAATTGCGATAAAGATAAAGATAATTTATTTGCATACAACACAGATGCGATTCAGTAAACATATTGCTAATTGTCTATAAAACTGTTTTTACAAGCTATACACACTGCACAGAATAAGACCATATATGGCAGAAGAGTTCTTGCTTATTTGTTACTGTATACTTACTGTGTTTGTTAATCGTGGGTGACGTCGCCGTCGGTTCCAGCGGAAGACCAGCGCCGGCTGTTCATAGCCAGCAGTATGCTGAGTTGGGACCGGTTTGTGGCGGATACATAATTCTTGTATTACTGTAGAGTTTCTTTTTTGTTTTTGTTGCATAATATTTACTTGATGTTATGTGTCTTCCATAAATAAATATATGTCTATGTCTATATTTTCGGCGGTAGCTTAATAAAATTAAAATTTAATGACAAAATCATTATTTTTTCCAATTATTGAAAACTTTTCTAATAATTGATAAATAGTTAAATAATAATATTCATCATCATGATTTACTAACCACTTACCTCATATTATGTATTTTGTAATATTCATATTCTCTTTCTTTTACTTATATTTAATATCAACTATACTGTTCTGTTTTGTGTACTAAATTAATAAATTAATAAAAAAGAAATGCTAATTAATTAATGTATGTAGATCCAGCTAACTGCTGAAGCATAAGAAATATTTTTCTGTAAATTTAGTTCTCACGTAAGTGAAATTGTAATTTCTTGTTGAGAAATAAAATTCTTTAAACCGAATAAATAATATATTTATATGCTTCGGACAAGTATCAAACTTATATCGTCCCGCTTTTTGCGTCAGATATTGTAAATAAGTAGCTTTGTAAGAAATAAGTGTATTTGTATACGAGTACCTGTCTCTGGTAATGTACCTAGCTCCCGAATGGGTGAAACGGGTTTGAGTTAGAAGCCATTTAAGAAAATATTTTCAGCCGTTTTTTGTCGGCTTCTCAAATAAAAAAATTACAACATTCCAATTGCCAAATTCTGATTACGCATTTTTAGAATTTCGTTCTAGAATATAATAGTAAAATCTTTAATGTGAAATCAAATTTAAATACAATCCAGTTAGAAATGGTTAATGTTACAAATATCTCAAAATTCAATTTCATTAATACTACGGCTCTTTTGAAGGAAAGTAGCAACTGCAGTGCAAGAAATCTCTTGGGCCAGTTGTTACTCGACTTAGAGAACTATTAATTACTATCATAATTTTAGTTTGGTTGTATAATTAAGAGTAATTTGCGATGTATGTATGTAATTAAACTTGTTTTACTGGAATAAACGTTATTATGTTAAATTCGAGCAACGTATTCACCAGCAGCCGTTTTTCCATCATGCGTTACATTTTACGAGCAACACTTCCCGTGTGTCCGACCATCGACAACGGCGCGGCGCGACGGGGCGGCACGCACCACATTTGACTTGGCAATGCCGTCCACGCCAAATTGCCGTGCACCGTACTACGTGACCGCCTCGCCGAATGCCCCGACATTCCACGATCATAACTAAATGTTAGGCTTGTGGAGGGATCTACGTAATAGCTCCACGAGTTTCATGGCTTGATATGGAAATCCACGCGGTGTCCAGTTAAGAGCGTATACGAATGAAGCTCGCTATCTCGCTCTTTCAACATTTTAAAAATATACATTATTATACTTTCCGCTTTGATGAAGTATTTCAAATATGCTTTTTCCGGATAGTGTTGGCTTTTAAACTTATTTTTTAAAGCTTTATAATTGTTTTCTACACTTCTACATTAAAATGGTTTAACAAACCCAGTCTTTCTTTTGTTTTATCATGCTTACCAATACCAACATTAACAAAGACATACAATTAAATAAATGACCACTTGTTTGACAATTATTTTTTTCAGTAGTATAATTTATTGTATAGGTTTAACTTAAATTTAAGTAATATTTAAGTCTGTTATGTAATATTAAAAGACTAACGAATAAAAAAAAATTATTTTAAGCAGTTACAAAGGCGAATGCAACTTTGTTTCTGTCAGTTTGTTACCATGACTGCACCGATACGTACGAAATTTGGTAGAGAGATAGTTGAGAACATAAGACGGATATAGGCCACATAGTTGCGGGTCACAGCTGGAACCAAGAAATAAATTTGATTCAATTTTTCTAGGTTGAAGTATAAGTTATCCAATCATTCGTTATATTTCTCTGTAACCAATTAATAAAAAGATAAAACAAACAATTAAGCAAGACGCCCACACCGGAAATTCCCGTACTTAAGTAATATAACTTTGTACTTACCCGTTTTCAATTAAGATTATTCAGAAGTTGGCTCGTTCTCGTGTTAGGCCTTTTATAATTATTGCAATTATGTGATGTGTTCTGTTACTAAAGAATTAAAATTATCTGGTATTCACCATGAAACGACGACGTTTCGGGTACGATCAGATTTAAACTAAGACTTAGACGCTGGCTTATTGAACAGACGTCCTACAGCTATGAAGAATTTATAACGTTTTAAATTGTTATAAATTTACATAATAATTATAACTGTTCCATTGATTTATTCATTATACTAACATTTTATTCATATTAACATTCATATTAACTTTTCTATTTCTTTTTGTACGTTGAAACTGCGAAATAATTGATGTCCGGACACATTTTGCTACATTGTGCATTACAATATGCTGGTAATGCCATACAATAATTATTTTTAAAAGAAATTATATTTTTATAATCATTTTTTTTTACTGAACAATGTCAGTATAAATGGGGTAAAAAGGGGTATAATTAATGTCACAGCGTTCCTAGCCAAAAATCACATGTATACTTTATTGAAATTAGTTTTTAGAATTTCTAATAAAAGTTATTTAAGTTGCTTACCCATTATGGACAACATTATGAGTAACTTTTAACACATTTTGCTACATTGTGCATTATCAGTGTATTGATTAGCTATCATTCTTCGCAATTTCAGTAGTTTTTCATAATGGTGCAATGAAAATGAAAACGGTTTTTATTTACATAAACTTTAATTATACATGAGTTGCTAGTGTTTCAATGAGCTTCTTTTGACTTGGTGACCTTTTCTGCGTAACCTTGTTAAATATAATTAGTCACATATGCACCTATACCGTAGCCTCGGTACGTGTCAGATGCCACATACCTACCATCAGCCGAACAATCTTCTTATTATACAAAAAAGGTACTTAGTAACAAAAATCATTTTCTGTTTTATTCGACTTAAAAAGTTTCCATAAAAGTTTTATAATCTACGTACTCGTACGTACTCGTACAAGCTCCCGATTCCAATATTTTGTGGCAATAAAAGCAATCTGAGTTTCATATTTATCGAGAATCCGCAGTTTTTCTAGGGAAGTTTCAAGATCGCGTATAATTAGCCCTCTGGCGACCCTCTGGGGGTCACCGGGGGACACCCGGGGTCACGCTGACCCCAAAACCCGTGTCCCATAACGCGACACGGATAAATGGCCCTCCGTAACCGAAGGAGCGTACAATATCCACCGCCATCAGTCATTTCCGGTGGTGGAATATTCGTAGAAATGTTATTTCTATTAATTTATTGAGGGATCATTTATTATGTTCGTTGAAAACTTTAGGGGTACTTTTATTTTCTTTTTAATTCTTAATTTTAACAGGCAAGTGCCTGTTTTAACAAGATATAAACATTTAACTATCTTCTTTTATGTGTAGGTTTGCGCTTGACCGCCAACTTACCTGATGTTGAGCGACGACGTTGTGGTCTACGATGGAGCGCGCTTACCTAGAAGAAACCAAGTCACTCACGATTTAAAGACACCCAGATTATATCTATCAGAATATACCACTCAGGAAGCGTATTCTATTATCTAGCAGTCCGCACGATGAAAGTGGAACCAAAGCGTTTCGTTCGAGTTTTTGGAATAACCACGGTGAAACGGTGACGCTTATTCGTGCTTCTGACTTTGCTATAGTAAAAAGGGCAAGTGGGAATTAAATGATGCAGACCAGATGCACACTCACCGAAATGAATCCGATAAAGAACCGATAAGCTGCCAACTTTGCGGCTCTTTTCTAAGCAGTTTAGGGAGTAAAGTTTATGTAGAGATCGATAGAATCCGTTTGGTTTTTTTGTGTAGTTAGTAGCTTAGGTTTAGATTACCTCCAAGTCTGAACAAAAAAAATACAACTGAATTGACAATCTCCTCCTTTATTGAAGTCGGTTAAAAAATGAGGCACTATACTATTGTCAACGGATTGTAATAAAAGTTTTCAAGTCCAAATTAATTATATAAATCTGATCTAGGATAATATAGCCAAAAATATTTAGTACTCGTAATTAATTCACTAAATGTATTTACGGAATCTAAGGAAATAAAAGGAACTTCATCAATAATATTACACATGTATCTAATATATTTGTAACAGAAAATTCTATTATTTTTTCTATTTCTAAAAACTGTTTTCAGCCAATTAAAAGTATAGAACTTCAAAAATTACTTGATATCGTTAGGTTACCATATAAGGGAAGTGTAATCTTAAGTGGTATAATAATATGGTAAAGTATGGGGAGGATAGTTTATAAAACCCTTTTCCAAAAAAAGTCTGTGACTTTTAAGCTGCAATGACTTGAATGGCTTACACTAAAGGGCTGATTTAAATGTAAAGGTTCCTCGAATGACCACTTTTTGATGACCACAATTTCATTAATTTTTCGTGTCGATGGGATTTGTATAATAAGTTTTTAAAAATATTTTTATTTTATTTATTATTGTTTTTTTTTAAACATATATATTAATGACCACTAAAAAGAGATGCCTATCTTCTACTGCTAGTATCCAAGAAATTCATGATATAATAAGTATATGAGAATTCATCTCAGTAAGTGGATGTAACAAGATTCCCAGTTGGCAGGTACTTGTGCCCTATTCCGGGGATCCCCATTTAATGGTATTGCTCGTCATAAAAGTTATACTTGCCATAACTCATTGTCGGAATCGTTTCGTAGTCGCGTCTGTTTCACTCAAATTAATTCGACCAACCGCCGCCGCCGCTCCTCTATAGGTACCTACTTGAAATAAACGTTAACTTTAAACGTAAGCTAATCTATAATACCTGTAAAGTATATAATTTCTTCAAATCACGAGTGTATAGGTTTTTTCTAGGTAATCGCACTTCACTGTGGACCGCAGCATCGCGCGTCGCCTCATCAGGTGGCGGTTAAGCACAAGTTTGCTAATATAAAAATGCTTAAGACAACACGATGTAAGTAAAAACCTCGTTAAAGCGACGTTAATAATACGAAATAGCAGCGACGCGTTGACAATAATTTTATTTCTCGCTCCTTCAGTCGACTCGAGCCGACTTTATCCGAACGAGAGTTACAAGCCAAACGTAACAGCTCAGTCTTTATATATCCGAACGAGAGTTACAAGCCAAACGTAACAGCTCAGTCTTTATATATCCGAACGAGAGTTACAAGCCAAACGTAACAGCTCAGTCTTTACATATCCGAACGAGAGTTACAAGCCAAACGTAACAGCTCAGTCTTTATATATCCGAACGAGAGTTACAAGCCAAACGTAACAGCTCAGTCTTTATATATCCGAACGAGAGTTACAAGCCAAACGTAACAGCTCAGTCTTTTTCATTACACACAAGATAAAGTAGTCAGCGCGCCTAAAGAAGTTTCCAGACAATAATGACAAATTTAAAAAAATTAAAAATACCCGACTTACAAAACGACTGAACTGGTTTTGATAAGTCGTAATTAAAAACACTCTCGATCAAATTCTCTATCAAACAAAAAATTTAAGATAAAAATCGGTCCATCCTATTGAGAGCTTCGTGCCACAGACAGACTCATAGATACACATGTCAAACTTATAATACAACCCCTCTTTTTTGATCGGTGGTTGAAAATAAAAGCTGTCACCATAATTAACTAATTAAACATACTAATTAACTATTTTTAACGGTAGAAAATTAGATGAATTAGTCTTTTAATTTCCTAAGTTTTATCGCTGAACAGATGGACTCTTTACGTGCCGATCCAAAATAGTTGCTCCTATTACAAGAGTTACCTAGTTGGTGTGAAAAAGCAGATATAATGTTAATATAACTCATGTGAGAGACAACGATGGGGCTGAAAAGTTCTCGAGTGGAGACCACGCACCAGCAAGTGCAACGTAGGAATACCAGCCGTAAGGGACAGATACAAGTAGCAAGAAGACGTTGTATGTAAGTCTCTTTGGAAATCTATGTCCATGTCCCTGTCTATGTCTAGCAGTGGACTTGTTGTGGCTAGGATGATGATGATGACGATGAATGGACAACAAGCTATATGTTGAACCTTCTAAAGAATTCCAGCTTTACACAAATTGGATACTACAGTTGGACTAGATGCTAACAAGAAACGTTAATTATCTTACAAATTAGCAACAAGAACGTTACCATAAGGTGAGGAAATTTCTAGATTAGATTATTCGCCTTTGAAGATATTTCTCTCTATGAATGTTTAATAATAAATTAACGTAGAAATCAAACGCTGAGTAAAGCTGCTGCTAAATTATCTTGATAATCTAACAACCCGTCGGAATATTGTTTAGATATTTGTTAAGAGAAATGTTATTCCAAGATATTTTCCCACATTTTTCATACCTTAGAAGAAAACCATTTTCTACCCCTATATATTACCCGAAATCGATATTTTTAGGGTTCCGTACCTCAATAGGAAAAACGGAACCCTTATAAGATCACTTTGTTGTCCGTCTGTCCGTCTGTCCGTCCGTCTGTCCGGGTCTCAAGACCTTTATCTCGGGAACTCGTGAAGGTATAGAGTTGAAATTAAAACTATATACGCAGATCCATAGTATCTTGCTGCAGAAAGAAAAATAATTTTCTCAGTTTTCGTAAAAAAAAGTTACAGCTGATTATGTCGTAAAAAACGCACATTTCGACACTCACAGAGGAATCAAAACCTATGGGGTACTTCCCGTTGACCTAGAACTCTGAAATTTGGCAAAAAGCATTGTGTTAGAGTACACATATAGGAAAAAATCCGAAAACTGGACATTTTTAATTTAATCACAAAAAATAGTGTCTATATGCAAGGAATGAGGGCCCAAATTTTAAAGTGAATTAACCGTATCATGTGGGGTATCATATGAAAGAGCCTCATTAGCATAAGCTAAAACAGGTTTTTAACACATTTTTCGCCCCCTGCAGACCCTTCACTTCAGCTGGGAACCAAAACTTTTTAGGCGAATTTTGATTAAGTACAGAGTGGCCACGCAAAGCAACGTTGACTGCCTCAAACGCCGGTGGTTTACTAACTACTACAAAATGAACGGGACGCTTGCTCGGATCCGAGTGGGACCTGAGCGCCGCTACTATAGCCCCGTCCCACTCGGATCCGAGTGGTGAGCAAGGAATGTGTTAAATATTCTTACGATGTATATTTTTCGGTTTATGAAGGAAAAAAAATATATGATTTCCCCCTTTTATTTAGTTTGTACGGAACCCTCGGTGGGCGAGCCTGACTCGCACTTGTCCATTTTTTTATATTGTTGGAATTTAATGGCTATGCCTATATGGTGTAATTTTTAAAATTCAAACTTTTAAAAAAAATCTTCAGAATTTTAACGAAATTCGGAAGAAGCAAACGATAGAGGTGTAGACATTTATGATTTAAATCAGATAAAAAAGAATCAACGAAATAGGTTTATTATTAGGGGAAGAAATCAATTTAATCCTCCTTGTATTAACATTAACATATAAGGAGGATTAAGTTGATGACGTGACAACTTGATAACATAGACATTTTTATTTACGACAAAGAAATCAATAACATAGCACAATTTTGTAAAAATTAGACTTAATTTTTATCTTTTATTCTCGTCAATAGAGTCATAGTGTAGTGTCAGTGTCAAAGTAACGTCCTCGGCATACTTCCGGTTTTTGGACATGCATTTAACCACCAATTTCTCGCCTGAATGGTAAGCGACGACCTGATGTAGTGGTTGTGACTTACTGGAAGCTCTATGGAGTTTTACCGACAATACGAAAAGACATGTTTCACTGCTTTAATTAATTTGTTCATAATTATATGCACTAAATGGAATACTTAACAATAGTGTTTTATGCACCATTTTACAGAAATCTCAAGTTTAGGAAAATAAAACAGCGACGACGTGTTCCTATAACGTTCCCGCCAAAACTATTAAATATATGTAAGTTGCCAGCACCTAACTAAACAACAAAAGCTCCTTTAGATTCGACCTCTGGCCCCGACAGTGAGTAATTAATCCTGCAGTGTCGTCTGTTTAATGTGGTACCTCTAATCACAAGTTGAATCGTACTACATTATGTATTAATACAAGCTGTTTTCTACAGTTTCATGCACCTTTTTGATGTTATTCACATGTTTTGATGTTTTTACCCGACTGCGTAAGGAGGGTTATGTTTTTCGAGTATATGTTTGTATCTATGTATGTTTCTATAGGACAGTATACAGCCTAAACAGCTTGACCGATTTTGATGCGCGATGTGTCGTTAGATTTGTCTTCACTTCCAGAGTGTCATAGGCTATATTTTTTTATAATAATAATATATCTCTCGCAAAAAATAAAATAATGCGTTTATTCGTAACTTCTACGAATTACTTCGTAATAAACAAGTGATTTTACTAGAATTTTTCAAAAAAAGCACATTTATAATCTTACATAGAGACTTTACGCATACTTTCTCACAAAAAACGCATACTCAACAGCGTATTAAACGCAAAAAAAAACCGTAAGTTAGACTACAAAAACTGCTTTTCTGCAGTCGGGTATTTTTTTCTTTTAATATAGATACTTGCTTGGTTTGTCCTTTTGATGTTTTGTATCGATAAAGTGGCTCGCGTGACGTTGTTCATAACAGTAGAATGATTCCCAGAACTTTGGTCAACCCAAATCTTGTGCAGCATTGCACTGCGTTCGTCGATAACCTGTCCGAAAATCATTTGTTTGAATCTTACTTGCCCGAATCCGTTTCATAGATTTGTCTGACTCCAGATAGTTTACTTGACACGATTTTCTGATTCCATAAGCTTGTCAGCCATCATAGTCTAGTAAAAATAAATCCGTTTGTATGGAGCAGATGTATTTGCAACTGGGAAGATTCTTTGAAATTATGATAGGAAAATAATTAAAAATTATATATCCACAATAATCCCCGATTTATAGACTAGCTGCATTCCGCGATTTCACTCGCGTAGTTATGAAAAACGGTGATGATTATGATGATGATAAGTAGCTTATGTCCGTCTCCAGGTCCAAAGCTATCTCTATACTAATTTTCATTACTATCGGTTCAGCCGTTTGAGCGTGTAAAGGTAACAAAATTAGCTTTTATTATATTAGTATGAAATTGTGTCTAATGTATTTCAAAACTCCAGTACATTCATTTAAATAACAATATACTTAGTTATCTTTTATGTTGGCACACATCTTATTTTTACTAGACTATCAGTTTCATTTGTCCGAACAGTTATTAGGTTAGGTTCTTTAGGTTTCTTTTTATTAAACACATAAACTTTCGTATTACTAAGATTCTGTTATCAGATGAGTTATCAAATGAGCTTTTGGGATTTTGATGTGTACATATTTTAAAAAAATGGTTGTCTGCCTTTGCAGACACCGAACTGCACGCCTTTGCCTGCAGTCGGCGTTCATCGATTTAGAAATTTTAGAAGATGTTATCATGTCAAAAAATCGTTTTCGGTATTTCGCAATTCGGGTTATAATAAATACAACGATGCGCCATCAATAATAACGCCATAATGACAGTTAATGACACTAGTGTTTTTTTATTTACGTAAATAATAATGTAGAACGGCCGTTTCGTTTGACATGTTAAATTAACTAAATTAATAGCTCAAAATCGAATCTGAAATGTTACGGTAATAAAGGCAATGCTTGTCAGGCAGACAGGCGCAGCATTGTTACTTTTTTCAGCGTCATATTGAAATAATAGACAAAGTGAAGAAATTACTTACTTTCTGCTGACTGTAGCGTGCGATAAAAAATTTTACTTACCTAAATATAATACTACCTAAATATATGCACTTCAAAAAATACTTTCCTTCGATAAATAGGTAAAGGAGGGAAAAACAAACAAACTTTTTAATTGAGTTTATAATATTAACGAAGTGATTATAGCTTTAAGAAGATTATCTCCTCGATCAGCCCTTCATTTAGTAAAGTGTACAAAACAAATTCATCAGCTAAGTGATCCAAATATCTTGAGGTTCAGCTACTCTGTTACACTCGCTTGGCGTCTGTGTAGGTCCCGCAGCTATCCCTTTCGCACTGGACTGTAATTTTATCCAGTACATTACGTAATTTTCTATACAAAAGAAGAAACAGTTTAGTACCCCTAAATATTATCCGGTTTCCATGTTTTTTATTTTGTCTTATTGGAATCATAAATGACTAAGATTCTATGCTTTTTACCCGACTGCGTAAGAAGGAGGGTTATGTTTTTCGAGTGTATGTATTATGTATATTTCTTTGACATGCCCTAGAGCCTAAACGGCTTGACCGATTTTGATGTGAGTGGTGTCAATAGATTCGTCTTAGTTGTGAGAGTGACACTGGGTACATCAAAATTAAAAAAAAAACATAATTTAGGCTGCAAAAACCTCTTTTCTGCAGTCGGGTATTTTGTTTTTCTTTTAACATTGATACTTGTTCGAAGAGAATACTTCTTAAGCGTGCTGACCACTTTTTTATGGGTATTGAATATAAAGAAAAAAAAGCGAAATATAGAAGACTAGCTATATATGATTCCAATCATATAGAATTTGTTTGCATCTATATTATATATAGTGTGTATTTAGTATTGTTGGAATTTTTTGCAACTACGCTTATAATTACAAATTACATCATATTTTTCGTTCTTTTTTTTCCGAAACTGTTGTGGTGACTTTAACCGACTTCAAAAAGAAAGAGGAATAATTCGGTTATTATATGTTTGTTACCCCGTCAATTAGGTAATGTATAATGGCGTTCACCATGACCTCACAGTACGCGCTGTAGTAGAGTGGATTGCAACCATAACTTTAAACTAAGTTTTTAAGTTTATTATGAATAACTATAATAGTTTAAAAAATTATTACAAATGACTTCAAAATACGTTATTTCGTTTACTTGGATAATTTTTATTTACATATTAAAACAGAACTACTAGATAGATTTTGAAAAAAATATGGAACCAATCTGAAAGTATATTCTTTTAAATAAAAAAATATTAAAATTAGCTTATAAAAAACGGAGTTATGTGATAACAAATATTTAAAAAAATACAACCAAATTAAGAATCTCCTTTTATGAAGTCGGTTAAAATTAAGAAACCTAATGATAGAGTTACTTTAGCTTGTGTAAACTAGTCCGGATTAAATATATCAATATAAGATTGAATGTTTGTCAGAAAACGTTACATAGGTACTCATACGAAACAAACTCTCATCCATCACAAGCAATTTAATTAATATGAGTCACATTTTTTGTAAAGGATTAGCTAAAATATAAATTGCGAGTAATTTTGCCTTGGATCGCGGGTTGAATGTAAATGTGCCGAGACAGGGATCGCGTGTAAAATCATACTTTTAAGGCACAGTACGTAGTAATGTTTTATCTCGTTTATGCAAAACAATATTTCTGAAAATATAACTGTATTACAGGACAAATTTGTCTGCGAAAAACTAAAAATAACATTGCAAATATTCAATATTTATATAAGTCTGTTTATATAAGTATTATGTATTTGTACGGTACATATGAATTGATTAATATAATATTTAACATTAAGATTTTTTAATTGATTTACATTGTAACTTATAAATTAAAGTTATTAGTAAATTATTTGTGTAAGTAAAACGTGTAGTTTTTAAAATCAAAGATTTTCGTAAATCTGTTCAGTTAATAATTACCCGACTGTGAAAGAAGGAGGGTAGATATACCTTGTATTTGCTGGTATGTGTGAGCAGAGAAAAGTTTACCAGGCTTTGATAATGTGAAATAACTACGGTATAAGTTCACTTAGAAAATCATACTAATCGGTTAGGAAATATTTATTTTACAGGTGTTTTAAGTCTTTTGTTCACAATATTTTGAGTTTGATGTTTTTTTGTGATGATTCAACTTGATAAACACACCTATATTTAAACAAATATTTTGGCGTCATTTTGATTTGCTCCTCCATCGATGTTGAATGAAGGTCCAATCTAAATAAAATAAATAAGTATTTGTGGTCATTTTACACAACACCATCTAGCCTAAACTAAGCAAAGTTTGTACTATGGAACTAGTTGGCTGATAGAATACATATATACTTTTTTTTGTAAATATATTATTTATATATGTTAGTTATATATTAACAATTAGGACAGATTTCAGGTAACTTCATGAACGCGTTATATATGTGATATGTTGTGATTTTATCTATATAGGGGCATACGTTATTTTTAAACACCGCACGGATATGATTTATTAGTATCAAAGCAAAGTATCTGTCAATTAGCGTGAAAACAGCGACATAAACCCTGGAAACGACTAACCCGAACAATATAACTACAGGACGTAATCATCGTTTGGAAAGGGCTTTCAGCAGAAGTGTAAATCCCGGGCTTAGCGATCCATTTGTCCTTATCCCGGAGCTCGTTGCACCGCGTTTCGTTAACTCCGCTCACCCGTGCTGTGACACCTACCACCTACCTCGCTGGTTAGAAATATCACACCGACGTGTTCAGGTTGGATGGAGGTAACGTGGGAAATATTGTCGATTTTATTTTTATACACATTATTTCCAAGGTTAATGTGTAAATATTGTGAAATAAAATTTAAAATAATGAGTGTTTCTAACACGAAAATTAGTGGATGCGGAATTGGCTTAATTATATTGGTTGTATGCTGTGATTTTTGAATATCTAGCTTTAATAGCCTTAGTACCGAGATAGAAAAATACAGTACTAGTATTCTCTGCCTGTAATAAGACCCTTCTAATTGAGGACATTTAAGGACCGCACCTTCTATTCAAACGATCCTGAGTTGATCACTGAGGTAGTCGTTGGGAGGAAATGTCAAGACAGTATGTTGGTTTCCAAGATATGGATCTACGGCAGCACTGAGGGCTGTGGCGTACCAGTATATCTCAGGTACTATAAAATGAAAATGAAATGAAAATATATTTCTCATAAGTATACAGACGTTATCAGTCAGTTGAGAAGCCTTGTTACCGTTGCCTTGTTGCGTAACAATACTCTCCGCCGGACTATACAATACAAGAATAAATTAAAAGTATAAAACAAAAACTTTATTTAGACATAACGATACATAGATTTTCTAAGTCTTTTTGAGACAGTTCGCACAAGTGGCACTATATATATATATATAAATGTTTGTGAGGGATAGATAAAATGTAATGTAGGGTGGAATGTGTGTGTGTGTGTGCGGGGGAGTGTGTATGGTATGGTACTATGTTAAGCAATAAGGCCGTTCAATAGTTTTTTTGCGGATTCAATGTCAACATGATACTGCTATCCCAAAAACTCAAATCCCAATTTGCCCGCGTATCGTTGACTCCTCACTCATTAAAAACAAGAATTATTCATTTCACTATAAATTTAGTGATAATGCATTTACTACGACTTGATGGCTACGACCTACGCATATGCTACGACCTACGAAATTTGCTACGATCATTCCGCTACGAGGCTACGGTGTTCTGTTACGTTTTGTAGCTCAGGCACAGAATAATAATAATAAAATTCTTTATTTGCGGTTATGGGTATACATACAGCTGGTGCAACATACAAATTAGATCGCCATAAACTGCCTTGCGGCTTGCAAAGTATATAGTATATTAAATTCAAATTCAAGCACTTATTATAATTTTTCTTCTGTTCATGTCTTTATAAAAAAATTATGTTACAATCTTTCATCGTCATTTACATAATATATTTTATTATTAAATTCAAATTCAAACACATTATTACATTTTTACATAAAAACTACGGGTCACTCACGTCTGTTTTGAACATTATTACATCTATTACTGTTTATGTCATTATCAAAATTTAATATTACAATCTTTCATCGTCATTTACATAATTAATTTTATCATTTACTCGTAGGTATTCCTGGATGGAGTAGAAAGCCTTTTCTAGTAATAGTCCTTTCAATCTAATTTTAAATATGAAAAATGTATTTGATGATTTTAATGCTGATGGCAGTTTATTATAAAGTTTTATTCCCATACTAAATATACTATTACTATAAAGTGCAGTCCTAGATTACTCTACACAGTTTCTTGTCCTATGTCTTTTACTTTTTAAAGTCTCATATTTATCTAAGTCAGTTCTCATAGAATCAATAGTATTAAGTTTAGGGTTGTTTTTTTAAATTTTAAACTAACCAGAACATACCTTTTTTTTAACCATTTCTGACACAACTAACTAGTAACGAACAGTCTTTTAACCCCCCGAATCAAAAAGAGGGCTGTTATAAGTTTGACGCGTATATCTGTGTATCTGTATATCTGTGTGTCTGTCTGTGTGTATATGTGGCTTCGTAGCTTTCAAAGGGATGGACCGATTTTTATCTAGTTTTTATTGTTTGAAAGAGTATTTTGTCAAGACTGTTCTTAGCTGTTTCATCAAAATCGGTTCATCTATTTTATTGTTGTTGGTATTTTGTGAGTTTTCTAAACATATACTTGTATAAAATATGAAATACTCTAAATCAATAAGCTTCTGACAATTTAGTAAATAAATAAACAGATTATAACTCAGGCAAGAGTTAAACTACGCTAATCAGCGCGCCGTGTAATCTCCAGTGAGCCGTGAGCTTAGAAACAACCTCCTATCTCCTCAAGGAATATATCGGGTAAACATACCTGTACATAGTCTCCTGTCATAATAGTGAGCGCTCTCACTGATATATTTACATAGATAACAAAACCAACCACAGAGCGGAGAGTGAACTTTAACTAGATTAGTTTTACTTAACTTGTAAGCATTTTTACCCGACTGCGTAAGAAGGTGATTCGTGTAGCATTTCGAGTGTGAAGTCAAGAGAAGAATCCAGCTGGGCTGGGCAGCATTCGGCAAACTGCGTCGAGTCTTCTCGTCACCCATCCCACAAAGTCTCAAGACAAAGGTCTTCAACCAGTGCGTCCTACCTGTCATGACATTCGGTGCCGAAACGTGGACACTCACAGTTGGCATGTTTCACAAATTTAAAGTCACTCAGCGAGCTATGGAAAGACTATGCTTGGCGTTTCTCTGAGGGATCGTATCCAAAACGAAGTAATTCGCCAGTGAACTAGAGTTACCGACATAGCGCAGCGTATTATCAAGGATTTTACGCATACTTTCTTACAAAAGAACAGCGTATCAAGCGTAACGAAATCGTAAGTTAGACTATAAAAACTGCTTTTTTCAGTCGGGTATTTTGTTTTTCTATTAATATAGATACTTGTGTATATATGGTTCTACAGTTTGAACGGACTGGAGGATTTTAATGCGCGAGGTGTCGTTATATTCGACTTCGCTCCCTGAGGCTATACCTGTATATATGAAATTCTTTTTGTAATATTAATAATACAATTCTCATAAGATTAAAAAATGCTCTTTTTCGTAGCTTCTGAATAACTTTTTCGTAATAAATAAGTGATTTTGCGAAAAAATACTGTAAAGAGTGTTTGTAAATTATACAACACAATTACAATTATTATTGTGTTTGCTGTAGTCGTTAAACCGTAATTATGAGAAAAATCGCTAAAAAAATATACTGCAACCCGTTCAGTGTTTGAATAAATAACACAGATGTGGCATTCTTCCAAGTAGACATTTCAAACGAATTATAGCTAGACTAGATTACAAATTTATTACTGTTTGAAGTAAATATTAACGCTGCAGCAAATTTACTTATTGGTCCATGGTTGCCTGGACGAGATCGCTTTTAGCGATAAGGCTGCCTTTTGTTGCACCAGTCTATTTAAGTTCTTTGTTATTACTTATGTCTATGTTAGTTCATCTATCTATCCATGGGCGTAGCTATAGCTTTCTCATGGGGGGGGTCCGCGGGTACAAAAATTTATAAAAATATACTACTATTTGCCTCTTTATTTGCGCAGACTATACGCAGAAGAGTACTAGTTTCAAAACGTCAATGTTTATATAATTATAATCTTTTCAAAATTATAAGTTTTAAACATTTAAATACACGAAAATTACGGACAAACGTAGAACTGTAAATAAAGTGTAAAAGTAACGTCGGAACAATATTAATTCATATTAAACTAGAGGTACCCCATGACTTCACCCGTTTTAACGAGCGCTCAGCATTTGCATGACTCAAGTAAACAAAAACGATATATAGATAATAAGCATACGCGAGCGAAGCGAGCGTGAACATTTTAGTAGTGTTTTTACAGTAATATGATTTATTTCTCGTATTAGTGAGCCCGCAGTATTTACATGACAAAATAGTACCTAATAAAGCGCGAGCGAAGCGAGCGCGAAAAATTTTTAGGTTTTTAAAATTAAATCTTGAAAATAATTTAATTCATTGATCATGTTAGAAAGTGGCCCAGATGAACCAAACAAGTATAAAAGTGTTTAAAAAAATGAAATATCCGACTGGATGAGTAAGACTGACTTACGCTATCAAAAAATATAAATATAACCATTTGAATGCATTGATTTCAAATTTAAGCACGGCACTGAGTCTTGTTCGATCTTTTCGAAATTACGAGTATTAACGCAAAAATATTTTTTTATGTAAAATTGGCTTGGATCGAATTGAATTTTTCATGGAATATTTGTGTTTTTTTTTTACGTAAGATAGATCTACGACTGATCTCCAACTCGCCTGATATTTAGCAATGTTATTTTCTAGTTTTACGAACGAAGATCTTTTTATAAGTTCATTCAGTCGTTTTATATCTTCAAAAATATGGGCATGCGCGAGCGATCGCTTCGCTTTGGCGCGCGAAAAATATTGAAGCAAATTGCCCTGGGTGGGTTCAATCCCCACCCAGGGCAAACATTTGTGGATTAGCATGGATGTTTGTTCTGTGTCTGGGTGTTTCTATGTATCATATGTATATATTTACAAAAAAAAAAGTATATATGTATTCTATCAGCCATCTAGTTCCATAGTACAAGCTTTGCTTAGTTTGGGCTAGATGGTGTTGTGTGAAATGTCCACAAAAAAATAAAAAATAAAAATTAAGTAAACTTTAAAAAAGAGCAAGGATTTTTCATAATTGCCAGGATATTTTGGGGGAGGGTAGGTTGAACCCCTAAGCCCCCCCCCCCGGCTTACGGCCTTGTTCACAACTTGTCGGATTCGGAATCGGCCTGGAAACTATATCTCCATCTCTCTCAATTTGTATAGATATGACAGAGATGGAGTTAGGGTTTCTTAAAAAGTATGTATATTAAAAAGAAAACAAAATGCCGACAGCAGAAAAGCAGTTTTTGCAGTCTAACTTACGATTTCGATACTTTTAATACGCTGTTGAGTGTACGTTTTTTGTGAGAAAGTATGCGTAAAATTGCTGTAAAAGATTATAAACGCGCATTCTTTAGAATAATTCTAAATAAATACTTGTTTATTACGAAATAGTGCGTTAGTGATTACGAAAAAACGTTTTATTTTTAAAAGAGATGTATTATGATTACAAAAAATATAGCCTACTTATGACACTTTGGAAACGAAGACGACTGTAATGACACATGAACCTCGCACATCAAAATCCTTCAAGCCGTTCAGGCTGTCATATAGAAACATACATAGATACCCGCAATACATACATACACTCGAAAAACATTACCCTCCTTCTTACGCAATCGGGTAAAAATATATAGTTTCCATTTGATATACGCGTTTGTAGTATGCTCGGGCGAAAGACGAACATGGGCCATACTGCATCTCTTTAGCTAAGCTGTAGTTATGCACACACATTACCGCACATCAGGATTTTGTAACATGCGTGCTATCCGCGATACCTATTCCGGAATTTTGACTGCACTTTTTTTTTTCGGCCAATGCCATGGGGGGGGGTCCGGACCCCCTGGACCCCCCCCTTATATACGCCCATGTATCTATCTATCGTATTGAACATTTGTTGCGATTCACACGTCTACATTTCATATTCCGCTCATGCAAACCACAACCTGTACTTACCTACCTCGATCGCCGCATAGATGCGGCGCGGTTCAATGACTGCTGGGCTAAAAGCCTTTCCAAACACAAGCTAAAACCAATCTTAATTACTAACAATAGGGTGTATTTTAATTTGCATAGAAGTGTTGAAATACGGGGGCGTGTGATTGAACCGTTCAGTATGAGTTGAAACATTTTTTATCGTTTTTTGTTCACGTTGACCGAAAGTTTCTAGACTACTCATCCAAATTAATGATATTCATGCTTCGGTTAATTTTAGATTGGCTGTGCAAGGTTCTTATGGTTATTGTGGTTTTTATGATGTAGATTACGAAACATTATCTTTGGACTGATTCTTTCTAAAGTGTGATATCCTCGCATTGGCATTATATAATACCTAACATGTCAAATTAAGTATATAAAAAATTCTATGTTACAAAAAATTTGAACTCTGAATTCAAATTACTAACTACTCTACTAATTACCTACTCTGAATCTGGGGGCACGGCCGTGCCCCCACCATGTGAACTAGCGGGTACGGCCGAGACTATCTTTTCTCAAAGCCATTCGTCTGATTTTTAGACCCTTTAAATTATTATTTTAAGTTATTAGTATTTTTTAACCGGAGGTTTTAGATTCAACTCGACTGTATGTTATTTTTTGTGTAAATTCTATTAAACAATAATTGAGTTTTGCTCTAAGTATTTGTGTTGTATAAATTATTGCATATGGATTATAATAATGTAAGATAAGGTCCCAGTTGTTATTCTCGCTTACATTTACCTACTTTCGGATTTATAACGTATATTTTTGTGTATATTTTTTAAATATTTTTTATATCTATACTTAAAGGAATTATTAAAATGTATTGTTTTTATATTAACAATAACAAGATCTTATAATAAAAAAATGATTAATTATAATATATATACACACATATGAATAAAAAACTAATCTAAAAGACCGTTAGCACAGAGAAGCGTTCCCAGGGTTCAGGCCCCACATCACATACCACATTGTATGGTGATAAAAGTAGAGGTCAGCATTCTGGTCACGTGTTGCATCGAAAATACGCCACTGTTTAACTGCCACGTTTTTGTCGTATGGAAAATCCTTTATAGATATCACAAGCCACCAGGTGTAGAGTGGTCATGTACCGTTGGAGTCCCCGCCATCATTGTGACATAGGTATTCACTAAAAACCCAGGTGTTACTTGTCTACACTTTACAGTCACACATGATCACACCCAACCATGGGCGTACCCAGGGGGGGGCAGGGGGGGGCAGCTGCCCCCCCCTGGAAACCTCGCAGAACTCGCCTAATTACTAATCAAAGTTTAAACGGGGCCTTATGTGCTAACTTTTAAATAAACCGCGCAGTAGGCACTGGCAAAATGCACGGTGCAATTATTATTGCCATAAAAAAACCGCGCAGTGAGCAAGCGCTACAGTCGCCAGCCACCGCCGCAGCGACGACGGCGGATTAAGATTACCGAATCTAGCTGAGCGTTCGTATTCTTGGCGATATGGAGTTGCGAGCGACTAACATTTATTTTATTTGACATGTTATGTTATGGCTTTGAATCTTGAGAGCTGCGTCTTCCAAGGACAGCAAGCCGCCAACAATATAGGGCAAATCAACCAGCTGGTTCGTTATGCGAATATTTTCGCCGATCGTTCAAAGTTATTTAATATCCTTTGTATTTTGAGCCATGTCAGTACTGTGACAACATTAACAGCAAATCAGCATATGAATACCTAAAATTTGATAAAAAGTTTCGAAAAAATTCGCGCTCGCTTCGCTCGCGCCTGATTATTTCCTATTATTTTCAGCAGACTAGTAAGAAGAAGGGTTATGATTTTCAAGTGTATGTATGTATGTATATGGGTATGTTTCTATATGATCGCCTACAAACCTAAACGGCTTGACCGATTCTGATGTGCGAGGTGTCGTAAAACTCCAACGAGCTTTTTCGTAATAAATAAGTGATTTCACTAAAATTATTCAAAATAATGCGCCTTTGTACAGCGGTACTTTGTCATAAAAACGTATGTTTGTAATTTTCTATAAAGTCATGTTTTTTAATTAGGAATAATAAAATTCAAATGGCTGTATTTATAATTTTTGATAACGTAAAAGTCGTTCTAATCCCTGTCGGATATTTCATTTTTCTTTTAACACAGATACTTGTATGGTTTATCTGGGCCACAAAAACCTAGGACACGCTAACAAGATCAATAAATCAAATTACTTCCAAGATTAAATTTAAATAACCTTTTCAATTTTCGCATTTAACATTTTTCTAATTTAATATAGAAGTACTGTGGGCTCGCTAATACGAAAAATAAAGCATATTACTATAAAACATAGAAAAAATTTCGCGCTCGCTTCGCTCGCGCTGTTTATTACCTATGTTTTATTACTAACCTACAAAATTGTTACAAACTATGTTTCATGTAGGTATTTTGTGTAGTGTGTATGACAAAACAGCCGCGGACGATCTGACCTAAAAAATATGACTTGCCCCCCCCTAGACCAGAAGCTGGGTACGCCCATGCACCCAACCAAGGCCCCAACTGTGCCCGTCTCATGCTGACTTCTAGTGGAACAGCTGCTCTACTTGTTATGACGACCAAGGTTCAGAACACTTTTCGTTTTTTTTCGAAGAAATTTTCTTCGATCACAGGTTTTAACTAAAATGCCTCTTGTCGAAAATAGATTAGAAGACTTTCGAGCCATATCTTGAAAGTCTTTTTCCGTAGAGAATCCATAGTTGTTGTTTATTTTTGTGTCTGCAACTCACCATTCATCGTTCGTACTCATCGTTTGTATAAATGCAATATGCAATGTGTAATTGGTGTCAACCGTTCATTGTAAATAAATAAATAAACTTTGTCACTGATCCGACGGCCATCTTTTCGTTGTAAGTAGATGACTCGGGCCTACGTAACGAATTATGGTTCGCCACAATAAGATCGCTAAGAGCTTTGTTTCCTCACGATGTTTTTTTTCACTATTTATGGTTGGTGGCGACTAACAACACGCACGTAGCTCCTACAAGATAGAGAGATGTGAGTTTCGGGATTCGAAGATAGGTAACTCTGTGAAGAAGCTGAAGACAGGTACCTCTGTGAAGAAGCTGAAGACAGGTACCTCTGTGAAGAAGCTCACAGTAAGCATCGCAAGTGAAACAGTCGCCCAACTGGCTACCGCTTCACATCCTACGTCCGACCTAATTAACCTTGATTCCAAGCCTTATAACTTTTCTCGTTATCTCCAGGCAACTGAAAACACGTTTATAAAAGGATTTCTCCGCGCGTCGGGGCTTCAAATAACTTGAAGAAAATATTTTCAGAACAGTCGTTGATTTTCTCGGTGAAAAGCTTTTAAGATGCTTAGTGAACGTTATTATATTCAAATTATAATATAAGCATATAAAAATATATATAATAAGGATCTCGGGAACGGCTCCAATGGTTTTCATGAAAATCGATCTAGCTAGGTTTCATTTTTAGTGAACCCGGGTTCGCCTGTATTTTCAGTCATGAAAAAATCCGAGCGGAGCTTGGTTGCTCAGGTACTTATGTTTTATATGTATTTGTTTTTGTTATAATAAACCTTTTGTCCTAATATTACATGCGCTACATTCGGTTTCATATTAAAATAAAAGTGAGTAGTAACTAGTGAAATTACGTATTTTGTGTCACAAAAATATGTTACAAAAAATACGTAATTCATGCGTTAATCTTGCTCGGTTGGGTATACAAACTATATTCCAAGCAAGTTCTTTATTTATATCAAGATACTATTTACAAATAACTTATTGATAAATAGATTTATGTGATCAAAGATGTGAAAATATAAAGACTGAAATGCTTTGTGCTGTGTGACAGATATCAAACCTAAATTGATAATAATAGAGTTTATGGCAGGTTGACTTTTTAAGTGAAGGTATCTATCTACACTATACTTATAGAAGGGGTTTCTCAATTGCGAGTGAAGCCACAGGATGCTGCTAGTTATAAATAGTAGAACTTTGTGATCTTTAAAAAAAAAAAACTCGGAACGCTTAAAAAAAATACTCGGCTAGCTACAAGGACATAAGAAATTTGAAATTTTCATCGCATGCAATGCGAAAGATAGCGAGAGAAGCAGTGACGCCCAGTCAGTTATTAATAAAAATGTTCCACTATTACTTTGGTGTACTTATAATTATTATTTTTAGGTTAATAAAATTTTTTTTTTCACGTAAATACCATTTTAATTTAGGTAACGTTTAAATATTTTCTATCCAGATGATGTCAGTACTTGGAATTTCTTTGACAAGATAAATTTATCGTCGGTTTGGAGCTCTTCGTGTAATAAAACATGAAGGAGTTAATCATGTGGCTCGGATCGGGAGATTTATTGCGTGAGTATAATTTTCACCGTTAACATTGATACCTGATAATATAAGCATTTGAATATTTCTTATACTCGGAAGAATTTAATACTTCTTCTAATTGAAAACTTGAATACTTCTTATACAGAGATGAGAAACAGTGCTTTTCGTCCCAGGGAAACTATTTTCCATCCATACTGGTTTTCCTTTCTTCTTTACATTTTTACATCTCCATATTTTTTTTCAGCATCTCCAATATAAAAAATAAAAAATAAAAACTGTCTGGTATATCAAATTGCGCTGGAGAACTTTCCGGTCCCATCTACACAGATAAAAACAGAAATAATTATAAAACATTACAACATCATAAAAAAATTCGTAAAAATTGGACAATTATTTCAAAAACATAAATAAAATGTCAAGATAATATTATTGAGAAAAAAAAAACAATATTTTATAAAATATTTTTTTTTAATCATACTGTATAATTTTTATTGTCATAAGGTTTTATGGTTTTAATGGTCGTTTATGTCATGACAATGTAGTCTCTACTGTAGTCATAAAATGCTCGACTTAACACATAAAACGAAAACATATAACAGCTTTATCTTAACCTATATTTCGGTTTGGATCCAGAGTGGCAGAGTGGTTTGGAGGCAGACTGCGACGCTGTTGAGATTTGGATGTTTTAAAAATTTATTTTATGGGCTTTGTCGTGACCACATCGCCCTGTAACTGGATTTGGTTTTTTTCTTCTCATTTCTAAAGCCACTAATAAGTTTTAAAACTTTTTATTTGAGATATAGTTACGCTGAACTGGATTTTTGTCATCAGTGGGATCAACACTAAACCTCTATTTGTGTAAAAACAAAAAACAGATTCAGAGTAAGAAAACATTCAGTTCATTTGGCATAGTTAGAGATAACCATTAACGCTTATCACCTCCCTGAAACAGTATCCCGGGACCACTGAGTAGAAAACTAATAAGAGTCACAAAAATTTTAAAATGTGTGAATTAAATATCTGTGCAAGCTAATAAGTCGCAAAACGTCGGTGAACTTAATACAACGCCTAACGATGTTGAAAGGCTTATTAAGAAATTGTTCGCGACATATTAGACATATTCGCATTCATGAGTTATTAATTATGTTATCTATGACATAATTATTATAGCTACATGAAATGATATTATTTAGCGTGTGATTGATACTATTTGCGTTCATAAATAAGCCGATAAGGGAACGTTAGGTCCATTCATATTTTTAGTATATAGGTTAATTTTTATAGGTTTGCGAAGATTATTCGTAATTGACATATTTGGGCTGAACAACCATACATATCTTAAAATGAATGAACATTGGACGGATTGGTAACATATTAAAACTCAGATTTTTGATATCAACGAGTACTCATTTGTCACCAGTCATTCATTGATAATTGATTTTAAGACAGAAATATTTGAGGATTGTGACTCTATAAGTAAAAGGATCAACGTCCAGCTCATTTCCAGGAAACCTTCATTAAAATACCGTTACGAGATCAGCAGGAGAGACTCACCAGTTCGAGTCGGCAAGGTGTCACATTTACGGAACATTTTTACCTTAAATTATCGTCAAACTGTCCGCGGGGGAGCACACTGAACCTTAAGAGAAATCGGCTTTTTAAATAGATTGTTTCGGGTAAAGAGGGCCGAAAGTATAATCAAGGGCAATGAGATTAATTGGACTGTGAAAATAATGGATTTTCCTTGCGTTGATTTATTTTTTAACGTCGCGGAGTTAGTTGATTGCTTCAGTAGTGATGTTTTTGTTTTTACCCGACTGCGTAAGAAGGACGGTTATGTTTTTCGAGTGTGTATATATATGTGTTTCTATAGGAGGAGGAGCATAGGCTGTAGGAATCCTACACCATAGCCGATTTTGATGTGCGAGGTGTCGTTAGATTTGTCTTCACTTCCACAGTGTCAAAGGCTATATTTTTTAAAGCACTATTATTATTAACGGGATATTTACCGTGGTTTGCGTTAATTTTGAGCTTCCGATATTCCGGCACAGTTATAGATATGCACCATGTTCACGGGCGACTGAAGAATGCGGATTGATGATACGGTTAAGAGCAGACATATCTGTCTACCCTCTTTCTTTGTTTTTTACTGCGAAGAGCGATAAAGATATTTTTTGTAATAATAATAGTACATTTCTCGCAAAAAAAGCGTTTTTTCGTAACCTCCAACGAACTTTTTCGTAATAAACAAGTGGTTTTACTAGAATTATTCTAAAGAATGCGCATATATAATCATTTACAGCAATTTTACGTATACTTTCTCACAAAAACTTACACTCAACAGCATATCCAGCGTAAAGAAATCGAAAGTTAGACGGAAAAAACTGCTTTTTTGCAGTCGGATATTTTGTTGTTCTTTTAACATATACTTATGGCAGCAGCAATTTATGTCAAATTTAACTTAAATAAAATTAAAAATTCCTTGAAATCTAACTGGATGTTATAAGGTTTTATACAAGTTCGTATGTAAACAGTTGTTGTCTATCCAAGATATTTATATTGGCAATTCAAAGTAGGAGACAAAAGCAATAACCGTATCGTTTATGTGGTAACGCAAAGGGTCAAGAATTTGTTCGGTTTTCTGCCAATTTTCTTTTGTTGTTACGGGACCCGGAGCAGGGTGCGGGGTGCAGGGAGCGGGGGAGGAGGGGGCTAGACAAACCATCTTGATTAAAGTGGAAAACTTCGATGGCCTGTGAAGATTTTTAAGTTCGAAAGCTATAGCTTTCTAAAATCTTTACAATCTATTATCTATCTATCTATGTATTTTATCTTGCTATATATAGCAAGACTAAATTATAACACCTAGATAAGGTGTTATAAGTTGCATACTTATGTTTTACGAACAAATTAGAGATAACTCGGTTTTTGTTTCAAGCTTTGTCAGCCGCAGCTAGTATTATCAGATCTATTTATGAATTCTTATCTGCTTATGAAACGGAATTTTGTATATTAAAAATGGAAGTAACCGTCCATCTGGGTCACCTATCTGGAATCCAAATTAATACCGAATATCATTTCCCGAAAATGTTTTTTTTTTAAAAAGACACTAGAATTCCGAAACCTCATTTGACAACTCGTCAGGTTACCTCATCTTTGCTATACAAAAATCTATATGTTTAATAAAAATATATCTAACTAACCTATAATTGATATATCCGGTATCCGAAAATTTGTAAATAAGGTTTCTGTATACCTATTATAAAACAGAAATCTAACCTAATAACTGTTCGGGCATATGAAACAGATGGCTTACAAACTTATGGAATCAGACACTCGTGGCAAGTAAAACTCTGGAATTAGCCAGTTCTATACAACAGTATCGGGCAAATAAAATTCGTACAAATGTATTTTGGATTACATATATGTAGGTTACCAGCCTTCTGCCTGTTTGTTATCTTTTCACGACTAAAATAATCTTAATGAAATTAATTAATTAGCTCAACGCTTGAATACAGACATTCACGAAGATAGACCCGAACGCGGGGCACTGCTAGTGTATTTTTAATTTACTTATAGCCATGGATTCGTCCTGGATTTTGATGGAATTCTATGTGACCAATCTGAAAGTATATCGTTTAAAACATCATTTTTCAAATCAGTTTGTAAATGAAGGAGTTATACGGATACGAAATACAATTACAGCCGAATTGTTACCTTTTTTTTATTCGGTAAAAATAAACATACACCCAAAAAAATCGTTGTGCAATCGCGTAAGAAAACATTTCCAATTAAAACTACTTTCGTGTTCGTACCATATTTTTACAAGGTACAAGCTACAGGCTGTAGGCTGTTTGAATTCTTGTAGGTTCTTGTAGGTACCAATTACTGCTATCTATGAGAAAGGCATTTTGGAGCCAGTTCCCAGAAATCATTGTCTTTATCGTCATCTCTGATGGATCCATTCAAGACGACGATAAAGACAATTATTTCTGGGAACCTGCTCCAAGATGCCTTTCTGTGGGCCTTTGAGAGAGTAAGGGGGCGAGATACTAAACAAATAAGATAGATGACGCGATTCCGTAGACAAACAGTAGACCATTACAATAGAGAATATTATCAGATATCGATGCTCTCAGCTTTGGAATCAAATTATATTTCAATATCATTAGACTGTAATCTGCGGGATGTTATTAATTGTCTACGCGTAGCAATTATAGAGTAATTTACTCATGTTTAGATGTAATAGACAGAACTTAGAACTAGTAACTGAAGTTAAACATTTGATACGAAATCCCACGAAATAGTAATTAATAGGGAATATACATGAATTTTAATTCATAGTAGTAGTGATTAATATACGAAAAGTAAAAAAACTTATTAAAAAAGCTCAAGTACATGTATGGAGTATTGCTGCCACCTTTTTAACCGACTTCAAAAAAACGAAGTTATCAATTCGACCTGTATGTAAGTATGTAATATTGTCAGAACAGTAAATTTTTTGGATATATTAGTCTATACCAGCTTCTAAACATGTGTGCCAAACAAATTTTCATAAGTGTATGTATGTATGTTTGTCCACACATTACGCAGAAACTAGAAGTCGTATTGCAATTTTTTTATTGAATAAAGTATCTTTCAACTTAGGAGTGACTGCAAGTTTTATCAATATCGGCTCAGTAGTTTTTAAGATATGGACTTTTAAAATTTTTAAATATGACCGTTTCAAGCAGTTTTATGAATACAATTTTTGTCTCAAACAAAACGAGTAAATACTATTAAAAATGAATAATTCTTTTAATAATTTTAAATAATATATATTTTTTAAATTACTTTTATTTACGAAGCTGTCAATTACCAGCTGGAAGCCTACGAGTCTGTCGGCCGGTGAGCTGTGAGGCTAATCGGTGATGACAAAGTAGCCAAGAAGTTACATATATCCTAGAGCATCGCCATGTCTGACCATATTCTATCGGAATATCTGCGAGTGTGCGCAAGATATGAATGACTCTTTCCACCATCCCCATTCCACTACAGGACAAGTATAAAGTCAGCACACTACCACTCATTTCTTATTGAAATGGTCAAAATTCCTGCTCAACGATTTCCATCCATATACTTGATGCGTCAGTACGCAAAAGAAAACATTAGGCAGAAAGTTCTGTCCAGTGACAGAACTTTCTGCCTAAAGTTTTCTTTCTTGTGAACTAACAATTATAGAACCTTTAAGGGTAGAGTGTGGAGATATCTTCTAGAACCAGAATCAGCCAGAATTTTATTGCATAAAACTGGTACGTACGTTAAAATTAAGGTGTTATAAATTAGCTTAGTATCAATCTTAGTCTAGCCATTGCGGGCGTACTATATTTTGAGTAATTTCCAGTCTCTTATACCTTTATATCTTCCATTTATATATAATTAAGTACATATAATTTATATTATATTGCTCACAGAGGATAATCTGTTACTTCTTATTTGTGATATTAATTACAAAGGAAATAAAATATTGAGCAATAAAATAAGGAACCTATAACATATATTCTATGGGGTACTTATTAATCTATTAATAAACAAAAAATATCGAGATCAGTATATCCATACCTACGCATCACAGTTATAATTAATATAGCCTGAGCCATACATATCTCAAAGTTTGTACATATGTTTATTTAAGTTATTTTTTTTTATTTCCTGATTACGTCAAAGCGAACTATTATTAGCGCGTCAATTACCATACCTACTTATACCAACTAACTGGCATTCAAGTATTTTTATTTTGCGATAATTATCGTTCAATAAAAAAAAAAAAAACTAGAATACCATAGAATACAATCAGACAATAATTTTAATCAACATCTTGATATTAACTAAAAACAAACACATTACGTTCGTTAAAACCAGCTTAAAAACGAATTAATACAAAGTTGGATCATCTGGTCTATCTGGACTGGACATTTCACGAACATGTCAGTGTTAATTCAGTGCGCATTATGAGAACATGACAACGATACCCTCTGTATTCTCTCACATATAAGCGAACCTTTCACACGTCTTTGTTACAAATTAAACCCATGTTTTTACTTCATTTGTATCGTTTTAATAATTAATGCCATAATGCTGTTTATGAAACTGAAAATATTGAAGTACGAAACTAGTTACGAACGAAGCGGAAGTAGGTGCTTAAATTAAGTGAAGTTTTTAGTAGATATTTGTTTAATGTTTTCTAAGTTTTCTAACGTATTCACGATTGTTGCAAAATGAAGTTAAAACTGTTTTAATTCAATAGGTATTTATTTATCTATTTTAGTTATTACAGGTTGTTATTTATGGTCTTATACGACGCCGAAAGGAGGTATCTAATAAATTGTATACTTAATTCTAAACAACCATCCTAAATGATAGATAAATAGATCCCAAATGAATGGTCGGATTTTGATCTAGGTTTTTTTGTTTGAAAGAGGATTTCATCGAGAGTGAGTATTATCTTAGCTATGTTTCATCAAAATCGGCTTAGTCGTTTTTTTGTCGGGGGTTTTTGAGTTTGACTAAACTTTTTTACGATTAAATTATATCTGGTTGTAAAAAAGTAATAGACATAAATATTGATTCCCGTCGTCACGTAAAAAGAGCGCTGGTTTGTTCGCGCTTACGAACAAACTAGCGTTATTTTTACCCGACTGCGTAAGAAGGAGGGTAATGTTTTCGAGTGTATGTTTGTATGTATGTGGGTATGCATATATGTGGGTATGCATATATGTATGTATCTATACCTATGATAGCCTACAGTCTTAACGGCTTGACCGATTTTGATGTGCGAGGTGTCATTAGATTCTTCTTTGCTTCAAGAGTGTTTATTTTTTTGTAATAATAATAATACATCTCTTAAAAATGCGTTTTTTCGTAACCTCTAACGAACTACATATTTCGTAATAAACAAGTGATTTTACTAGGATTATACTAAAGAATGCGCATTTATAATCTTTTAAGGTCCGGGGAGGTAATTGCAACTACCGAGAAAATGCAACTAAATTAAATAATTTCGCGCCGTTTGATTATTACGAATAATACCATGGTGCTTTGCTTCTTAGATGGCATTATTCGTAATAATCGATTACAGCGATTTTACGCATACATACTTTCTCACAAAAACGTACAATCAACAGCGTATCAAGCGTAAAGAAAACGTAAGTTAGGCTGCAAAAACTGGTTTTCTTTAATCGTGTATTTTATTTTCTTATATACATATATACTTGTTACATAGCGGGAACTATATTTCGTCGTAACATCAGACCACAAAATGACACCGACCAAACAATGTAAATATTTTTAATAAGCACATTGTAGATAAAAAAAATATACAGAAAACATTTTTAATAGTAAGCCAAAACTAATAAACTAAAACTTTAGTTTCCACAGCCATCCATATAGTATTTCTTAGCTTATTTTTATGGTTTCGTACCTCAATAGGAAAAAAACGGAACCCTTATAGGATCACTTTGTTGTCCGTCTGTCCGGGTGTCAAGACCTTTATCTCGGGAATGCGTGAAGGTATCGAGTTGAAATTAAAACCGTATACGCAAATCCATAGTATCTTGCTGCAGAAAGAAAAATAAAACTTCTCAGTTTTCGTAAAAAATCCGAAAACTGGAAATTTTTAATTTAATCACAAAAAATAGTGTCTCTATGTAAGGAATGAGAGTCCAAATTTTAAAGTGAATTAACCGTATCATATCATATGAAAGAGCTTCATTAGCATGAGCTAAACAGGTTTTTAAATATTTTCACGATGTATATTTTTCGGTTTATGAAGGAAAATATAAAAAAAAATATGATTTCCCCCTTTTATTTAGTTTTTACGGAACCCTCGGTGGGCGAGTCTGACTCGCACTTGTCCGGTTTTTTTTTAAATTAGACTCGCTTATTTTCTTAGCTTATCAAATAGAACTAAGTTGCCACAGACAATAAAAAGCAATAATAATGACGTTCGGATTTCGAACGCAACTTTTTCCGCCAGCCAGCCAGGAAAATTCATCTTACTAAACATTCAGGCAAGGCTTCTGTTTTTCCGTTCATTAAGATTTGAACGTCCATCACAAGGGACACAAAAAGGTCTGTAATCCCTTTTAATTATTCCCTTGCGCCGCCAGCTCCATAAATATGCCATAAGTGTGCAGTAAAAGGTGTAATTGTCTCCTCTAATGGATTTATTAATTAGAGCTCAGTCGTAAATAAGACTTGTTGATGGGAGTTCAGTAAGAGTCTTAAAACGCCGAGTATTGTGATTAAAGGGCAGATAATGTGGAGATAGAGTTTATTATCATTTAAGTTGGCTGTGTTCCGCGGTTTCACACGCGTAGTGATGAAAAACTGATGATGAAGTAGGTCTCTCATTATCATACATGCACTGCCACAATCAAACATCTGCCGGGTTAGACAAGTGTCAACCGTTTCTATTTCTACAAACATCTGCCGGGTTAGACAAGTGGCAACCGTTTCTATTTCTACAAACATCTGCCGGGTTAGACAAGTGGCAACCGTTTCTATTTCTACAAACATCTGCCGGGTTAGACAAGTGGCAACCGTTTCTATTTCTACAAACGCTTGCGATTCGCAATGCTAAGAAACTGTGACGTGCTGTCACGTGACATTTCGTTAGCTAATGTCAATCCCATACATTTACATTTATATTCTCATGTAATAAACAAGTGATTTTACTAGAATTATTTTAAGTAATGCGCATTATTTTTACAGCAATTTTTAACATGATTTCTCACAAAAAACGTACACTCAACAGCGTATGAAGCGTACTGAAATCGTAAGTTAGACTGAAAAAACTGCTTTCCTGCAGTCGGGTATTTTCTTTTAATATAGATATTGTTTTACCTAAGAATCTTCTTGTAGGGTATAAGTTTCTAGTAAAATGATTTCACAAACAACGGTAATATGGCGACGAGGAATAATTTCTTAACAAGATTAAGTACTGATAATACACATTTCGAAACGTATTTCAATTTAACTTTCAGATGGGAAAGGATTCAATTTAATTAGCATCGTGACGTTTTTCGCAAGATATTTCACGGAGTCCTCTCAGTTCCTGATTAATGTGTCCGTCAAACTGAAATAAGGAAAGCATTTGGGGAAGACTATTATGCTGTTTCTTTTGTGCAATAGGATATGTAATAGTTATTTATTTTATGGTTAACTTTGAACAGTTTTAAGGAAATGATTTCAATATTATTGTGATCAATGTTTTCATATTTTTTTATCCGACTTTCGAAAAGGGGAAGGTTCTCGATTCGACGGTATGTTTTTGTGTGTTTGTTCAGCGACTATTTCGTTTTCAATTATGAATTGTTTCCTATGATTCATTTTTATGTGGTAGATCATACTTCAGAGGTGGTCCCATATAAATTTTATCAAAATCGGTTCAGTACCTTGTCACAGACAGATACACATACACTCGTAAAACTTATAACATATCTTTATCTTTTTGCGTCTGGATAAAACAAAATCACTTTTCGCTTGAACAATTTGAGTTTCATGATTATAAGCACTACCAAGGCTAGTATATGAAAAGTTAAGCCACAAAAGCTCACAACAGTCAAATTAATAATGTGCCAGCAACACTGTCGGTGAAATACAAACAAACAACTATATTTTATACTGTATGACGCCATTAACCACCTACAACTTTATAGCGGAACTAATGGGGACTGCTATGGGCGAGCTATATCAATAAACCAGTCTCGCCACAGACGTGGGACCTAGGGCAGTCTCTCTTTGACACTTTATTCGGTCAGTGAACTTCATGATATACCTAGGTATTGTCACCTATATAGAGAGGTATATGTCACCGGAAATGTATTGAATACGTTATTCTATAGAGTTCCTAGGATAAGTATATATTATTTATCTGAGCGCCTGATCGACGCGACGCGTGACCCAAATGCTGGTGTGTGACTCAATGCATAAATAAGCATTGCTTTTCAACGTGGTAATGCTGTAGAATGCCGGGTACGCTGTCAACTGGTAGTGGGTTTGAGCTATTGAGCCATATTTATACCCTTTTTTTAGTAAAAAAAGTTCTGTCCATTCATATATTTCCTGGGAGATATTTAACAGAAAAATGATAAAATTCCTAAATTAAACCGGTATTGTAGGAAATTCCCAGGAACTTTATAAATTTCCCAGATTTAGCATGTATCCGGTTACATACACGTACTATAAAAAGCATATTAGGTACGATGTTACTGAATATTTGAATGATACATTTTAATTATCCATTGGATATTCTGTAAATGTAGTTATTTTATTATTTAATTAACCGGAAAAATACTCACGATATTAATTGGACATTATTTGTATGTTTTGGCATTCTATTATAAGCGACTTTACATCTTTATAATCCATTTGACATAATTTTGTAAACTGACTTTTATATAATTATACTTTATATTAATGTATGACATCTTCTTTATGTATTTTCATTTGACAAAAAATAATAATTTTATCGTGTATTTATCGTGGCTTTAAATCTTGACATTTGTGACGTATGTAAATTACTTGGATCTGAAAACTTGTGATGTGTTGTGGTATATTTGTTGTTGAATTATGTTAATGAAAAGAAAATGAACTTACGCTAGTTATAAATTGTACTATGAAGTCTGTGGAATTATTGCCACAAATTAATCTAAATGTACTGTACCTACTGTTAACACTTTATGTCACTTATATGCGTGGGATATGCAATGATTTCTTTCAACTATGTATATATGAGATGCAATGATTTCTATTTTTAAATACTGTATTAGTGACTGAGAGTACAATTTCATCTTTGTTTGTACTCTCTTTGATATTTATGTTAGGTATTATATTATGTTATTACTACTTTTGCATGCCTTATAAGGTCGGATATGGAGCTCTGTTGTTTATGCGACATTTCAACTGTTTTTTTTTGTACACCCATATGCGCAAATAAACATATTATTAATTATGAATTGTATTTTATGTGAAACTTCTAATGCGACATTCTTCATTGTCGGTATTAGAAGTGACGAGTCGGTCGCACCGCTCTTTAAAAAATTCAAAATCCTCACGCTGCCTTGTATTGTCATTCTAGGTACAGGTGGCGCTGTATGCGGGGAACAATTTAGACAATTAAGTAAAACTCGGGGACCTACATGCACCCGCCATCCGACGTGCAGGGCAGTTTCAGCAAATTCGGAGGAGACTGGCAAAATCAAATAAACTGACACATGTCATGGGTTCGACAGTTTATAATATGCTACCTACAGTATAACCTCAGCGTCAACTTGACGCCGTCAAGCTTAGCATGCGTCAAATGTTGGCTTGTTGAGCAGAAGTTTTATAGCTATAATGACTTTTTGAACAGTTCAGTCCACTAAAGTACAATATTATATTTCATATTTTGACATTGCGATTTTATATTATTTTGTTTACAATTTATTTTTCACTACTCTTGCTCTAAAAGTCCGTCATTGTAGCGTAGTAAAGCGCGGATAAAATAGCATTTTAAGCTCTAGGGGATAAAGTTTTTTTTTTTTTTTTTATCTGTTACCAAAGAGCCAACATACACAAAACAGTCTTTATTCAAAAGTAGAATAATCTCTTTGGAATATATTTACATTCTCTTTGCAAACATCTCGTTAAATATCCAGAATTGTACAAATTCTACATAGAAACTTTGAATTATTGTATTGGATTATTTTATTTTCTCGCACTCGTAGTGAAAAGTAGAGTGTAACACGGCGCTAAAAACCCATTGTAACTCCGTTTCTATTTACTCCCTCGCTAAAGCTCGATAGTAAAAATCTACCTCGTTACAATGGGTCGTTTTAGCCCCTTGTATAACAACCTACTATTTTGAGTTGATTTATAATTATAAAATATATTTATTTATAAAAATGGTATATTACCTATATAGAAAATAACATGTAATTAAGACTTACGCACTCAACAGCGTATCAAGCAAAAGGAAATTGTATAAGTAAAAAACTGCAACAATCGCTCTTATGCAGTCGGGTATTTTATTTTTCTTTTTGATATTTATATAACTTGTTTGTACAAACAATATATACAAGATTTAGACGGTTTCAAATCATTCTAGACACTGTACTTTTGTACAAATAATTTTGATTTTAATTTTAATTTTACAAACAGGGATGATAAAAAAAATAAATAATAATATATATATATATATATATATATAATGTTAAATTGCGAAATAAATCGCCAATTTACCCCTTAATTTGGCGTTTTATTTTGCAATATGACATTTTTGATATGAACATTTTCTTTTTTAGAAGATTTTTAGAAAACATTTTTAATACTATAAAAATGTTAAGATTTCACTAAAACATGCAAGGTCAGTCTCTTTAAGGTTTTTTTTTGGAATGAGTATCTAAACATCCTGTGTATAGTGCGAATCAATATCTATCAGAATTATTATATCCCTAGATCTAAGGATCGCCACTGTTACTGTCAAAGCTTATAGTCGAGTCGTGAGATTTCACAAGGAGTTGAATAAATCCAGGCTTGGCCTCGACCGCAATATCTGCGGGTCCCGCTGTGACATCAACCACGCTGGAATTATTCTCCACTAGGGCTGGCCAGAAGTCCAGAACTAACATGAGGGATCTACTTTGCTTTTATTATCCGATTCAAGAAGGAGGCAGGATAGGTTATTACAATGACATCGTGAGGGATACGAGCATCGAGCAGTCTATCGATTCTCGAAGCTAACTCACCCCGCAAGTGATGTGGGGCCCTAAGTGAATTTGCATTTTCAAGCTGAAAACTACAGAAAAATGTCAAAAGATCAAGTGGCCACATGTAGGTAGCTGCCAATTCTACTTCCGATTCGATATTTTAATATAATCTGCAGTAATACATAAGAAAAATAGACTCAAACTCAAATACGAGAAAATATTTAGGATATCACTTCACTTGTGCGTTCATTTAGTTTAGAGAATCAGGATGCTTCGAACGCTTGCGTGAGGTCGCTCACGCTTGGCTCGTGCCAAACACACGCTCTGCGCGTGAATTCTAATGACTGATGGTAGAAATGACGCCAATTATGTAGGGCATCAACCTACTAGGGTCAAACGTTAGCCCATAAAAAAATGTGAAAGTATATTCTCTTTTTCAGTAGTAAGGCAAATAAATTATGTACGATTTTTAAAAAATATTTATAAAAATAAGCTGTGGCAACCCTATTTAGTCGATATAATAATACCAAGTGATTCCCTTTGTTTACACGTAACCTACAATATACACATAAATATATGTACGTATACATAAATAATATTATGTATTATACATCTTCCTAAATAAATATGTGCGTTAGCGTATCTTTTACGTTGTTAACGTGAAATGATGTCGTGCTTTATCTTAAATCTTAAGAAAATATCTCTCAGCTTTCTCCGGTAAATTACGCGTCATACAGGAGAAACTGTTTTATACCATCTTAAACAAAAATATGACCGCTTAAGCCGATTTTGCGCTTAAAAGTGTGCCCATACCCTTGCTACTTGTTTTCTAAAACTCATACAAGGAGTATCGACTAAACAATATTTCTCGCACGAATGCTCTCTTATACAGTTGACTTCACAAAAATGTTTGTTTTCATCTATGTTCATACATATATTAACAAAGGGTCTAAGTAGGCTTAAGTTACGGAACTTTCTTAAGAGCGTGCTACTTTGAAATTTGATCAAGAGCCTTCAGGTATCGTGTTATATAGACGCTACTTGAGCCTTTTGGGCTGGGCTTATCTTAAATCGATGTTTTCATGGTAAAATAACAAAGACTTCGAATTTATTTTTAGTTAGGACTGGAAACGGTTTTGTCACACAAATAATGGATTATATTAATCTTTTTCATATTAAAGCCGTTTGGTGTCGATACAAACATTGTCATTCAAAGAACGGTGCAAGTAGGTAGTGGGTTCGAGGACTGTCTTTATATCTTGATTGGTAAGGTCTTCCAATCGTTTTTTAACCGACTTCCAAAGAGAAAGAGGTTCTAAATTCGACTGTATGTTATTTTTGTTTGTATATTTGTTAAAGATAAAGATAAAGATAATTTATTTGCATACAACACGAGAATTTTATACAACAAGTGCATAAAAGATGTTACACTAAATTTAGTCGCTTTAAATCATGTTGTGCCGATTAGGCGTACAAATGTCAGGTAGACAGCATCATGCACATGCGAAAAATTAAAAAATAATAATTATTATTATTTGTTATTAGATTAATACACAAACCAAAAACATATAAAATATGTCAAAGCAGAAGCAATAAAAGATACACATAATGTCAAATAAAATTAAAATAATAATTAATTAATTAAATAATAATATTTTTTAATTTTGTTCAGCGATTTCTTCGCCAATTATATTATGAATTTAGAGATAAATTACAGTAAGACAAAAATTATGCAATTCAAATCAAACAATACCTCTTTGAACTTAAATCTAAATTATCATAACACACAGATAGAAAAAGTAGAGTCATTCAGTCTTTTAGGCGTTGATATTGACACAAACATAAACTGGAAAACACACATAGAGAACACTAAAACAAAATTGTTTAATAAACTACCCATACCCATTTAAAATGAAAGGAAATTCGCAGTCTTTTGCACAAAATTAAAAAAAGTTTATTTTAATGAACAGTTCTTATTCTTTGGACGAATATTTTAGTAATAATCACAAAACTACATAAACACCTCCTTGTCATTAATTATTGTCCTATGTTAAGTACCTATTATTATATAAGTTTTATTATTGTATCCCTAGAACAAGCGCCCTCGCAAGTTGCAATGCCTGTAAGTTTTAAGTACTGTAAAAATGCATGTAATTCCATCTACATTAATTTACACTTAGTGGCAATAAAGAATATGAGTATGAGTATTAATTTTGATGGTTCTTTTTTTGTTTGGTAGGTTAGAGTACTTCAGAGGTGCTCCTGTATAAATTTTATCGAAATCGGTTCAGTATTTTTATAACAAAATAACTGGAAACATGTGTCATCCAAGTAAACAAATTGTGTGTTTTGATCGGTTTTTTAGATTTTTAAATTAAATTATTCCTATTTGAGCCGTTTGATATCGAAACATTGTCATACAAGGTACGGTGGCAGTCGGTAGTGGGTTAGAGAATTGGCTTTATACTGTCCTCGGTCTTATTTAATCCAATCGTTTTTTTATGAGGTAGTTGTATGTAGTTTTATATTGATTCTATGTAGTTACGTATTGATAATTTAAAACGCTACATGCGAATGTCACGAAAACTAATTAATCGTACAAATTCAATGGCTGCGGTATTATTGGTCACTATTTTTAGTTTCCCGAATACTGCACCACCATAATTATGATAAGCAATGAATTATGAACGCAATTTGTTAGCATGAGCTGTTTACGCAGAGAATTCGCTCCTTAAGGCGAGCATGCAGTTTTATGCGAAATGTTGGTAATTAGCACTATTCGTTTTGAAGATATGTAACAAAACAAAATGATACACACCATTTTCAATGTTTCATTGGAAATAAGGCTACTTAAGTTTCAGTAACCATACAAATACCTGTAGCATTTTTCATTTTACTCGCAACCCTCTCCCCCCCTGCACGTAGAGCATTGGTATTTCGCTACGGATCACGTAGCCAGCTTACCGTAGCGCTACGAGCCGTACACTCGTAGCTCTGGAGATTACTACGATATTGCTACAGCCACACTACGACCATCTAGTTTAAGAAATACAGAAAAACAACTTAGTACAAACCCATGTAAGCGTGATTTTTTGGGTGAACCCTTATAGTTTCGCCATGTTCGTCAGTGGCTTTGCTCAAAAGCTATAAAGTACTAGCAAGCTGTGATTTGGTACAGATATGCATATTAAAAATGCCGAGAAAGTCGTAAAAAAAAACATCTGTAGTACCTCCACTACTAGGGATAAAACCACTACTGGGGCCTAAAGTAGGGATGAATTGTTTTTTTTCATCTACCCCATCATGTGGGGTATCGTTGTATAGGTAATCAAAAAAAAATAGGGTGTGCGTAAACTATTTTCCAATTAAGGGATCTGTTTGCGAAATATTAAGCTTTGAAGTGATAATTTGTTGTTAGAGTCACGTGTCACCTCCTCTACCAGATAAGCGGTTGACTTGAGAGATATAAAAAAATCTTGCTAGTAGAATATATCATTACATTAAAAGTGAAAAAAATGAATATTTCATTTAAATTAACATAAGTTAACTTTTATGTTCGTAGTACCGAACAAGTGAAACAAGAGTATTTTAAGATCACATACATTTTGATATTTAACTATGCAACCCTACATTATGCGTGGCACTACACGCACTTGGCCATTTATTTTTAAATAAACTAGGTCTACGCTTGACCGCAATCTCATCTGTTGGGAAGTGAATACTCGTTTCACACTCGAGTCGTTTCATCGCACCCCCGCTGTTGCATTGGTAATTTAGGACATATTGAAGACATATTTTTTTAATTTTTTTTTAATTGTGTGATCTGATATTCTGTGGCTGTGGTATTGCCATCGGTAGCAGTGCTGCTGCAATTCGAGCGCGATAGGGACCGCCTCTGGAGGATTGAAATGTATATTTTATTTATTCAAGACTTTCCGTGTAAAAGGAAAAATAATAATGTGCAATATTCAGAATTAGAGATTACGAACTTTATTTATTTGTCCATTTCAAACAAAGAGTTGGTTTAACCGATTAAATTAACGAAGGTTTTATTTGATTTTGATGCCTTGATATATTTATTTTAAGACTTAATGAGAGTAAATTCTATATTTTTATATTTTAAACGGTTAATTCAAAATTTTTATATTATTAACAATAACCGTATTGTAAAAAATAAACACTATTGAAAATACTTGTTGTACATTTAAAATTTGTGCGAAATAATCATCTATATATTACACCATACCATACAAATCTACAAATAAAATCTATATCCGCCATGTAGATCATTCAAAGGAGTTTAACATCAAATCCAGCCAGCGTTTCTGTCTACACTGTTAAAGTATTCATAAAGTAAATCATAAAATCATAAATTCATAAAGTATTCATAACTATAAATTAATTTTATGCCAAAAACCTAGCCTTTCTATTTCGTTAAGTACACAAAACTATAATTTTATCGTAGAAAATTAGCAACTCAACTTCGTTGTGTACCTACACACACAAATTAAAATTCCCAGCATTGTTATTGTAATAGTTAATCAAGTATTAATTTATTTTCTAGGTTCATGATGTTAAATATATAAGTTATGAAGTATGATTATTCATAATTTATATCATTATCATCAACCATTGTCCATCCACTACTACAGAGTATACAGGTCTCTTCTCTAGCGCGCCATTCTTTCCGTTCTTGTGCCAGTCTCATCCACTGTCTTCCCATTGCTTGTCGATGTCATCTGACCATCGAGTTGGAGGTCTGCCAGGTGGTCCGTCTCGCGGCCACCTCCACTTGAGTCTTGTGATCCGGCTAACTACGTCTTCGACCTTTGTTCGTCGTCGAATTTGTACGTTTGTTATACGGTCCACAAGAGAGATGTCCAACATGACCCTTAGTGCCATTATTTATATACATATATAATTTTTCTATTAAAAAACCGACTTCAAACGCAACTTACTAAATCCTTCACGTTTGTAAACTTTTTAAAGAGACCTCTCTTCACTCGCTCTTTTTTTCTTTTGTCAAGAATGCGAATTGTCATTGAATGTCAAATGCTCGTCTTTGAAGATTAGAAAATTTGCAGATGTTTATACGATAATCCCTAATACGAGGACACTCTTGCAAAGAAAAACGTGTAGGTGGAACTCTGCGATTCTATAATCTGACGCACTTACTCAGGAATACAATGAAAATATTTTAATTATTAGAGATTATTCAGAAAGTAATAAAGCGATGTTTATAAAATAATTATGGGACCAACTTGGGAGCTTTCTCTATACACCAATTCAAGAAACACTAAAATTGGTTCTCGAATGACGGAGTAATTCGTGTACATACATAAAAAAAAAATATTCGGTACGAATTGATAGCCTCCTCCTTTTTCGAAGTCGGTTAAAAATAACAACTAAATATTAAGAACAATTAAGATAGGTAGACATAGAAAGCTACTTAAATATACTGTTATTAAATTAAAATAAAATTTAAAACTATAAGGTGAAGTCAATATGTAATAGGGCGAATTCTGTGGGTGAAGTTTACACGTGTACATTATAGTGGCAACGTCGCCAGACCACCAGAGAATCCAGAAGCCACGTAGGGAGCTGTAGCTCGTGGCCACGCTTCCAACTTGGGGACTACGCCAAGCCATCACCAAGTGAGTTAGGTAGGTACCATACATTTCAATATTAACTGCTTGGATACGTAGCCGGCGACGTCGCCATGGCGCCTTAATGAGGCAGAGCTCTAATTGTAAAGTTTCTCATAAACAAAATGTTTTCTCTAAAGATGTCTTCTCACAATAGAAACAGAGTATGTGTGGTGTGGAACAAAGTGTACCCTTACAAACTTCATTCAAAATCAATATTTACATTTGTGTAAAGAAAAGCATTTTTTCATACAAGAGAAAAGTGATGATGATGAGGAAGGGCGATAAACCGGCGGCAATTAGGCACTCAAGATAACAAACTTCTTAACAAAATTCGACGATTATTCGACATGATTCCTATAAGTATTATCGAATTACCGTCGCCGTAATGCAGCCCTACTATCAAAATTCACATACCAAATCGAACTTCAGTAGCTGTAATTGCAACAATATTTTGCTACATTATTTCCCCTCAAGCGTGAATCTCTGCTAACAAAGCAGTCCCATTAATCTAAGCCGCGTCTGGCGTCGGGCGGCGAGACCACACTAGCCTACTTCGTTGATTGTACATTGAAACTCCCTTATGGTGTTTGCTGGCAAATATTTATCCTCATTCTGTAGCTTTCCTATAGGCTATTGCCCTATTTTGGATAACATGGTCAAATAGTTGGAGGATTATTTACGTGACTATACATTTGATTGTGTTGTTATACCTATAACAATATAATATATAATACATGCCATTGTGCTGTGTGTACTTACGTACGAGAGCAGACACCACTCATACCTACTTGGTTACATTCAATTGCGGCCCTCTCACCGCACCTCACTCAATGGCTTACTAGCGAAGTGAGTGCTATCGACGTTTTACTGGCGAGAAAACACATCATAGATGCAATTCTGCGTTGCAAGTATCAATCTTATCGTATAATAGTAGATAAACATTATTACTGACTGGCCTTGTGGCTCAGTTGGCAGTATGTTTGCTTGCCGAGCTGTAGGTCGTGGGCTCGATCCCCACCCAGGGCAAACATTTGTGTGATGAGCATGGATGTTTGTTCTGTGTCTGGTTGTTTCTATGTATCATATGTATATATTTACAAAAAAAAATATATATGTATTCTATCAGCCATCTAGTATTCGTTAGTATTCTAGTATCCATTAGTATTCGTAGCTTTGCTTAGTTTGGGCTAGATGTTGTTGTGTTAAATGTCCACAAATATTTATTTGTGTTATTGTATAGACGAATTTGTTCCTGAGTGAATGGAGTGTTCGTGACGTATCACGAAGTGATCTTATAAGATACACTTCCTTGGGCAGACACAAGATCAAAAGAAATATCAAGTATTCCAATTATAGTATTTCAGCCACAGAAGACATTAATAGGCATTTCTGATAAATACTATTATACTCTAAGCTATTCAAAACTGTCTTTGATTTTCCCTTTCCGAAATATGTTTTATTAATCTGTCAAAGTTTTTAATTGAACGTAAGCCTACATTTAGTAGATAGATGCTTATTACTTACAATCAGTGGATATTTATTATGCAAACTTTATTGCGTAGTAAAAGCGAGCCCCGAAATGATGCCGTTAAATTGAAAGCCTTGGAAGCTGACGGTGCTTACTCTAACCAGTATAAAGATGGAAGTTCTATGTGGCAACAGTTCTATGGAACTAACGTAAATTACCATGTATTATTACTTCTATAGAACAAATGAGAGAGATTTCGTTTTAATAGTTCTACCATAGAACTAAAAGGATAAAAAACATCAACAGTTCTATGACGTCACAGTTCTATAGAACTAATGGGAGTTACCGGACGAGATGAACATTAACAAGGTTTAATTATAGGTTAAAATACTGAAACAACCGACTTCAAAGTACGCAGTTTCGTTAACTTGGATGACATATTTTTCCAATTATTTTGTTTTAAGACCAGAGCACTGAAGCGACTTTGATGAAATTTTTAGGTAGTATAGGAGGTGGTCCCAACCTCTGAAGTATTTACCTACCAAACAAAAAAGGAATCATCAAAATCAATTCATAATTGGTAAACTAATCATGTAAAAGACATAAAAAACAGTCAAATTGAGAACCTCCTTTATGGAAGTCATTTATAAAACAAGGATAACCCGAACGAAACACAGCGACGCGGCGACTATCAAAGTACGCCTCACTTGTATGACTTCGGACCAAGAGTCCAATCGCCAAAGGAGATATTTTCAAAAAATGTGAATTAATTCTTTAAGGTAAGCACGCTCCATCGTCGACCACAACATCGCTTTACATTAGGTGAGATTGAATCCCGCACCTTAGTACGGAAGCTTAAAAAATGTGTTATTCCGGAGACTCAGTTCGCAGTTCCGTCCATATTTTTCCTGCATTGAAGCGCGTGCCGTTTCTTGTAAAATAATCAGGCCATTAGCCGCGGTACGCGACAGGCTTCCCAACTTGGGGTAAATGAAATTAACTATGAGCCTCCAGGGTCCGAGATGCCACCGACAACATTAACGACAACGTTAACTCGTCTACGAATATTGAGTTTGGTAGGTCACGCAGTTCCACCAGACTGTTGGGAAACTAACTATTTGTTATAATTCTTTAAATTGTATTTAGTATTAACCATTTGACTTGATTATGTAATTCTTGTATACCAACTTTACATTATAATTCTTTAAATTGTATTTAGTATTAACCATTTGACCTTGATTATTTAATTCTTGTATACCAACTTTAAATTATGAAATATGTAAATGCAAATTCTTCATTCTAATTTCTGGTTAATTTTAATTGAACTAAATTATGACATGTACTTAAGTTGTATCTCTAAAAATGAAATGTCTAATCAGTCAAGATACGGGTGATTAAATTCACCCAGTTTGACGGTTAGCAACTCGATCATATTGTACTGTTTTTATTGTAAGAATAAATGAATTGAATTGAATTGAATTGAAATGTTAATAACCGGTAATGTGCGTCAACAACGTATCATCGTAACGCAAGCGTCAATTACACTATACACGGTTTTATGTAGTCGGGTATTTTGTTTACTAAGGGTGCAGGAGCCTATTTGTGAGGCTGCGGTGTCTGTCTGTCTGTGCTACAATTAAACGCCTATATCTTTTGAACTGTAATATAGATACAAGTATCAAACTACGCAAGATTATTGGATTTACTTTGATGTAAATCTTCTATTGCTAAAAACTGGCCAAGTGGGAGACATGCGCCCGTAAATATTTTTTGAAAAAATATTGAGTGAACTGCGAGATAAAACCTTGATGATTCCACAAACAAAAGAAATGAAAAATGACAAGTCAAATGTAATCCTTTGGATAAACAAAATAGATCTTTAAAACTTCTATGAAATTTCAAATATTAACCCTAATATTATATAATATTGTTCATGGATTGTCTCATGCATGGGAGTACGGAAGCCTGCGAGTAAAAAAGTGTGCGAGTAAAACTTACTTTAACGGTTTATTCTTTTTAATGTATATATTTGCAATTTTTAACTGATTACAAAAAGAGTAGGTTCTCAATTTGACTGTTTTTAGGGCTCCGTACCTCAAAAGGAAAAATACGGAACCCTTATAGGATCACTTTGTTGTCCGTCTGTCTGTCTGTCCTTCTGTCCGGGTGTCAAGACCTGTATCTCGGGAACGCATTAAGTATCGAGTTGAAATTAAAACCATATACGCAGATCCATAGTCTCTTGCTGCAGAAAGAAAAATCAAATTTCTCAGTTTTCGTAAAAAAAGTTACAGCCGAATATGTCGTAAAAAAACTCACATTTCGACACTCACAAGGGAATTAAAACCTATGGGGTACTTACCGTTGACCTAGAACTATGAAATTTGGCAAGAAGCATTTTGTTAGAGTATAGGAAATATAGGAAAAAATCCGAAAAATGGACATTTTTAATATAATCACAAGGAGGGTCCAAATTTTAAATGGCTTTAACCGTATCATGTGGGGTATCATATGAAAGAGCTTAATTAGCACAAGCTAAAAAAGGTTTTTAAATATTCTTGCGATGTATATTTCTCATGATGATTTATGAAGGAAAATATATAAATTCCCCCTTTTATCTACTAGTTTGTACGGAACCCTCGGTGGGCGAGTCTGACTCGCTCTTGTCCGGTTTTTATGTTTGTTAACGTATAACTCTGTCATTTAAAATGCGATTTGGATTATTTTTAAAGGATTTAATGATGAATATACATATTTTAAAGGGTCAGATTTATCAAAAAGAAATCTCATCAAAATCGGTTCATTAGTTTTTAGAACATAATTGCGCATTTTGAAGTATGTCGTTTAAGTTTTTTTAAACTATGTATTATTATTGTACTAAATTTCATAATGATCGACCTAGCCGCCTGGTGGTGACTAGGTGACAAATAAACATAGAAACAGACTCATTTCCTTTTTTATTATACAAAGAATTCAATATAAACTAGAACAGAAATGTCAATCAACAAAACGGTCGTTAAAGCACGCATCGCTCACGTCACTATCTGGCAGACAGCTACAAGATGTAGACACTGCTCTGCAGTTGTGATGACCAAAGTGAGCGCTTACATCACATCTAGTACGTTAGTACATATAGATCGCTGTTATTATGTTAAGACCTACTAACATAACAAGTAAAACACAAAACATTAACGCTTGGCTGATTACAAATAACATAATAAGCCACATGTTCCCATAAATATATTACGAAAAGAAACAAAAGAATGAATTTTGCGCCGTCAGCTTTTTCTTTCTTTGAAAACAACAAAGCATTGTAATTTCATTGTTCCTCTATGTAAATACATTTCGATATTATATAAAGTTAGAAAGATAACAGTGCACATTAAGATAGATGGTTTATATAATTATGTAACTAAGAAATACAGCGAACATGCAGAGTCCCCCAACGTTTGCCACTTGTCTAAGCCTGCTGATGTTTAAGCTTGAATGCACTTATACTTTGGAATAATAGATAACTTTCAAAATGTAGCAATGCCATGGGAGCTTCATAATGCCAAATATGGTTATTCCCAGAAACCTAATATTTCGCGAGATTTTACATTTATTATCGCAGGGTGACGATACAACGTATTGCCGAATAGGGTTTTGAACTTTTGCAGTTGATAGTTCTGCGTGGCATTTGATTGTTATGGACCAGCGCTTAACATCAGGCGAGCGATTTGCAGTTCTTGTCACTTAGTTGTATAAAAAAATAACATTATCCCAGAGAATAGATCGGACAAATATTTGTCAGTGTTTACCGACCTTTCCGCTTTATAATAATAAATACAATTTGTGTTGAGTTGGTGGTCAATCGTAGATCTATAATGTATAAAAAAACTAGGTATTATTACCTCAAGTAAATTATAAATACCATACTAATTGAAGCTGCAGTTTCAACCAGTGCAATACACAATACAATTTTGCAAAAATAGGAAATATTATTTATTAAACTCTGCTCCGTTAGACTTTTTAACATTTCTCGATAAAATCCCTGCATATTAACGCTAGATTTTATATCCCCGAGGTAGAAAACAAGTGAAGCGAAACATTAATTAATTAAAAGCATTTTCTAGTTTTCCGTTCAACCCCGCTTCACTCTCGTTGCGTTAAACAGAGTTCTACTTTAATGCCTTGATTACACGTACCTACCGAGTATACAAAGTAGCGAAATACTTCATTGTGTACTTGGGTTTGTGCTCTTGCTTTTACTGCATTTGAGAGTGACACAAAAGTTGAAGAGACTTAATAATAACACAATTCAAAGTAGACACATTTGAACTTTTGTCTCACAATCTTAATCACAGAAAAAGCAAGATAATAATTATAGTTTAAAAAACTGAAGCAACCAACTTCTCATGGATGCCATTGTCAGAACTGGACCAAATTGAAATGGGACCACACGGGCAGCTTTCAAATAAAAAAGAATCATCAAATCGGTTCACCCAGTCGAAAGTTATGAGGTAACAAACATAAAAAAACAGTCGAATTGATAACCTCCTTCTTTTTTGAAGTCTGTTGAAAATGAGCGCGAGCCAATTTTGTATCGCTATAAGAGTTGACCGTAACCCCTCTGGGCCCGGGTTCTGGCGGACACATAGGTAATAGTACTTACTTACTTTTATATTGCAGGTATCATATTTTATTTTTGTAGCTAATAAATTGATTATGTGTTTTCCATTAATAAATACATGTTTATGTCTACTAGACGCCACTCATTGAGGCTATATTTCACATTTTTCCATTCAACAGGATAATACTGTTTACCTACTATAGGTAAGTTCTTATCTTATGGCTGAGATGTTGATGATATACCTACAGACAATGCGGCTATGCTTATATGTATTGCTTGTTTAAAATTTCGTACCAACCGTACAAAAAAGAATAATCGAAGTCGGACATTATTTAAGCGTATGTATAATTGTATATATGTACCTACCTAGTAAGTAAAGTTTTTCTCCTGTTTATGGGAATATGCATACTTACTGAAGGTAGGTTGACGAAAGTTGCGGTGTCAAAAGTAGATATCATTTTGCTGTGCGTCTATCTGTGTAGACAGATGTTAGTCCAATACCTCACAAAGTATTACTAGAAAACAACACGTGATTAATGGTCGTGGAGTGATTTATATCTATCGTACAAAAAAATATTAGCCAATGTAAAAATAATGTTTAGAACGAGTTAATTCGTATTTTATTACTTAAAATTCTCCGCCTTAAGGGTATTTTCAATAAAGCAGGTTCTTTTGTAAAATTTTGTAATAAAAAGTGTCATTCCTTTGACAGTTTTCGCTTCGCCAGGGTGCCCAAAGCGAGCTTTTGCTTTGAAATTCATTATTTTATTTTTAAACCTAGCTGCCTTCACTTTCATCCGCGAAATGTTGTTTTTATGTGAAAAAAATAATCTTGCGTTCATTCTCGCTATATGCCATGAACGGTCCAAATAGTTTATTCTGGAAATATCGAACAATATTTCTTTCGGATTCGTGTTTTCATTCACTCATCCGAAATGTACTTATCATCATCATCTCAGCCATAAGAAGTCCACTGTTGGACATAAGCTTCCAAAGACCGACTGGAACCGACCTGCATGCAGCGTACTTATATCTACCTATATAATGTAGGTAGATGATTATGAATTGTACTTATGTTCTTTTATAGGGTTTAATCTGTCTCAATTTCAAATTTTGTTAGGACAGCCGAGACCTTTGATAATAAAAAGGCAACTTTATTATGATTACTATTTATGTAGATATGTATACTTGGATTTTTAATTAAACGGAGTAAACTGACAGACCAAAATGTCACTTGCTCAAATAATGATTGATACTATCATTATTTGAGCAAGTGACATTTTGCTCTCAAATCATAGTGATGGGATATTTGAGTCACATAGTTCAAAAAGGTCGCAACACGGAATGAAAAGAGTCGCTATTATTAAAGCGGCGCTATTTTGTGTAATTTCGGGCAGATTTTCCGAATCCTCGCTTCACTCAGGATTCTACTTTAGAAACAAATACCTTCGCCGTAAATAGGCACACTTACCAATTTTTCCGTATCAACTATTATCATTCTCTAGTAGGGTAGGTATATAGGTTGATAAATAAAACAGAGTAATTATCGTTTTGTCTTGATTTATTTTCATAATATTCAACTGTTGACAGATAACAAATGATCTTACAATATCCAATTTGTACATAATGACTTAAGAAAATATGGCAACACTCATATTTAACAATAAATACATGATCGTATGGTGTTACTTGATGTAGACTGTAGTCAGCGTGAGGTCCGGTTACACCACAGTTTAAACAAAATCAATAACCCATGTTTAACGTACGTATAATTAACTGGCGGCGATCCCTAGCAATTACTATCCGTGCTGGGATATATTAATTGCCCAATTAATGTTTAACGCTGAAAATTTTATAGTTTTGTACAGGCAAGCTTTCCCTAAAAGTATATAACATATAGCCACGCCCGCGGCTTTACCCGCGTAGCGATGAAAACGGTAATGATGTTGATATATAGTGTTATGTCCGCCTCCAAGTTCTCGGTTATGTACCAAATTTCATAACGATTGGTTCAGCCATTGTGACAAACAAATAGACAGTGTTACTTTTGCTTTTATTGCAAGCGCTGTAACATCGCATCTATAATACTATGTATAATACTGTAGTAAACATATTTTCATATATTTCATAATAACAAGTGTACTGTACCACGCTTTTCATATCACCAATTACATAATTGCTGGGTTTTTGGAAGTGATTATGACTGAAGAAAAAACAAACATGTTAACATGTAGCGAAGGGAATCCGAATCACGACTGGAAACAAACATGTTAACATGTAGCGAAGGGAATCCGAATCACGACTGGAAACAAGAAAAACAGGCAAACATTTAGGGGCTCGCAGAGTAAATTACAGCTGCGAAGAATACTTTCAGTAAAAACTATTTACTCGAATGTGTAAGAAAAAAAGCCTATTGCATTGTTCGTAGAAAATTCTACTACTTTTTGTCCAAGCTATCCTAATATTACAAAAGCGAAAGTAACTCAGTATCTCTATCTGATTGTTACTTTATCAAGGCCAACCGATTTGGTACAGAGATAGCTGAGAACCTGAAGTGTAGCATATAGGCTACATTTTAACATCATCATCACAGTTTGCCATCACCATTGTTTTTCATCACTATCCGGGTGAAACCACGGGTCACAACTAGTTTATTATAAATAAAACCCAGTTAAAATAATTTAAACGCAATATGTCATATTCTGAAGTCATATTTTCGAATAGTACTTTCGTGGTGTCATATTGCGTGTATGACGTATCACTAATGTGACGTTTTGAGATTATTACGACCTAAGAAAGTGACCTTTTGAAAACGAGTGACAATTTAGGAATGTGACGTATTGCATCTAAGCCGTTAAAATCAGCGGTGTAACCGGCCCTCGCATTAGAGACTCGCTTAACTTACCAAGCCGCTACCTCAGCCCCGGGCCGAGTACGACCCCCCACCCCCCCCCCCCCTCCCTCCCCGCTGGAATACAAGCGAATAATTAAACTTTGGCCTGATAATATTCTGGTTTAAGAAACGACGCTATTCTACACGATACGGAGCGATGGTTACAATGCCTTTAATCTGCAAAATAGATTAAACGTTTAATTTCGTTAGATTGCCATTAACGGAGAGTCCGTCTAATTGAGATTAAGAGCGTCTTTTAATCTGCAATTGTAGGCTTAAATGCGATGGAAATAACAATAGGGTTGACCTTTTGAGAAACGGTAAGACGATCGATCGTGCGATGGACTTTTATGTTGGGGGGGTCGTTGGTTCAAATTCCAAGAATGAACTTTAAATTTCAATGAGCAAATCAAATCATAGTTTTAGGGTATTTTCGAACGTCCGGCTGGCTAGTTACAAACCTCTAAATTAAAAAAAAACTGTCGCCAAGTACCTACAGTGTGCTCTGGCTGCTTCACTTGAGAGCCGTTTCCCATTCAACATTTCTGAAATGACCGGCACCGGTATGTTGGATATCTTAGGTTTCTATTTGATGATATCAATTAAATAAGTCGTTGTCAATTGAAATTGAACAAGTTATCAGTTGAGCTGTGGTCAAGTATCTAGATTGTCGACCTTTAAAGATCATAATAGGGTAAATTTGGTACATTGTGCAAAAATGATATTCTGTCGACAATACTAATTATATAAACTGCGGGAAGCGGAGACGAGATCCAGTCCCGTTCTCATTCCAATCACATCGTCGGTTAGAACATTAATCTTGCACGGAGACAGTACACCCTGTAGAGGTCGTCACACATGGATACACTCCAGTGATAGAATGGTCTCGTTCCGTTTTCCGCCTCATTTTGCTTAGGAAAAGAAGCAATCCAAACGTCATTAAATAGAAATATAAAGGCCAACGCACACCGGGGGATGCGAGGGTAGAGGATATTGTTTGAAAAAGGATTTAATAGTTTTTTAGCTGTTTCATTAAAATCGGTTCAGCCGTTTTATTGTCGGGGTTTTAGAATTTTCTAAGCATACATTCTATTTAAATTAATATGTTTGATCAAAATAAGTTTTAAATTTCAATATTCGACATGCGCCGGCGTCCCGCGGCATCCGCCGAACCGAACGCTCTGACCATTGAAATGTATACCATATTCCGATTGAATAAGTATATATATATAATATATACTAACAAACTTAAAATGTTCTACCATGCTTGGCGTTCAGAGTTCGAGGTGTGTTTCAAACGGGCGCCTGATTGGTAGATTTATATTTGATTTTAAACAGCCAGCCAATCAGCTGCCAGTCCGTGGCGAGCTCTTACAACGTTAACAAAATCTGGGTGTTTTTAAAACACGAATGTAGCGATTTCTTCACGGTGAGCACGCTCCATCGTAGACCGATACATCGCAAGCCTGCCACTAGTATAAAAAAAAAGAAAACGTTAGGAAAAATACTGTATATAAATACATTAACCATCGCTCTCATATACATCCGTATATTTTACAAATAAAAACAGCAAAAATATAGCGACAATAGCAAAATTTCATGTCAGGAAGACTTTTTAACACATAATATTAGCAATAGCATGACGAAACATGATATTCACATATTAGACGCGAAACGAACGTTCACAACAAACAACTTGTCTTTTCATTAAGTAGTCGAGTCACTGAATTAATTATTTAAATGTTAAAATTACACAAATATGTTAACAAGCGAGATGACTTATCAACTGTACAAATATCTTTTCACTTACAGACGAAATTGGATACATAATAAAACCCAAAGATCTTTGAGACTAGTGGAATCACGCACAATACTGCTATTGAAGACCTATTCTCAAATTAATATTACGTATTTAGTCACTTTGGCCGGTTCAGTTATACGCTCACTAAAATTAAAATAAATAAATAGGGGCTAGTAGTCACTAGGAGTCGCTGTAGTGGGAGTCAAGCTCACTAACTCTTTGGCCTTTTTTTCAAATAATCATTCACAAAATACTGCTTGAACAAATCATTCTGAAAAATGCGTTTTTTTGCGTATTCCGGGCGTGTCGTAAGCCGTGGCTAAAACGACAGTGGCCCTGTGCCCGATGACATGCCGCTACCTTCATGCGCATGTGTCAAGCCAGCCACAATTCATGGACTGCTATTAAAGTCAATGTTTTTCAATATAACATCGGTAGAATGACGACCAATAAGACAACTATTTCAAAAATAAAGTATTTGATTGGTTGCTGATCCATCATCGTTGTTTAAATTTATAAGGAATAGCGAAGCTACATTTGTGTATGTGCATTTAATCATGTCATCGGCCACAACCTTGGAAATGTTAGTTCATACGCGTAAGCAGGAGACGTAGGTGATGAGTATTCTAGTCTTAAAGATCTTTGATGACAAATAAAAATAAAAAGCTGACACAATCTTGGAATTGTTCATAAACACTATTTTATCTAATCTTTCGTCAGTTTTTGACTGTTTTTGACCAAGATTGGAATCAGTTAAAACTTATCAAATATTCGTTAAAGTCGAAACTTAAACTAAAGGATGTATTATGCACCCACCAAAAGAATATGTAAATTTACATAGTGGTTAGGTTTCTAGAGAACTTGTTGATACAAAACGAGTTTAAACGTTACATCAACACTTAGCAATAGTCGCGTGTCCGAGATCGCGGACCTCGGCCCACGGACTCGTCGCTTAGCAATAGTCGCGTGTCCGAGATCGCAGACCTCGGCCCACGGACACGTCGCTTAGCAATAGTCGCGTGTCCGAGATCGCGGACTTCGGCCCACGGACACGTCGCTTAGCAATAGTCGCGTGTCCGAGATCGCGGACCTCGGCCCACGGACACGTCGAACGTTAATGTACTACTCAAAATAGAATGACAAATATTTTACAATCTAAAATGATCCCTAAATACTTCCAACAAACAACGTTATTCAAGTCTTAGTACAGAAATAGAGTAACGAACGCCCAAATAGAAACGTGTGAGAACCACAATGTGCGATGACAAAGAAGAGACGGGCTTACATCGTTCCTAACAACATCTTATAGACATATTAAGTGTAACAACATATTATTAGACGTCTACCTCCGTATCACCACCGCGTGCCCGTAGCTCGCTCGCTAGTTCCTTGCTGAACTCCTCGTAGACCTTCATCTGACATCTGTCAATTGTCAACTCACACATCGAACACTGTCTAATTAACCGACTTCCAAAAAGAAGTAGTTTCTCGATACGACTGTATGTCGACCGACCAACAATAAAGAAATTACTCGCAAATCATTTTCTATTATAAAAGTAATAAGTACAGTAAGTACACTACACCCATAACTTTAATGAGACAACACTAATAGACTTATGAGAATGACGTCTCATAAGTCTATTTTGACCGATGCGTGGTGTGTTTACATTATGATTGTGTGAGTGCGTTGACAGTTGACAGACATCAATATCTACAAGGATTCTTACAAACCGCACAAGCATCAACTAAATTTTAAATCTAACAACAACAACGACATCAACTTTAAAAACATCTGATATGAAGACTACACTAACGTTGTCTTGTGCGCCACATGCAAGGAAGACGACAATTATCATACAATAAATGAAAACACCCGAGTTTGGCAAGGAACTACCAGCGACTTTAAATATTGTGTTTATATAACCGTAAGTAGATCACATCAGAATTAATTAATTAAAATTAGCGGTGCTCGATATTATTACACGGTGATGTTCAAATATATACGAGGTAAAAATATTTACATTAAAACTTCAAAAAAAAATAGACATCCTAGTTAGATGCGGCAGCTGTCTCTCTTTTTCTTTCTCTTTCTCTCTCACACCTTTTTAGATATAAGTATAAGTATATAAGTATAAGTATATAAGTATAAGTATATAAGTATATTTATTAAATATACTTTTTAAGCATAACCATCATTTATGTATATTCACGGTCTGATTCATAAAACTAGCGCGGCGTCGCTTCCGTTTGACACTGCATCGTTCCGCTTTGCACTGCATACAATTTTGATAAAAATATGCAAACTTTTAAAATTTGATATCAGTTATTTTGATCGATATAAACGTCTGAAAGTGAAATTTGTAACTCTTGTAAGTTTATTTAGATAAATGTAATGATTATCAACATGATAATTGGTAAGAATATTTCGCAATACTGTTTTCATGAAAATAACGTTAGCAAAATCATCAGAAGTATATTAAATAATCTTATATCTAAAATAAAGGGGCTACGCATGAGCGTAATAGCTGCGGCATCTACCGCAGCGCCTTGAAAAAAGTCGTATATTGAATGAAATGAAGAAGCAAGAGATTGCAAGAGCCGATTCGCACCTCACCGTTTTGTTCGTAAAAGAATAGTGCTAACCGACTCTTACATTTACAATATGATAATTCGAAAAGCCAATAAGAAAATATCTCGATGTGAATGCGAACGTATACAAATCGATATCAACACCAACCGTTGTGCTATCCAATCTTTTCACTCACGATCACATCGCGATGTCGGTCCCGTACGAACACTATACCAATTTTAGATTGTAAGACTAGGTATTTTTTAACGTTTATAAATTTCAGAAAAGTCCTATCTATGATAACTATAAGTTTTCTACTCGTTAAAATATACTGTTCTATTTTTTTATAGTTCTCTGCATGCCGTCCCAGTCATACCGTCACATTTAGAACGTATTTTTTAAATAAACTAATTTAAGATTATATATAGAAAATAAAGTGAAATGATGTAAAGAGTTGTTTTGGCAGTAGTTCGAAAGCGCCCATTATTATGCATTGTTGTAGGACACAAAGGAATTCTCTAACCGCCTTAACAATACAACCTCGCGCACTCTCCACGCGAAAGCGACATTTCTGAAACTGAGTCGATTGTGGTACCGAGGCGTCACGGACGAGCGCCGCTCCCTGGTGCCACTCCGCTGCCCTTCGACCAACGTTAGGGCGTCACCACACTAATCGACCGATCGTCGATCGATAGCACTAACCGATGGTAGAATGTAACAGTCGTCGTCGATCAACAGGTTTTTGATCCATAAATCAATCGTCGGTCGACATCATACCGTTGGTAAAATGGAATAGTCAACGTCGATCTCGGACGAGTGTGCCATTTTTCCATTCCGTTTGCGCTTTCGTAATAGTATGAGTGACAAGGGCCTTATCATGATCCTTTGTTCGAGACTTGTTATTGGAAAAATGACATTGAATGTTCGCATTTGATGCATCGACCAGTATCATCAGTATTCAAATGTCAAAATCTCTCCCGCCCCCGCATCCAACTCAACTATCATAGTAAGGTCCCAGGTCAAACTAACCAATAATACGTGCTATTCTGAATACATTTTAAGCAATACTGATGTAAAAGCCCCGAACCACAGCTATCAGTGGTACATCGATCCCCGATCAATGATTGATCGATGTCGATCGGTGATCGGTAGACGATCAATCGATGAGTGTGGCCACACCCTAAACCCAACTGAAACCACGTCGAAATACTTAATTAATACAACATGTTGGTTAACTAGCTCAGGTTAACCGAGAGCGAGAATCGCCCGCCGCGGGAACACACCTTACGTCACCTCTCGTACGAGTTGCGTTCTTCCTCATTAATATTTCCTGCGACGCCGTACTTTACGTACCGTTCGTATATGGCGCGGTATTAACATCGAAAGACACGATTAGATACTGCATCGATAACAATTCGGTATTCGGGTTACGTCATTCACAATTTGCGATATTAGGGTGGAGCTCACGCGGCAGAGGCGATGCGATAGTGGCGCCACTCTACGCGTCTTCGTTCAGCTTCCTGAAAAGCAGTGTCTCCTCGAATATGTAGGCCTTGAGGGTCTCCTTGGGAAGGTCGTCCAGCTCCATCGCGAACCGGAATGGCTCTTCGGCGACCGGCTGCGAAAGAAAAAAATCTAATTACGACATGCATGACCCCATTTATAGTGTAAATATTGTTCCTGTCTGTCGGGGGGGAAATATACGAAGTAACGTATACAGTGCGTGCCAATATAGTTGGCATGTCGAAGATGGACAGTGAGCTTTATACGGCCTTTTATCTTGATCTGACTTTTAATATAGAACAGCTCTACATTTAACCACCTGCACACCTGATGGAAAGCGATGCTGTGGCCGAAAATGAAGCATGTAGACCTACTTATTTGCTCTAGACTAGAAGACACCCGAGTTAGAGCTTTCAGGAAACAAGGACGGTGGCAAGGCATTTAATTCCCGAGCGGTTCGCATTAGGAAGGTGGAAGCAAAATGCGTAGTTCGAGCTGCTAGCAAATCTATCATGTAATTCGAACGCACACTCACCAAAATGCAGCCTGTAAAAAATTACCAGACACGCCACCTTACTACTTCAAGGCATAAATATTATTTTACATAAACTGTTCACTGATGGAGGACAGACTACCTCAAGCTGAATGACGCTGGTTGCCGGTCGCACCGCACAGAAGCATTTTCTTTTTAACTGTTCGAATTCGAAATCTACCTTTGGCAGTTCACCAGTTTGGCAGCTCCGGCGATCTTATTTGCATTCTAACCACATTGCAAGACATTGGAGTGTTTTTTTCCGAAGCGGCATCGAATAAGCCACCAAGTGTACATTTTTCCTCGGTCCCTGTCTGCGAGTAATGATGTGAAAATTAATGCAAATTGTGAGTACTTTATTCATCTAAATTGGATGGACAAATTTGTATATTCTAATTTGGTTAGCGGAGGAGGGCCGACAGGACCCGCGATCGCTTTTACTGTGTTTACACTGATCATAATGTAGATAGTAACTTATGGTGTCGTTTTTAAACTAAATTGTTATTTAGGTCAAATAGAAGAGCAATAAGTAATTTCTAATGTTCAAAACAATAATAAAACTATGATTTTTCCCAGTAAACCGTGCATGAAAAATAATCGGTCAGGCATTTTTGGTGGTCCGTCATATTGGATTTAGAATGACGTCACATAGCTAACCGTGCATTTATCATCCAAACCAAACGTGTACGCAACATTCAGCACAAGCCGGGCAACATTTCAGCACAATCGGTTGAAAAAAAAAATTCTGCCAAAAATTTGACTCACACATAATAAGCGGCAAGTTCAATAAAAGCTTTTAAAACGTTTATTTTCTAAATTTCATCATAATCGGGCTATTAGTCTAGCCCTTGGACAAGTACACAAGGGCAAGCTTTGCTTAGTTTGGGGCTAGATGGCGTTGTGTAAAAAGTCCTCTAATATTATATTAACATATTATATGTATATAAGTGAAGTTGTAAGCTAGAAAATTTACTGGGACTCGACTAAACTACCCTTCAACGACTACGAATTATTTTGGGACCGGATTTGGTACAAAACAGGTGTGCAATAAGGTTAAAAGGTAATGAGGGTAGGCGCACGGCACGCCGGCAAGGATCCGGGCTGATATCCCCGTGGCGTGCTATCAGCCGCAACACGCCCTTAGCTACTCCTATCCTAGAGTTGCCTACCCTGTCCTGGAGAAAAGCTGTAGATTAAGTCTAAAAAGATGTAATTCTACCAATAATAATCTTTTTCGTTTAATTTTTTTTTTCTCGGGTAATTATCGGCCGAAGTTTCCGGCAGCCTAGTCGGGAGACCGTCTGACTTGCGATACGCTGGTCCTGGGTTCGAATGCCGCGGCACGAAACTCTGTCTTTTCGAAGATATGTGCGTATTGTTGTTTCCGCCAACTTCAAACGCCGCTCCATTGTTTCCGCCAACTTCATTATAGCACTTTTTTTTATCAGCCCTGTTTGTACAAACTGTCCCACTGCTGGGAACGATTCACAATGAGAAGATGGCCATCTTCTCATTGTGAGAAGGGTTAGGCCATAATGTACCACGCTGACCAAGTGCGGATTGGCAGACTTCACACACATTCAAGATCATTGAAAACTCTCAGACATGTAGGTTTCCTCACGATGTTTTCCTTCACCATAATAGCACTAGCCAAACCAAATCGGTAAACCAGAAAAGTTTGCAAAAAATGAGTCGTCTCTCAAAAAACTGTAGATCTACAGTTAATACTGTAGGGTTGGCTAAACTGCCTATCCACCTGCTGATCGTTTACGACCGCGATAGGGTTCCGATGCGTGAAATGAATAGTACGAGTATGATAGATACAGCGGGGACTTGCGTGCATCTACGAAATTCTGATGCTAATAATGCTAATATACGAAAGTTTGTACGTTTATTACTTTGTTTTTCTCAGCCGCAGTAGGAGAGCATTAATGCGATTTTTACCGACTTCAAAAAGAAGGAAGTTAACAAGTCGGCTTTATTTTTCATTGTTTTTTCTTTCTGTCTGGCCGTTGTAAAGGATTTCCATAGTAATTGTAATAAGGCACGCACCGGGCTCGTTTTCCACCTCATTGGTATGTATCGCGCGTGCCCCAATTTATCATCCCTTGTGCGATTGGACAATCAGATCAGATCCAATCACCAAATTCGTTATCCTGTACGTAATACTCTATATTTCATACAAATATCACCAATTTGCTGTTATTGTTGGTCGCGAGATGGGTAAAGCCCGAATTGAATATGTTTATTTTCGTCGTCGCGATATATTTTTAGGGAAAAGAATGAATATACATATTACATTAACACATTGCTCTTAGTACTATGAAAGTTTGTGTGTCTCAATCACGGTTTCTTCTGTGTTAAATCAGGCAAAATTTTGCAAGAGCGCTCTATCGTAGACCGTAAAATATTTTGAAAAACCTCTCAATAAATAAATAAGTGACCTCCGTAGCGGGTGCATCAAGATAAGTTTTGATTAGTTTAATTTAGAACGGACCGCAGTCATTGCAACATGTTTAGAATATTCAGTGGCATTTTACGAACCTGTTTGTTTTGACACTCCAAGTCGAACTGACCTATTCAAAAGGTAGTTGACGCGATTCATTCCAGTGGCAAAACGCGCAATTCGAAATAAGGCATTATAGGGCGAATCGGTAAAAGACCCGAATAAGCTGTCCCGTTGATGGGCGCGGGCCATCTTCTCATTGGAGAAGGATTGGTCCATGGTCTACCACACTGAACGAATGCGGGTTTCCTCAGGATGTTCTCCTGAACCGGTTAAAGTCGGCGGTAATAAACAATACGCACATAGCTCACCCTCACATCTTAAATAACTGGAAATCCCGTACCATCAGATTCTCCCGCTCCTTCCTATCGCGGATAAGTAAAATGTGGAATCTCCTTCTTCAACAGTTTCCCGTAGAGCTTCAAAAATAGCTTTTTAAAAAGGGCGTCTACATCTTTAAGCATCACTCCGAACTAGCAAAGCAAACCAACAGCGACGCTACTGTTATGGCAGTTACCCATAGTTGACGGTTGTCGCTTACCATCAGGCGAGCCGTCTGTCTATTTGCTATTTGCACCTTTGTGTAAAAAAGTATTGAAGTGTATGTCTAGTTGGAAACCAAAATAACCCAGAATCCAGTGAATCGCAAGATAAGCGGTGTCCTAACTAGGCTGAGAGAGGTATTTTTAGCAAAAAAATATCTTCTCAAATAACTTCCACCAATGAAAACACGTGTTCGATACGCGAAAGCTAAAGTTACAAAATTACACACGGGCGTGTGTAATTTTGTGCAACAACTTATTCGTCTGAATAAAACAAGTCGAAGTAATTACGGGCGAAACATTTGAGAGCTGCCCCGTGCAGATACCGCTCAGCTGCTTCCGCCAGTTTCAAGGTAAACTCTCCGATTCGTGAGTTTCTAATAATGTTATACAAAACTCGAGGAATCGGTAACTTGCTCCGAAGTTATGGTAAACAAAGGTTCACTTCATTTCACGGCTATGCAAAGCCAATTACATGGTAGACTAGCTGTGTCCACGACTTCACCTGGCTTTCTGTCAGACATAAGACTGACAAAAGGCGCGTACACGAAGAAAGACAGCCCTGATGCAAAATAGCATCGTATGTATGGGTCCTAAAATCTACAATAAGATTCCTAAGTCAATAAGAGACCAGAATAGTAATTTATTTAGAAAAAAGTTGAAGGCATTGTTATTGCAGAAGTGTTAATACTCTATCAATGATTTTTTAAATGACAAATTTTAATTTTATTGACAGTATTTGTATCTATTATTGCTTCTGCTTTGCTATATATATATTTTTTTAAATCAAATAACAAATAACATTTTTTTTTTAAGCTTGTGCATTATGCTGTCTACCTGACATTTGTACGCCTAATCGGCACAACATGATTTTAAGCGACTAAATTTAGTGTAACATCTTTTATGCACTTGCTGTATAAAATTCTCTTGTTGTATGCAAATAAATTATCTTTATCTTCGCTTGAAGGAAGGCTTTAGTGTAACATCTTTTATGCACTTGCTGTATAAAATTCTCGTGTTGTATGCAAATAAATTATCTTTATCTTCGCTTGAAGGTAGGCTATAGCCGTCGCAACAGTGCCGGTGTTGCTGATGTTTCAAGGTCGAAGATATGGTTGAAGACACTTACTATAACGCTCTTTTTTTTTAAATAAGACGTGTCCACATTCAATAGGAAGACAGAAAGAAAGAAAGAAAATACTAAACGTATTTTTTAATGCAAGATAGATCTACGATTGACCACCAACTCGCCTGATGTTAAGCGACGGTGTGGCCGAAGATGGAGCTCGTCGATCTAGAAGATTCTAAGATTGTAGGTCTCAGGAAACAGAAATGGCGGCAAAGAATTCCATTCCTAAATAGTATTTCAAAACCGGTAAAACTTGCAAAATGTGAGATTGAGTTTGAGGATGTATCATACTTTGAAACTGCCGAAAGGGTGAAATCAGATGATAGAAGGCATAGAAAAGCTATATGTATAAAGAAATTTAAACAATAGTTGTATTTCGCAATTTCGTCTTAAAAACTAAACTACTGAATCGATTTACATGAAATTTTATAGGACGAATTCGAAAGTATATCACAAAAAATATTTTTCAAATCGGTTTTTAAATGAAGGAGTTATGCGGTAATAATCATACAGTCAAATTGAGAACCTCCTGTTTTTAAAAGTCTGTTAAACACTGATTGGATGGACTGGAACATTCATTACATTAACTTGCGCAAGACAAAGAAAAACGTCCTTTTTAGGGTTCCGTACCCAAAGGGTAAAACGGGACCCTATTACTGAGACTTCGCTTTCTGTCCGTCCGTCCGTTTGTCACCAGGCTGTGTCTCATGAACCATGATAGTAAGAGAGTTGAAATTTTCACAGATGACGTATTTTTGTTGCCGCTATAACAACAAATACTAAAAAATAGAATAAAATAAATATTTAAAATATTAAATATTTCCATACAACAAACGTGATTTTTTGCTCGTTATTGTTCGATATTGATAACGTCAACAGGCAGACGCTTGAAATATTCACAGAATATTGAATTATATTATTCACTTTAAAACAAATAATTAAATTAAAATAAAATTAATATTTAAGTAGGGCTCAAATACATCAAACATGATTTTTTTGCTCGATGTTGATAACGGCAACAGGTAGACGCTTGAAATATTCACAGAATATTGAGTTATATTATTCACTTTAAAAATAAATTATTAAATTAAAATATAATTAATATTTAAGGGGGGCTCCCATAGAACAAATGATTTTTGTCGTTTTTTATAGATAATGGTACGGAACCCTTCGTATGCGAGTCCGACTCGCACTTGGCCGGTTTTATTTGATATCGGAGGGCAAAACTTCTTGAGCCACCACGCTACCAAGTTATTTTTTCCTGGTCATCGTATCGAAACGAAATCTTCGTAATATTGGGGCGTGACCAAGTTACGATACATCCTCTAACATAATACAAGCGAAACTCTGCCTGTCGTCTGTCTGTCTGTTTGCGACCCTTTCACAGCTAAGCGGCTGTACCAATTGTAATGAAATTTGGCACAGCGATTCTTCAGGACCTGGAGAAAGACATGGGCCATATTTTATCATCATCGTCGTTTTCATCACTACACGGGTGACACCGCAGGGCGTACCATGTATATTTTCGTCAAAAGCACGGCACATGTCGTCTCTCGGGTAATCGTGGCGTGACTTCGGTTTAATAATTCCAGCAAGAGGCGCGGCGCTCGAAGCCGACAACCTTTTAATCCGACTGCGTAAGGAGGGTTATGCTTTTCGAGTGTATGTATGTGGGTAGGTATGCATGTATCTTTTTATATGACAGCATAGAGCCTAAACGGCTTGACTGTTTTTTTAAATAATAATAATATACCTCTCGCAAAAAATATCAAAAACGTTTTTTCGTATCCTTCAACGAACTTTTTCATAATAAACAAGTGATTTTACTAGAACTATTCTAAAGAATGCGCATTTAAAATCTTTTACAGCGATTTCACGCATACTTTCTCACAAAAAACGTACACTTAAAAGCGTATCAAACGTAACGAAATCGTAAGTTAGACTGCAAAAAACACTTTTGTGCAGTCGGGTATTAAAAAAAATATATATACTTAATTAAGTCCTATCTTCCAACGCAGGTCGGAGGCCTATTCTACTTCATATCTGTCACTCCAGTTAGTGTCAAATACTTGTTGCGAGAGCCAATGAGTCCTGGCCCCGGCAAGCCCCGGCAGAGTCCGTAATTAAATAGCTTTGGCCCTGCTGCGGTCGCTGCGGTCGCTGCCCGCTGAATGTTATCATTTATTTTGCCACTTTATATTCAAAGTATTCATTTGGCTAATTAATATATCAAGAGTTTTATATGAGTTAGGGTAATAAAGGACTAGTTGTTACCCGCGACTTTGTACTCATAGGATACTCGTAAATATAAATTTATTGTTGTTGTGTGATGCATTTGGTCTGAGTAAAAAAGTATTTTTACCTGTATGGGTTTGCATTGTATCACATTTATTATTACCGAAAATACTGAAACAAGACCAATTACCGAATCAAATAAATAATATAATAATTAGACACTGCAAGCGGCTCTCGCTAGATAGTAGGTACAAGGGTCGAATACAAAAGGCAGTCATTATAGAGATAGACACGGCGCGCATTGTCAGGTGATTCCTTAGTCTGTAACCCGTACCGTCGACAGCTTGAGCCCCACTGCGCCTTAGTTTTTATGATTTTTATGCTATTTATGTTTTATATATATTTATTGTAAATAAAAAAATCGTTCGTATATTCATATGACGTTCTAAAAAGTATGAAACAAGAAAATATTCTCATCCGAAACTATGTACAAACTATTCGATTTGTATCGCGTATTAAATAAACAACTTGCATGTAATAAATATTTTATTGTATTTAATACATATTCATAGTGGTGTCCAGACTCCAGAGGATAACCGTGCTCGCATACTACACCGCAGAATGTATTGTTTTGTTACGGTAAGTGACATACGAGCACGGTTAATCTCTGAAGATCACTATGAATATGTATGAAATACAATAAAATATTTATTACTTAAAAGTTGTTTATTTAATCGGAGGTTCGCAATAATAATGAGTTACTTTTATTTGGATCCAAAATAAACGATTTGATTTCTGTTTCTTTGCGATGCCGTACCCGACTACGGCGTCCCGACTCAATGAGTATTAAATTACGGAATCAACTCGAGCTCATATCAGACTGTTCTAAAGCAATATTTAGGTATATTGTGACATCACAGTATATTTCATAGCTATATTACGTAATGCGTTCCAGCGCTACATACGGAATCTTTTATTTAAAATTTTCAGATTGTTGGTGAAAACGGACGTTGTTTACCCTGTTGTGTATCTTATATGCTTCTCCGATGTACTTATGAAATTTCATATCGATCAGTTCAGGCCTTCACCCGTGTAAACGTAACCAACCAACCAGTTACTTTCATATCGATCAGTTCAGGCCTTCACCCGTGTAAACGTAACCAACCAACCAGTTACTTTCATATCGATCAGTTCAGGCCTTCACCCGTGTAAACGTAACCAACCAACCAGTTACTTTCATATCGATCAGTTCAGGCCTTCACCCGTGTAAACGTAACCAACCAACCAGTTACTTTCATATCGATCAGTTCAGGCCTTCACCCGTGTAAACGTAACCAGCCAGTCACTATCCCTTTTATATAATATTAGTTAGAATATGACAAAACGCACACAGTTTTCTTTGTGACTGTGGGGGCGCCCAGAGTCTAGAGGGTTTCAGATCAGAAGAAAACTCAGTTCGGATCAAATCATCATGCTATCATTTTTTTTTCAATTCAATACCTATGTGGAAATATAATTAAGGTCTTTCCTATGTACTTATGATACGCGTGCATTCGGTTTTGACAAACAGTCGATGTACGATGTCCGAGACGGCATGTCTTCCCTCTTTGTAGCACACACATAAACAAGTTCGAACAGACTGAGTAGCCAGCCCTATTGTCAGAGTTATTAAGCCGTCGAAAGTGGCTAAACACGCATAAATGAACGAAGCAATGACGATCGCCGCGCGCGCCACGGCTCGATGTGTGAACTCAGTTCACTTCGCTCTGCATCTCGAATGCAGAAATGCCGCCATATGTCGAAATGTGAAAGTACTTTATAAATAAATAAAAAAACTCCTTTTTTTAAGCTGGAATATTGACTAAAACGATATGTATGTAGCGGTAGCGATTCCATCGCATTGCAGTACTGTTATGTAGCACAATGGACACTGATTAGGTCACTGCAACCGAGAGTCGGATGCGCTAGACACCCTGGCGGCGCGCCAGACTCCTACTTACCGGCGAACTGAGCACAGACCTGCGTATCCTTATATTAGCACTAGCCGTGCCGCGCGATTTCACCCGTGTGCTCATGATAAGCGGTGATAATAATGATGATGAAAAATAGCCTATGCCCATCTCCAGGTTCACAGCTATCTTATTATCAAATTTCATAACGATTACTTCAGTCGTTTAGTCGTGAAAAAGTAACAGACAGAGCGACAGGCAGAATCAATTTCGCTTTTATAATTTCAGTTAGGGTTAGGATATGTTAGTAAGGATTTGTGTTTAATTTCATCAACATTTATCTCTAGTTATTACGTACAATAGATATTCGATATTATGATAAACAATGGAGGAGCATCTATTGGAAAATAAGTTTTCATCTTACTAGCTCGTAAAGTTACGTTTCCAAGGCTAATATTGGCGTGGAAAAGTTCATTTTGCTCCCTAGGGTGGAAAGTAATTTCAAAATTCGAACACGACGGAGCTCTACATTTTCAATACAAAATATTTCCAACCTCTTTGTATAATACCTTCACAAAATGAAGAAAAATAGTTCGATTCAAGGAGGTTGCTATCTTAGCATAAAGAAACACTAAATATTATATTAAAATAACTTAGATATTTTGTATATTTACGTAAAATTTCAATAAAAATGTACAATTTACTTTCTCTTAGCAGTGTTTTGAATTTTTAGAACCATTTACACGAAAAAGGTTTGGATGAGTAAAGAAGAATGCGACCTGTGCGAGTTGTGTCAAGAGCCTAATACAAGAAAAAATATAGAGTAAAAAAAAATATGTACTACGTAATTTTGTTGTAAATAATGTTCAAAATTAATGAAATGTGTACATGTAAGTGAACTCACGTGATTATAATGTAACTTTAGGACCAGTAAAGTTGCATAAACGCCAAGCAGATTTTTCTACTCGAGTAAACAGGTGAACTAAAATATTTCCTCGCTATGTTAAGATGAAAAATGTTGTATTGCACTCGGCTGTAAAGTTATTTTATCTCGTGTCTTCTTGAATCCATCGCTACGCTCAGGATTCTACACTAGAACCACTCGCTGCGCTCGTGGTTCAAACCTAGAATCCTTCGCTTGCTCTGGATTCAACTGTCAGACACTCGACGGTAAAATACAACTTTCCTGCCTAGTACAATAAATAACTATTCTGATTACCGATTGTAATTTTTGGTAATAAAAGGCTAATTTATAGTAAGTAATAGATAGGCTTATTTAAACATATAAAATAATAAAAGCACAAATATTTGACAAACATTTTCTTTAAACTATACAGAAAAAAAAAATCACAGCTGTCACATGGTGCAATGCAATTGTCGTCCATTGACGACAATTGCATTGCAATTGCAATGGCAATCATTGACGTCCCATGAAACTAACTGACATTCGCAAGTAACTATTGACGTACATAAAGCAAGAAAACCATGGAGCATGCAATAAGAAGCATGGAACGCGTGACGTGTGCGGCAATGAGTGTAGCTCGCACTGATGGCGGATGGGGCCGAAAGTTCTCGAGTTGAAAGCACGCACCGGCAAGCGCAGCGTAGGAAGACTAGCCACAAGGTGGAGAGCACGCGCCGGCAAGCGCAGCGTGGTTTTAGAGGGGCAGTGACAGCGGACAGGGCATTTTTCCTTATTGGCATTACTGCGGCTGCCTCGCCAAAGCTATATTTTTATTTTTGTGTAATTTTCTTTTTTCAATGCATGCTGGTTGGCAATTGCAAATATAGCGAACTACGTACGTGAATCTGCCGGGTCCCAACGGAAAACCAGCTAATGCTGAGTTGGAATCGGTTTGTGACAAAAACGACTGTAGTTCTTGTTTATTTTTATGCGTTTACATGGTTGTGGTTGTTTTTGTCGCAAATAAAAAAATATGTCTATGTCTATGTCAGCGTAGGAAGGCCAACAGACGTCCTCATACAAGACGCTGGATGTAAGCCGCTTCCATCAGGTCTTTTTCTAAATTCATGGAGGAGGCCTGGGTCCAGCTGAGGACAATGTAGAGTGGGTACCGTACCTCGTCGTTAGGATCGTAGTATTGCTCGAGGTAGTTGTGCGCGAGCGCATCCTCAACGGTGATGCGCCGGTGCGGGTTGAAGGTGAGCATGCGGTGCAGCAGGTCGAGCGCACGCGCATCCGCGCCAGGGAACAGCTCCACCCAGGGCACGCGCGGCTTGTAAGGCAGCGACTCCAGGTAGCCGCGAGCCTAAACACAACACGACACGGGTTAACAACACGGGTTTTTTTTTGCATTATTCACTCTCTTCTCCCGACTTAACGGGATATTAATCTAGAATTGCCTTTATACAGTCATAAGACAATTTAAAAATAATATGTCACAGATACACCTTTGTTTTAGTTATATCCATACATTTTTGACCTCTCCTTTCATATCTTTAGGAACAGCAATTTAGATTGTCCGTCGTCTGACAGTCTGGTTCAGAATAACGCCTTATACAGGCATAGATTGAAATAGTAGGAATAATGCCCTAGCCCTAAGTACTTAAATTAAGCCACATGATAACAAAATTACAGAAAGATAACATATCTTCCTGTAATTTTGTTATCATGTGGTTTTTAATAAAGTGTTATCTATATATCTATGCTTAGGAATTCGATTTTAAAATCGCTCGAAAACTATCGGGTTTACGGGTATGATTTTCTTTTGATCAATATAAGTACAAGAAGTCATATCGCTCGAAATCATCATTTGCTAACGAAACGAGTGCTCTCAATCAATCGAATTTTATATCTATCAAAATCTTGTAGATATTGCTCGGAAGTCAGACAAATTCACGTGTGAATTCCTTGCAAGCGATACAGAAATTAAGCGCCAGGGTAGGGGACCCTGAGACATATATCACTTATGTTATTTCGAATGTTGATGGCATAAAATGGCGGTGCTTTACGCACTAGGTGTCCGATTACATGAGCGACATGTGAAATGTTCAATAATACAAAATATATAAAAAATAACATAAAGAGTGACCGAGGGCGACGATTAACTCATTACATATTTTTAAAATATCGAATATCCTGAAAACCGTGACACTTTCACAGATGGTGTTTATCTGATCAGTGTTGAGTCTCGAGCCGACCTGTTGGTACCGAATTATCTTCTCTTTTAGCTACACCCTGTTCACAGAATTTACAATTTTATACAGAATTTCGAAGTACGTCAAGTATTTGCCGACGCTGAATCGCCCAGAACGAACCCTATTTACATTGGAGTACCTTGTTAGGTACGTGCACTGGCCAAGTTTACTTCTATTTATTATTTTATTTATTCAACAAAATTTACAGCTCTTTGTAGCGCACATTAAATAGCATATAATATAAGCTTAAGGCCAATAAAATAGATTTACATTTTATATTTAATCCTAAGCAATTTCAGTTGTGGAAGATAATTTTACATCAAATAGAAAAGTAAGCCCTGCTTAAACTAAACGTGTGCGTGATTTGTGTGTATGATGTGATTGTGTGCGTATGGGGGTTTGGGGGGTGTGTGACTATGTGGGGGAGGGAGTGTATATGTAGGGACGTGTGCCATGTGTGTGAAGCGCATACATACATAAAATATAAATTAGGTATTATCATTTAAAAACTTAACTATGTCCCATTTAAAAGATCGCTTACGTTCGACGAATCTATTTTAAATGAACCTATGAATTTTCCAGTATGTTTGTAGTTCGTACACCTAGTATAAGGTTGCCATTGGCTGTACAACTTTAATAATACGAACTATGTAAGTTACCCTTTAACTGGCAAATAAAGCACTGAATTGAATTGAATTTTCTGCAGAGCAAGCGTCGCCCCAGAGCCGTCCTTCAGAGACGTCCTAATCAAATTACTTTTAATTCAATACAAGAAATGGATTGCTTTATTAATTCGCTCGCATACATCGAACTGATATTCCGGCGAACGGTTGATTGAATGAAAACCACAGTGTTGTGTTTAGTATTATTTTTGTTATTATATTTGAACAGAGTTCAATTTGAAACGGTTGTTTGGTTAAGTCAAAATATTGGAAAGGGATTTGCGGATAGATCGATCAATTTACGTTGAGCCTTGGAGTGTCACAGGTATTGGCAATTCATTTGTAGGGTAGTCCGTTAAAAAACCATTTTTAAAGAGGAGACGTCAGAAAAGTTTGCAAGTTATGTATTGGTATCGATAACGAATCGGACACAAGGGTACAGGATCAGTCATTTTGACAAATCTTGCTCGGATAGTGTGCGCGGAACTATACTATAATAACTAAGACTACGCGGAAATATAATACATTCATGGTAGAACGAATAATAAAAGTAAATTAGATAAAAAAATGGAATTCAAAGCAAATCATTTACCAGGGAAAAATAACAACTGTTACACAATACGAAAAAAAACAAATCTGCGTTTAGGTCTACCTAAGTAGGTACGTAACTACATACCCAAAACTAAGGGGGGGGGGGGGGGGGGTAATGTCCTGAATGTATAGTGAAGTTACGGGTGAACCGATTTTGATATAGAACTATGAAACTACATAGCTAAGAATACTCTCGACACAATCTTCATTCAAGCAAAAAAAAAACAGATCAAAATCGGACCATCCGTTAGAGAGCTACGATGCCACAGACAGACATACTTGTATTTACAACATCCCTATTTTCGGGTCGGAAGCTAAACACGTATAAATTACTGGCGAAATTTGCCGCTACAACTATACTCTTAAACTCAGTCTTGAAGGCTATACGCAATATAGTAATTAGTTGACTTACGACCTTTTCATTTAGAAAAAAAAACAAAAAAAAAACAACATGAAAAAGACTGAACCAACTATGATGAAACTTACCTAAGAACACTCTATCAAGTCTTCTTTCAAACGAAAATAAAACTACATTAAACGGTCCATCCCATTTGGGAGCTACAATGCCAGACATACAGATACACACACTTATTTTCGAGTCAGGGGTTAAAAAAAGGCACAACGAAGTAGCGAAACTCATCAAAACCCTAAGTTCGCGTCCGTGCAATGTATATCGTACCCATTATGATGGTGACACAGCTCCGAATCACGAAGCCCAAGTAAACACAGCGAGGTAGCCGGAAAGTTTTAACGCGAGCCAATTTATGAGGTCGCCGGTATTGGCAAAGTTTCATGATGCGCCGGATGGGCTATTTATGAGCCCTACATGGAAGAGGCGGCTGTTTGCTTTAGGACTCGGATGAAGGCCAGAACCTATTCATCATGCATGGAAAAACTCACTTAAAATGGTAATAGTGTTTTTTTTTAAATTTGAAATTAAACAAAAGTTGAAGGATCTGTTCGAATTTTAATAGACTATAACTAATTAATAACTACGTTACTAACTACGTGGTTTCACTCGCGTATTTATTAAACGGCGATGATGACGATAAGTAGTCTATGTCCGTCTCAAGGTCCACAGCTAGCTCTGTACTAAGTTTCATAACGACCGGTTCAGCCGTTTGATCGTGAAAAAGTAACAAACTTCACTTTTACTTCACTTCAAAAAGGAGGAGGTTAACAAATTGGATTGTATTTTTTTGTTTGTTACCGCATAACTCCGTTATTTATTTAAAAATCGATTTGAAAAAAAAGTTTTTTGTTTGAAAGGATATACTTTCAGATTGGTAACATAGAAATTTTATCAAAATAGGTTCAGTTGTTTGGTTTTTAAAACACAATTGCGCATTTTGGAGCCGGTTTTTCAGTTTTTAAAACACAATTGCGCGTTTTGGAGCCGGTTCTTCAGTTTTTAAAACACAATTGCGCGTTTTTGAGCCGGTTTTTCAGTTTTTAAAACACAATTGCGCGTTTTGGAGCCGGTTCTTCAGTTTTTTTCTTTTAAACTATAATTATATAATATTAGTTAATACTAGTATTATTATGAAATTACGACATATGTATTTCAGAATACCAATTTAATTTAGTGTAACGATTTTCTTAGTTGTATTTTATATTGACACAAATCTTATTGTTGCTGGACTATATCCGAGAGGCTCGGTAGCATATGCCGGTTGCATGAGACCCGATCATCTTCTAATTTATAAAATGCAAATCTAGGCAAAATTCATAAGTACGCGGGTGAAATCACGGGGCGTTACTAGTATTTATCCAAAGGCGGCGCGTCGCTGCGGCGTAGTGGGTGCGGCGGAAAATGTATAAAAACAGCCGAAAAGCTTTTTGATTTTGCGCCGCTTTCGTAAATTCTGCGGCGCTCGCACCACGCCTCCTTATTTATTAAATACTTATTTATTTATATATTTTCACCTTAGTATTACGTTTTTACGTAGTAATTGTATGAGTTGTATGAGATGTATGATCCGATATATTTTCGAATTCGATATTTGCCCTGAATCCGATCCACAGAATGCCAAATATGTTTCTTATCACATCGTTTCCGACTCCATTACTAACTATACATACCTACATTATTAGCAATAAATTTCATTTGCCCGAATAACTATCACGTTAGATCTGTTACTTTTCTATTTATTGTATCCAGAAAACTAATTATTCCAAAACATTCTGTTACCAACCAGACGAGTTGCCAAATGAGCCTTAGAGATTTTGATAAAGTGTATTTTGAAGAAAACAAAAGTTTTCGGAGGAATAATATTCGTTCTTTCATATTTAGAAACAGGTATATGTTAGAATTAGAAACTTGTAAAAATACATTTTTCTTGAAATGTTATCAAAAAAAAAAAAAAAGAATTCACAGGAGCAAAGCAATCAAAAACTAATAATTGCTATTTTTAAGAACCAAAGAGTAATTTTAAAAGTTTCTGCAACCTTAACAGCAGTCAAAAGCTAATATTAAAATGCTTATAACCCACAAACGTACCTACACAAGGTACAAACACTATAAACAAGTTTAGCGTTGAGTTTTCATTGCCATAAAGTTTGTTTTATTAACAGCAATATTGGTTCAGTGAAAAAAATAAAAATGATATGAACATTTTTAGAGGTTATTTAACGGTTACTGGTCCAGCCAACGATCTATTTGATATATTTAATTTTTACAGACCGGTTTATGAGATAAAATGTCTATATTTGAGCCCTAGACTTTATTTTTTGACGCTACAGCAATTGTATTATAATTGAATAACAACTTTCATTTAACATTGTCGTTATTTCAAAGTATTTTATTTTAGTCAGAGAACTTTTCATTTTTACACAAAATTATAAGACCTATACTTTAGTTTTTTTTGTGACCTAAATGGTTAGATGGAACTAGGCTAAGCTATGTTTTTTGCAGACTTAAATAAGAAGAAGTTTAACAATTCGGCTGTATTTTTCTTTTATTTTCTTTTGTTTGTTATCATATAACTCCCGTCATTTATAAACTTATTTATTTATTTATAAAGTTCACCTATAGTGAGTAAATCTATGATTTTCATTGTCAATGTACAATGAAAATCATACCAAGAAAATATAGTTTAATGTCACAATAATTACAGGTGAAGTCAGTATGCAATATTTAGCGAAAAATAAAAATAGAAAATTAAAAATATACATATATTTAATAAAACTATTTGACAAAACATTTGTTTTGTTTGAAAGCATATCCTTTATATGCTTACTTTCAGATATAAATATCCTATAAAGGTCCTATAGAAATTTCATCAAAATCGGTTCAGTAATTTAGTTTTTAAAGCAAAATTCCGTATTTTAAAGGTATACTACTTTTTGTTTTAAGTTTTGACGTGCTGACAATCTATAACATCGTCGTTTAAGATGTTAAAAGCGGTTGATTACTGAAATTAAATTAAATATTTTTTTGGTAAATGAACAAAATACACATTTGTTTATGATGAAAACTAGCCATAGAATACAATCAGACAATAATTTTAATCAACATCTTGATATTAACTAAAAACAACGTTACGTTCGTTAAAACAAGCTTAAAAACGAATTAATACAAAGTTGGATCATCTGGTCTATCTGGACTGGACATTTCACGAACATGTCAGTGTTAATTCAGTGCGCATTATGAGAACATGACAACGATACCCTCTGTATTCTCTCACATATAAGCGAACCTTTCACACGTCTTTGTTACAAATTAAACCCATGTTTTTACTTCATTTGTATTGTTTTAATAATTAATGCCATAATGCTGTTTATGAAACTGAATATATTGAAGTACGAAACTAGTTACGTACACGGCCGAAGCGGAAGTAGGTACTTGAATTAAGTGAAGTTTTTAGTAGATATTTGCTTAATGTTTTCTAATACGTTATTAAATTTGCTTCCATAGTGAGAGGCAATTCCGAAAATTGATGATAACAAATCGGAGGATACAGTATACCGTAACAGCGACATATCTATCATCTACATCCAACATTTAATCACGTCACTCGATACCCAAAGGAACAAAGAATTTGTTACGTTGAGTGAGGACTGTGACGCTTAACGCACAACGGAGGACGAAGCGCCGCCATTTTGAAGTTGTTCCGACATACTTTACTCACACGTATTTACGTAAAACGGACGTCTGCATCCCCGACGCATCTACACCTCAGTTATAGCCTCCTTCCTCACCACACTACTAAGCCGCACTACTGGTAGTGTCGTTATTTTATTCACCTTTTCATTGATGATGCAGTCGAGGTCCTCCTGGCTGGGTGAGCCCAGGACGCCCAGGATGTGATTCAGCTGGTCGAGATAGTGCTTCCCGGGGAAGATGGGCCGGTTGGACAGCATCTCTGCGAGGATGCACCCCACCGACCAGATGTCTATCGACTTGGTGTACCCCTGTCGACAATACATCACATTAATAGCTAATGTAGCTTGCTTTTGCTCATGGTATTTTACGACTCAAACGGTACCCTAACTGAATATCGTGGATATGGAGTATCAATGTAGGTATAATGCTACAAGCATTATACCTACATTAATACTACTTAATACTTTCATTACTACCCATTTCTCATTGAAATGCTAAAAATCCGTACACAGCGATATTGGTCCACGTTCTTGATGCGTACTACACAGGAATGGGATTCTTTGCCGCAATCTCTGTTTCCTGAGAGCTACAATCTTGGAATCTTCAAGGCTAGAGTAAATAGATATCTTCTAGATCGACGAGCTTCATCCACGGCCACACCGTCGCTTAACATCAGGCGAGTTGGTGGTCAATCGTAGACCTACATAAAAAATGCAGCTTCAGTGGAACTCCCTGAAGTGGAAATCTCTGTTTCTTGAGAAATATAATCTTGGCATTTTCAGGGCTAGACTGAACTTCTAGAACATCTTTCTTCTTTCTTCAGCTATACTATCGCTTACCATCAGGCGAGTTGTTATCGGTCTGACATACATCTATTTAGCATTAAAAAAATATGACCTCACGGCTCTACCGGACACTTCAGTACCATACATATAATACAATAAATAAATTCGATGACCACCGACAGGATCCGAAACTGTCCGTTTGGATATAGAACTATCGCGGCGAAAAATAGGAACTAATTTAAGAGTCCATAGTTCGACCATCGTCCGTCTCGCTCGCGCATGCCCACATTTTTGAAGATATAAACTGATTTAATGAACTTATAAAAAAATCGTCGTTTGTAAAACTAGAAAACAACATCACAAATATAAAAAATCCAATTTAATCAAAGTTAATTTTCAAACATAAAAATCATTAATGCGTTAATAATTTCTAAAAAAACATTTTTATGTATGAAAACTAACTTTGATCAAATTGAAATTTTGTCGAATATTAGTACTGTTGTTTTCTAGTTATACTAACGACCATTTTTACAAGTTCATGCAGTCATTTTATATATAAAAAATGTGGGATTGCGCGAGCGAGACGGACGATGGTCGAACAACGGTCTCTTAATGAAATAAGGACAAGATCGCCCTCAATGCTGCATTAGTTCTCTTACTGAATAGTTTCTAAGCAACAGTAGCTTGTCTGACAGTGTCCCAACGTTTTAATACATTTATCACTTACTAACAATAGCGAGAATCTTTATCTCGAATTTTCTGATAAAAGAGAAAATGAGGGATGTTACATAAACTAGTAAATCAGGTAAGGCCACTTGTTTGCACGGAACAATCTATAGTAAGTAAACTAACTATCCGAAACCCATTACACAAGTTTGTTGAACCAGATATAGATAGCGCTTGTTTTTATAGCCGACGGAACCTTCTGGCGTTCGGAACTTCCCCCCAGACCGTTAGCTACCCTTTTCAAAACAACATACAATGAAAACTTTCCGAAGTCTGCTAAAGGTCTGGCCGAGGATGAACCATTTTAAAAACTACTTTCTGCTCCCTAGAGAATGGCTTTTGTTGGAAATGTTAGAATCATACGTTCCTTTTATCTGTGCTAAAATCGTATTGTGCCTTTAGTATTGTTATTGTGAACTAAGTTTGAAAAGATCTCAAAGCCTCTCGGGAGACTTGTCAGGTTTCACAATGGTGAAGCTTTTTGGTTGACAATAATAGTTAACTTATAAAGCGGTGACTTTAGCCATTATTTGATATGTCCAGGCACGTATGTACGAGTATATCTTCTATAGACGCAGATTTTATCTAAATATAAGCATTTTTTTACATTTTATCTAAATGTATCTAACTATTATGATAAACATTTTTGTTCGAATCTTGTTTGCCAGAATCTGTTTTATAGAACTGTCTTGATTCCATGTTTTATTTGATACGACTTTTTGATTCCATAAGTTAGTTAGTCTCAAGGTTCATTTGCCCGAATTATATATTAGGTTCATTCGTTAATTTTTTTTTTTATTTTATTATTCATAACGTTCGATTATAAGACTTGTTATGAAATAGCTAGTTATGTAGGTACTAGTAGTTAGTTATGTGACTAGTTATGTTAGTTACTTCTTATTTCTGACTTAAAAAAAGAAGAGGTTCACAATTCGACTGTATTTATGTCTGTTACGCGATTACTTCGCTAATTATGAATTGAATTAAGAATTTAAAAAAAAAACAAGTTTTCGGGTTAGTGATATTCGATGTTTCACATTTCAGCTAGCTAACCGATAGTACTTCCGGAACCTACTCAGTTCAAATTCTGGTTATAAATCAAGGGACTACTATACAGAACGATGAAAGGGGAAATCTGAAGATAATGTTATTTGACGTCGAGATATGTACGGAAATAATTAATGTTGTCTCTGTGACTGTCAAGAGAACAAAGCTCGATTACCGGAGCGGGCGGCGCGCAGAGCCGCGGCAAGCCTCTTCTTTGTCGCGATCCTGACTGTTTAACCTTATACAATAAAATAGGTACTGTAATCAAAATGCCACAAACAGATATTCCGGTAATTCCGGATACTCACAGCAATAGGTGTACCCGACATAGAAACGTTCGTCAAACGTAATGCCTTGATAAGCGAAGGATCTTATTCCAATTTCGGAGCGTCATTGTCGAGCTCCCGTCGAGTATGACGTATTTCGTCGAATAAATGTTATGATTGAAAGAGTTCTGATATAACAAGGTATGCTTGATTAGAGTCCTGTTGAAATAAACTTTGCGATAGTAAGGATGATTGACCTAAATTGTATAAATAAAAATAAATAAATATTTGTGGACATTTCACACAACACCATCTAGCACAAACTAAGCAAAGCTTGTACAATGGAACTAGATGGCTGATAGAATACATATATACTTTTTTTTTGTTGTAAATATATACATATGATACATAGAAACACCCAGACACAGAACAAACATCCATGCTCATCACACAAATGTTTGCCCTGGGCGGGGATCGAACCCACGACCTTTCAGTTCAGCAGGTAGACGTAGACGCACTACCAACTGAGCCACAAGGCCAGTCTAACCCCCAACGCAAAAACGACGGGGTGTTATAAGTTTGACGTGTCTGTGTGCGTGTGTCTGTCTGTGGCAACTTAGCTCCCGAACTGATGAACCGATTTTGTTTTTGTTTTCTTTGTTTGAAAGGTGAATTAGTCGGGAGTGTTCTTAGCTATGTTTCATCAAAATCGGTTCCGGCGTTTTTTTTTGTCGGAGGTTTTTGAGTTTTCTAAACTTATACTTGCTGTAGATAAACAGAGCCAGAATGAATAATGAACCGAAATGTTATTATACATACATATGTTTGAGAAACCCTGCTCTAGATGGACGAACTTCATCCTCGGACAAGTCTTAAGACTTAAAATGGGACAAGTCAAATTAAAAGCATTACTGTCAATTCATGTAAATAGATTTTTGTAATAAATAGGATAACATTACTTTTTAAATAATCTTGGAAGGATCAAGGATAGATGCAGAACATAAGGTCAAAGACGAGTTTTAATCTTCGCTGGTATTTTCAAATCAAACGTAAGTTCTGTTGACAGTTGTCACGTATATTGTCGTCGCACGTGTTAACTGGAGTGAATTTATTTCTGAGGGGTTTCTATCGGCTCTTTGACTCGATATCGCTTTAGAACCGAGTGAGATTTTATCGTTGTACTTTTATACAATCTGAGGGAAACGTCACGAAAATATGTTTACGGATTTTGTATTTATCGCTAGTTTTTATTAAGAGTCTGTTCTGTCCGACCATCGTTCGTGTCGCTTGCGCATACCAATGTAGATATAATAAATACATTTATATATAACGTCGTTTAGTGCACTAGAAAGCAACATCACACATTTCCGACTATAATTAAAAAAAAAACAATTTGTTTTATTTTTCAGGGTTCCGTACATCAAAAGGAAAAACGCAACCCTTATAGGATCACTTTGTTGTCCGTCTGTCAAGACCTGTATCTCGGGAATGCGTGAAGGTATCAAGTTGAAATTAAAACCATATACGCAGATCCATAATGTCTTGCTACAGATAAAAAAAACATAATTCTCAGTTTTCATAAAAAAAAGTTAGCCGAATATGTCGCAAAAAACGCATATTTCGACACTCGCAAGGGGATCAACACCTATGGGGTACTTCCCGTTGACCTGTGAAATTTGGCAAGAAGCATTGCCATATTAAAGTACACATAAAGGAAAAAATCCGAAAATCATTATTTACAATCACAGTGAACCTCCCGAACCATGAAACACGGCGATGGGGAATAACTCATGGGAAATGCAGGCCGCATACCCCTTAAGTTATTCGTTATTTGGGGGCCGTCGTTATGCATTCGTGACAATAGTCCATTTACTTTAACTGCGAAATATACTATTCCAATGACGTATTATACGTAGATCAGTTTTGCCCGGCTCTGCGAGGCAAGCCTGAAGTAAGGTAATCACCCGATTTGTTTTCAGTCATGACACATCGGGCAACGCTGTTAGACGCTATGTGTCGTGACTGTGAACAGTGACAATGCCATCCTGTATGTTTAGAAAGTGCAACACCAAGATATGTAAGACCAAAAGGCCTGAAAATACCAATTAAACAGAGAAAGTCGTATGATAAAAATTAGTAAAATCTTAAAAAAAAATTTTTTGTATACCTTCCACAGACCCATACACGTAAGGTGTATGTTTTTTTTTCATCTGCCCCATTTGGTTGGGTAAAGTATAAAAAAGAACTGGCGGAAAGCGTCCATGCAGGTTTATTTTTAAGAAGGAAACAATTATTCTTTGTACGAAACTGAACGTTTCGATAAAATATGTGTCTTTCTGTATTTGTAACCTAGTACTTCACTAGACTACACAAAAACATACAACCAAATACACATCTTTTACAGTTTTTATATTAAATTATTTTTACGTCCTTGCAAAAAAAAGTTCGCGACAGATGTCAAAGTAACAGCTGTCACCTGATTAAGGCCCGGCTAGTCCGCAAAAGCAGTAAAACAAAGCTTTTTGAAAATTTACAAAAAATACTTGTATTATTAGTTCAAGCTCAAATTTTTTGTATGTAAAATTTTGATCTGTTGGCTAGGTTTCGCTAGAAACAAAAACACGATTGCTGAAAAAAATCTCGATAGCTTTATTTTTTGAAAAATATGCCATTTTATTTATTTTTCCCATTTATCTCTAAAGTGTTTAAAGCCATCAAAACCAAATTTACCATGTTAAGTAGCTATTAATTTTTTTTAGTGTTCTCTAGAATTACATTTTTGATACGTTTAGTGCATTATTTTATAGTAATTTATTTTACAATAAATTTGCTCGCGAGCAACCGTCCCGCCGCCTTGCTTCAGCTGTTCACCCGCGCCAGTCTGTCGGTGACCACTGTCAGCGACGGTACTGTGTCGGATTGCATCGCGCGCCAAATAAAACAAATTACTATGGGAAATCATAGAACAAAGAAACCAAAAAATAAGCGAACGCGTAAGCGCAAAATTTTGGCTCATATAGAAATGATGCGATCCCGAAAAAGGTAAATACCCAGTTGCAAGTTATTATTTCCTAGAAATATACATGTAAGTATTTATATAGATCACTCGCACTCGCAGTTCATAAACCTATGAGTTCTATTCATACTCGTATAAAGAAAATGTACTTACTCTTACCTGATGTTCAAATATTTCAGTTATGAAAGATGTGTGAAGTCTGCCAACCCGCATTTGGCCAGCGTGGTAGATTATGGCCTTAGAATTATTATGGTCTTAGAATATATCTATTCACTCTAGCCTTGAAAATTCCAAGATTGTAGCTTTCAGGAAACATGTTGACCGACGCTGCGGCCACCTTGCTAATACCTAGAAGAAACCTATTCACTCCCGATTTAAAGACACTCAGTTAAACAAACACACGCGTCAAACTTATAACACCCCTCTTTTTTGGTCAGGGGTTAAAAAAACAATCTGTCCAAGCAATCCTTTCGTATAGAGTGCGATAAAAATGTTTGCAACGGAACACTCCTATTTAGGTATTATCGAGGTATTATCGAGTATTGCCTATGAAGTAGAGTCTACTTGGATAAAGATATCTCGCGACCAAAAATGAGAATTAACATTTCGATTTAACAAAATAATAAACCGAAAAAGCCGTATTAGTTCTCTAACTGAACAGACTCTAGCAGACTATTAATATCGTTGCATTATTTATTTTTATTTAATATATTTTTTCCAATTTTGTATTATTTGTTTTGGTGACGTTTTTCCTCCATTATTATTAATGATAAATTAATGGATACTTTTCCAATAAGAAGCCTATCATTAAACTTTTTAATTTTCGCTATTGACACGATGAGAGAGGCAACGCAAAGCTTTTGACGTTTCATTATTTTTTGTCTCATGAATAATTTTATTCTTCTGATGATGAATAATTTGATGTTTAAAAATAAAGAGCAGCAAAGTAGCAGCGGCTTGTTTTTCTACCGACTTCAAAAAAGGAGGAGGTATTCAATTTGCTGTATTTTTTTGTAATATTTGTGACCTAATAACTTCGTCATTACTAAAACGATTTGACAAAAAAATCTCTTTTTAACCCCCAGAGGTCAGAGGCCTTTCGGCGGCTTAATAACTCTGACACTAGGGCTGGCTGGACTCAGTCTATACGAACTTACTTACTTAACCCTCGACTCAAAACCCCCCGTTTTGAGTCGAGTCGAGTCGAGTGTTAAAGTTTGACGTGTGTATCTGTGGCATCGTAGCTCTCAAACGAATGGACCGATTTTGATCTAGTTTTTGTTTGAAAGAGGATTTTGCAGTGTTCTTAGCTATGATTCATCAAAATCGGTTCAGCCGATAGTTTTGTATTATACTATTATGATGTAATATAAAGCAAATAAAAAAGGCAGACAGGCAGGCTAAATCCTTAAACATTTTCAAGAACCTTGTTTCATAAGCATTAGGTATCTCTCCGTATCCTAAATTAGTATTAGGAATTATATTATGTGTATTTTATTTATATTGTATATAATAAATGTATTAGTTTATTGATTTATTAAGTATTTATGTATTACTATGATGTAATCTTTATTAGCACATAGTGGCGTACACATTTTATTGTTGAATATGTAATGTAACCACAAACCTCCTTATTCTAAATTATACTACTTCTATCCACCTTAAGGTTGCCTGGAAGAAATCGCTCTATGCGATAAGGCTGCCTTTGTACTGTCGGTTTAAGTTTATTTTAAGTTTTTACTATATCAATCGGTTCAAGCATTCCTGGCCCTTTCAGATTGGCAACATTACAAATCGCATAAAAGAAATTAAATTCAATCTCTAAAAGGTTTCCACTATGTTTCCACTACACTTGAGTAGATATTTGAACTGCATCTATCTTATTTATTTCACATATAGTTTTATCGGTTTTCAATATGCGCTGGAGTGGTACACAATAGTCGGGGCGAGCACTTCAATCTAACATCTAAACGGTACGTTCCAGCTTTTATACTTTATGATTACGAAACCGGTTTTTAATATCCGAAGAGCTCGAATTGAATCTGTATTAGTTCGATTCTGAGGTTTCTCGCGTCTTTGTGGGTTAAACGCTCCACTGACTTGTAATAGAGGCTTAGGGGAATGCGAATCTTGGTGCGGTATTGTACTTTAAAAGTTGCTACATTAACGTTTTGAAAGAGTTTGCGGAGCTTGGCGGCACGGTTGTCAATCGATACCAGCATTACTTGAAGATTATTCTTAACCGACTTCCAAAACGGAGGAGGTTCTCAATTCGACAATATATGTTTTTTGTATATTTGATCATAGATTACTTCGCAAATTATGAATAACAACGTACCTATAAATAGGGTTAACTGTATCAAAGATTTGAAGGTAAATTTTGATCGCAGTCTAACTTTTCATGATCATATATCAGACCTCGCAAAAGAGTCTTACCGGCGCCTTGGCTTCGTCCTACGGAATGCTAGAGACTTTAAAAATCCTGAAGTAATTAAAACATTATATAACTCCTTAGTCAGAAGCAAACTTGAATCGAGTGCTTGTGTCTGGAACCCCTATCATGTCACCTACGCGCGAATGCTTGAAAAAGTCCAAAAGGCCTTTTTAAGGTCGCTGTATAAGAAAATTTATGGTTACTATCCGTTTCTGTATCCAACTAAATTCCTGCTCGGTCAGCTTGGTTACAACTCTTTGGAAGTTAGAAGGATGTTAGACCAGCTAACTATCTGCTGTAAGGCGCTTAGGGGGTCCGTCGATTCTATACGTCTGCACGACTTGCTATGCGTACTGTTCGTACCGGACGAGCCCGGGGTTCCAGCAAACAGACGTGGTCGCCCGCATGACCTGTTCCACGTAGATCGCGGTCGCACAGTAGCACGTTCTATGTCGCCTCTGAATCGTGCCCGTCGCTACTTAAACGCACTCCTTGCTGCCAACCCTGGTTGTGACATCTTTTGTGATAACTGGAAGACTATTTTAAGTACCTCCTTGACTTATTGTGAAAATCTATTGGATCAATGGGACAGGTGTAAAAAGCCTAATGATTCATTGGACTTTGACGATAACCTTTGAGTTTATTGACTTGGTACTCTGAGTACTGAGTACCCGAACGGTATATTTTACTTTGTATGACATTTTTTTTGTATCGACATGCTAGGCGTATTGCCCAAATGGGCAATACATTTTTGTATTGACATTTTAAATGATATTGTATTTATATAATGAATATTTTGTAATCCTCAGACATGAATTGTTTAAGAATAATTTTTGAATATTGTGAGATAATTGTAATTGGTCTTTTTCCGTTTTTATCTCAATAAACGAATTTATCATTATCATTTTATTTATCATTTATGAATCGATTTTGATGATTATCTTTTTGTTCGGCAGGTGATTAGAGGAGGTCCCATATAAATTTTATCAAAATCGGTTCAGTACTACGGTTTTTATAACAATATAACTGGAAAAATATGTGATCCAAGCAAACGGATTGCGTATTTTGAAGTCGTTTTTAGGGTTATGTACCTTAAAAGGAAAAAAACGGAGCCCTTATAGGATCAGTTTATTATTGTTTGAGGGATGGCGATTAGTCATCAAAATACATAAAATCAAGGTGAGCCAAAGAGCCAATGGACACGTATGTTCATATAGTCAAAACACAAATCCGCAAATGTATAATATAAACTTTACGATACGGCACACCGTAGTGTGTATGTTCGCATACAATTCCAAGATATATCACAGATGAGAGACGCTAGCCTGCCGAGCTCATCGTGAGAGTGGCCGTGCTACATGAACCGAATACACACAGACAAAACTAGCCTAAGGTATCTACATATTGAATGTAGATACCTTAGGCTAGTTTGTCTGTTGAAGCTGTCGCACTCGGATTCAATCATGTTTAGTTTTTTTTTTAAATAGATGTATCTATTAGCCAGATCGTAAGCGACGGCGTGGCCGAGGATGATGCAAGTCAATCTAAAAAATATATTTACTTTGATTTTGAAAATTCCAAGATCGTAGTTCTCAGGAAATATGATGGGCGGCAGTTTCACTTTTTTCAACATTTCGATAAGAAATATATGATAGTGTGCCGACTTTTTGCTTGTCTTGTAGTGGGAATGAAGTGGGTGGGTGGTATTAAGAGTCCGTATTCCGACCATTGTCCGTCTCGCTCGCGCATACCCACATTTATGAAGATATAAAATGATTGCATAAAATTATTTTAAAAAAAACGTCGCTTTTAAAACTAGAAAACAACATTATAAATATTCAACCAAAAATTTCAATTTGATCCAACTTAAATTTCATACATAAAAATCATTTTTAGAAATTATTAACGCAAAAATGATTTGGATGTATGAAAACTGACTTGGATCAAATAGACATTTTTGTCACATATTTGTGATGTTATCTTCTAGTTTTACAAACGATAATTTTGTTATAAGTTCATTCGGTCATTTTAGATCTTCAAAAATGTGGGTATGCGCGAGCGAGACGGACGACGGTCGAACTACGGTCGTCAAGCTCTTGTTTGACGTTCTCACACTCACCGAAATCCGGGAGAATATAGGTAAGTGTAGGAGGAGGCTCGAGAACAAGTAGTTTATTGGCGAGTAGTGTTACCTTAGAGTTGAGCATGATCTCCGGCGCGCGGTACCAGCGCGTGGCGACGTACTCCGTGAGGAACCCGGTGTGGTCGTGGTCGGGGTCCGCCACGCGCGCCAGCCCGAAGTCGCATATCTGCACAAACAACATACACTCTGTCACAGCTGCAGAACATGCGGCACTGAAGGCGCTGCTCTCTACTTATTCCATTATTTAGTTCAGTCGACACCATACAACACTATACTAGTATAAACTTCAACACGTTGGTCCCTCTTTTTTGCCACGATAGAACTTTAAGTAAACAGACTTTATACATATTTATTATAAGTTGATAGCATTAATCAACTCTTAATTGACACCACAAAAAGTAAAAATAATATAAAAATATACACTTAAGAGAATGAATGGCACAAAGGGTGGTTTTATCGCTAAAAGCGATCTCTTCCAGACAACCTTAGGGAACTTGAAATTATAGATGGCGGGCGGTGATGGTGGTGGCATCAGTCTTATTTACATCTACATCTAAACCATAGAACATTACTATTACCTTTTCATTAAAAATAATCTGCATAGAAATTAATCAAAAGAAACAGAAATATAGTAAATAAACTTGAGTTGTTGAAACAGTTATGACACGTAGATACAGTGTTGATTGATAAATGCGAAAAAGTAAGTCCATTAACTCCCAAGACAAAAACATTTTCTCGATAATCGTGAGGAATCATCGTGAATCTACGAATACAATCCTTACTTACAGTACGAATCGTTAACACAAATTTACAAGTTAAGATACATTCGACAAATTTATCAAATAATAATAACATTGAATCAAAGTCGATCAGCCAAATCTGCAAATCATCAATTGATCGATGATTGATCGACGATTTATCGATTTGTGTGGATACCCTAATAGATCATGCTTGATAGAATATTGAATAGGATCTAGGATAACAAGGGGCAGCGATATGTTCTAATAAATAGTAGTTCTACGAACAGTAGACCTCGCGAAAGAGCTTATTTGCAAATTCTTAACATGCGATAAAAAAAAACAATGTAAATTCTTATAAAAATCTCCATATAAATGGAGAAAAGGTAAATCAAAGAAAATTATTCAGCGCTAATTTGCATAAAGCAAAAATATCAAGTTGGTTGTCATATTTCGACAACCACTTGACCAATTCTGTTCATTTTTACCACAATTATTGTGTACTTTATCTACCTACCAAATATCATTAAAATCGGTTGGTAATTAGCACCGCAATGCACTTCCCCCCTTTTTATGGGAACCACCAACCAAAACCAACTATCAAAAATCGCCGACGACAAAAAAGAACATATACGCCAAGTTTCATAAGCATTGGTTGAAAATTACGCCCTGTACGCGAGTACGAACATACAAACTCACAAAATCACAAACAATCTGACAGATGAAAGAAAAGGCCAGTTGATGCAGAGACGCTTCGCTCGCTTGGTCAATCACTGTATCTATCTGAGAAGTGCAAAATACTGTGGTAACTGGTAACGTCATTTACAGTCCCTTCAGCTCGTTAACGCTTCAACAACTGGAACATGAGTTAGAACTCAGCCGGGCTGGGAAACCGACCGCCCTTCATTTATCAAAGGCAAATTTCACACAATATCGTTAGTGTACTGCGGCCTGCGGCATTGTAGTAATTACCATATGTGTTAACTTTATGAGTCGTTACCATGGGGGTTCAGTTACCACGTTGCGTGACAGAAACGGCATTATCATTAAGGGTGGAAAAAACCGGCCAAGAGAGAGTTAAGGTATCGCTAACGCTTTTTTATTTAGTTCATTTTAGAACGCGTAGAATTTCGCCCTAACAATGGCTGGAGCCGTTTTTTAGATAGATCTACGATTGTCCAGAAACTCGCCTGAGTTTAAGTAACGATGTGGCCGAAAATGGAGCTTGTCTATCTAGAAGATAATAGGGAACATGCAATATTTTTGTTTTTATTTTCATTTTAAATAACTCCATGTAGAATAGACCACAAATATATAAAAAAATTAAAACATTGTAATTTATCCGAAAAAATGTTTTTAATTTTCAGTTTAAATTTTCGCGCGAAAACGGACCTATTGTTCCGATGACGTCATTCCTGTCTGTCACTTCGTCGTACTTGCTCGTCGCTGGCTTTCTTAGGTATGGAATTCATATTGAAAGAGTGATTGTGTTAATCATTTTCTAATTCCCCATGTAGACTAGAGCATAATCATTTGTTGTGCGCTTGTTAATTTACAATCACCTTTAATTAAAATTGAATATAAAATAGTATTTACAAAGCATAGAATTTTATTTTATAAATTTACAAAAAAGTATTTTAAGAAAATATGTTTTTTTTTATATATTTTTTTATCAGCCCTGTTTGTACAAACTGTCCCACTGCTGGGAACGGGCCATCTTCTCATTGTGAGAAGGGTTAGGGCATAGTCTGCCACGCTGGCCAAGTGCGGGTTGGCAAACTTCACACATCTTCATGATCATTGAGAACTCTCAGAACGCTCACTGGTTTCCTCACGATGTTTTCCTTCACCGTTTGAAGTTGGCGGCAATCAACAATACGCACATAACTTCTAAAAGACAGAGGTGCGTGCCGTGGGATTCGAACCCAGGACCTGCGGATCGTAAGTTAGACGGTCTCACCACTAGGCTGCCGGAAACTTTTTTTAATTCGTAATTTTTGTTAAAAATTAACATTTTAGAAAATAAAAACGATGCAGTGGCCTTTATTTTATATTTTTTTAACATTTTAATCATAAAGTTTTCATAAATATTCTTCCCTATTATTCGCTCTAGTCTTGAACATTTCGCGATTGCTCTCAAGAAACCGAAAAACACACAGAACTCTATTCTTGTACGCAGCTCATCAATGCGATGGATCAACAGAATGGAAAATGTTGTGATCTTCCGAACATCCATATACAGATATAGATAGGAAGTTTCTATATGCTAACTAGGCCCGGCTTTAGCGTTTCGAAGAATCATCAAAGTTGAATAAAATATAGAGGATGAAATCAGTTTTCTACTTTTCTATGTTCCATGTAAAAGTTTCCTCTAATAAATACAAACCTAGTTTCCCAGCCAGACGTAAAGTGTTCAGGGGCGCAATCACCGCGCACATTACACTTCCATTAGGCTCCAACCGGCAGTACTCTGCGGGGGCATTGCAGATGTAATATAACACCGGTGGAGTGGCTCGCCCCTTCAGCGTCCATTCAGGACCCTCTCGACATCGCAGCGCCTCGCCTTGTGGAGGGTCATCAAGGAACGATTTTGGGCGTCATAATGATGCCAGCTGGCGATAACGTCTAGTCCACTTGTTCGAACTTCAGCCAATTTCACGCTCGCGACTGAATGAATAACAATACGGCGTGACTTGGTAGATCTGCCTTCGAGCAGCCACTTGCCGGAGCTGTTGTTTCGAGAGCATATTCAGGGAAGTTCTCTAGTGTTGTTGTTGCTATAAATTGGCTCTTTATATATAAAGTTAAGGCTGGATTTCCACCACCGCCTACTCTTCCGGAGACGTCGGAATAGGCTTGTTTCCACTAATAACAAATTGCTTGGTTAATAGTTTCTAATTATAAATGAAGCGACGTAGATAAGAAAAACAGTCTATTTCTCATAAAAGTTAAAAGATTATTAAAGTTTTTTAGAAAATAAATTCATAATAATTTTTCTATTAAAAAACCGACTTCAAACGCAACTTACTAAATCCTTCACGATTGTAAACTTTTTAAACATACCTCACTCTCTTCACTAGCTTTTTTTTCTTTTGTCAAGAATGCGATTTGTCATTTAATGTCAAATGCTTGTCTTCGAAGATTAGAAAATGAGCAGATGTTTATACGATAATCCCTTAATATTTGACACTCTTGTAAAGAAAAACGTGTAGGTGGAACTCTGCGATTCTATAATCTGACGCACTTACTCAGGAATACAATAAAAATATTTTCATTGTTAGAGATTATTCAAAAAGTAATAAACTGTTGATGTTTATAAAATATTTATGGGACCAACTTGGGAGCTTTCTCTATACACCAATTCAGGTAACACAAAAATTGGCTCTCGAATGACGGAGTAATTCGTGTACATACATAAAAAAAATATATATACGGTACGAATTGATAACCTCCTCCTTTTTCGAAGTAAGTTAAAATAGATATTAAAGTATATAATGAACCAAGTTTTCAAATTTAAGCAACTAGCCTATTGCTACACGTCGCTTACTGTACACACAACACTACTACTGTGTGTGTGTGTACTGTGTGTGTGATGTGCGTGTAACTTCGCGTGCATTCGAACGCGAAGTTACATTCGCTTCGAAAATAAAATCAATCGCCTAGCGAAATTGGTTTCGTACAAGGATGAAAATGTCTTCAAGCAATTGATTACGAAGCTCCGGTTTCGTAGATGGTCGAAGGGGAATCCTCTTGTACGAGTATATGGGCGAAGACGAACGAACAGTGAAATCTTGTTTGCCCGCAAGAGTTTTCTTGTTTCTTGTTTTTAATCAGCTAGACAGCTTACTTTTGAAAAATATAACCCTCCTTCGGCAGTCGAGCAATATAAAATAATGCTCGCGCTATGAAAATGTATATATAGCGCCGCTTCCGAGATCTGCGACAGACGTGTGCGACCGACGAGCCACGCGGCGGCGCCAAACATTGTCATAGTGCGAGTATTGTCGCATAGGCCGTGATGCCAACTTAGACGATCGTTTTGTTTCCTATGGACACCCGAGGCATATTAGTGGGAAGTAACAAAATTAAATAATCTTCCCGTAACGATAAGTAGTTAACAGTAGTTTGTAATTCTGACAAATGTCACAGACCCTGGTGTCTGTGGGGCTAAAAATTAAATAAAAAAAGAAAGCAACAAACCATCGCTTATTTAACTTAATTAACAGTTTAGTTTGCAATCTTCGGCACTAATACGGGGTTATCCATGCTGACCGTCGTTTAACCTTTGTTTAGTGCGCTGTAAAACTTTACGGGAGATATCACATCCACCTTTTTCCTAGCTCAACTCTAATTAAAATCCCAAACGCTGTTTCAATGACATAATTGGACCATTAAGAATTAATTAATGTAATGGTAGAATTATTAGTGTTGTAACAAACCCTACTCTTATTAAGTCTTACGAAAATGAGACTAGAGTTCTCCTTGAAGGGTTCCTTTTAAGGGTTCGAGTCCAAGTCAAGACCGAAATCATTTTAATTTTGAATCGTTGTGGGAAGATAAGTCTTTAAAAAATTACTCTGAGCTGAGTGGTTTCCAGATATTATTATTATTCCTATACCACTATTTTATTGATTCAATACACATTTTTTTTATTTTACAAGTTTATTCCTTGAACTATGATAACATACATGTATATCAAGGATAAAACTCATGAATCATTTAAGACCAAAGAATTCATAGGATTTAAGCGATTCAGCGGAATTATGAGTGACAAGCCTGAAAATTTTACGACTTTTTAAGGACTTAAATTGCGTGAATGGACTTCAAGATAAGTGCGTTCCATCGTCTACTGCAACGTAAATTAACAACAATTAGATGGTTCATTGCTCATAAACTATGTAAAATATACGCAATAATAAATATAATCATATAAATTATAATTTAAAATTTATTTCATAAGTTCAGATACGCCATTTCAAGGGCAAGCTTATATAGCTTCATGCAATATGTAAAAGTTTAGAAAACTGAAAACCCCAGACAAAAAATCACGGGTGAACCGATTTTACGCTAACGAACGTAGGTAATAGACAAGATAATAAATAACACAATGCATAACACTCTCGATGAAATCCTCTTTCAAACAAAGAACCTAGGTCAAAATCGGTCCATCCGTTTGAGAGCTACGATGCAACTGACGGAAACACAGCAGATATACAAGTCAAACTTATAATACTCCTCTTTTCTTGGTGGAGGTTAAAAATAAACAAAAAGACTCATGTTTCTTCGAGTCTTGCAAATTGGCCCGAGAAGTGCCAAAACTTAAAACTCTAAAAGGCTCGAGTTTGTTACAACACTAGTGAAACATTTTCTACTTCTCGCGGCTATTTAAGTTTTACTTAATTCAGTTGTCTAGTCTCTAAATGGGGGCACGTAGAGTGAACACCTACACTTAATTGGTACTTAGGATTTTATAATTCAAGGGGGGTTGGGAGTAGACGACAGTTATGAAAGGATAAGTATACAACTGGGAGCTATAAATTAATAAATTAAATAAAGTTTCTAGTTTAAAATTAAATATTGGTGGTAGTGAAATGGATTTTACAAAGATAAGCGCACTGTAGATCAAGTCATCATCATCTCAGACACAAGCAGTCCATTGTTGAATATAGGCCTCTTATTGGGACCATGGATTTCCAAAAAGGCCGGTTCAAAGCGGTTTGCATCTTGCATCTTCCGGCCACTTGTATGAGGTCGTCTGTCCTCCTCGTGGCTGGTCTTCCTACGCTGCGCTTGCCGGTGCGTGGTCTACACTCGAGAACTTTTAGGCCCCATCGGCCATCAGTTCTACGTGCCATGTGCCCTGCCCAATGATCTCTTCATTGTTCATAAGTATTACATAAGTACTCTACAGGAAGTGGCAGGAAGACGCTGGATGTAGGCCGCTTTCAGCCGGCCTTTTTCGAAATCCATGGGGGAGGCCAATGTCCAGCAGTGGACTTCTTGTGGCTGAGATGATGATGAAGTACTCTACAATGTAAGGGTAGTTACAATGTAAAATAATAAGTATTAAAATGCAATATAAACTCCCAAAATCTCTTCTGTTGAGTCCACAATGATACAACATAAGTATTTGAGATTAGAAAGGCGGACTTATTGATAATAGCGATCTCTTCCAGACAACCTTTGGATGGTCTAGGAGAAGCGGTGGTGTGATTATTTATGAATCTAACAAAAGCGTACAACGAGTATGCATAATATTGTGATATTTATCATGTTATTTTAAGGCCATAGCCACATACTCATAGCTATAACGAATTAGTTTCCAGCCGAATTGGCGGGCAAACGTATACTTATTTGTTCTATATGACAAAATTAAACTAGATATACAAGCTCTAACACACAGCTTTAACAGCTTTAACACTTTTGCCTATGTAAACATTTACAAACATTTATACAAACTCAAAAGTAAAATAGCTAATAACTGACAAAATGTTTGCGAATAAATTAAGTATACTTAGTGTTTATTTTGACGATCTCATAAATTAGCAAAATTAACAACATTATGAATTCCAACCAGATCCTTTCATCTCAAGTTAATTAGGGAAAATTTCAGTGGAGTTGCCACATTTAATAATTACGCTTAATTAAGTCGTAAAACAAAACTCAATGGGAAGCTTAGCGTGAATCCTACGAGTATATGGAATGTAGAGATAGGTAACAAGTGGCAGATGTTGGCAGACGACAAATTAATGAAAACCCGTCATAAGGATAAACAAGCTATAGATTGAAAAACTAAAACTCTGTATGTTGAACTACGTGATTAATTATATTTGACCCCCGACCCATAAAAAGGGGTGTTAAAAGTTTATAAATATAAATATAAATATTTGTGGACATTTCACACAACACCATCTAGCCCAAACTAAGCAAAGCTTGTACTATGGAACTAGATGGCTGATAGAATACATATATACTTTTTTTTTGTTGTAAATATATACATATGATACATAGAAACACCCAGACACAGAACAAACATCCATGCTCATCACACAAACGTTTGCCCTGGGTGGGGATTGAACCCACGACCTTTCAGTTCAACAGGTAGACTAAACACACTACCAACTGAGCCACAAGGCCAGTCAACGACGTTTGACGTGTGTATCTATATATTTGTGTATCTGTGTGTCTATCTGTGGCATCGTAGTTCTCAAACAGATGGACCGATTTTGATCTAGTTTTTTTTTAAGAGGATTTTGTCGAGAGTGTTCTTAGCAATGTTTCATCAAAATCGGTTCAACCGTTTTTCGTCGGGATTTTTGAGTTATTTTTTTACGCAAGATAAATCTACGATTGACCACCAGCTCAATCGTAGATCTATCTTGTGGTAAAAAAGTACATTCTTTCATGGCTCATATCAAGCAGTGCGCCTCCAACTTCCCAATGCGTACCGCTCCGAAATAGAATGGGAAAGTAAATATGAAACAGAACCACCGTTCTTGTTTCTTGAAAACTATAACTTGAACATTTATAATTCTACAGCGAATAAGTATCGTATTGGTCAGCGTGTGCGGTTTTCGAACACAGCATCTCTCTCCATCGTGAGTTGATAGTGAAACAGACATATATCTATATCGTTTTTTTTAGTAGTAAAGTAGTAATAGTATTTCGTGATAACTGCGAGATAAAACCTCTTTGTTGATTCCACAAAAAAAGAAACGAAAAATGACAAGTGAACGTTTCATTGACAGTTGGTGTCATGTGTGACATAAACTAGAGTCAATGGTAGTGTTAAAATCTCTTTGGATAAAAAAAAATAGGTCAGTAACACTTTGAACTTGACATATTATGTGAACACCTAGAATTTCAGGCTATTTCTACTGTAGAAAATATGTAAACATAACATCAAATTACAACAACAAATGTGTGTTACAAATGTTCTTATATATAAAGCACATTTTGTTGAGTAATTAGCCCTAGCGTTAGTGTGTTCATATACTGTGTTATGAATAGGAGTACGGAAGCCTCAGTGTGCGAGTCTTTGACGGATTTATTTTTCGTATCCGAGAGACGGATCCCTAAATAAGTGGCTGTAAAATAAGCTTCATCACACTGAAAGTTCACTCGAGCTCGACCTGTCGGCAACTCGGCACTCATATTTTTAGTGCGTTTATTTCCATACATAACTTTATGGTAAAGAAATAAGCTAAGCGATATTGGATTGGGGGTGTGAGTGGTGTAGTGTCCCACGGTGACCTCTACCTTCACAAGCCGCCTCGAAACACGACTAATAGTGGCTGGAGGCGAGAAGGCACGAGACGGGACGCGAGCTTGTAACTTGGGGGTAGCACTCTAAAAAGCCGCAAGCTGTCTTGTGAACAAGGTAGGGGGAGTACCCGGGTTATCACGCGTCATTTAAACTGAGACATAATCTCTAATTCTAAAGGTACCACCAATTGGAATTTTTTAAATTATTAAATTCAATATAAGTGGCATAAAAACAAAATAAGTGGCCAAGACCGTGTCGTGACACGCATACGATAGGGTTCCGTATTTTGCTATTTATCAGGTATTTTAGTTAATTTAGTGGTAAATGAAGAGCTCAATATCTCGAAGTGCGTCCCGTAATCAACCTCCGGCTTTTTAGGGTTCCGTAGTAAATAACGAACCCTTATAGTACCAACCCATCCTCGGTCATACAGTCGCTTAACATCAGGCTAGTTGGTGATCAGTCAAGTTGGTGGTCAATCGCAGATCTATCAAAAATTAAAATAACAAAAAAATTGTTTCGCCATATCCGTCCGTCCGTAACAAACATAGGTACAGTCGAATTGAGAACCTCCTCCTTTTTTGAAGTCGGTTAAAAACCGATTTCAAAATACGCAATTCGTATACCTGACATGACATATTTTTTCCAGTAATTTTGTTATAAAAACCAAAATACTGAACCGATTTTGATAAAATTTCTATGGGACCACCCGGAAAGTATACCCACCCTTTCGAACAATAATACTACATTATGGTACAAGTGAGTAATGTTGGTGATTACCGCTGAGGCGCCATTGAGACTCGAGCCGTTAGGTGAGGGTCTTAAGAGAGCCGAGGACGGTAATCATCAATGCACACGTGTATCATACGACATTTTTCAACACACTTGTGAAGAAAATAATACTAAAAAATCATTTTATTTAGTAGATAAAAAGTTAATCAGTTTTCCTATGCGCGCGCATCTTACAATGGTGATCGGCCATAGACTAAAAGAATGAGGTTTCTTTTTTTTTGGCTTTTCTTGGATAGCGTTTTAACCACGTACAAAAGAAATGAAATGAAATTATCTATTTAAATACGAAGTTGCATGAAATGAGCAAGCAATAGGTACATTAATTTATTTGTACTATTGAACACGATCTTTTTTGTATTGAAACTTTTATAAAAACAAAGCGACTCAACCAATTAAAAAAAAAAATGAAACTTAAAGAGTTTTATTTTTTATTTTATTGGTGAATAATAGCAATGAAAAAGTCACAGTTTGATTACAGGTGTCATTATGTGCCAAATTGCGGTGAAATTAGAGCCACTTTATGAGCAAGTGTGTTTGAAAAAGATTTTTTCAAATCGGTCCAGGGGTCTCAGACTAATCGGGGAACATATGTACATTAAAAAAAGATTTCGACGAATTGAGACCCTCCTTCTTTTTGGAAGTCGGTTAAAAATTACCAAGACAAATATGTACTATCATTTAATAAATAATTATTGTGGCCAGTGTGGTCGGACCTAAATTAGTTTGTAGGATTAAAACCTATATATACTAAATACCATTATTTAGTCAGTTAATTTAATTCATTTGACATTTTAATTATAAAAAAATTAATTTATTATTATTTAATAAACGTCCATGAGTGATATACACGTATACCTATAATTGTTGACTTGTAACTATGGAGCTATAAATAAATATTTGTGTTCGCCTACAGTCTATGTCCGTTATAGCCGGTGCAGTAGGTATATACATACATATTGACTGTTATTATTTTATGTTACTGTATCTCACTGCTTGGTGGAGACTGGAGACCTCATTAAATAATAAACTAAACAAACATGTTACGATTAAGGTGACATGTTTTTCGATAATTTTTACTCGACTGCGTAAGAAGGAGGGTTATGTTCTTTGTGTATATGTGGGTATGTATATATTTAGCATGTATATATTTGTATGTATGAATGTATATATGTATGTATGTTTCTATATGATCACCTATAGCCTAAACGGCTTGACCGATTTTGATGTGCGGGGTGTCTTTAGATTCGTCTTCACTCCCTGAGTATCATAGGCTATATATTTATTTGTAATAATAAAATAGATATCTCGCAAAAATAAGAAAAATACGTTTTTTCGTAACCTGCAACGAACTTTTTCGTAATAAACAAGTGATTTTATTAGAAATATTGTAAGAAATACGCATTTGTAAGCCATAAGACATGAAAAACAATGTAAAATGCCTGCTTATTCTTTTACGTAAACTTTGTTCTGGATATTTTCGTGAAAATAACTCGAGGTTTTCTATGAAAACGCCATTCCCGGCGAGATAATATTAGCACAAAAACGGTAAGGTCCGGTGATTCTGCATTCTTCATACAACAACACAGCGGGCCTGTATTCTTGCAATATCACTATTGAATTTACATAATGACACCAAGTTACCCGGAAAAACGTTCTAATGAAAATACAGTTATTCATCATCATTCACAGCCTTCTCTATCCCACTGCTGGTAGGCCTCTCTATTATCTTGCCATCTTCCTCGGTCCTGTGCCAATCGAGTCCAGGTTCCCACAATTGTTACTACATCGTCGACCCATTTTGCAGCTAGACGGCCTACGCTTCGCTTACCTTACCTCTGCCACCATTCCGTTTCCGACCTCAAAACATAGTTGATGTACGTACCTACTTAGGTAGACGCCCAGTTTTGATTAAATTTTTCAGTATTACGTAACAGTTGTTTATCCCTTTTCAGTTAAATGGCTTGCTTTGAAGTCGATTTAATTTTTTTAAACTACTTTTATTACATTTCCTTTTCAACCATGATTGTCCCACTGCAGGACAAGGCCTCCCTACCCTCTTCCCATTTCTCGCGGTGAAGAGAATCACTCACTAGTCCAGCCACTGCAGTGGGAGTCAAGCTAGTCTCGCTATCGCTTTTAGAGCCTGCCGCGTGGCCTTGTCTTCTGGTCTGGTACCCACATTGTCGTGGTTTCGGCCCACAGGTCTTCGGGCATACGGCAGATGTGTCCGGTTTCAGTTTATTATTATTTTTGACTGTTATAATTATTTTATTTTATTATTTTAATATAACTTCAAATTAATTAATATCAAAATATTTTTTCAACCATGCTTTGACATAATTTATTATGAACTTGACTTGTAACTTGGGCGCTATGAATAAATTACAGTACAAGTTTTAGTTTCCCTTTTAAAATAACGATTCATTCACGTGTATTTTGAGTCCGAACCAGAGTGCGTAAGAGTAAGTTAACTTCTCATAATAGCTGAAACTTAAACAACACATAGTAAATGAAATAATAGGTGCATTACCTTCAAGTCACAGGTGGTGTTGAGGAGCAGGTTGGAGGGCTTCAGGTCCCGGTGGAGAACGTTCGCCGAGTGGATGTACTTCAGCCCTCGCAGGATTTGGTACAGGAAGTAACAGATGTGGTCGTTGCTTAGTTTCTGAAATACGTCATATACCGTAAGCTGGGGGTATGAGCAATCTAATAATAGATATAACTAGGGCTTTTATGTGGGGGCACGTGGGGGCACGTGAGGGCACGCAGTCCCAAAAAAGAAGTGACAAAAAAGGCCTGGATATAACTATATTGAACGAATAATTAAGATCTGTATTTGTAGGCGCAGCGTAGAGCGAGCAGCCACGAGGTGGACAGGGAGAAAGACGCTCTGGTTGCAGCCGTGCGGCAACCGGGTTCTTAACCGACTTTCAAAAATAAGGAGGTTCTTGATTCAACTGTATGTTTTTTCAGCGATTACTCCGCCATTTATGAATTGTTTTTGATGATTCTTCTTTTTTTTTGGTAGGTATTAGTAGGTCCCATATAAATTGCATCAAAATCGGTTCATTATTTGGTTTTTATAAGAAAATAACTAATAGTAATGAATCAGTTTTTACGTTCAAACATAAAACTTGGCCGATTAAGGTAAGCTCCAGGTTTAGGGCCGGCAACCAAATTTATTTAACACTAGTACAAGTAGGACTTTCGAATGGTATAAGTAACATCTTGTTACTCGATGAGGTGATTGGTATTATTTTTTGGCACCCTAAAATTAGGCCGATTCACGAAAGCTCCAGGGTTAGGCGAGGCAACCAAAAAATATCATCAAAGTAAACGAATTGTGTATTTTGAAGTCGATCGGATTTTTTCAGTGTTTTTAAACTACAATTATTTGGAAATCAGTCAATCACCGATGGACATACTGTCAGACAGACAGACATTATTAGATAAATATTTTTTTCGACGAAAACCTTTTTTTTTACCCTCTTCGGTCGGTCGAAAGTACTTATTTGTACAATAAAAACTACAGTACCCATAAAGAATTGCTTAAGGCCAATAACAAATTTATGATTTGTGTTAAAACTAGCTAAAAAGTACTATGAATTTTAAAACCCAACTTCGTATATTAACTTCGTATATAATATAAAAAATGTTGATTTTTAATCGACCGGCGCTAGAACGAAATCAACTTCAAATTGTTTTAGTAATTACTCAAAATTAATGTTCCTTTTTACGAGCCAAACAACTAAATCAAAATCAGTTCATCCATTTCGGAGCTAAAGCACCCGGTACCACAGGCAGACTTCAAACTTACCACCTCTCTTTTCGCGTCGGTGGTTAAAAATAAAAGCGACGTAATAATCAACTCACAAAGTTTGTTCATGAATCGCAACACCTGTCCGCGTCGTTTGGAAACGAATTGAGTGAGAAACTTTTAACCGACCGCACAACCGCTAATGGAAACTTGATGAGGCGAACGGGAAGACAACAAGAGCTTTTAGAAATTTCAACACGTTTGCGGCGTTATTTTGTTCTGATAGGTCTGAAATGGAGCGTGGTTGGTCGATGTGCAAAGATTATTTGAGGATGCCTAAGAATTTGCAGCCAGTGTTTAAAGTAAATTTGAAAATGGAATATAACGTTGTTGTATATTTTCAGAAGGTACTAAAAAAATCAATTTCCTTTTACAGCACCTTGGTAGAGCGCGTCGAGCGAAAATAAATGGTTCGATTCCAGGAGGTTGCTAGCTTAATAAAATATTTATCATACCATTTACAAATTTGGTTTTACGTTAGTAACAAAATACTAGGCAATTTTTTCACTAAATAAATAGCTTTTTAACTTTTTACAGGCAATTTGCGATAAAAAGACCGACGTATATGTGAAGAATATTAAATATTCGCGCTAGGCCTACACGAAACCAATAGGTAAGTACGGGTGAGAAAAAAAGATGTGCGCACGATAAAAAAAGATCTTACTATTTAATAGACAACACATGGATGGGCTACTAAATCTCCGTTAAAATACACGTATAATATTACTAAAATTGAATTAACGCGTTGATAGAATAACTGTAAGACTAGCTGGGTTTTGTAAGTTACTCGTATTTCAAAGCTAATATTTCTAGAGACAGTGGTAATGAAGACAAAGCGTGAACTACATTATCCTCTATTTACTAAAATTTGCATTCGATTCAGCTGAAAATTTGTATTTTGTCTTTATTTGTCTTGTGCTTTCGTGACATTTATCACAATTTGAACTACTCATTTAAAATTAATATGCTTCGCTTACTGTCGACGTGGGTAACTTTGACTCCGTGTCAAACATTGTATATAGTTTTTTTCCTCAAAAGATTAGTAGTCAAAACGACTGCTAATTAATCAGTTAAGTAGTTTGGCTACTATTTTTTTGAAAAAAAAATCAAGGACCTACGAAAAAAGCTATGTACAATATTTGGCACGGAGTCAAAGTTACCCACGGTGACAATATTATGGATTCAACTGTCGTATATAGGCATGTGTGGTGTGGCTCCAAATATTTTAGTTCTTTTTTACGACACTTGGGTTTTACTTACATTAGTGTACTGTGCGAACGTATAAAAGATTACCTGCGTTTTTAACAATTTATATAGATCCGTTTCCATTAGACACTGTACGATGTAGACGTCCTTCATTTGATCAATAGTCTCCGCCCTTAGAATGTCTCTAATATCGATTATCTGCGAACAAAAAAAATCCTCTATCAAAGTTCCATCGCGAACAAAAGTTTAACATCGCAGCTATGGATACGTAGAGAGTTAGTTTATCCACTTACGTTTTCGTGCTTAAACCGAGTTAAGATTTTGATTTCTCGAAGCGTTCTCTGGCAGTAAGTCTGGTGCTCGAAGGGAGATATTTTCTTTATGGCAACTTTCGCTTTCTTCACGTTGTCGATGGCGGACCTGGAAGAAAGGCGGCTCATGAAACATCCGAGGCAACGTGTATTATGCCTACACTATCAAAGGCTCACTGCGGGGAAAATACTGCGCGGGGATAGAATCAAGTTACGTCAATAAACAATGATAAAGTACCTTGGGTGAAACTAGTTTGTTTAACTTTGTGCTAGCCGACTATCGGGCAGATGACCCCTTTTTTACCGACTTCAAAAAGAAGGAGCTTAACAATTCGGTTGTATTTTTAGGGTTCCGAACCTCAAAAGGAAAAAACGGAACGATGAGATCACTTTGTTGTCAGTCTGTCCGTCCGTCAAGACCTATATCTCGGGAACGCGTGAAGGTATCGTGTTGAAATTACAACCATATACGCAGATCCATAGTCTCTTGCTGTAGGAAGAAAAATCAAATTTATCAGTTTTCGTAAAAAAAAAAGTTACAGCCGAATATATCAGGTCTTGACATCCGGACGGACGAACAGACGGACAACAAAGTGATTCTATAAGGGATCCGTTTTTTTTTTCTTTTGAGGTTCGAAACCCTAAAAAATCCAAAAAAATACTGATTTCACTCGAATGATAGACGTTTACGTATGTGGAGTCTTCAGCGAGTGATAAAAAAAATCACACCCCTGGCATTCAATTTTTGTATCGCTCACAATGAATTCGAATGTGTATTTACCTGTCTTCCGCACAATATCAATAAAATTTTGATCTAATTTCATTAGTTCCCTTAGCAAGTGATGTGGATTATTGCTTAATACTGTATATTTTAAAGAGTAAGACTTAATATTGTATATTTTAATTATTAATTATCAATCAATTTAATTCAGTTCAATGCAATTATTTATTTATTTATTTATTTAAATCTACAGTTAATTTTATTTTATTTAATGTTGTAATTATTTAAGTAATTTAATTTATTTCTCGTCGATTATTTCATTTTATTTAATTTAATTTTTATTTTAATTTTAATTTAATTTTTAATGCTAATGTAAGTTCTATGGATGCAAAACATCCGGAATAAAATTATTTCATTTCATTGCGAACGAACGAAATCTCGAATATAGATCGAAAAACGTCAAATACATCGAATAATCAATGTACAAATGTACAAAGTCTAATGTGCAAAGTACGAACAAAGAACGACACATTTTTAGCCTAAAACATGTCGGGTGAATTATCATCGTAAGTAACGATACCTCTTCTAAGAAACACAATTATGACCGCAACTCTGTAGAGAAATAAATTCTAATATCGTATACAGTAATAAGATTGACTAGAAATAGAAATACCTCGAACTCCGAATAATTACATAGATCTCAAGCCTCCGGACTATAGGAAAAGTTAATAACATTTTTTTAACATCCAGCTCCATCGTGGACCGGGTTTGTAGTCAAACACAAGTCTATTATTGGACAAAAGAAAACATGCGTCCATGTTGGATGCATTTTTTCATTGTTTCATGGTCAATCCGACTTCGAAACAACCGAGAATGCAGCAGGTTTAGGCAAGTGGCAAACATTTCTATTTCTACGAACGAAACAACCGAGAATGCAGCAGGTTTAGGCAAGTGGCAAACATTTCTATTTCTACGAGTACGAACGAAACAACCGAGAATGCAGCAGGTTTAGGCAAGTGGCAAACATTTCTATTTCTACGAACGAAACAACCGAGAATGCAGCAGGTTTAGGCAAGTGGCAAACATTTCTATTTCTACGAGTACGAACGAAACAACCGAGAATGCAGCAGGTTTAGGCAAGTGGCAAACATTTCTATTTCTACGAGTACGAACGAAACAACCGAAAATGCAGCAGGTTTAGGCAAGCGGCAAACATTTATATTTCTACGAGTACGAACGAAACAACCGAAAATGCAGCAGGTTTAGGCAAGTGGCAAACATTTCTATTTCTACGAACGAAACAACCGAGAATGCAGCAGGTTTAGGCAAGTGGCAAACATTTCTATTTTTACGAACGAAACAACCGAGAATGCAGCAGGTTTAGGCAAGTGGCAAACATTTCTATTTCTACGAACGAAACAACCGAGAATGTTCGTCTCCAGGTTCACAGTTATTTCCGTACCAAATTTCATAACAATTGGATCAGCCACATGAAAATGTATTAAACAGAGGAATAGAGAGACAACGGAACAGAATCACTGTTGCTTTTATAACATTTGTTATGATAATGTATAAATTATTTTGCATTTCGGTGTGACATTCTTAGTTCTGACCTCATAATTTGTACGTTCCACCGGATATGGACATGTGTTGTACCTATTTAAAAAGACGATCATTTTTGTAGCTAATAATGTAACAGCCATATTCAGCAAATTTTACGTTCTGATTTTCATATTCTTATTTGTAAAGTGGAACCAGCAGGAAAGATTTAAAATGCAAACCAGTCAAGACGGCCGGAGTTTACCTGAACTCTTCTATGAGATACACGACATGATGCGAGGGAAATACTCCTCGACTTCCTCGAAGTATATTGTTACTTATTTTTAAGACCGTAAAGAAATGCGAAACGCCGAGTACGCTCATATTATATTCACACGAGATACTTATATTTTCCGAGAAGGCCAAGACGTATATTATGATTTAAATTGTTCATTCAGATTGCTTTGCAAACATTTTTATACCGAATTAGTACAACATTATACCACGAGAGGTCGTCTATTTATCACGTGATATTAATTGAATTAAACCAAGCCGCTGACAGACAGTCAGACAGACTGACATGGCGAAGAGTTTCGCCATGTCCGTTCGGGTTTCTTGTTTAGTACGGAGCCTTAAAAACGACTAAAAGTTAGAAATAACATTATCGGTTTAAACCCGAGTGAATTGATATCTTCTAGATAAGTGCGCTCCGTCGTAGACTGCGATGTAGTTGAGTATCAGGCGAGTTGGCGGTCAAGCGCAAGCCTATTAATGAATGAGCATTGATGCTTAATTAAAACTGCTTAAAGAAACATTATTATAACGTTTAAATAAAACGTCTCAATATTTTTCTTCATTGGTTGCCTATTTCGATTGTCTATTTTGTTATAAACTTTCCAAGAAGTACTGCACTTCTGCAGTAGTAAGGTCGTAATCGTCCTTTCCATCACAATTTTACCATTGCCCAACTCACGGGGAGAATTTTATTTATTTAGAAATAGGTTTACGCTTGACCGCCAACTCGCCTGATGTTAAGCGACGTTGCGGTCTACGATGGAGCGCGCTTACCTAGAAGAAACCAGTTCACTTGCGGTATAAATAATTTCGTTGTCCACTTGAACCTCTGGGTTGAACTTAACTGAATCTATGAGCCCAATTTATTTCGGGTCCAGTAGTCGGCTTCCTCTAAAAACTTTACGGAACTAATGTACGGCCCGCCAGCGTTATGACGTGTGCCTGAAGCTTCCAGGAGCCTACTTTGTGTAAGACTCGAGCAAGATTGAATGTGTTTGTATAGGATAACATGGTTTCGGCATTACAGGAGCGGAGTCAAGACGTGTTTATCATCCTCGAGGGAGATATTGTCAGTGAACTTACCCACATTGGCTGTGTGTTACTTTTCACGGAGATAAGGGAGTCCTGTAGGTGTACTGTGTAGATACAGATGTTTGATCAGTCCGTAATGTATTTTTTTAGAGGTCTCTGGAAATTTGTTTTTATAACGTTAAAATAAATTGGGTTTATTTTTTCTTAGAACACGGTCTTATTTACGCCGTGTATAATAACAAGTTCATTAAAATCGTTGGAGCCGTTTCCGAGATTCAGATTATATATATATATACATACATATATACAAGAACTGCTCGTTTAAAGGTATTAGATATACAAACTTGTCCAATGTTCTTACCATGTACCTACAATATACTTGTTACTAACAGTTGAAGAGTTCCCTAGTGAGAAGACAAGCCTGGTTACAGCATCAGGTTACTTCTATTAATTTATCGTATTTTCACTAAAGCTGTACAGTACAGCTACCATACAAAATTCCAGTCGTAAATTTGGAGGTAATGGGTCAAATTTGTCTTGCAAGATTTGTACTAAAAATTCCAGTGAAGTTAATATAAAGCTTGTAAAAAAAAAATATTTCACTAAAAACATCAGTTTGAAGCTCGCTCGGTCCGTTGGTCGATCGGTAGGTGGGTTGATCGGTCGCTCACGATCAGCACAAAATTAAAACGTGATTGCATGTACAAACAATATGATTGCAATGAAATTAGATAATTTTGGAGAGGTTTTTCGCGCCACCATATTGCAAAATGGCGCCTATAACAGAGTTTTTACAAAATCTCTTTTTTGACTCATTTTGCGATAAAGACGGTTATTTAAAAAATAATCTAGAGAAAACGTTGTACATTTTACATGTTTGTTTGTAACATCGAGACTTAGTTTTAGCGTACGAGCGGCACAATGTTTACTTCACTATGAGTTTTAGTCAAAATTCTCTATTTATTGAAAATTTGGTTACAAATACTAACCATAGAACAATCGTTCGATAATTTTACCCTTAAAGTTTTCCGGGAGTTTTGACAATTACTAATCTCATAGATTTCAATGTGCTCTTTCCGATTTTTTTGTCAAATGTGCGTATACGATTTTTTTTAAATGTGTACTAATAGACATATGTTAATGTTGACATTATAATTATACAGATGATATGTCAACTAAGAGAACCGCTGAAGTACGTAGTGGGCGAACGAGTGCAACTGGCGACTTCCTCTAGCTCACTGTCCAACTGTGGAATGTATCATTCTAAATGCGACGTGACACTGTAATCAATCAGGGATAATTCCTACCACATACCTTTTAATCTATCTACACTTACAAATCTACTCCTGTCTACCTACTATCTGTGTATATTTGGTATTATATTATATTTATCGGTCCACATTCTTGACGCGTACTGCACAGGAATACATTTCTTTGCCGCCATCTCTATTTTCTGAGAACTTTATAGAGAGAGAGAGAGAGAGAGAGAGAGAGAGAGAGAGAGAGAGAGAGAGCTTATCAACTAGAATGTGTTCCTTGAAGACCAAAGATAATAAAAAACCAACTCCCCCCTCTCTCCTCTGTGTGCGTCCAAATTCCGTTTTTTTTTCAATTGAATAGTTTCAGTTTCATATTATTTCAGCGCTAGTAATACACACTTGACACTTTTGACTTGTGGCGTTGAGGTATATTGAACGATAAACGTTTCAAACTTTTGAACGCAGCCGAGTTGAATTCGATTGACCTTATTCACAAAGTTGGATCTGCCTAGTGGGACTACTTGTAAACGTACCGTAAGGCTTAGTCGTCAACAACTCTGATAGTGAATTCCCACTAATATTGGGGTGAAACAGACCATGGGCGTTCGACATAACCTTCGTTCTGTACTTATTTTATATAGATTGCCAGTTTAGGTCCATATCATTTTCAGTGATCTTCCATTATTTCCTTCTCTTGTAAACCGAATTATTGTAACCTTGAGCTAACCATTGGGAGTTTGTTAGACAATAAGAGGTATTCAAGAATCCATTTGGGTTAACAAAGGCTTGTTATCATTCGCAGAGTCAACCAATCCATCTTTACATTTTCAACATTAGTAAAGTTGTAAGCTTCGGAATTAACTCTAATAAGGGCGAGTGACTTTTGTCCTAAGCAAATATTGAAATTAAAGATAAAAAAGTTAACAAAATTATCTTTATTAATGGTCGGCTCAAGAGGCATAAATCATACTTGTATTGGTTTGTAATATTTTTTTAAACCCCGACCCAAAAAGAGAGATGTTATACATTTGACGTGTGTGTCCGTTTGAGAGCTACGATGTTATAGATAAACACACAAGTAGACGGATCTAATTGTTTCTTTTTCTGTGACATCGTAGCTTTTGCATTTATCAAAATTGTTTACGAAAGCTTGTCTTGCTCTTGACCAATTTTTTGTATTTGTAGATTTACATAAAAGTAAATCCCACAATCCGACCAATTATGAGACTTTTATCTATTGCTGTTCAAAAGATACAGCCGTTTAAGTGTAGGACAGACAGACAGGCGCCGTAGCCTCTTGAATAGGCCCTCACACTTATTAGGCAAACTCAAAAATCGAAACACTAAAATCAAATTATAATTTTCTAAACGGGCTTAACAACCCCTACCGGTTATATCAATGATTACCCACTCGTTATTACAAACCCTATATAAAAAACAATAAAATTCAAATTACTTCGAGTGGTTTGACAATCTCCTGATCGTCATCAGGAGCGTGGCGTATAATCTCGGAAACGTTCGCGAAGCAATATTCTCTCAGGGAATATTGCGCCGCTGCGTCCCATAATTCCCCGTTTCCCCATGCATGCCGAGTGGTAGCAGGAGGGCCTCACCACTCCTGAGCTCTGCAAAACGAGGTCACAGCCGGCTGAATCGTTAATTAAAGTAATATTTCAAAAGGAAAGATTTAACGCTCAGTAAATAGCCTCTAACACCATATTTTGAAGCCATTTAGGGATTACAAGTGAAAAGCGTTAAAATTTTTGCGCGCCGTGACGGATATTCGTACTTCCATCACTAAAACAAATAATATGGAGACAAAATATGTAAAGCGAAGGTTCGTGTATGGGCTTATGTCAAACACAACCCTTTATACTTTATATATATATATATATTATGTGTGTAAGTATATTAATTTGTAAAATATGTTTACTAATCATTCTTATTTAGTTGATCTTTTATTCTTTATAGGCCACTGTTTTTTAACATACAATTCCTGTCCTTGCATGGTTGCCTGGAAGAGATCGCTATAAGCGATAAGGCCGCCAATTAAAAACCTAGCCCTAAGTACTTAATGTTATCTTTGTTATTTTGTTATCATGTGGTTTTTATTAATAAAGTGTTATCTATCTATCTATACTGGGTAACGTTATAGATACAAAGTAATATTTACCTACACTTTACCTTGTGGAAATTACAGTGTTTATAATACTGTAATTTCCCCTGTTTCCTGCGAACTATAATGTTGAAATTTTCAACGCTAGAGGGAATATAATACGCTTCGGCCGCGTACGTAGGTATAGTTTCGTACAAAACATAATTATTCTTGGTACGAAACTAGTGTCGATCGATATCTTCCAGATCGAAGTGCTCCATCCTCTCACACCATCGCTTACCATCAGACGAGTTGGTGATAAAAACGTAGTTCTATTTAGTACTAAGAAAAATACTGGATTCTATGGTTTTGGCGATTAGATATAATATATTCTAGTAGGTATAGGAGGTCTCTTGTATATTTCGAAGTTTTTGACATTTATAAAAACTAATTAGGGCGAGGGAAACGAGCCCTATATCACTATCCCACATCCTGTACATTTTTGTGGTACACTTTAGGAAAAAAAAAACTGTCACATCTCTGGATTTTAAATTATAAGATATAAATATAAATATAAATATTTGTGGACATTTCACACAACACCATCTAGCCCAAACTAAGCAAAGCTTGTACTATGGAACTAGATGGCTGATAGAATACATATATACTTTTTTTTTGTAAATATATACATATGATACATAGAAACACCCAGACACAGAACAAACATCCATGCTCATCACACAAATGTTTGCCCTGGGTGGGGATTGAACCCACGACCTTTCAGTTCAGCAGGTAGACGTAAACACACTACCAACTGAGCCACAAGGCCAGTCTTATTAAATTATGTCTAGATGTATCTATTAATTTAAATATCGTTTATAAAATAATATATAACCGATATAACTGACTTTATAGGGAAGGACTGGCAAACTATCGGCAAGGACAGAGATGAGTGGAAAGGACTGGAGGAGGCCTTCACCCGAGGAGGGGTCCATATCCAATAGCAAAAACTAACTCGTACTAACAATTAGACAATAAGCAAATAACTAACTAAACACTAACATACAATACCACATTTCAAATGGAAATTAAGGATAAGGAAATAAAGGCTTTTTTATTTATTTTTATTTTATTTATATAATAATTACTAGTTTAAAAAAAACGCACGAGTTCTCACAAAGCTGCGTTTTTTGCTAATATGGACGGACGAGTTGCATGCTCACGGGAAGCACTCCGTACTCTGACGTGCATACATTCGCATTGATGACGCATCCCGCGCGATGTGTGGCTCCACCTTTATCCGCACGTCCGCGTCGAGCGTTCGTTCGTGCGATCCGCGCGCCGACGATTCGAGCGGCAACTTCGGACGTGCAAAAGGCATTTTCTCTTCAGAAGGTTCTTGACAAACTTCAGTATTTCCTGATCTTCATGACAAAAGATTTTCTTTTCTAAGGGCGAGGCCACATCATTACGTTGCGGCGTCGTCGCATCGACAAAACGACGTCGCACCGTTGTACGATGCGATGACGCAACGCAAAAATTACATCGTACACGGCGTCGCACAAAATAACGGTAACAATCTTTTCAGTTTCTAGTGAAACATGGACTGCACTAGATGTGTCCTACTTCTGCTCGCGTTAAGACACATAAAAAAAAGAAACAGAAAAGAAAATACTGGGTACACCCATTTCTATCAATTATGAATGAAAAAAATTGTATGTAAACTATTACAAACTTCCTTCTATACTTCTGTTTTCAAAAAAAATCTTTTAAAGCCTGCTATAGTTTTGTCCCAAAGTACGGGACGGTCCTGGACTAAGGATATCATGTAGTCGATATGGTAATCCGCCATCTTAATAACACGCGCGCATCCCGTTCAAAGTATGGACACTAAATGGAAGACCGCGCGTCGTCGCGTCGCAGATTTGTACGTTGCGGTAGCGCATCGTAAATTTCCACGATGTTATGCGGCGTCGTTGATTTTTGCGTTGCGACGCCGCAACGCAGTGATGTGGCCTTGCCCTATATATGTATATATAACATATATATATATGTTTTTCCTACTCAGTCGCCAATATAAATTATTTACATATATGAATAAAACTTTTTTAAATATTTATCCTAGCTAAATACACAAATATGGCTCACTTTTATAATATCCCTACTACCCACTGATTTTATATGTTTAAAAATGTTATGATGAGCGAGAGAGATAGCTGCGCACTTTGTGCCCCACCTTAACCGGAACTTACATTAAAAATGTAATAACTAGTGTATAAGGTCAGTATTTATGTGTGTAAATAACCATCGCAGTGTGTATTTCACGCCCCCACATTGGCTTAACAAGTCAGATTGAGAGCTTGTTTCATATTACAGAAAAATTAAATGAAAAAGGATACAATCTCATTACCGACGTTCCGGCGGGATGATTGTGTTATATAAAAGGTCGGGCCGAGTTCAGGGGTTTTACTACTACCTCATAGTAACCATTGAGCTTTCAACCAAAGAGTAAGGATTTCAACAGGATATGGGTACTTTTTATTTTATAAAATTGAGCTCCACAGACTCCGGGGTCCATGCCTTTTATAGACTGATATATATCCAATGAGATTTTATCTTTAGAGAGGAAACACTCATTGAATATGAGGTAAAAGCATTGAATATTTCAGTTCTCAGCATTTAGGAGGATAAGCGTCTAACAGCGTTGCCCGACGAATCGCGACTGACCACCAGTATGGCGATTTACCTTAGTTGAGGTTTGCCACGCAGAGCCGGGAAAAACCTATCTACGTAAATCATTGTATATATCATTTTTTTTACTTTTTTTTTGTTGTTGTTGTTATTATATAAAAGGAAGAGCCATCCACCAAAACCCAAAAAAAAACCAAAAGAAAAAAAAACCCAAAGGAAAACCACCAAGGAATGGTCTCTACCATTGAGCACTAAGATTGACAAAACAATAAACTGGGCCTCAAGGCTGCTAAGTGAACATACTCGCTCGCCGCTCGCTGATACGATTCAATGACAATTTTAACAAATTATTAGTCTATTTGTATAGTAGTGTCTTTGAATAGCCCTGGTACCTATAAAGTAAACATGTAAAATGTTCCAAAATTTCAAATTATGCAAAATATACGAAATAATTTCATTAAAAGTCAATAATATCTTTCAACAATATCTTTACAATATCTTTCAAGACTGCTCAAAGTCTACAACCAAACTCATGAAAAGTTGTAATATAAACGGAATATACTGATTACTCTCTCTCCCTCTCATACATACACACACACTCTCTCTCCCTCCTTCTGAATAGAGCGACAGTCGTTTTTATTCGTGCACTGTAGCGATGAGACGACTTCAATTGCTTTTATAAGCTACTTAGAAGTTTGCGCCTTTTACAACTTCATTATCAGAGCATTTCAGGTCGTAACTGAGTATTTATATAGTTAAAAGGATTGTTGAACGAATTTTCGTCTATGTGTAACTAGTTACTACAGATAAATAATCATAGTTTAAATAATTTAAAAATCAAACTACTTAACCGATTTTGATGAAATTTCTATGGAACAAATCTGATAGTATATATTTTCAAACAAAACAAAATTCAAATCCGTTTATTTATTATGATATTTAAGTTTTATTAGTTAACGACGGAGTTATGTGGAAGCAAACATAAAAAAATATACAGCCAAATTGTTAACTTCCTTTTTTGAAGTCGGTAAAAAAACTGAAACAAACTACTTGAATCAGAACACTCTCGAACAAAATTATCACATAATTATTGGAGACGGTTACTAAACTGAAGCATAAACGATTAAAATCCGGCAAAATACGAGTTATACTCGCATACCGACGCTTCCGTACTCCTATGCAACATAAACACTGACACCAGGACTAGATACTTAGCAAAATGTGCTTCATATCTATGTATGTTTACCTACACAATTATGAAAATAATTGTGTAGGTAAACATATATCTATACGCTAGGAATGGCCTGAAATGCCAAGTGTTCACATAAAATATATATGTAGTTAATGTTACAAGTCAAAGTTAAAAAGAAATAAAGTAGCAGAACAGAAGCTTTTAAAAGCACGGAAGTAGCTCTCGAGCTAGGCTGACGAAAAACACCGTGCTTGGTGATTGGGGAACTAATATGCTATATTTTCTTCTACCGAAATCTCAAGCTCATTGCTGAGATTGGACCGTGCCTTCTGATACGTAATCTCAACGCAAAAGCAACTGAGCTGTCATAGCAGTTTTTTATTTATGTTAAGGCCTTTACAGCTGCACCAAATCGACAAGGCCTTTTTACATCCGCTCATCATTATCGTCATCAACTCAGCTCCAAGAAGTCCACTGCTGGACATAGGCCCCCATGGATTTCCAAAAAGACCTGATGAAGACAGCGGCTTGCATGAGGTCTTCTGACTAGTTGTGGCTGGTCTCCCTACGCTGCTCTTGCCGGTGCGTGCTCTCCACTCGAGAACTTGTCGGCGGCTATATTATTGTATATTATCAATCTAATTTAAAGAATCAATATTGTATTTGATGTTACCAGGTGTTGACCTACGTTTCGAAATGAAATTTAATGTGAACATTAGGTTTACTTCTAAAGTTGAGCTATTGTAAGAAATAAGATAGGTTTCTAATAAAAGCATAAGCACATTAAAATTCTGGAATAGAAACGTAGAATAGAAATGAATAATGTAGTTATAGGAAAATTTTGAACGTGACTCAATAAAATTATACTTTCAAGAGTTTTTAAAAGATCCTTTCAAATAAATTCGAAAAAGAGAGTGACTGTGTAATATTGATATGTATCTAAATGGAATTTACAATGTTATGGCGTAGAAATCAACTTTCTCCTTATATATTAGAATAAAGGTTGCTAACAAGGAAGGTCCCTTCAAAATCCTATAAGGGTTTCGTTTTTTCCTTTTAAAGTACGGAACCCTAAAAATCACGCGACAGGTATTTCAAGATGCCAAAGTCGAGCACTTCAGAATCGCCCCGCCTTCGCTAATCTAATAAAACTTTCTCCCTTTTACCTCGATACTAAGCTAATAACTTATCTCCAAACTTTTAAGCTTATTAGTTTTAAATCGTGTTTACTTCGCAATCTGTTACAACAGGCGTCGCTCCGATGACTCAGCTGTTTTGTTTGAACACCGAAAAGTTTTTAAGTAGGAACAGGAAGGTATCAGCGCGACCTTTCCACGACCCTAACTCAATAACGATGAGTTAAAATCATGGGATATTTTCCCGAGCGAAATATCAATTTCGTAGTTGATGACGCCATAAAAATATCCTATTTGGCCAGATGAGACCTTAATGGAAGTGGTATGGTAGGGAGGGACACACCTCGACTTTGGACGCGACTGTGAACACGCTATACCTACAAAAATGTAGTACGACAGCAGAGGGTTCTAAGTCTCTACACAAATTTTCAATCGTATCGACCGAATCCGTTTGATAACGTTAAAACGGTAGACGGTAAAACTGATAGTTTCGACTTTTCAGGCTCCATTCATGAGGTTTTTATGTCATTAATAAGTTTGTATTTGGCCGCCAGCTCACTACGCTAACCGAAAACGGTTTCTTGTTGACATGGTATTTACAAAGGAATACGTTTGCCTAGAAGAAATCGTCGGGATTGTCGTTAATTTCGTTCTATGACGATAAATCGGTGAACAGTTTTGGTTAAATAACTCAAAAGTAAATTCGAATTTTAATTATTTTAAAACCAATATAATAAGATTATTAGATTTTTTTAAATCAGAATTTAAACACAAAAGTAGAGAAATGCATTTGTAACAACATTAATTATGACAATCGAGTTTTATCGTGACATATCGTTCATGTCGTCAAACTGTGACATGTGTAGAGACTTCCCCAGCTGTTATCACATCAGCCTGGAGGTAATCTAATAACGAGATATGATAAGGCGAAAATAATAAACATTATCGTCATAATTCTCAACCATATTATGACTCTACTAACACCCAACACTAGACAATATTATTTCCCGATCTAACTCAATAAGGAAAACGTACATTCAGCGATTAATATTTTGCTGTTTGTGTGACCGATATAACATACTCGTATAGTAAAGTAGACGTAAAACACGATGGTTATTTGTTGGATATTAATAAAAGTAATTGAAAAAAAAAAACGACTTTAAACTGAAAAGAGAAAAATAACACGAAGAAAATACCTACTAGGCGTCTACCTAAGTAGGTGCGTAAACCAACTATTTTTTGAGGTCGGTGTCAGGACCTAAACTATCATCACTAAGACCTATACAGATACCGACCTCAAAAATAGTTGGTTTACGTACCTACGTAGACGCCCAGTATTGATTTTCTTCGTGTTATTTATCTCTTTTCAGTTTGAAGTCGGTTTAATTTCTTTGAATTGTTTTTATTTATTCATTTTTAATAGTATTTACTTTTTGAGGTCGATTAATAGAGTATGCCAGACCTTTTCACATAGTATGAGTGATAAATCTACCGAATTTCGTCCAAATCCGCCCGGTAGTTTGTATAGCGTGGTTGATAAAAAAAAGCCCATATCTTGAAAACTACTGAACCGATTTTGATAAAACTTACAGTGACTCCTAAGTTGAAAAATAATTTATTCAATAAAAATAAATTTAATACGAATTATAGTTTCTGCGTAATGCGTGGACAAACATACAAACATACATACACTTATGAAATTTGGCACACATGTTTAGAAGCTGGTATAGACTAACATATACTAAAATTGTGCAATGCTGACAATATTACAAACATACAGGTCGAATTGATAAAAGTGAAAAATACAAGAGCATTATTTATTGACTGAGTGAGGGAAGCGAACGAAAGTCTCTGCATCAACTAGCAAGATTTTTGTTTTTCTGTCCAAATGTTTGCTGGTCGCATTTTTTAACCAATCTTGACAAGTTTGGTATACAGGTTCCTCATTTTTTTTTGTCGTCGGTAATTTTTAATACCTATGTGAGGTATTTCTCCTAAAAAAAGGGAAAAGATTGCTGTGACGCATATGAGCAGTAGATCCCGCGAGCATACAATTTTTTGCAACAAGTAATTTTGCAAGTTTGTGCTCTCGAAGTCTACTGTTCGTATATAGAACTGCTAGTAAGTTTACTTGGTGTGAGGAACGAAAGTATAATGGATTAGGTCAGTACAAGGTAAGGTCAGGCAAGGTCAGTGTAAGGCTTGCAAGAGACGACAGGTGGAGTGAGGTTATGCGACAGTCTATCGCACATAGTAAAAATAGAAAAGCGTATGAATAGTATTCCTTCTATTGCAGCTGCTGCGACAAATGCATATGAAGAAAGGGGTGTGTGTCGACACAATCCTCAGAACGTCGCTATAAACTGAATATGGTGTTGTGGGACCCCATGTATGCCTACGACACGTCTTCATTTTCTGCCATTTTGAATGAATTGGAAAGTACGCTTCTTGGAAGAATAACAAACATACAAACTTCCACAATTACGCCAGCAGAAGTTCACGTCTAGACTTCTCAAGCCAGGATCCCCTAAATAGCGACCATATAGGAATGGGTTAGTTTTGGATTGCAACCGATAGGGGTCAGGACTCTAAGGACTGCCTAATGTCCTGGTACCGTAAATTACCTAACACGCTCGATTAAACTCCGCGAAGGCTTTAAAACCTCGCAGAAAGTCTTCGTCATGTACCCGATGATTAATGTCCTCTAAAGCAGAGGTTCCCAAACTGTGCGCCTCACCTTAAACTAATTAGTCAGTTTCAACAAGACAATGAAACTTTTTAAGTCATTTATCAGTTTCCTTAACTGTAGCTGTCAAAGATCAATGTAAATCAAGAAATTAATTACCTTTCCTAGTATTTTGGACAAAAAAATAATATGAAAGGCCAGTAGGTTATTACCGATCAATCGTAAATTAGCAAGTTCACGCACGTCAAATAGAAAATAATAAAGTCATATAATAACTAAATGCAGTTCAATTTAAATTTCATCCCGCATCGACCCTGGTAAAAAGGTAACAGCTAACATTACCACGCGAATGGCAAGAGCCAATCTTTGCATCAGGAACGAAGCAGAACGGGGATCAATAATAAATATTTTATTTATTGTAATTTTTTTAATACCTACCTATATTTTGACAAAATAGGCCGACGCGACGTAATCCTAAATCTCTGTAAGTGCGCCGTGAACTGAAAAAGTTTGGGAATCCTTGCTCTAAAGTATTATACCCGATCCATTACGCTAATGATGAGCGTTAAATAAATTATATTATGGTGTTAAGGATCGGATTCCTCGTTAAGAAGCTGCCTGTTGTACCCGCATCAGACCCTCGTCTGGGCGCAGCTGCTCTCTTTCTAACATGTGTGCGTCGCGCTCTATAAAGTGAAATTATCTAATTAATTTATCATGAAGGTATTAGTGTAACCTATCGATAATCCGAAATACGATTGTTAGAATCTTACTTGCCCGAATTCGTGTCATAGAACTGCCTCCAGACGTTTTACTTGCCACGAGTTTGTTTCCATAAGTTGTTTGTGTCCATTGTTTTCTGATTCCATAAGTTTGTTAGGCATGTTTCATTTGCCCGAACAGTTATTAGGTTAAATTCGTTTTATTCCTCTATCTTGGATGATCCGCCGTATTGGATTTAGAATGACGTCACATTATTGTTCGAGTTACTCTCAACCATCCCTTTCATTTGATACCCATATTGTAGAAGTGCATTAAAAATAACTACTCCGCCATCTTGGATGGTCCGCCATATTGGATTTAGAATGATGTCACATACCATATCGTGCATTGTCATCCAAACTAAACGTGTATACAAATTGCAGCTCAATCGGTTGAAGATATCTACTTCAAAATTGAGTTCAAAGATTCCACCTGAACAAACATACTTACATTGCAAGTTAAATAAAAGCTTTTAAAAAAGTACAAAAGGAAATAAAATAACACTAGTGTAACAACTGGCAGCCTTATATTAATATATTTCGTTTTCGGGAAAAAGATATTCGATATTTCACAATTCAGATTATAGATAAATAACAAGATATCATAATTTTGTGGATATAGCAGAGCAATCTGAACGTGATCCAGGTAAAGGTTCCGACACGGTTCTGACTTTTACCTACATCACGGTCAAGAGAGCTGAGCAAGCTAGTATTTAATTAGACATATAAATATGCAACTAGCTGCGCCTCGCGGTTCCACCCGCGTAGTAATGGAAAACGATGGTGACGATGATGATAATAGTCCATGGCCGTGTCCACGTTCTTAGCTATCTCTATATTAAATTTCATAACAATCGGTTCAGCCGTACCGTCGCGAAAAGGTAACAAACATACAGAGAGAGACAGAGGTACTCACGCTTTTATAATATTAAATATGATACAACAGTTCAATTAGTATAAAACTAGTAAATGAAGAAATAAGACATTATAAATACACAAAACTATCGTATTTATAATGTTAGCTTATTTAAGTTAAGGACTTTGTTTTGTCTGCAGTGCCTATCTGGCTGCAGACAAGGTCAAACATAAACCTATTTGAACTAACAAGTATCTATATTAAAATAAAATAAAATACCCGACTGCAGAAAAGCGGTTCTTGCAGTTTAACATACGATAACGTTACGGTTACTTTTACGTTACGTTTATTTTAAATAATGCGCATTTATAAACTATTATGGCCCTGTTTAATGAACGTTTTTGTGAGAAAGTATGCGAAAAATAGCTGTAATCTCTATATATATATATATAAATCAATTGCTGTTCGTTTGTCTCGCTAAAACTCGAGAACGGCTGGGCCGATTTAGCTGATTTTGGTTTTGAAATGTTTGTCGTAGTCCAGGGAAGGTTTAAACGTTGAGAAAATGTGGAAAATTGCGAAGATAGTAAAAGCAACAATTTCATTTCCCCATATAAACTGTTCTACTTACTTTCCTGTCAAACATTTGACCTTTGACGTTCGTCCCTTCGGTGCGGTCGACTCGGGTCCACTCATTGATAGGTGATACGAAGTACGCCGGGTCATCTAGTAGTTTATAAATGCGCATTATTTAAAATAATTCTAGTAAAATTACTTGTTTATTACGAAAAGGTTCGCTGGAGGATTAATTTAAAAAAAAATCGATTTCAAAATAATTCTATTATCTGAAAAAAAAAAGAAATAACATCTGTTTCATAACAGTGAAAAATTAAATCACATCTGGCCGTCTAGTTAAGAAGGTACGTACACCAACTATTTTTTAAGGTCGGTCAAAGGATCTGACTAGGACTTATTAGGTGACGACGGCGTAGAGCCTGGGATCGACCATTAATAATAGTTAGTGTACGTACCTACTTAGGTAGGTACTTATGACACTCAGGGAGTGCAGACGAATCTAACGACACCTCGCACATCAAAATTGGGCAAGCCGTTTAGACTGTAGGAGGTAATATAGATACATACATACGTACCTACATACATACACACAAACACATAATCGAAAAACATAACGCTCCTTTTCTTGCGCAGTAGAGTAAAAGAGATTAGACCGTATCGCAACAGCCCAAGCTAACCAATTCAAATTAGATGTAAACAATGAAACAATCCGTCAGAGAGTCAGAGCACGAAGCACGTCGCTTACATCCGTGCTGTTCGAACAGGAAAAATGAGTGGCGAGGTATAGATCCGCGACCAAGTGATGACGTACAACGGAGGAACAACACCATGACTCATGGCTGGGTATGGCGCGTAGACGACGCGTGCCCTCGGCGCCGCGCGCCGTCGATGGAACACAGACCGGCCCCACAGACATCACATACGATAGAAACGAAACGCACTACGCATAGGTAAAAACAAACGTTGATATTGGCTCTGAAAGCAGCGGATCTCGTGAGCACACCTATCAACGTACGCTATTTAGATAGCGCGCGAAGCTTGGAACTATTTCTACCAGCCCACATACATGAATAAATTCATGAATTTTACGGTTCGTAATATATTATATATGTAGAAACATTTTTTACTTCCCTGACTCGGTCAAAAATTCTTCTTTGACATAGACATTAAAATACAAATATGTCAAAGAATTTTTTTTGACAGCGTCAGTGAAGTAAATAATGAGTTCCTACATAATACATGTTGTTACGAGCGAAACGAATGAATTTATTCATGTAATCTTTGATGGCGACTCTTTCTTGTTCTATAAAATCGAAACACAACAATGAGATGGTTTACTGATCTTTAGCAAGTATTATAGAACAAATTTATCATTTACTAAACTACTGATCCAAAATTAATGAAAAAATATATATGTATGAGACCATTTCGAAGCTATACTAAATTTAATGCTAAAAGAATTTTCAAATTCGGTCCAGAATTGCTGCAGAAATCGATGAATGTGCATAAGAAATACATACAGTCGAATATAGTACCTACTTTGTCCTTGAATCTTCATCCCCATATACATAGATTTTTAATCAATCATTTCTCATAGTGAACCCAAACATTGCTTTTTAGATTTTTTTATTTATTTAACTATTAACATTATTACACAAACTTACAAAAGTAGATACTTGTTTAAGTTTCTACTATAGAATGTGTTACTTTGTAAACCAATGTAAATTTATATACAAAAAGTAAAATTACGGGTCAGTAAATAAGTATACAAATATCGCAGAATGACGTTGAAACTATAGTAGAAAATTTCGACTCAAAGAAGATGACTGAACCCTACTTTTAAAAAAAAAACATTTTTTTATGCAAGATAGATCTACGATTGACCACCAACTCAACAACTATTGATCTCGATCTAGTAAAATGATTTGTTAATGCGATATCTACGGGAGTTAATCCATGGCAGACGTACCAGTTACAGCAACAGAACATGCGACCCAGTTACTCAACACAATCACTGTTATCATAGTATCGGCGGCGGCGTCGCCAACCGGACTACCATTAATTAAACGCTGGCTGGGCTGGTAGACGGCGCGACAGCTCTCGGGGGAGACAAAAGGGAGAACTCATCGTCGAGCCCTTTCATAGCTTAATAACCAGCCACCAGCGGCGGCGATGGCTGCCATTTGACGGCATCAGGGTAAACGGACCTTGGACGCATTTGTATTACCCTCATTTGCGCTAATTGTAACTGTTACAATAAGCAGACCCTTTTTTGGACAATTCGAAAGGTCGAAATTGTTTATACATAGTTTGTTTTTAACCTGTGAAAAGAAGGAGGGTTATAATTTTCGAGTGTATGAATGGATGTTATTATGCATACACTATCTGCGCTCCGCGATTTTACCCGCGTAGTGATGAAATACGATAGTGATGGTAAACGATGATGATGATGAAATGTGTGTATTATTTATAGGTCTAGGTGCTTAGTTATTTCTTTACCAAATTTCATAACAATCGGCTTAGCAATTTGGTCGTGAAAAGGTAATAGAGTTAATGTCGTTTTTACAATATTAGGAATCATGATCATCATCATTATTTCAGCCATACTGCTGGATATAGGCCTCTGCCATGGATTTCCAAAAAGACCGATTGCAAGTGGCTTGCATCCAGCATATTCCAGCCACTTGTATGAGGTCATTTGTTAGGATTAAGTTTAGTTTTTTTTAATGTTAGATCGATCTACGATTGACCACCAACTCGCTTGATGTTAAGCGACAGTGTGCTCGTTAGAATAATCTATATTTGTGTGCTAAATATTTTTGTGAATGTATCTATAATTCTATATACATATATTACGTATAATAAAACTGTATCAAAGTCGCGTATGTACATTAAAGGTTTTATTTATTTATTTAGTTTATTGGTATACGAAACAGAATACAGTCTTTAAAATTTTTACAATGTACAATTTATAATTTGGACCTAAACTATATTCCTTAAATGTATACACAACATGTTATAATTACAATTACAATAATAAGAGTTTCAGTTTCAAAAGTAAAAGAAATAAAAATAAAATTGGTAACATCACTTGATTAAATTAAATTAATTAAACTTTTCATCATAATCATCTTATGCAGCAAACACAATATTTGTAACGTCTTGTTTAAATTTGTAAATTTTTTGATTGAAGTGTGTGTATTTTTGAGTGAGTGTTCTTTAGATATTTCATTGTATTGGCGACACATTCTTACTATAGGGTTATAGAAACAAGTATTATTATTGTACACCCCAAATACGAAAGTATTTGCAAATCCATCGCGCTTTCTGGGCTTAATGTTTATGCTGATATTTGCAGTTAAGAAAATATATATATTTTTTGGAACATATGAAAGCAATAAAATCCAATTGAATATAGTTTTTGAATTGTTTTACTGTCTGTGTACACTATAAGCTCTGAAAGCATTGAGTATTATGACATGCGGTTTCTCTAGCGAATATAATATTATTCATTTTTAATTATATGTATAACTTCCTATCATAAACATACATATATGTGCGACACCACGTGCACGTGACATCACGTGCGGCACGAGCGGCACGTCGCAGTGCTAGGCGCGTCACCGACCGAGAGTGACGTGTGTGCTGCTCCTTTGAAAAAGACCGCCGAATGCGGTTGAAACTATAGTCGTATATTTCGGCTCAAACAGACGTGAGTGACCCGTAGTTTTTATTTAAAAATACATATATGTATATAAAGTATATATATGTATATAAAGTATATATTTTATTATGACAGGACACAAAAACACATAATAACGAATCAAGAACAAATTGAAATAAGATTTTTTTTTTGTCACAACCCGGCCCCAGCTCTGCAAGGCGTTGCAACTATTGCAAGCAACCAGCGCTGGCATTTTTATCAGAATTATTTGAAAGATTGCTCATATATATAAATAAATTGTACGACTCCGCACATACTTTTTCATGAATATGTACACTCAACATCATATCAGACATAATGTAAGTGTCAGTTGACAACGATAATTATAGTTTTAAAAACTGAAACAACCTTCAATATATGCAATTTCGTTTACTTGGTCGACATATTTTTCCAGTTGTTCTGTTATAAATGTACCAATGTACTAAACCGAATATCACAAAATTTATATGGGACCACCTCTAAAGTATTACCAAACAAAAAAAAATCGTGCAACAAAAATACAAAAAAAAAAAGACTTGCAAAAGGAGGTTCACACTCGGTTATAATAGCTCTTATGCAGTCGGATATATTATTTTGTTACGACTAGCAATCCGCCGAAAAGGGGAAGAGATTCTTGGCTACTGCTTTATTTTGATGCTAAATATTTCGTATCCGAACAAAAGAATTTCCCATGATATGTCTGAGTAATAGATATTCCATTCCAGTTATTCCTGTGCGGAGTGTTCTCTAAACAAACACGAGGGGAGAGAGATACTCTGACGGCCTTCTTTTTACAAACAAATCGAAACAATATCATTTTAGGAAATTACGACCGCTTCAAAAGACATCTGGTTGCTTTTATAATTTACAAAGTTTTTTGTTTGTTTGCGAAATTTGCGCGGAAGTTTTTTTTTGTTGTAAATATTAAGAAAAAACCTACCTTCAAAAGTTACCCGGCTTCAATAACTTTTGAAGGTAGCCTTTTCTAAATGAAGAAGCCGAGTAATGAGTATCAAGGTTTAATTTTTACCGGACTGCGGAATTGTTTACTTTTAAACTCCTACAGTTCTACATTACATTCTAAGAATTATTATATTACAAATATATCTTGCTATGTCCAGATTTTTTGCTAGAAATATCGTCGTGCAACCCCAAAAAACGCAACAATGCTAGCATACAACTGCTGAACGGCAAAAATGATTAGGAATCTCATGGGCAAGCGTGCTCCATCCTCGACTACATCCTGGCTTTCCATCAAGTGAATTATGATAAAATGTTGGCCAGTTATTATCATCGTCATGTTGATTATGAGGATTGCAGAAAAGTCCCTTTATAAAACAACTGGCGATAATATAACTTTTTTTTTTTTTTATACATTATAGATCTACGATTAACCACCAACTCGTCTGATGTTAAGCGACGGTGTGGCCGAGGATGGAGCTCGTAGATCTAGAAGATATCTATTCACTCTTCACTCTAGCCTTGAAAAATCCAAGATTGTAGGTCTCAGGAAACTGAGATGGCGGCAACGAATTCCATTCCTGTGCAGTACGCAACAGGAATGTGGATCGATATCGCTGGTAATTCGCCGACTTTCTGCTAGTCCTGTAGTGAAATGTCATTTACTCAAAACTTAAGATATTCAAATACAAACAAGATCTATACCTATTATAGTTAAACTTAATAAGCTGGCCTAAACTAAGTCATCCTGTGTTTTAGGCAAAAATACCATAATATTAACTAAGTTATCTAAGACAATTAATATACAATAATACTAGCCTACATAACTGAAATATTATGTACATATACATAAATAAAACAAAAGGTTAAGGTGGAATTCAACGCGCGCAGCTATCTCTCGCGCATTACAACATTTTTAAACATTTAAAATCATTGGTCAAGGATATTAGAAAAATGAGAGATTAATTTGTTTATTAAAGTACAGGCTTATTTTTTATTATATTTTTTTATACAAAATAGATCTACGATTTACCACCAACTCGTCTGATGTTAAGCGACGGTGTGGCCGAGGATGGAGCTCGTTAATTTACATATAAAATAATATTTTGCAAATGTTTGACTAACATCGTCTTTAACCATACACAAGAAGAATAAAACCGGCCAAGTGTGAGTCAGACACGCGCACGAAGGGTTCCGTACCATTATCTATAAAAATGGCAAAAAGATCACGTTTGTTGTATGGGAGCCCCCTTAAATATTTATTTTATTTTGTTTTTTAGTATTTGATGTTATAGCGGCTACAGAAATACATCATCTGTGAAAATTTCAACTGTCTAACTATCACGATTCATGAGATACAGCCTGGTGACAGACGGACGGACGGACGGACGGACAGACAGCGAAGTCTTAGTGATAGGGTCCCGTTTTTACCCTTTGGGTACGGAACCCTAAAAAAAGATCAAATAATGTCAGTGCAGCTGACATATTGTGACTGACAACTGACAGTGACGTCCCACACAACTGACTGATTGATTGATTTAAGAAGTACTTTATTATCATAATGACAAATACAGTTTATAGACTTAGCTTAAATAGCTTAGGTTACAAGTTATCTTATTGATTAAATCGTTCTATAGGCTAAGTGCGTCTTTTAAAACTTTGAACTAACAAAATGTTAGGTGAGTGTATACATTCTTTTTAAAACATGACTATGAGGGTAAATTATATAATATAAATAAAGTGGTTTTGTTAGGTACATACTACTTCGCTATTTCATATGTTTGTGTCGTGCTAATATAGTTAGAGGTGGATAGACTTACATAAATAATAACACTAGGTAGGATCTTACAATTTACATATACACATAATTTTATCATTATTAGATATGGCTTCTGGATGCTATATAGGTAAAATAAATTAATAACTCTAGTAAAAAAACTTGTAAGAAAATAAAGTAATAAGATATTATTGAACATTTACATTTGTGGGTAATACAACAAATACATACAGGGCCTGTTGTACACGAACAAGAAGAACAACCAACCAATCGCCAAACGAGTTGGTTAAAATTCGTAATCTCAAAAGAAAATACGAGTGTAAACCAGTTGCTTAAATTAAAAACAGCTGTTTAGCTGTAAACTGCCGATTAGTGAGTTAGATGAGTCGGGCACTCGACGAGCTCATTCGAACAATAGATAGTGATGGGGTAATTTGTAAGTTTTGTACTTGTCGATATATGAAAGATTTTTACTTCTAGTTCGTCCAAGTGAATAAACTAATTTGTTTGTACCATACAAACAAATTAGTTTATTCACTTATATTATATTATATGTTATTATATTAGATGTATTTTGAAATAAAACCTTTTGGTAAGTTTTACGACGAATTCTTTGACAGTCGGGAATTCGAGGGACTTATGAAGCCTATGAAGATTAGTTCGAAACGGGGAAACATACAACTGACTGACCATGACTCAATGACTGACATTCGCAAATCGAATGGAAACATTTTCAACTATATTATTCCAAAAATCCCGTAGAATGTTATCCTACAACGCAAGTATGCGAGGAAAAATTAATAAAAGTAAAATAATTGCGTCAGTTTAGAAATTGTCACATCATAATAGGACAATTAATCGCTAACGACGTCGCGCGGCCCCATTGTCGCCTCTCACTTGACCTTGATCGAGCCTGGGACCGGAGCCCCCGCGACCCGCGCACTTGTAACATACTTATACCATGCATGTATTCATTGCAGGGTAGCTAAAGGGGGGGTGATTTTTTTTTAAGTGAAATTTCTTTAGGTGCGCTGAGCACCTTATTTTCTGGGTGAGCTCGTTCGTACGCTCCTTCGGGTAAAGTCAGCTCGGTCGACTACGACAGCTAGAGAGATTCGTCAATGCGTCATCATTAGCTGAACTGTCATAAAAAAATATACACTATGAATTGATAGCCTCCTCTTTTATCGAAGTCGGTTGATAAACTAAAATCATGTTTACATTTTATTTGATCCATTATAGCTTTATAGCAGGCATCAATGATTCATTATAATGTATTATTGACCGTTGACCTACCTGCAGCTACCAGCATGTCTGCCACTTAACACCAATTCATTTCGACAGAATTCAACCTGATGACCAATGATGTTTTACACGTAGAATAGGTTTTCCCCGGCTCTACCTGGCAAGCCTCAGGCGAGGCAACGCTATGTTAGACGCGTATCGTGACTTGTTCAACAGCGACAATGCCATCCTGTGTTTAGAAAGTGACCAACAACGAATTAACATCTAGTCTATAAGGCCAAGATACTACAAGATAAGCCTTTTAGTATCTTGGCCTTATAGACTAGACCTCTAAAATGCTGAGAACTGAGACTCGCCACGCTTTTACTTCATATTCAATAAGTATAACCTCTCTATAGATAAAGTTATGTTGCTGGTGACTGCATTCTCGTTGAAATTAGCGCGATGACAAATGTTCTATTTGTGGGCGTATTTGGTAACGGTAAACGTGTCTATTTAGTTGATTTAATGTAAACAATTCATAATGTTGCGTCAAATATTATAATTTAATACGTATGTATTAACATATTTGTACCTATATTTATTATATGCCTACCTACCTAACAACGTTATTATGACATGTGATTATTTCAATTTGCCATCGACTTCCAAAAAGAAGAAGGTTCTCAATTAGGTTGTATTTGTTTAAGCTGATTTATAAATGACCGAGTTATGCGGTAGCAAACTTAAAAAACAAGTATAATGAGAATCTCCTCCTTTTACAGACGGTTGAAAAGAAAATTTAGGCTGTTGAGCACGTAATAGAACAAGAAATATAAATAACTATACCCTCTCTCGGCAGTCGGGTAACTAGAAATATATAATAAAGGTGGAAAAATTGTCGTAAGGTTCACTTTATCAGGCAGCGTAAGAATAAATACATTATTTCATTAGACACAGATGAAAAAGCACTCCGTTATACCCTACATGGGACACCTCATTTAATTTCATGAAAATAGCGGTGAGGACAAACTGTCACGTCTAACAAATGTCATATTCCTATACTAGCAATGCAATAAATAACTGTCACGTCTAACAAACGTCATATTCCTATACTAGCAATGCAATAAATAACTGTCACGTCTAACAAATGTCATATTCCTATACTAGCAATGCAATAAATAACTGTCACGTCTAACAAATGGCATATTCCTATACTAGCAATGCAATAAATCCTCCAGGTAAGGGTGCTTCCACATCGATCGATCGATCGTCTCATCGATGAAATGAGAAATAGAACAGTCTATGTTGATTGGCACAAGTTGTTTCACACCAATCAATCGATCTTCGATCGATAACATTCATCGACGGTAAAACGAAACAGTCAAATTGCCTTCTCTGTCACCACATCGAACCTCCGCTATACCGGCGTCGACAAATCGGCAACATCTAACAATTGTCGATTCATCGCCGATCGAGAACTGATCGACGTCGTTCGATGATTGAGTAACGTCGACCTACTTGAAGCCGTACCACAAGAATTACACCATGTTTACTGCCTTTAACTGTAGAAAAGATCAGATTTAAATCAGCGGTAAAGATGCAGGACCACACAAATTGATCGATATTGATCAAAGTCGATCAATGGCATCGATAGACGATCGTTCGACTGGTGTGGCTACACCCTCATGATATAATAAACTAACCAAGTAACAAATTAGCCATAATTCACGGTCCACCAACCAGCGAATAGCGCAGTCTCGAAGGTAAGGTGGCGACACCGGCCACCTATACCTGATACCTGTCAAAGGCAGCGTACTGAAACTAACACGTTGTCGAGACCGCATTGCACTCAAATGAACTATATAACTGAGAAATGCATGCGAGTTTCCAGATGAGAAACTTCAGAGACGGGGTAAAGTTTCGGAATTTATGCGGGGGATAAATTGTGCTCGAACGACGGCGCGGCGGTGTCTCGCTTCATCTCTTTGTCTTAAAATGTGGTCAGAACCTTGTGTGCTTGTTCTATGGGAGCCCCCCTTAAATATTAATTTAATTTTAATGTAATTATTTATTTTTAAAGTGAATAATGTAACTCAATATTCTGTGAATATTTCACTGAGAAAAAAATCACCACCAAAAATTACTAAAGTAGTTTGTATTTGACGAAAGTACTAAGTTTTAGTATACACAAAGAAACTTTTGCTGTATCTACAATGTTTTGTTACTTTTATTATCCGTTAAGTACTCGGAGATGTAATTTCTAGAATGCAACTTTAGTAAACGAATTAAATTACAGAGTTCATTATTTATTGCAAATTATAGTAAATATGAATAAAGTTTTGTAATATCTGCAAACTAGCTTAGTTGTTCTAAGTAAAGTTAATAGTATTTTCAAGTATTGACCACTTTAGTATTTTTTAAAAAGTTTGTTTAGTTATGCCAAAAATTGTTTTGTTATTCTAAAGAATCGTTAGTAATTTCAAGAGAGATTTTAATAAATTTGAAAGAAATGTTTAGTTTTTATCTGTTCTGTAATTCTGAGCAATGTATTTCACTAATTTCAGCAGACTTGGTGTAATATTGAGAAAAAACTGTAATTGACATTATAAAACTATTATTTTGTAATTCCAAGCACAAGCGTTAGTTTTTCATGACAAGAAACATTTTGCAATTTCAAGGAAATTCTTAGTTTTGCACTATTTTGTAATAATAACAAATCGATTTTAATAATGTCAAGAAACTCTTGGCAATTTTTAAAATAACGTGTTATTTGGAATAACATTTAGAAATTTTAGAATGTAGTATCTATTTTGTAATCCCAAGCTAAAACTTCTTTAATTTAAATAAACGTTTTAGTAGTTCATAGAAAAAAATATGCAATTTTTAAAAAGCGTTTACTTATGATAAAATAACCGGCCACGTGAATGTCAAGCCACGCGTAAAGTAGGGTTCCGTAGTTGCACATCATCATTTATATTAATTTAAAACCACTAAAAGGGCCACTTTTTAAGCCATATAAAAAAGAAATAGAATTAATTTTGCGTGTAAGGACAGACACTGGTTCTTTATTCAAAATAAATTCGACGCACAATAAAATATACCTCATTCAAAAGCTAAGATATTTAGGTATCGTCCACTACATGTCACCAAGGTTTGTACTACTAGTCCAGTCAAAATAGAAAAAAAAAATAAGTTAGCCATGCTGAAAATTGCTATAGACGTTAAATAAACCAATAATAATTAAATGTCAAAAATCGCCTTCGATCCTACTTCTGCAAAAAAAAATTGGTTGTGTGTAAAGTCGGCTTACGGACGACAGTTTAACGTGATAACGTCTTAACAAAACATTGATGAAATAATGATGATGATGATGTAACGGGACACTGAGCGTAACGTAGGTAATTTTTGACATTTTATTAGTAATGGTTTATTTAACGTCTATACCAATTTTCAGCTATATGCGAATTATGGCTAACTTGAATGTCTATTTTGACTGGACTATACAGCGTCTACAGCAAATAGGACAATCATTGGAAAAACGGTTACATCGATAGACACAAATGTAGTACAAATTTTAAAATTGCATAAAGGTGTAAAACTCTCTCCGTCTTACATACAAACTCATGTTAAAATCATATTCACTGACTTGTATTTGGACTTGTATCTGTCTGTCAGCCGGTAAGCCCGGTAATTGTCACGTGCGAAAACGGAACAAAACACTAGAGTTGGGTCGTTTTTAGTTTTATGTAAAATGAAACGAAACGTTTTTTTTTATTTAGAAAAAAGCGTTTCTAGAAACAGTTGTAAATAAAACGGTTTTTTCTTATTTCAGTCAATATTATTCTTTATACAGTTACATTAAAGAATATTTTGCCTTGTATCATTATGTAGTTAGAAAAAACTGGTTTCTAATTTTAATCAATAATAGACTTTATTGAGTTGAGATAGAGAACTTTCTAACTTGGGCCAAAATTTAGTTCCAAAAAAAACGGGTTTACTATTCAATCAAAAATAGACCGTATGCAATAGAGATAGAACATTATACTAAATTCGCTCATAAAGTCGATATGTTTTCGTTTTTTCGTTTCGTTATCACATTCTGCACTCAGCAGTCGCGCGACGCGAATTAGTTTCGTTCGTTTTTTTTTGTAACTGGTTGTGTCAAAGATTGTCAAAAATAATCTCATTGCTTAATATTGTTTTTTTTATTTTGATGTATCCAGTGTCACTCTCACGACTAAGACGAATCTATTGACACCACTCACATAAATATAGGCTCTAGGGCGTGCCAAAGAAATATACATACACACACTCGAAAAACATAACCCTCTTTCTTTCGCAGTCGGGTAATAAGGGTTCTTTGTTCAACAAGGAACCCAAAAAAAATCGTAGTTTTTCCAAGTAGTTACGTAGTTTGTAATTGCAAGCAGTATATTTTAATAGGTTTCAAAAACATTTGTTATTTCAATTATGTGTAAGCTCGACACCAGTTTAGCTATCATAACTTTTGCAAATCTACTACTTATTCCAAGAAACGTTTTGTTATTCCCAGTGAGAATTTTGTTCGTGTTGAGTTTCAGTTCTAACTCGACGCTTAGGACTGGCAACTTTTATTCTCGGGCAACCATTCGAATTAGATGTACGCACGTGTGACGGACATTGCTCTCCGCTAAAAAAACTGAATTTTAGGGAAAACTTGCGTGTGTCACAGTTATTAAATGTTTCTTAGTTACATTGCTATGAAATGGACCAACTTACCAGTGATTTACTTATTAATTGGGGATTAGCCGAGTACATTCCAATATTTTGTGGTAAGTACATAATTTATGTGTATTTTAGCTTGATCATGTCATCTCATGTGATATACCTAATATGTATTTCAATTTTACATCAGATACTTCTGGCACAAATAAATTGGCTGCTCACCAATTATTATTAGAATTCTAGTGTATTTTTCACGCGATATGCGCCTATAACGCAGAATTATCGCTTGGCGTTACACGTGGATCGCCATCTTTAATTAACATTTTGCGATGTGGAAGGACCGATAAGCCTGACCAACTCGATACTTGAATTCAATAGCTAGCTATAATTAACAGAAATCTAGGGATTTTTTTCTATTTGGAGCAGTTTGATTCATTATCTACTTAATAATTAATACACAACGCAACTCCATGGTAAATAACGAAAATGAAGATGGCGCCGTCGACTGCGCGTGATTTTATTTTTACTTCCCAAAACCAATATGGAAGATCACGCGACAACAGCTCTCATAATTAACGCTGATTTAATAATTTACAGAAGGCAGAATTGATGCGGGCACCCTGAGGTTACTAGAAAATGACGAAATTTGCCAGCTTATCCCAGTCCCTGGCGACAGAACAAGATTTAAAGCAAATCTTAGAAATTGGAAAGCAGAGCTATGTAATTTAAAACCAGCAGAATCTAATGCAACTGCAAATGTAAGTACTTACCTGTGTATATAAGAATTTCGCTTTATATAAATAAAGTAACTTCATGATGGAACATCGTATCATACCTGTGTTTAGATTTGTTAGAAAAGTCTTGTAATGAACTTTGACCAAGATTAGGTTTCAAGGTTATTTTTATCATTCTTATAGTAGTTTCATACGTATGTTAGTATGTAATGGAAACTTTGAACATGATTTTGACCCACTTCAAACGGTTAGATTTCATTTAAATTTTGTAGACTTATCGAGGACCGATGACAATACAATAATTTGAGTGTGTTTTTTTAGTTTTTTAAACTATTTATATTTATTTTCAGCTTCCCACCTTATCAGTCTCTGATCTGGAAAATACATCTTTCGGGTCATATTTAGAGCTAGGGCCCCTATCACCTACTCAACCTTCAATAATAAAAGATACCACAAATACACCTGAGGAGTCCACGAGTCATTGCCAGGCAAGCTCATCAAATCTGAATCGCACTTCGACTCCTATTGCCTCTAATGATGCCTCTGAAGTTGATATGCTACAGCCTGGCTATGTGAGTATATTTTTTTTTTTGTATAAAAATAATGTGTTGGAGATTTGTTGCGTGGTTTCAGTTACATGAGATATTTCAGAGTTTCATCAGAGTAATAAAATCAGTGCCTGGCAAGCCTGCCTGACTGTAAGCCTCACACTTGCCCATACAATTCTTAACAGTAGTACTGTGTGACATTCCAAATTTTGTTAGGAACCATGGTCCCATGGTTAGCTGCATATATTTGTTATATTCATTTATTTGTTTTAGGTTGTTCGAACATTGCAATGCACTCATGATGGAAAGGCCATACTAAATCAAGGTCAGCAATCTAGTAAACTTGACGAAACCCAGCGCAATTTACTTGTAAAATTAATAATAGGACCTATTTTTGAGAAAGATCCCAATATTGTTATTTCAAATACTCAACTTCTTAATTGGGCACTAGAGATACAAGAAACTTTTCCAAATGAATCTGCTGCATTGTACTATACCCCATATGTAGCGACACTTGTTAGAGGCACCGCTAGGAATGCATCAGGAAAACTATTGCGATATGTGTACAACAGAAGACGACAGCTCAGAGAAAAAGGAATTATTCAAGCTTCAACACGTTCACGTTCATCATCATCTTCTTCCACAAGAATCTCTCAAAATTCACCAGTTGCCATTATAAAAGGAAATATACGTAATATCAAGTTGCAATTTTTTAAATTAATATTTCAAAGCTGCTTATATTTCCTTAACGTGTAATTTAATTGTTTTTTTTTTTTGCAGCTTCATTAGAAGAAATAGAAGACCAGCTGAATTTCTTGAAACATTCTTTAGAACCCTGGCATCTTATTGAAGAGTACTGGACATCTACGGCTAATTATAGATTGACAAAAATTTACTCAGAGGCAGGAACATTGCAGGAATATTTTAATGAATACCCAGTTTTGAAACAATCGGCTGGGTATACACTACTAGTACGCGATTTCGAAATCCTCTATGAAGAAAAGACTGATGCTTTATTTGTGAATATATTAGCATTAAATAAAATAATGATTGAACTTGCGCAAAAGAAAAAACAAAATATAAGAGACAAAGATGTCAAAAGTCTTGTAGAGAATTATTTATCCGCAATAACTGGTTAGTATCATCTGTAATAGAATGGGAAAGAATAATAGGTTTGAAATATTTGTAAACTACATTATAGATTCTTTTAAACAGATATGCCATCTTTTCAATATAATATTTTTTTTCTAAAAATAGCTAGTTAATAGCTTTATTCAGATAGAAGTCTATATGCTTGTAACCTTAAAAATATACTAAGTTTATGCTCATACTTAAAATTTGCAATCTTAACTGCTGCTTTCTGTTTCAGGAACACCGTCAACTGACACAGTTAACAACATTAGTTTATTGCTGTTGCCTTTTCTGACATCAAGTGTTCCTCTGAAAGATAAAAAGAAGGTAACATGGAAACCATCAAAAACAGAGGTACGAGATGGATTCATCACCCAAATCGGGTCTGATGCTGATTTAGAAGTGACAATTGCAAGTCGAAGATCAAAACTACACAGGTTTGGAAAATCATTGCAGCCTTTTGTGATATTTGTGGGCACTGTGTCAGATATCTGTAATTGTTATGTCATAGCCGGAAACACATACTATCACTTTAAAAAGTTATTGACAGCTGTGGATGTTTGCTTCAAAATAATCCATGCTACAGGATCCAAATATCAAGAAGAATCTTTTATTGTTTGGATGATTGTTCAAAGAGCATTTTATCACATGAAAACAGTTCATGACAAGGAACTCACAACTGTGAATAGCCTTTTAGTTGACTTAGGTATAAAATAAATACATTGCTAGTGCCATTCTGTGCCCACAGACTGCAGAGTTTCAATCATTTGGTAATTTTGTCAGGTTTAATATTTTCTCTTTTACCACCATGTATACCTGTGGTTTATGTGAGCTTAAATTTAATACTGTAAACATTCTCATAAGTCATATTCGTTCATTATGTCTTGCAGCAAAAAATTTATCAAATTATAAATGTGGCGAAGAGGGTTGTTTTAGGCACTTTAGTTCTCTTGGATCCTTGCGAAAGCATTTAAATAAGATTCATTATCCAAGACTTGGTAAAACTGCTCTACATGATGATCACAAATCGAATTCACATACTTCTTTCCAGCAACAAAGCTCAATGCAATCCACAGATAAATCAGTTAGTGACCATGATGAACAAATAGACTTAGATCATCAGACAGCATTGTTTGTATCAGCTTTATATAGTAACCCATTGATCCCACGATCAAACGTACAATTTGTCATAGATTCTATGCAATCATTTTTCATTGATCCCATGGCAAATATATTGCAATCAAGATTAACACGTAGTAATGATAGTATATCATCAGAGATTGACACCTTGTTATCAAAATTCAAAAATCTTTTACAAGATTTTGATACTGAACATAAACGGTTTCAGTATTTGGCTAATGTGGGTACATACATACCTCCAACACAAGTTGTTATAGGTCAACGAATGGAACAGAAACGTACATGTTTGGGTCTATCCTATATGCCAGTGGATTCTCATATGCAAATTATTCCTTTGAGAAACGTATTGCAGTTATTTTTTTCTATACCAGGTATTCTTAAAGATACTTTAAATTACATACATTCAATACAAGAAAATTGTGAAGTAATGATTAATTTAATACAAGGTTCTGTTTGGTCAAGTATACCACAGCCTTCTAATGTAAACGAAATACTATTACCTTTATTAGTTTATTATGATGATTTTGAGATTGGTAACCCCCTGGGAAGCCATGCTGGTATTCACAAGCTTGGTGCAGTGTATGTATCATTTCCATGCCTGCCTCCTAAGTACATCTCAAAATTAAAACACATTTTTTTACTTGGCTTGTTCCATTCCTCAGATAGATTAACATATGGAAATGGAAAAATATTTCAAAAAGCTATTGAAGAATTAAATTTTTTGTTTCAAACAGGAGTTGTAGTCAACACAGATATATTTAAAGGCACTATCAAATTTCGTGTAGCTGCTATTACTGGGGACAATTTAGGCTTAAACTCAATGTTGGGCTTTGTTGAAAGTTTTATAGCTAATCATCCTTGCAGAATTTGCAATGCAAATCGATCCCAAATCCAACACATGTATGTAGAGGACAGTGTGCTGATGAGAAATGAAAGTAATTATGAAAACATGCTGGAAATAGAAGGAACATTTGACACTGGCATTAAAGAACGTTGCATCTGGTTATCTCTTGATGGTTTTAACTTATTTGACAATGTTGCTGTTGACTTATTGCATGACATGTTAGAAGGTTGTTGTAGATATGTTATGTCTCTAATCATTACTTATTTTATTAAAGATTTGAAAATTATACATATAAACACTATTCAGCGACGCATAGAAGCTTTTGATTTTGGTCCAGATGTAACATCTAAGCCAACAGTTGCATTTTCGTTTGAGGCCTCTGTTTTTAAGTTCAAAATGTCAGCTTCGGAAACCCTCACATTTGTTCGTTATTTTGGCCTCCTTATTGGTTATTATATACCAAGAGAAGATGAGTTTTGGAAACTATATATATTATTACGGATTATATTAGAAAGACTATTATCACATAGGGTATTTAATGATACATGTGAGCAGCTAAAATGTTTGATATCTGAATTCAATGACTTATATGTAAAGTTAAGTAAGCAACCTTTAAAACCAAAATTTCATTTTTTAATACACTATCCGAATATAATAAAAAAGTTAGGGCCTATTGTTCACTTGTGGACTATGAGATTTGAGGCAAAACATAGTGTTTTAAAAAAAAATTCCCGTACATCTGCAAGTAGAGTAAATGTATGCAAAACAATAGCAATAAAAAATCAGCTCCAATTAAATGAAATCTTAATCAAAAATAAATTAGAGACTGGATTAGTTTGCGGTAAAAAGAAAAATGTTCCTTCTGATTTGGATATAAATAGCAAGTTCAATTTGTCAGATGGCAAATATGTTACATACTCTGTTCCTTGGGTGGATATCAACGGTTCTTTATTCAGAACATCATCTGTTTTGACTGTAGGGTTGTCTGAAGACACATTTTTACCATCTTTTGCCATCGTTGATAATATTTATCTTGATAATAATAGTTGTGTACTCTTTGAATGTTTTTGCTTAAATACTCTTAATTTTGATGAGCATTATTACGCATATGAGGTGGAAAGGACAAATCTGCTGATGTATGTGTCATTTGATGATTTGCTTGCACCTGTCCCGAATAGCATTAATGTTATGCCTAATTTGGCTACTTATATAACGTCTCGTTGGTGTCTCGATTAAATTGTAACATTTTTAGGAGTCTAGTTCAACCATCGTACGCCTCACTCGCGCAAGACATTGAAATTTTGAAATCTTTGTCGAAAATTTGTAATTTTATTTTCTATATATATATGCTTGTCAACAGATTAATATTTTATGTAAATATAAATTTAAGTATTTTCCTAATAATAAGACACATGCTGGTATTGGTCTAATTTATTGTAACAAATAACTAAGCTTATATACTAAATACTACGTGCTAGAGGCCTCCTATCTATATCAGTCATGCTCTTATTATCTGTGTTAATGTATCCTAATGTTGACTTATCATTCTTCATATAATCACGCATCACCAACACTAAACTATACTTGGATTTTTAATTAAACGGAGTAAATTGACAAATCGAATGTTACCACTTTTTTATGATATGAAAATGGTGCTAATTCATATAAGTGATCTATTTCATTACGTTGTATTTTAGATCTTCCTAAAAATCTAATTTTTTGTCTAAATTGTGTATTTGTTAACTAGTGATAGATATCAAAGATTTCAAACTAAACGATTACATACCATGATCTTTTTATATGTTCTTAGGAAATAATTATTACACTATAACTATACGGAGACACAATTATAGTGTAATAATTATATTATATTAATGTATAGTGTAATGATACAGTTATGGAATCACTTCTTAATTCCTGAGTTTATTCAGAAAAACTAGTAAAATACATTCCTCTTCTTCTAAGGTTGTTGCATACTCAATAAAAGCAATTCAGCAATAAAAGCATAAACGTTTCAAGATATATTTATTAATTTTCTATTAGGTATTTTCATTCCGTATTCCGGCCTTTTTTTGAAATATATGTGACTCAAATCCCAGCACTATGATTTGAGGATTGGTATCATTATTTCGAAAAGTGACATTTGAGTCTGTCAGTTTACTCCGTCTAATTAAAAATCCAAGTATATGTGTAACTACATCTATGTTTGTTAATTAAGATTAATATTTTTAGAAAATAATGGTAATATCTATATCATGTATATACTATGTATAATTAAGTAATTACTACATACTTACAAAATATGACTGACTATTGTATAATTTTTCTATGAATAAAATGTTTGTAATCTAATTCATTTGAATATTTATTTTTATAAAATTGCCTTTTGAACTTAGGTCCTAGTGTTTTTGGTAAATATGTTGTATATAGTGTAGTAGCGTCTAAGTCATTTTAGTATAGCTTCGGATTTGTAATATCTGGTTGGTAATTGTGTTGCAGTATTTAATTGTTTTAGTCAATACAGAGTTATTATATATTCTAGGGGTGTATGTAACAGAAAGAATTATCAAAAGTAGTTTAAATGATGATAACAGTGATATTATTTTAGCTAAGTACAACCAAAGTATAACGCTGTACTTCAAATAACTTCAATAACTAATATTTCAACATCGTACAGCATCATAAGTTTGGTTATACTAACCTTAAAACGAGACCATTGTCATTATGTATTATTGAATGCGCCTTTTGATAACAATAAATACACTAAACTTCTTTCTATTTGGAACACCCCTACATTATTACTTTGTATTAATAGCCTGTAGTTCATCCATCATCCGACTCGCTCGCGCATACCAACATTTTTGGAGATATAAAATGACTGTATGTACTTATAACAAAATCATCGTTTAGGAAACTAGAAAACAATATCAAATATATTCGACAAAAAAAAAATTGACCCAAGCTAATTTTCGTACATAAAAATCATTTTTGCATATGAAAATTAACTTGGATCAAATTTAAATTTTTGTCGAAAATTTATGATGCTATTTTTTGGTTTCCTAAACGAGGATTTTTTATAAGTTTATTCAATCATTTTATATCTTCAAAAATATTGGTATGCGTGAGTGAGACAGAAGATGGTCGAACTACAGAATCTTAACTAAAACAATTTGTTACTACAACAAAATTACCAACTAGATATTACAAACCAAAGCTACTGAAATCACTAGGACATTTACTAGATATTACAATACTAAGTTACTAAAATCACTAGGGCATTACTGGATACAACAAACCCGAGCTACTGAAATCACTAGAGCATTACTAGATATTACAAAACTAAGTTACTAAAATCACTAAGGCATTACTGGATACAACAAACCCGAACTACTGAAATCACTAGGGCATTACTAGATATTACAAAACTAAGTTACTAAAATCACTAAGACATTACTGGATACAACAAATCCGAGCTACTGAAATCACTAGAACATTACTAGATATTACAAAACTAAGTAATTGAAATAACTAGGACATCACTAGATATTACAAATCTAAGCTCTTGAAATCTCTGGCGTATTAGTAGATATTACAAAACAGGAACATTGAATTTACTAGAACCATTGCTTGATATTACACCACTTTATATTAGAAAATGCTAAAAACATTTACAAAAAGGCCTTTGTAATTTTTACAGAGCATTTGTTGTCCTCGGATTTATTAAAATTTTAGTAATGATTACTGTATCTTAGTAAATTTTTTTCTCCGTGTTCAAGTGTCTACCTGTTGCCGTTATCAATATCGAGCAAAAAGGAGCAAAAAAATCACGTTTTCACCTCACAAGCTCGGAAAGATTCTGTTTGTCATTAGAAATCTGAGTGGAAAAGTGCATTTTGTCCGCTAGCGTCGAAAGAGTTTTTAAAATTCGAATCTTTCTATTCCATACTTTTCTATACCGCAAGTCCAGTTTCCTCGCTGTAGTGAGGTGAAAAAGTTTGTGTTTCATTCGGCAGCAAAGTTATTTTGCATCTCGTACTTTTGAAACCCTCGCTACGCTCAGGTTTCAATACAAGTACTCGCCCCTAAAACCAACTTTGCAGCTTTGCATAACAAATAACTATTGTTGTATGAGAGCCCCCTTAAATATTTATTTTATTCTGTTTTTTAGTATTTGTTGTTGTAGCGGCAACAGAAATACATCATCTGTGAAAATTTCAACTCTCTAACTATCACGGTTCATGAGATACAGCCTGGTGACAAACGGACGGACGGACAGACAGCGGAGTTTCAGTAATAGGGTCCCGTTTTTACCCTTTGGGTATGGAACCCTAAAAAGGTAATAAAACGAGTATTTATGGGATAATTTCCTTGTTATATCGCCCGATCAATATTAATATAAATAATAATAATAATATTAATATTTATATTAATATCGATATTATTCATGTTTTGACAAATAAATATATCTTTATCTCTCTTTATCTTTATCTTTAAATCTGTTATTGGTATCGTACTTCACCTATATCTTTTGTCGGATTCTTACTTAATCTTATATTTTTCACATATCTCTTCATATCCTTCACTTTAAAAGGATATAAAGTATCGGTTTCGTACTCACCTTAAATAAAAACCGTTGCTTCGTTCACTGAGACAAAGATGATTTGAATTGCTATGGTTATAGTGTGATAGGGTATTTTTATACCAGACATATTTCGGTTTACAATACAATCTAATATCATTTAATAACATACTTTTAATAAAGGATTCCGCTAAAGAATCCTATATGACTTCCGCATCTTACGTCGACACGTGTTTAATAACTACCTTATTGTATGAATAATAATAACGCCGAAATGAAAGTAAATTTCTCTCATCAAAATATAAAAAGACGCTCGCAAACCATGTAAAAGTATTACCTAATTCCCGAAAAAGAGATCACAAGAGCTCTTACCTAGGCGCTTAGCAACGGGCGGAAGCGACGATTTCCCAGAATTTCCAAAAAAAAAGGATCTTTTTCGACAATATTATTACCGGGCACCGATTATTGGTTCGATGAAGGAACGTATTTTTCATTTCTCATACTCGGAAAGTACGCTTAGGTACACTACTTTTCAATCCAAGGCAGAATCATTTTTCTGTGCTGTCAAATTTGAAAAAGTCTCTTTTTTTTAGGAGATTTCTATTAAACCATGTAGAAACTTTTTTCTTCCTTCTTTTTCCTGCATGGGGATGTGAACTCGCTCGGTCAGCGCATTTGCCATTTTCAATTTGTGTCTTGTGTCTATGTCTAAAACCTATTTAGCCACTCGAACTATTGGCACCCTCGCTTCGCTCGTTCGCCAAACCATCTTATCCCTGACTAGGTTACTTTCAACACTTGTGTAACAATATACTAGACCATCATATCAGATAAAATTAAGAATTGCTTTGTCACAAGTCACAAGACCGACTTTATACTAAAGGGCAGTAAATAAAGTAGACAGACCGGCTGATGGTAAGTGATAACCACCGCCTTTTTATACAAAATAATATCTATGGTTTGTTTGTCAGACGCTCTTTCTACGCGTCAAATAAGATCTATGGTTTGTTTGTCAGATGCTCTTTTTACGCGTCAAATAAGATCTATGGCTTGTTTGTCAGACGCTCTTTCTACGCGTCAAATAAGATTTATGGTTTGTTTATTAGACGCTCTTTCTACGCGTCAAATAAGATCTATGGTTTGTTTGTCAGACGCTCTTTCTACGCGTCAAATAAGATCTATGGCTTGTTTGTCAGACGCTCTTTCTACGCGTCAAATAAGATTTATGGTTTGTTTGTCAGACGCTCTTTCTACGCGTCAAATAAGATCTATGGTTTGTTTGTCTGACGCTCTTTCTACGCGTCAAATAAGATCTATGGTTTGTTTGTCAGATACTCTTTTTACGCGTCAAATAAGATCTATGGCTTGTTTGTCAGACGCTCTTTCTACGCGTCAAATAAGATTTATGGTTTGTTTATCAGACGCTCTTTCTACGCGTCAAATAAGATCCATGGTTTGTTTGTCAGACGCTCTTTCTACGCGTCAAATAAGATATATGGCTTGTTTGTCAGACGCTCTTTCTACGCGTCAAATAAGATTTATGGTTTGTTTGTCAGACGCTCTTTCTATATGTCAAATAAGATCTATGGTTTGTTTGTCAGACGCTCTTTCTACGCGTAAAATAAGATCTATGGTTTGTTTGTCAGACGCTCTTTCTACGCGTCAAATAAGATCTATGGTTTGTTTGTCAGACGCTCTTTCTACGCGTAAAATTTAGAAAGCAAAAAGCTCAACTGTATCCTAAATCTTTCATAAACTGGGAGAAAAATAATAACATAGAATGTACCCGGGCGTACTGTGAGTCAGTTAAGGGACTTGAAGAAAATTGGCGTTTAAGCGATAGGCTGACGCGCAGTAAGCCAACATTCTGTACATCTTACCCTCTAATACCCTCTCCCCTCCACGTAAACCTCTAACCACAGACAACTGTGGCGTCGAGATGCTCTACCGGAATAGGTGTGATTTTAAGTATACATGTACATAAGTACTAAAATTTGATGAGTACCACGAAAACTACGAAACGATTACAGAATGACACTTTTTGAGAGCGAAGTACTAGAAAAAAAAAAACTTAAATATTCGAGAAGTACAAACGAATTTAACGACTCCTCATTCCAAAAACCTTCCAAGAGTTCCAAGCCAAGATTTCCAAAAGGCCCGGTTGTCGCGCAGCGGCCTGCAACCGATCTCTTCCAGCCATATATATACACACGAGGTCGTCTGTCCACCATGGCTGGTCGTCCTATGCTACGATCTTAAGTTACACCAACATAAAGATCCTCGTTCTCTTTTTTAAAGCGCAGTAAAGTCAATTACCGCTGTAACTGAGCAAGTTTAGAAGCAAAGCAATGAAAGTTTATGGAGTTCCCGGTCCTATTTTGTTACGCCGAGCCATTACCTAGATATGGGACTGAAGATATCAATAAAACTAATATGTTTCAGTTGCTAATACTATTTCATTTTTAATTTTATAGATATACGCATCTATGGAATACTAGTTGCGCCCCGCGGTGTCACTCGCGTTGTGATGAGAAGCGGCGATCATGATGATAAAATATAGCCTATGTCCTTCTCCAAGTCCTAAAGAATCTCTGTGCCAAATTTCATAACGATTGGTTCAGCCGTTTAGCCGTGAAGAGATAACAAACAGACAAAAACACAAACGATCGATAAAGTTACTTTACTTTTATAATATTAGTTATGACATAAACACGCAGATCAGATACTCGTAGGTAAAATGTAATTACAATACGTCTGATAAAGTAGAGATTTCACAAAACCCCCAGCGACCACACACGTCGCTTGCCGATGATTACTAAAAACACGCTCGTAATAAAATCAAATGAAATGTTTCACCCCCAGACACTAAACACATTTTCAATTTATCTAAATACAGAGCTAGCAGCGAGAATTATATTTTCATAGCGCAGTCACGCTTGTGATGTTGAGATATAAAATATTCAATGTAAGAAAATATTGAGATAACCTTCGCACGGGGGGGATGGAGTGGTGGGGGTCCGCCGCACGAGCGACGGTGTCGGGACGCATTTCTGTGGCCACAAGTAGGTATATTTTATTGAAGAAAACCGAAAACCCAACTGCTTATGACAATCAATCGGATATAAACCTCGCTCGCTTTTTAACCGACTTTACAAATGAAGAGGGTCTCAATTAGGTTGTATTTTTATGTTGTTATCATCTATTCATGAGACTTGAAAATCATACTTCCGAAACTTCCAATCGCAAACGATGTAGAAGTTAGGTCCACGAAAGTTTCCAACTCGCAGAATACGGCATTTCTGCAAATAATTACTTTTTATAAATTCGAGTTTTTAAACATAGGCTTGCCGCCAACTCTCTTGATGATGTGCAACGCTCCATTGGAACGCGCTTATTCAGAACGTAAAGATTTTGCTATTTACTAGCGATTTAAAGACCTCTATTCTCATTGCGACCAGCTTAATTACTTTTATTCGTTGTAACTATGAAGGTTGTATTTATAAATTAAATAATTTAACTGATCGAAAACATAGGCCCGCTACTCATGCCTGCGTCAGAGGGTCCACCGCGACTAACAGTTTACTGGTATTATATTATGTATTACTATGCCTTCCGATCCGATTGCAGTTCCAAATTGGAACAGGAACTTGAATGTCAAACAAATTTCGATTCCGAACAATACAAATTTAAGTTCTATTTAAGTCTAAAATTTCTTGTATCAAATAAGAAATAACACAACAATAAATTGTCCTGTGACGCGGAACGAATAATTCGACGATATACATCCAACCATTGTCGAGTTTGCTGGAGAAACGAGAATTATGGGCCAATAACGCGGTCTAGACACTAGACAGTAGCGTCAGAATCCTGTACATGGTAGATATCATGGTAATATCAGAGTAGTAATGTTATGAATATTAATTTTGTAACATTCGTGAATACGGATGCGAATGACTGCCGCTGATATTCGCAAATATGCAATTCGCTGTTTAAATATTGCACCGTTAATCTATAACTCAATTTGACAGCTGTGACTTTTGTCTTACTTAAGCTACAGCAGAGAGAACGAGACAAAAGCCACAGCCAGCCAACTTATGATACGCCTGGGACCCAATTCAGTTATTCAAGACCGCTCCATAACCGAACCATATTTATGTGGAGCGTTTCCCGCCGGCCGCCATAGTTTTTTTGATTCAGTCACTTTTATGCCATACAGTTGACACATTTGATGAAACGTAACACGTCCTTCGCTCGTTACTAAAACAAAAAATCATAGCAGCCGACAGGAAATGCTTCGCACAAGGTTCAGTTACGGATCGGTTTTGAATAACTGAATTGAACTGGTTATCCGACAAATCCGATAGTAATTTGTTCGCCAATCGACAGACCGTAAACAGAAACACATGAATTTTGAGGTTACAATTTGGTAACGATTGTGGTAAGTGATTTGTTAACAATAAGTAAAAAAATTAGATTCTAATGAAATATTTACTGTATTTACCTACTATCATTTACACTTTGTTTTCACCTAAGTGCGTAAGGAGGTGCTCATATTCGCAAAAATATTCGTCTACATTATGCGAATGCAAATGTGAAGAGGCATGCGAGAATTGTTACATCATTATCAGAGGCCGGAGCGAAGTTCCTGGCCTGGAATTGCGGTAGACATAACTAGGCATAACTAGGCGGATATTAATCATGCCTATATTGTTATCCATATTACGCACTTATTATGCTGTATCTGAAAGATCATTATTGCAGGGGCTGAGATGGGCGGGGCGACGTGACCGGAATAACCAGCGAACATGCCTGACAGGCCCTGGAAGAGGGGCGACTCGAACTCAGTGCAGAGATATACGCATAGATAAGAGCCTGACAAACAAGTATCTAAAGAAAAACAAAATACCCGACTGCATAAGAGCGGTTTTCATAATGTAACTGTTACGCCTGATATGATGTTGAATGTACGTTTTCGCGAGTAAGTATGCGCAGAGCCGCTGTGTATTGCGTATACCTTTTATTTAAATGAGAATTTATCAGAAACTTTTTTAAAAATAAATCAATTATGTTTTTCTTCCAAAAAATAGCCTATAGATATACTATATAGCCGTCCAGGCTAAATCGAAGTAACATTCTTTTTGCGCATTCAGGTTAAAAGTTAAAAACCAAAACTTACATTTTCTATGTTATATCTACGATTGACCACCATCTCGCCTGATATTAAGCGACGGTGACATCTTTAAACTCGATAGACACGATAACGCTCTTCGCAGTAAAAGACAAAGAAAGAGGGTAGACAGATATGTCTGCTCTTAACCGTATCATCAATCCGCATTCATCAGTCGCCAGTGAACATGGTGCACGTTACTGTGCCGAAATATCGGGAGCTCAAAATTAACGCGAACCACGGTAAATATCCCGTTAATAATAATAGAGTTTTAATGAAGACCGTGATGGTTTAAAAAGTGACATCTTTATTTGTCACATTTAAAATTAAAAAAAAACAAGTGTGATATTCCTTGCGTTTAATATTAATTATGAATAATCAGATGTTTTATTCAAAACTACCTGACCACTGCCTCGTGCCATGTCATGCCACTGCCATGTTCAATTATCCAAATAATAAATTTAAGATAGCGGTGGACTGTGGTCCTACTTTACCTTCTCTTTTTGCCAAGCGATTGTATAAGGAAAATGCCTTACAAATTGAGGAAAGGAATGCACGGTAGGGGTAGGTACTTGATGTTTGTGTAGAAGCATGTACTTTTCGCCTCGACGGTTTTATTTGAATCTCTTTTCCTTCGCAAGGTTTTCGTAAGAGGTTTTATACACTGTAACTCTGATTATTTATTCGAGAACAGTAAATAAAACGCGTAGGAGACGAGTTGAAATTAAAAGAGGAATAATATTAATCGGGCGAAATAGAAACCATAACTTCAGAGAATACTGACATGGGCGAATAGAAATGCTAAGTCAATTAGAGCACTAAGGCAGCAGGTATTTTTTAGAGTTCCGTAGTCAACTACGAACCCTTAATAGTTTCGCCAGGCCCGTCCGTCCGTCCGCCGCTTAGCTCAAAGACTAGTACTACAAAATTGTTATTTAGTATAGGTTATTTAGTATTTATTTATAGCGTCAACAAAACGGTAGAATAATATCTTGAAAAAGATTTTTTGGAGATTAGATTTTAGATTCTTCTTAACCTCCCCTACCCGTAATGTGGGAATATTTTATTGTTCTTGTCTACCCCCTAGTGTGGTGTATCGTTGGATAGGTAATCAAAAAATATTGTAGGTATGGTAAAACCATTTTCGATTTAGTGGTCCATTAGAAAAATATTAAGCTTTTGAAATGATAATTTTTGTTACAGCCAAGTGTCTTCAACTAAACGGTCAACTTTGGAGATGTTAAGAAAAGTCATGCTAGTAGCATATAATTATATAATAAAATCAAAAGGAAAACTATCACAGTTAAATAACCTTAACAAAATAACGAATTATAGACGACCAACTCATTTGTAAATCAAACTCTACTCCAAACACAATATTGTTTGGAGTAGAGTTTGATTTACAAATTGTATTTAAATCGCGAAATCAATCAATATGTTCATAATACCAAACAAGTGCAACTACGAAATCCTACCATGTGCGTGCCCGCCACGCACTTGGCCAATTATTTTTTATAGCTAAATAAGGTTTGTATTTTTGCTCATACTCTTTCGTCATATTTAATATTTTTTATTCCTTCCATCAGAAATGTATTTATTGTATGCGTTCGTTTACACATATATTATACATCAAAAGCAGCGTGTCAAGAATTTTAAGGAGCTATTGTACCAAAAGGTGGACTGACTGGTGGTGGTACAGGAGCAAGATAGGAGCGGGAACGTGACGGGAGAAGGGCGGGAGCGGTTCAGCAGCGAGATGGGAGTGGGACGAGACTTCTACCGCGTACGAAGTCGCGGGGAACTGGGGCCCAATTCAGTTATTCAAGACCGCTCCATAGCCGAACCATATGTGGAGCGTTTACCGTCAGCCGCTATAGTTTTTTTGATTTAGACACTTTTATGTCATACAATTGACACATTAGATGAAACGTAACACGTACTTCGCTCGTTATTAAATCAAAAAAAGATAGCAGCCGACAGAAATTGCTTCGCACAAGGTTCAGTTACGGATCGGTTTTGAATAACTGAATTGCCCCCCTGGTCTTGTAATAAATTGAACGAAATTGTGATAATCAAGAGCTAAGCCGACCAAAGATAAGGGTTTACATTAGGCGTGGCTTTACAGAACGCACGTCAGTACGGACTGATAATAAGGATGATGACGTAACCACATAATACTTGATTTCTTTACACGGTATAGTGTTTTGAACCTGATCTATCCGTGGCAAAATTAACTGAATGACAGTTAACCGAGCAAGCGAAGCGTTGCATTTCTTAAAAGTAGGTATAGTTATTGCCATCTCGAAATACTACATTATCGATGATATAGGTACCTACAAACTTTTCGGAATGTTTTTTTTTTAAATACTATATAGGTTTGCGCTTGACCGCCAACTCACCTGATGTTAAGCGATGTTGCGGTCAACGATGGAGAGCGCTTACCTAGAAGAAACCGATTCACTCGCGATTTAAAGACACCCAGATTGTATCCATCAGGGAAAATCCACTCAGGAAGCGTATTCCACACTTTAGCGGTACGTATGTTTAAACTGCGAGGTATAATTCGAGGCTAACTTATATTATATAGTAGACTAGCTGCGCCTCACGGTATCGCTCGCGCAATGATGAAAAACGGTGATGATAATGATAAAATATAACCTATTTCCTTATCCAGGTCCTAAAGAATCTCTGTGCCAAATTTCATATCGATTGATTCAGCTGTTTAGCCGTGAAACCTCTTCACGGCTAAACAGCTGAACAAACAGGCATAGATTCAGACGACAGAGTTACTTTTATAATAATAAAGTTAGTATTTTGCCGATTCAGTTTACGGTCTACCTATTCTCCTATTCATAGAATTATTTGCGTATGCTATCCTTCAGGGATACGAACCCGACTGTATTTCTATCATGTTTCATTTCGTACTCCATTGTGATCGGGCATATTCCTCTCCTTATCCAATCCGAATGTCCTATCCAAATTGGATTCAGTAACCACAATATTAAGTAATATGTCTGTATTACGGGACACTTTTACAAATTCTATAGACGGATTTGTTTGACTGAACAAATATGTTTTTCCAAGAGATAAGATTGTATTTTAGGAAAATCTGGACTTTATGTACCTACTAGCTAACGCCTGCCTGCGCCTTAGTTGGTAGACATCAAGCTTATCTAGAAATAATAATTTATCTTTAACTCATCCAAAAATAATATTAAGTATTTAGTTTCAATTCAAGACGTTGGTCTCACGATATTGTAGATTCATATTTTTTTTGACGTGACAACGTCTAATAAATCGGTGTACGCCGGCTGCACGCACGAAAAAGTATGACTCATTGTCCCGTTACGTCATTTCATCTATATAAGATAGGAGGAACCTATTCACTCGTAATGTGAAGACATACGTCTCTATTTCATCTTCTTTTTAACCCCCAACTCAAAAGGAGAGATGTTATGTTTGCCGTGTGTATCTGTGTACACAATTATGTGTCTGTTTGTGGATTAATAGATCTCAAATGGACAATTTAAATCTATGTATTTTTATTGTGTAAAACTATCTTTCATCTAAATCGATTCAGCCGTCTTTTTTTTAAGTCGGGGGTTTTAGATTTTCTGAACTTGCAGATATAGAGTCACTTTCGTTTTAGTAAAGTTAGTATGGTAAACTATGAAGGAGGTTAACACATAAACTTAACTTTGACAGCTTAGTTAAAACTCAACAAGTATCTGTATTAAAAGAAAAAGCAATATACCCTACTGCAGAAAAGAGGCTTTTTCTAACTTACGATTTCGTTACGCCTGATACGCTGTTGAGTGTACTTTTTTGTGATACAGTATGCGTAAAATCGCTGTAAAAGATTATAAATGCGCATTAATTAAAATAACTCTAGTAAAATCACTTGATTATTTCGAAAAAGTACGTAGGAGGTTACGAAATTGGTGCTAGAGTGCTACATAGTTAATGCGAGAGATGTATTATTATTAAATTATTACAAAAAATATAGCCTTTGACACTCAGGGAGTGTAGACGAGTCTAAGGGCACTTTTCAGATCAAAATGCTGTTTAGGCTGTAGGCGATCATATAGAAACATACACACATGCACTCGAAAAACATAACCCTCCTTACGCAGTCGGGTAAAAACGATGCTGATCAAACCGCGGTAACAGTTAGTATAATAATAAAAATAAAGAATACAATCTCCTGATTCTCCTGGTTAATTACCTACAGAACTCTTATTCAGTGCAAAAACTAAGGGTGACCGGACAATAGGCGGTAAATTAGCACCGCCTGCAAGATATTCGGTTAGTTTCACAGACATAGTAGATGAAGCATGCGACTTCATTTATATGAAAACCTTGCGTGCCACATTTTTGGTATCGGCTGTGACGTCACACAAACGATTTTGTGATGGAATGTTCCATCCGCGCGAAACCAAAATTAACCCAATGCATCCCTTCTATATGCTTGTAATGCGCGCTTGGACGCTAGTACCTAGTTGATAAAATATCGAATCGGAAGCATAAAAAAAACGTAGGTAACGTAACGAACTGTGATTTTTTTATCTTACTGTTGACACGCTAGGTACATACACTTGGGGTATCTATAGAAGTCTATGGTTAGTTTATACTGAAGGCCTCATCAGGCCCCACCGCCGGTACAGAAACGCGGACCCGAATTGATTCCGGGGCGGTTACAGTAGCTTACTTACGAGAAATAAAAATAAAAAATGAGGCTGTAACGCTTAACGAGATAGTGTGATAGCTGTACCTTATTTTAGTCCTGTTTTAGCCACCCCTTATATTAGCTATCCCTTACGAGCCAGACCAGTAGAAAGTCTCATTAAAATGTCAAACATCCATAGCCAACAATTTCGGTCCACGTTTTTCATACCCACAGGAATTGGATTCTTTGTCGCCATCTCTGTTTCCTGAGAGATACAATTTCGGAATTTTCAAGGCTATCAGTTAATATATATCTTCTGGATCGACGAGCTCCATCCTAGGCCACACTGTCGCTTAATATTAGGCGTGTTGGTGGTCAACCATATACCAAAATAATGTAAATAAAAACCTAATGTAAAAAACTAAATGTATGTCAAAAAGAAATTGTGTTCCCATAACAATGTATATTTAACAATACATAATTTCTAAATCTGACTAAGGCCACGGATCCCGGTGTCTGTGGAGCTAAAAAAATACGATTTAAAAATACAGGTTAAAAACCTAGTTTTTCTGGTTCTGGATAAAATGTAGCCTATGTATCCAGGGTATAATCTACCTACCCGCGGTTTCACTCGCGTAGTGATGAAAACCGGCGATGATGATGATGGTGAGAAGTAGCCTATGTTCGTCTGCTCTATATCTATAAAAGGCGATGTCGAAAGCGACTGTTAGATAGACAACATGCAGCCTACACTACTGCTCCTAGTTAGAGACATGAGATTTGGAAGGTGCTTTCTTTATGAAGTCCAAATATCCACCAAAATAAGACTACACGATCTATTTATTTTTTTATCTGATCCTGGGTAAAATCGAAGAATGCAGCTAGTATTTTTTTCATTCGAAATTAGGCTTGCTCGTGACCGCTCACTCACCTGATCTTAAGAGACTGTTAGTCTACTATGGCGAGCTCTTGCCTAGAAGGAATATATTGCCTTTATATTATTCATGGTCTTGCCTGACCTAACATGCAGTGTTACAAATGTCACCTCAAAATTAAGTATAAATATATCCACAACGCACAATATACTCAAGATCATTCTATTGAAGATTATTACAATGAATAACCTAAAGATATCATGCTAACTTATATTATAAAAGCGTAAGCGACTGTCCGGCTGTTTGTTACCTTTTCACAGCCTAACAGCCAAAGCAAGTTTTATGATATTTGTTACAGAAATAGCTGAGAACTCGAAGACAGACAAAGTCATCATCATCACCATCGTTTTGCATCACTAGGCAGGCAAAACTGCAGGGCACAGCTCATTACAGCTGCACTTATGATGTACATGGCAAACTATTGTTTATATTCTATGAAGGGTATCTGTCAATTGTTGATTAGATATGTCGATCTCTATTGAATCTCTTGATTAGATAAATGTACAATTATTTATTAACTTTTAAGGCCGTCACAGACATAGCAATAATATATATTAATATATTTTATAGCTAAACATGTTACCATATATTTTCTATACAAATTTTAGAGTGACCGCACACGCAGCTATAATATATATTTCTATGATGTTACCAAACTATACTGTAATTTATATTATGGCATATTTTTATATTATTGCATATTAATATAAATTATGGTATAGCAAGACATATTTTGAATATACAGCATGTTTCAAGAGAGTTTTGGCGGGAACGTCATCGAAACATATTGTTGCTTTGTTTTATTTTCCTACACTTGTGTTATTTTGAATATTAATGTGATAAAAATGGTGGTGTTTTATTCATTAAGTGTTCGATCAAGTACATGAGTGTGGGCAAGTGAAATGAAGTAGTGAAACGTGTCATTTTACATTGTCGACAAAACTTCATAGAAGCTTCTAGTAAAGTCGCCACCACTTTACTGAAGCGGGACTCGACTTATAAATTGATTTTATACGTGACTTAAATTGTGACTAGTTTTTGTGCTTGAGCCACAGGCAGGGCAAAAACATCTCTAAAGCAACATCAGAACCGTCATCTGAAGAACTGTCAATTAAATCCAATAACAATGCACTTGTTGAATTCATAATTACTGTGTTTTAAAATCACCCTATATTACAATACACGTGCAAATGCTAGGCCGACCATCAATGAAATGAAGTCAAAATATATATTATAGCATCATCTCCGTCACAGTCAAAGTAAATTTATTTCCGTGTGTGGTAGCTTGCTATAATATATATTATAGTACGGTATATTAATATAAATTATAGCTATGTCTGTGACGGCCTTCAAGTGCTTATCAAAATATACCTTTTTTAAACTCCAATGCAAAACAAGAGGTGTTACATTTGATGTGTGTGTCTGTTTGTGGCATTGTAGCTCCCAAATGAATAAACCAATTTTAATCAAGTTTTTTTGTTGTTTGTACGAGAATTTGATTGTGAATGTTCTTAGCTACTTAAGTTTCAAAACAATCTGTTCACCCTTTTTTATGCTGGCGATTTATTAAGAGAGTATAGTTGATGCTGCACCTTTTGACAGTAAATTACACATTTCTTACAACAGGAGCAAAAGGAATTTTCTAGATATAATTTGATTTTGATCATTCTTTTCCTGTATGTTAGAACCTGTTTGAAATATCCAACAAACGTAGTTAAAGGGTTAAAGGTTTTCAAGCCCAACCAACATTTTTAGACAAATAAATCCAATCCAACATAAGAGGAATGGGCTTTTAAAACTTAAGCTATTTTGTCTGAAATATTCAACACAGAAGATGACGCATCTAAGGTTTGTTTATTTTTTATATAAAAAAAAATCATCAAAATCTGATGATGGTCACGGGTAGACAACAGTTTTCTCATATTTGTATGGAAGAGCATACCACAACTTGGTACATAGCAATTAAGAGTTTATGACATTGACAGAGTAGTAAAATTAAAAATTATTATTTATTAAGGAAAAAAAGATTCATCATCAACTCTCATCAACTCTCACTGCAAGTGCAAATTGAATGATGTTAGTCATGACTAATATTAGAAATTATTACTCATAGTGAAACTAATAGTGACAAATATTATGAGATAACTGATAAAATGTATTGTACACTTGTTTTGTTTTATAATTGTTATTAACAAAGATAGATATATAGATATAAGACTATAAGAATATAAACCCAACTAGCAATAAAGAAATAGTAAAGCATAGATGTGTAAAATTTCACAGATAAATATCATTCTAACACCAAATAACTCGTACTGTAAAATCTGACAAACTGTTATCAGAAACAGCATTACTCACTTGTGGGCAACTTGATGATTAAATAAATGATACTTTTTAGTATTATGCTTTACAGCATATCATAAAAATACATAATATCGCAGCATATGGTCAGTTTCCTGTTCATAACATCCACTGTGTTTGATGCAGTAAAGCCTTTGAAGTGTAGTTTGAGTGAGAAACTTAAAAAATATGTACAGAGCTTAGTTCAAGAGCAATAATGTAAGTTTCATGTAAGTTTTAATGAAGTGTAAATAGTGAATACTTACACAACCATCCCGTAGGCACCTTCCCCGATGTACTGGAGGTTTGTGTAGCGAGGCCCCACCTCAAACACTTGTCCTCGGATGATCTCCGCGTTGGGGTTCGTGCTCACCGCACTCGCTGCTTCAGCCATCGCGCCGCACCACTTCACCACTTAATCACACGAATGTTACGGCGGGTCCCGCGCTCTGTCCATACAAAGCACGCAAGCGGTACTCCGAACGACTGTCGGTAACGAATCACATCAATAACCAAAACAAATGACCATCCGACCTACATTATCCACAGAACGGTCGTACACTGTCACTGGCTTATCATTCTTGTTTATTTTGTTCGATTTCTTATACACTCCCGCATAGACGCAACACCGTTACAAAAATGATCTTGATTTTTTTCGTACCTCGTTATCTCCTCACCTCACTCCATTCTGCTTTTGTCTGTCAACTGTCAACTTATATGTCATTTTGTAAGACGAGACGTCACATTGGACACACAGAGGGCTGTTTTCAATTACAATTATGAGTAAAAATGTAATTATTAAAAATGTATAAGTGAATATCAATAAATAAGTTAAGTTTTACATAGATACTTATAAAACTACATTACAATTATTGTCCCAGTTCTTCTCTATATAAACCGGTAAAATCGGTAAAAACTATTTGAATGAGACTCAGAGACATTACTAAAAAAATGACTTTGGCATTGACATAGATACAAAACAAAACAACGTTGTGAGTTTGATATTTGATAGTTGTGACGTTTGGTGTCAATGGATGCCTGAAAGGAATAGGAGTTCATGAAAATTTTCTAAAATCTGAATTAAATGACAATTAGAAGTCTATGCACATGATTTTCATTCGAAACAGTGCTAGGCAAAGTGGTATAGTTTTAATTAATCATGCTGTTTTAATGGCGCTAAAATTTTAGCCGTGTACGCTTGAGTTGTGACCTCGTCGCTTGAAATCGAAGGACTATCGTGCATTTTATTAGGTATGTCGGTTTGGTCAGCAAGTACAGTTGGGAATAATTATCACTGCGCATTACCAGGCAGTCGATACGAGTCCTCTTATACCTGGGGTCCAAAATTGAGCAAGGTATGATATAACTTACTGCATTGCTTGCGATAATCGCAGTTTGTTTTGTCCTTCCTAATAACTAATTTACAAATTGCTACCGTTCAGTCGCTTGCCTACAGTTATTGTTTTGTGCTGCTCGTGCCGACACTTTATCAGTAACTGTTCGTTTGTAAATCGAGATTTTATTTTTTATTTTTATTATAATTATTATCTTGTGTTGCTCACTATCATATTAAGTTATATTTTTTTTTTAATATTTTGATTTAATTTGATAAACCGATTAAAGTTGTTTTATTCAATTTTAAAATACAGTGCAAAGTACTTCAATGATATCATTTAAATAAACATACTGTTAGTAAATTATATTTTTTTATGTATTATTTTTTAATTGGCTGAGTAGGTTGTAGTGGTAGTTATTTGGTGTAGATAGATGTTCATTTTTGTTACTCATATATTATTTTTCTCTTAAGGATTTGACGGCAGTACTGTAGCAAACCTGTATCTTTGGTATTATTCAGCACCTGGACAATACGAGTGAGTGAATGGTATTTGGTGTTGGGACTAAATGGCTTTGTTTAATGCTACAATATCTGTGGCTACATCATTGTGTAAATAAAGTTTCCAACTCTTTCTTCTTGGGTGTGAGCCATGTTTATGCTTCCAGTAGTGTGAAGTATTTAGATTATATTTGTAAATGATACAAGTTGACATGTTTCAGTGCAATTAATTTCAACATTTCTCATAAATTTTCTTAATGCATTTGGGGGCTTAAGAAATATGTTGAGTGCATAATTGTTGTTAATTTCACACATTTCTTTCATACAACATGACAAAATAAAAGCTGTATAACTATTCATGACTCACATAAAAATATTTCATAAAAATAGTTAAAATAGAATCAGATTGTCAAGCTTTGTTTAGTTTAGGACTAGATAGTGCTGTTTGAAAATATATCCACCTAATATATATATTTATTTTAGATTCAAGAGACATTTAAAACTAGAAATAAATTTCTCATTTTTATTAACACATATTTAGAAATGCATAATGATAATTTTGGGAATTACACTTATCTGTAAAATCATCTATAAATAAATATAAACTATGAATTTCCTACACAAGTGATAAGTTATTTGATAATGTGGTCATTCTGTCATAATCACTAGCAGATAGTTTCCGACGTTGCAACAGTGTGGTAAAACTGTCATATCCATTATTAGCTATTGTGCATTGTTGCATATGCCTGATCAAGGCATGTAAATCGCGATTATTTTTGTTTTTTTATTTTTACTACCTATATTCTCTATTTAATCTTTAAATTCTTTATTTTCATCAGACTATAGAGGAGTGAAAAGGAAGGACTAAGATATCAGGATGTATACTAGGGTCTCCCAACATTATTTTGGTTGTTTGAATAACTTCTAAACTACTCATTATAATTTGACAAGTGAGATGTTGTTAGAATTGTCTTAATTGTCCTCTGGTTATAGCTGAAGTGTATATTAATTCATTATTAGGGCTTAAATCACTATCACTATCATATGACAACATTAAAAATCCAATAATGCAGATTTTATAACCTAATATCTATGTTGTTAACTATCTGGGGGCACGGCCGTGCACCCGCCATGTGAGCCAGCGGGTACGGCCGGGACTATCTTTTCTCGAACACATTCGTCGGATTTTTAGACCCTCATAGCTTCGGCCTCGATAACACTAGAGGGTTCAAATTTTCAGGATCAAGTGTGGTCCACGGTCTAATAAAATGTTAATAGTTTCATGTACCTAGCTTTTATACTTTCGATTTTATTAATACCTAAAATACGCCGATTTGGCACAAATTAATTGATGATCATAAAAAAGATAAAGTACTTGCTGAAGTCTTAGAAAGCTGAAATTTGGTATGTAGGCTACAATTTGCACACAAACAACAGAAAAATTGAGATATTTGTAACTTTCACCCTCCAACCCCTATTTGGGGTTATTTGGGGTTATCCCGTTCTCGTCATCAATATTCCAGGGTACTTCCTGAAGTAGTAGAAAGCTGAAATTTGGTATGCAAACTACGATTGGTACATAAACAACAGAAAAATTATGATATTTGTATTTTTCACCCTCTACCCTTATTTGGGGGCTATTACGTTATTCTCATCAATAATTAATATAAGGTACTTCCTGAAGTCTTAGAAAGCTGAAATTTGGTGTGTAAGCTAATATTTACATATGAACCACGAAAAAATTAAGATATTATTACTTTTCACCCTCCAACCCTTTATTTGTGGGAGCACACCCCCTGAGTGTAATCAAAAAGATAGGGTACTTCCTGAAGTTTCAGAAAGCTGAAATTTGGTATGCAAACTACGATTGGTACATAAACAACAGAAAAATTACGATATTTGTATTTTTCACCCTCCAACCCTTTTAAAGTGTGATCTTGTGTGTGTGTCTATATTTCTGTAACACAACATAACTTCGTTAAGGATAATACTAGAGAGCCCAAATTTTCAGGATAAAAAGTAGACAGTACATTTATAAAACATACAAAGTTTCATTTATTTAGCTTTTGTACTTTAGATATGATTCACATCTAAAATACGACAATTTTACCACTCAGTGAGGATCGTTTATCTAATTAGTTTCAAAAGGCGATACTAGATGGCGTGCGCCTCAAGTTAGCACACGGTATTATTTCTCGCGCTCTGTCGCAAATCAATTTTGAATGTCGACACACTGAGGCACCTATGTATTCCGTATTTACGGTTGGTCTGTGTTGTGTATTCGTTCGTTCTGATTTGGTTCTCGTTTATGATAACGGTTTGTTTGGTATAAGGATAAATATTATCGTTTTCGTTCGTTGTTTCATGTTTGTTTAGTAAATATGGGTTTGTAATTTTGTATTATATATATATACATTAGGTTGTATGTTGTATATATATACATTATTCGACTTTAATTGATGACTTGGTTTGTTTTAGGTAGTACTTACTTGGGCTTAGGGACTTATTTACACAGAAAATTATAATACTTTCAACCGAGAGCTTATTTAGAAGATTGGTTTCGGGACCGATCTTGTTAGAGATATAAGTTATAAGTTAACGGTTATAGACTACCACCACAAAAAAAATACAAAATATCTGAGGAAAAATTTCGCACTAAATCCATTTAAATCGCAAAATCAATCAATATGTTCACAATATCAAACAAGTAGTTCTATTCTAAGTCCATATAGGGTGAACTGCAATTATGAAACGCTACCCTGAACGCTACTCGACATGCACTTGGCCAATAAATTTTTAATCGGATAAAAATATATTTAAATACCTACTATTTTAATTTACAAACTACTAACTAAAAAAATCGGTAGCAAGTAAAAGTAAGGAAAATCAAAACGTTGGTATTGGCAACACAAACAAAATGGACGATTCTTTCTCTACGATGATCAAAGACCGAACAATTTATTAAATAAATACGTAAGATAATGTCAATTGTGCTACTTACACGTGAAATGTTATCCCATCGTGTTTTTTTTTCACCCCAGCAGTATTTTTACACGTAGGAACGACACATGACGGCATATTTGAATTAAATTTAACACCAACAAAGCTTGCCACTCGTTAAGACGTTCATAGAGCAACTGATCGCGCGCGCTTCAAACTACTCTATATATGAGTAGTTTCTGTCGCTTCAGTTCTAAGCATGTTCACGGTTTCTGTATTTTTCTATATTCTAAGAATATACATTAGGTTTGTATGTTGTATTTATATACATTATTCGACTTTAATTGATGACTTGGTTTGTTTTAGGTAGTACTTACTTAGGCTTAGGGACTTATTTACACAGAAAATTATAATACTTTCAACCGAGAGCTTATTTAGAAGCTTGGTTTCGGGACCGATCTTGTTAGAGAAGGGGTATTAGGTTATAGGTTAAGAATGTAAGTTATTGAATAATAGTCTGGATACAAGAATAAATCTAAAGTTGGTTTTGTGGACGTATTCCTATAAAAAGGAACAATATGAGTAACGAAACAATTTCTTTGGGAGAAGGGCTAGGGCCCTATCGTCTATACTACAGTTCATAGTATGCCTGGAAATGGTTCATGCCTTTTCCATTCATTGACATTTACTCAATCTATAGAAGACCGTATTTGATGTGGCGTTGCAAGTTAAGGTGTGCTATTGTTCGTTATGTTGTAGAATATTGAGACAATTTGCAACTTTATACTTGTGCTGAAGAGTGTATCTGGAAACCGACTCTTATTCACGCGCTATAGTATAGCGCCACATCAGAATTGAAGGTTACAGCAGCTATCATCTATTTTAAGTAATAAGTCAACAAGAAAAACAGGCTATGACAGAGAGTTTACTGCTAAAGAAATGATAACAGATGCACAGGGAAATACATTCCGTTAAAACAAAACGTTGCAGAAATTACAGGGTCCTTTACAAAAAGAAATTAAATCCCACCAAAAACATTTCATGTAAAATTGGTTGCCATGTGTCGCATTGTCATGCCACTTTCACTGACAAAAATATATCAGATGAGATCTGTCTGAATCTGAAGAGCCAAGCCGCTAACTCTACAAAATCTAAGGCTACAATACTTATCTCTGTAAACCTTAAATCTTGGTCAAAAAGCATGGCTTGGTCGTTTCACTTTCATGGAACTATTACATTACTATTCCAATTATACAACATTCAAGAGCAGAACTTTTAGTTTCTTTTTCTTCCTTGTCCATGTACGACATGTTATGCGACATAAATGTTTGTAACTGACCGTCGGAAAACGGCCAAGCCATGCTTTGTTACCAAGATTGAAGGCTTACAGAGATAAGTATTGTAGCCTTAGATTTTGTAGAGTTAGCGGCTTGGCTCTTCAGATTCAGTCAGATCTCATCTGATATCTTTTTGTCAGTGAAAGTGGCATGACAATGCGACACATGGCAACCAATTTTACATGAAATGTTTTTGGTGGGATTATATATACACATTCATTCTTTGTTCTCTAAAGTTTCATTACAGATTCAAACTTAAGAACAAAACAAAGTCATTTCAATTATATTAAAAAAAAAACATCATCATCTTCAGTTTTACATAAAAAAATGTATTGTGTTCAACATTCTTTTTAAGTCAGTGATCTTAGACATGACCTTGTAACTTTGTTTGTCCAATATTTAAATAGATGCTGCCAAATGTTCAACTCATGTGTTGATTACAGCACACATGCTAATCTGTTGAGATGATTACATACAACAATGTGTGTGAACTGTTTGTTGAGCTGTGAAGTTATCAAGAAACTTGATAAATAATTCTAAGTTAATATGAAAAGGTGATAGGTACTGCTTATTTACATTATTCATTACCATTCAAGAAGAGTGAGAATTTGAGGTATGACTTTGATGGCTACTTTTAACAATTTGGGTATTTAATATTCTTTTAGTTACCTTTTCTAAAATAAAATATAATCTGAAATAACATATATCTGAACTACAACCTTGGAATTTTTAAGGCTAGAGTGAATAGATATATTCTTGATCCACGTGCTCCATCCTCGGCCACACTGTCGCTTAATATCAGGTGAGTTGGTGGCCAATCGTAGATATATCTTATGTTAAAAAAAAACATGATAACATTTTTTGTGTTATTATTATAATTATAGCTTTACTGATTTTGATGTGTGTGGTGTTATCAGATTTGTCTGGACCACCTGATTCTCTTTGGCTATATTTTTCAAAGTTCTAATCTGTCACTTGTAGAAAAGGAAAAATCTTACTTTTTTAACCTTTATAAAATTGATCATTTTAGTGACAATTGATTGATAAAAAAAAGATGCAATCAAAAACAGTTTATAAATTTTGTTTTTTACATTCAGTTGGATTTTTCTTTATAAATCAATTGTACTCGTAATTTATCTATACTAGCTATTCTATAACATATTCATGTTAAATGTATCTTTTGATCTAACATGGGTTCATATTAACTATGCATTGTTATTATTGCTTACATCCAAAATGTGGTTCATGAATATTTTATTGCAACATCAACATTGCCCTAGAATATCTGCAGAGTCACAATCTCTGAATAAAAACAACAAAGAATTGCCTGAGTGGTGTTATACATAACTTATATCGTCAAAATAATAATCATTAAAAAATTTAATTTTCGTTGTTAATAATCTTTTTTTTTTTTTACATTGAATATCATTGTATAATACTTGTATATACCAAATAATTTTAATTACCTACCTATTCAATTTTGCATGACCACAGTGGTTGTTAATAGATGGATATGGATTGATAGTTGAAATAAAAACCATATACGCAAATCCATAATATTTTGCTGCAGAAAGAAAAATAAAATTTCTCGGTTTTCGTAAAAAAAGATACAGCCGAATATGTCGTAAAAATCGCACATTTCGACACTCACCACGGAATCAAAACCTATGGGGTACTTCCCGTTGACCTAGAACTATGAAATTTGGCAAGAAGCGTTGTGTAGAGTACAAAAAAAGCATATAGGAAAAAATCCGAAAACTGGACATTTTTAATTTAATCACAAAAAAATGGGTCATTATGCAAGGAATGAGGGTCCAAATTTTTAAGTGAATTGACTGTGTCATGTGGGGTGTCATATGAAAGAGCTTCATTAACAGAAGCTAAAACAGGTTTTTAAATGTTATTACGATGTATGTTTTTCGTTTTATGAAGGAAAATATAAAAAAAATATACGATTTCCCCCTTTTATTTACTAGTTTGTACGGAACCCTCGGTGGGCGAGTCTGACTCGCACTTGTCCGGTTTTTTTTTGTTTGAAAGAGAATTTCATTGAGCGCGTTCGTAGGTATGTTTCATTAAACTTGGTTCGGCCGTTATATTTGTCGGGGGTTTTTGAGTTTTCTAAAGTGATACTTGTAACTCTTGTATTATTTTTTATAATGTTTTTTTCGCCTACTGTGTTAGACAGACGGACTGTTGACGAAACGACCCGCGGGGGCCGGCAGAATTATTAAAACAGAAGGCGCGCTATAAAAGAATGAAGATTATTTTGCGCTACAAAAGAATTAAGATTTTTTTTTATTTTTAAATTAATTCAATGTGTCACATTTGCCAATCGGCCCACAGCTCAATTTTTTACACTATTGTTGATCTATATTGTAGCTCAATGTAAACCAAACAATGGTATTAGTTATTGGTGTAATAAAGTACACTGTAAATATTCTGTTGGTTAATGGAGTGTTGTTGTTTTGTATAAGGTAGAACCTATGATCGTCTAATCTAAGCATTTTTAATATTTTAAATAGACTCCAAAATGGGGGATTTCAATTTAACTGTGGTTATCTATAATCAAATATGAACCTTTATAGTTTCGCCATGTCCGTTGAGTGTGTCCGTCAAAAATTTGTTCAACTATTAGTTCGAGACATCTGTAATTTGATGTAAGTTTATGTTAACTACGCTGACATAGTGGTAAAATAAAAATCTTGAAAAAAATATTTTGCGTACTTGCACATTACGCGGGAATGATTTTTTCTTTTTCGCTACCGCATCGTGTGAAACCCCACAACGTTACCACGATAGGATAGATCATCTATCCTATCGTGGTAACGTTGTGGGGTTTCATCTATCATAGATGAATAGCTCAGGTGTATGGAAACCATTTTTCAAGTAGGGGTCCCATTTGCGATATGTTAAGCTTTAAAGTGATAATTTCTGTTTGCTAGGGTCCTTATTGAAAATTACTCAAAATTTAGCAATGCTTAACATATTTTGTCAACTTCTCGCTGACACGTAATGACACTTGCGGAAGTAAGACGAGAATTTGAAACGTTTTTCGGTAAAGCCGTAAATATCTGTCCCGTTAAAAACCATAGTTTATGGTAAAAAATCTAAAATATTGCTGACAAAAAAGTTACTTTTTAGCCCTATCCTAAATCATACTAGCACTGGACAAAAAGATCTCTACACATTTTGATTCTTATACACACTATTTTTGATACTTAAAATTAATGTTTCAATGCTTGTTCTTCAACACATTGATAACAAATATTAATTAGAGTCTGGATATGCCAATTTAATTATTTCTTATTTCATTAATACATATGTTTCTGTGCAAATTAACCCTCTATTTCAAGCGACATAAGCTACATTTTGAAACATATAAGTTGTTTTCATTATCGCTTTCTCTGCGTTACTTATTATGCTAACGATGTATCACAAGCCTTGTCTATTCGTGTTTATTTTGTGTGTGTGTGTGTGTACCCCATTGTCGTCGCAAGGGCGTACTATAGAGGTGGTCTCAGAACATTTTAGTAGTTTTTTTTTTAAACTAAGTTTTCAGCCGTGTTTTTTTGTCGGGGGTTTTTGAGTTTTCTAAACGTATACTTGTACCTCTCGAGTACCTACCTAAGCTATATTTGTGATAATTATATTTAAAACAAAATGTTATATTTCGTAGTATGTAGGCTGGCTAACTATTCTAAATGACCGCATTATTTGTAGTATATAATCACGCAATAGTTTATAATTACGATTATCTTTATATTATCGCGCCAATAGATTTATCGATACTATTCCTTATTACTTACGTAAGTCTAAACCGCTGAAATAACAAAAATTGAATCGATTGATCTGTAAGATTCAAAGCTTTGCCTTGGTGACTGATTGTAGTGATTGTACCAAAACTTCCGTGAGTATTCATTTGAACCATAAAAAACTCACGATATTAATCGAGGTGTGGTGCATGTGTAATTGTGTACCCTGAGGATGGAACTCTGACAGTCCCTTAAACGGTCGAAAAACGTCACTCTTTCATCCGATTGATATCGTGAGTTTTGTCCAGTTTAATATGTAATATTGGTGAGTGATTGACAGGAGTGACAGGCTATTTAACATACTGCCTAAATAAAGAGCTGCGCCCGAAATGAGGATACATGTGAAATAGTATTCACTAAAGAAAAGTGGATTAGTGATTATTATCAATAATCCACTTCATCATCAGTAGTTTTTATTTTAAAATGTCATTCTATGAGATATAATACGGGTCACTCACGTCTGTTCTGTGTGAAAATGTCGTATAAAAAAACCGTTGGTCATAAATGAAATTATTGTAGGGTGTATTCATTGTGACGTACAAATTAAAAGAAATGTGGAGCGTGGGTAAAGCCACGGGCGGGACTCATGCTTATGATATTTGTCCAGGCGTGCGCGATGTCCGGCGAGGCCCCGATCCAGTCGGCAGACGGGCTGCACACGCCCGCCTACCTCTCCTGGCGCAAGTTGCAGCTCAGCCGCGCCAAGCTGAAGGCCTCCAGCAAGACTTCCGCGCTGCTCTCAGGATTCGCCATGGTAAGATCTCGAACTATATCGCGGGTGAGACAGTATTCACAACTTGTCGGATTCGGAAACTATATCTCCACCTTAGAATATAGAAAAATACAGAAGGCGCGTCCAGATGCAGTTACAAAATCCGTGCTGTGTCCAAAAACAAAAGAATCGTCCCGCACCCTTCTCACCTCTCACCCGCATAATGTTGCTAGTGTAGGCATTATTTACCCGTTGCTGTGGTAAATCGTGGAGATAAAAATATATTAAAATAAAATATTTACTTTCTTAAACGGATATCATTATTTTTATAACTGTTCTCTTGACTTACTATTCGGATTAATCGGTCAAATAAATTATTTTGTGTTTGTATCTTATTACGTTAGCTTAAAAGGTTAGGCATTATTTTAACCTGCTAAGTAGTTTTGGGGGGTTCTAAGAAATCCTGGCCATTATCAAAAATCCTTCCAGGCTTCAATCATTTTTATAAAAAAAAAGTTTCGCGCTCGATTCGCTCGCGCATGATTGTTTCATATTGATATATATTTGTATTGATCATTAAAGTGCTGTGAACTTTCTAATACGAGCAAATAATTAACTAAAAATAGATAGCCACTAACCAAATTTTTTTGGGTTCACTAATACGAAAAACAAAGCATAACGAGCGCGAAAATTGTAGTAGTGTTTGTGCAAAAAAACCATAAGCTATGCCCAAGTCTATTGCTGAACCCCCCCCCCCCCCCCCCCCCCCCTGAAATGAATTCCTGGCTACGGCCCTGGTAGGCTTTATAAGTTAACGGTTATAGACTACCACCACAAAAAAAAAATACAAAATATCTGAGGAAAAATTTCGCACTAAATCCATTTAAATCGCAAAATCAATCAATATGTTCACAATATCAAACGTTCTATTCTAAGTCCATATAGGGTGAACTGCAATTATGAAACGCTACCCTGAACGCTACTCGACATGCACATGATAATGACGGTGATAAGTAGCTTATGTCCGTCTCCAGGTCCAAAGCTATCTCTATACTAATTTTCATAACGATCGGTTCAGCCGTTTGAGCGTGTAAAGGTAACAAAATTAACTTTTATAATATCATTATGAAATTGTGTCAAATGTACTTAAAAACATCAGTACATTCATTTAAATAACAATATACTTAGTTGTCTTTTATGTTGTCACAAATCTTATTTTTACTAGTCTAAAGTATGTATTTAAAAGAACTATACGAGTACTACATGTCCCCGCGGTGTCACCTGCGTAGTGATGAAAAACGGTGATGATGGTGATACAATATAAGCTATGTCCTTTTCCAGATCCTAAAGAATCTCTATGCCAAATTTCATAACGATTGGTTCAGCCGTTTAGCCATGAAGAGGTAATATTTTTTATATAAGATAGATCTACGATTGACCACCAACTCGCCTGATGTTAAGCGACGGTGTGGCCGAGGATGGAGCTCGTCGATCTAGAAGATATCTATTCACTCTAGCATTGAAAATTCCAAGATTGTAGGTCTCAGGAAACAGATGGTGGCAAAAAATAATAAACAGAGAGACAAACGTCAGACTAATTACTTTCGCTTGCATACATAGTATATATATAATAATAATAATAAATAAATATTTGTGGACATTTCACACAACACCATCTAGCCCAAACTAAGCAAAGCTTGTACTATGGAACTAGATGGCTGATAGAATACATATATACTTTTTTTTTGTAAATATCTGCATATGATACATTGAAACACCCAGACACGAACAAATATCCATACTCATCACACAAATGTTTTGCCCTGGGTGGGGATCGAACCCACGACCTTTCAGTTCAGCAGGTAGACGTAGACACACTACCAACTGAGCCACAAGGCCAGTCAATATAGCTATATACTCTGTATAGGTAAGCAAACATTACATGCTAGACAAGACATAGTTCGTTTACCAGTTATATTTTATCGCCGTCGTTCATGAAGCCAAGTAAACCGGCATATCGGCGAGGAACACGAATTAATGAAGGCCGCGTAGCGCCATGCGGGCGATATTTGCAAGCCGGAAACAACTACCTCGAAGGATTAGCCTCGATGCGTTCAAGAGCACTCGTAGTTTGTTTACATTGTAATGTAGACAATGCGGCTCGATTGACTTTAATCAGTTAATAGGGTCCATTAAGGAAGCGCTTGGGACTCGCGGCTGTCTGTTTGTTGCGTATCTGTAATCTGCAGAGAGGTACTCTCTTTGCAATGACGTTATTATCACATGGATACAACAGTATCACTAGGATAAACAGTGTCCTGAATTGCCTGATAGTCATATACAAACAATGAAGAACTTAAACATTTTGATTTAAACGCGCTAAAGCCTAATTTAGATTGAATAGCTTGGAGGCATCTATTTTGCTCCTTTTTGAAAACTGAAATTATACGTGTAAATGGCATAAAGTTTGCGCTTTATACCTCATTGAGTTCGGATCTTTTTGAGGGCTGACGTGAAATCCTTGTCGACAATATTAGCGTTATCTCTTATCTCTTTGCATCTTTTACCGCTTGTTTTGTGACAATGGTCCGAAGAGGTTTTGATCTTAGAGTTCCAACATCACACGTCCTAACATCGTCTGAAAGCTTACCCTCTCTCTCGCACCTGCAGGTCTAGTATGGGCGCCACGGCATAATTTTCTCTATTCTGTCGTGCGTGAACGTGAGAAGGCTACATCTATAGGAAGATCTATAGGTCTATCTCTGATTCACTCGACAAAAAGAGTAGAAAGAATTTTGTCTCGGCGCGCATTTTAATCTTGCTGACAAGTATTGGAATGTCTGCTCTGAAAGTATTTCCGGCTGGCTAGACAAATAGCCTTTCAGTAAGAATGTCTACAGTCTACAAGCATCTCCCCGGGTTAGCAAAACACTATTGTCAAAGTTGTACGTAGGAGACGGTTATCGCTTACCATCAGGCAAAAGTATCTGCATGTTTCAGTTTTTTTAAATATAAAATAAATTCCGATATCAGTATAGTTTATAAAAAAAAATATTGGTTGTCTGTAAAGTCGGTTTACGGACGATAGTTTAACGTGACAACGTCATAACAAAACATTGATGAAACGATAAACGGGACAATGAGTCATACTCTTTCGTGCGTGCAGCCGGCGTTCATCGATTTATTAGACGTTGTGAAGTCAAAAAAAAACAACAAAATTTTAAACTAAGTTTTATAATTTATTTTGTCAAAATAGATTTGAAAATAGACAAAACTGATAAATGATGGACTCACGCTAATAGTTGCTCTACGGTAATCTAACCAGCGTTTGATCTCGCGACAAAGGCTGCCCTCGAACCCACTGTGCCATCTCTTATTAGCGCTAGTTATAAGGCCGCCCATTGTACTGCGTAATATTGTTTTTGTCTTGTTTATTGCTGTGTATTGTTTCTGTTAGTATGAATTAAAGATGTAGATTTACTCACAGCTCACCATTACAACAAGTACCAGTATCTAAGATACCATGAAACCAGACAAACATAAATTAAATAATATTTATTACGTAAATTGGTACATAAGTTGTGTTTAATAGATTAGCACCTCAGTCTATCCATTTCGGGCTAAGGTACACATCTGTGTTGTGTATTCCACAACAGACAATCAGATCCAGAGACGATATTCGAAATCTTTACTGGGACATTGACATAACAAACTACCCTTTATTAACCACCTGGGCCCTGAATCCGTATGACCATCGGCCACGTTACGTAAAATTGACGTGGGTGTGTGACAATGAAAATTAGACTTTAGAGTTTTAAACTTAAAGTGTAATTTTCATTGTAAACGCACCCACGTCAAGTTCACGTAACGCAACCGATCGTCATATGGAATCAGGGCCCTGAGCTGATATTTCCGGCAAAAATTTTTTTTGCTGTTAGTTTTTAACAGCTAAAATTTTTTGCCTTACAAGCCTATGTTAGATATTTCCGCCATATTTTTTTTTATATTCTTTAAAGGGTTTTAACCACTTGTTTCTGATAATTCTGTCAAAGTTATTTCGAGCCCGACCAAGATTTTTGTCGTATAAATTGGACGTAAATAATGAGCTTAAAAAACTTGTTGGTTATAGTCAACACAGGCGGTTAAAGTGTTTAATCCTGTCCGTAAAATAAATACACTACCACTGAGCCGCATACGTCGTCGAAGGCTCTAACTACACCATTGTTTAGATGCTACTTCGCAAAACCGTCACACCTACTCATTACTTTGTGAAATTAACATACTTAGACGCTTTGTGAAAATAACAGTACATGGCGACCTGTAGGTGAATGTTGTTGTTTTACTCCCGGCCGTCATCGCTGAGTCACTGTGCTCTCAATAGACACTAAAGAACCGACCATCAGATAAAGTTGAGTATTTAAATACGAGTACTCGTACATACACATTTTGTTGATATACAATTTTTTTTTTTAACAGATTCTTTTTCTGTTCAATATTTTTTGAAGTTTTCCTACACTCTAGGATAGGATTTATTTTGTTTAGACAGTTAAAAAAATCAACATCGGACGGGGATTTTCTGTTTCTGATATTTTACGGTTACATTGATCCTCACATTTATTTTTTTTTTTTGTGAGGATCAATGATTTTTTTGGTGTAAAGGAGGATACTTACTTCAAAGTCGGTAGATACTTGAAGTTGGTTGTTTTAGTTTTTAAACTACATATAATATTTCTGTAATATCAGTGATGTTATATCTTAAAAAATCGTATGTGAGAGAGAGAGACATCGAACGAATCGTTTCTTTTAGGTAAGCTCACTCTATCGAAGTTCGCAACGCGGCAACAGTCGCTTAAGTAGAGTCATTTTATTGAAAGAAAGTCATGTATCTCCTCTAATAATTATAATTTAAAAACTGGAAAAAAACGACTTCAAAATACGCAATTCGTTTACTTAGATAACATATTTGTCCAGTTCTTTGGTATAAAAACAAGTACTGAATTTATTTTGAAAAAACCTATAAGGAACCACTTAAGAAGTATGGCCTACCAAACAAAAAAAAAACATCAAAATCAATTCATAATTGGCGATGTAATCGCTGAATAAAACAAAAAAAAACTGGAAAATAAAAATAAAGTCTAATTTAGAATCTCTTTTTTGGAAGTCGATTAAAAATCGGTAACTCCCATTAGTTCTATAGAACTGTGACGTCATAGAACTGTTGTTTTTTTTATCCCTTTGACATCCTTTAACCTGTCTGCTGCTGACCTGCTTTAAGTTGTTATATCTTTTCACAAACAGCATATTCCTCAACAGATGGCCTTAGTGGAACTGCAGATAAATGGGCCCCAGGCAATCCCCGGCCCACCCAATGCCACCGATAAGGTCGTTTTATACTTACGTTATATATTATGGAAACTATTGGAAACGCTTAAGATATCATAGCAATATAGATCACCAGATTCATCAACTCCCACTTATGCGTATATTAAGTATACTTAGTATATATAGATTGGCCTTGTGGCTCAGTTGGAAGTATGTCTGCCTGCTGAGCTGTAGGTCGTGAGTTCGATCCCCACCCAGGATAAACATTTGAGTGATGAGCATGGATGTTTGTTCTGTGTGTTTCTATGTATCATATGTATATATTTATAAAATAAAGTATATATGTATTCTATCAGCCATCTAGTTCCCATAGTACAAGCTTTGCTTAGTTTGAGCTTGATGGTGTTGTGTGAAATGCCCACAAATATTTATTATTGTATATATTTGGAATATTTCAGAAATATACAGCTTTCTACAATATTTGATTGTTTATGTCTGTCTGTTTGTACGTACAGTTTGCTTGCGATTGCATGCCGTTATACTATATGGGTTTTAACGAATTCTGCATGATTATTATTCGTATGGAGAAAGGTCGGGTCTACTATTTCAATTTTTACCTGACCGATATGCGACAGCGCGGCGTAATCATAATGGAGGAGGGTTGTTTTTGAGTGTATGTGTGTATGTTTCTACATATATTACGTTTACAGTCTAAACGGCTCGAGTTATTTTGATGTACATAGTTTGATGTTGTTAGAATTGACTCCCTGATGCTATGTTTTTGTAATAATAATAGACAACTCTTGCAAAACTAACAAAAATGCGCTTTTCGTAACCTCCAACGAACTTTTTCATGATAAATAAGTTATTTTACTAGAATTATTATAAAGGATTTATTCACAGTATATTCACAATTTGACACTGATAAAAATAATTTCGAAGTAGCTTGTACATCGCCAAGAGAGTAAACTGAATTGGCCGAGACCAGTCTTCCCATTAATGCCGGTGCAAGTACAAAGTCTGAAACTGTAAACAATTCCAGTATAATCCCTCAAATAATTGTTTGTGTATCATAGCAACATTAGCAACGCCACAACTTCAGAATAATCTCAACCGTAAAATATTCTGAAAAAAAAACACTTGCTTCGATGTTGTCGGCGGTTTTTTTATTTTTATTTTACATGTAAATGTCTCAGAGTGTACGCAGTGTATGCCACACAGGGGTTTGAACTGTTCAAGTTCAAAGGTCTGGGTTGCATTGAACTGAAAAGAGCAAGCGTGATGAACGACTTGCTCGTCTCGTCACTCAGCTGTATGAAAAAATAGGAATAGGGCGTAGTTAATATGGTACCGGCACAATAGTACTGACGATACCTGTGAAATGAGCCCGAACACGACGAGTCCACCATTTAACATTTTCGTGCTCCCATTTTTAGTTATCATTTTCATCCACTATCAGAACCTCGTCATTGCATGTAACTAGTATGTATAATGCATGACTACTAAACAAATGAAACCCGATGCGAACTATAATGCCATCCGGAAGTTCCAATGCCAACGTTCCAATGCCTATATGGCTCAAGCAATAGACCATTCCGCGGTTTTGCCCACGTTTGCGATATCTTTTCTTAGTGGGTACGAAGTACACTAGGTAGGTACCCTCCAAATTTCAAGTTTTTGCGTCCGGCGATAAACAACGTAGTCTAAACCGGACGCAGCTAAATAAGCTGCATCTGGTTTAGGCTACGTTGTCTATCATTAATTTATGATAAAGAACAAATTTTATTAATTCGTTGATGATAAAGCAATATAAAAGCATTTTATAGTTATAGATTTCTATGTTGTCAATTTGTCCTGGCATCTTTCCAATAGTTGACGTCAACTTGTACAAATACCGGGTAAACCTGAATAAAAACTAGTCAAGCTACTCGCTATGTTTGAAGTGTTTGTCTACACTTAATTATCTACAAATTTTTAGACAGTTCAAAAATTTCACATGATGAGAATTGAACCCGCATGTCCCAATCACTTGCTTGCTTGGCTAGTCGTTACCAGTTTGCCCGCAGAGTTGCTAAGTGAGATGGTCGACTGCTGATAAACTGCCGAACATTTTTGCTTAAACTAATCAAGCATTGGTGGCGCCACCTGTAACACCTGTAAAAGGTCCAGCTGAGTAATTGCATGCTTCAAAAGTGAGTTACAGGTGGCGCCACTAACACTTGCTTAGAAGCAAAAAAAAAAGACTTCGGGAGTTTCGACACCTCTGTGGCAAAACTGGTAAAGGGTCCGAAGTCCTGATTGGGATGTGCGGGTTTAAGTCCCGTCTTAAACGTAACATATAAATAAATATGATCCTCATACGTCTTACCATAGGAGATCTCAGCCTGTATAATTGTATATACATATTTATAAATAGGATATTCTTCCTCAGGTGGCCATGGTAGAAGTGCAGCTAAACCCGCCCGAGTCTACGAAGGTGCCCAACGGCATGCTGGTAGCGTTCACGGTCTGCACCACGCTCCTCGTAGCCGTCCACATGTTGGCCCTTATGATAAGTACCTGCATCTTGCCCAACATAGAAGCCGTGGGCAACCTCCACAGCATAGCATTAGTACACGAGTCGCCCCACGAAAGGCTGCACTGGTACATCGAAGTCGCTTGGGCGTTCTCAACTCTACTAGGTCTAATACTCTTCCTGATAGAAATAGCCATATTATGCTGGGTGAAGTTCTACGACCTGAGCACCACGGCGGCGTGGTCCGCTTGCGTAGTCCTCATACCAGTAATGATAGTGTTTCTAGCTTTCGCTATACATTTCTACATGTCTCTAGCGACGCACAAATACGAGGTGACCGTCACCGGTATAAAGGAGCTGGAGTTGTTGAAGGAACAGATAGAGCTCGACGATCATGACGCCAGGATGAATAATCTGACGCTGTTAGATCAGGCTCGTATAGTGTGATCGGAGTGTGTGGTGTGCCGTGTGTCTCCCTCGGATTGTTGAAGTGTACTTACTAATTTGTTCAGGGACGTTCGATGTGAATAGCTGTAATGTTTTAGAGGTGGGCTTCTCGGAGAGTCCGTCTGGTTACGTGCCACATTTTTGCCTGTTATGGAAGAGCGCAAAAGACCTGCATGAAATTACTCGTACATAAAAATTTACAGTTTTACTACAGTTATACTTTGTGTCAAGTGCAAGCACGTGTTACGTCGAGAGGCGTTATTCTTCTTTTCCAAAAAAACATATCCAGATGGGAATAATGCGTAGGCTAGGAGAGACGTAACGGTATGAAACATAAAATAAAAAGGTACCATTAATTCAAACGTTCTTATCTGTTCGTTGTGGCCTCAGGCGCCATCTATAAACTACGTCACACGAATTTCTTGTTTTTTGGCCCCTCCCTCCCCCTTGTCACAGCTGGCTTAGGACCTGTCCCACTCCTTTATTCACATTGTTACACTTCGTCGATCCCTCCCCACCCCATAACGTGTGGCGTAATCTATGGATGACCCCCTCACTGACGGACCTAGCTAGCGAGTAACGTACGCATTACCAACTAAGCCTATACTGGATATAACAGGTCGCGACGCACTGTAGCCATGCAAGCGCTGTCGCTTTAATTACCGCGCCTTCATTGAAGACTGATTCGGCTAGATACGAGTAAATCTATCGAACGTTTCTGAATGAGACCGTAGACTTTATTGTACTTATTATGTGCCAATGTTATTGCACATTTATACCTTATCGTTAAATTTATAATATAAGAGCAGCTGACGTCCTAGAACCAATTCCTATAATCTCGCTTTTGACATTTGTCAAATAAACACACTATTTATATATGTATTCTATCAGCCGTCTAGTGCCATAATATAAGCTTTGCTTAGTTTGGGCTAGATGGTGTTGTGTGAAATGTCCACTAATATGTATTTATTTATTATTAAAATTAAATCATAAAGCAAATTATTCGCGGAGTCATGAACAGGAAAACCGCGAATCCAAAAAAATGTTGATGACCTCTATAGTTTTTTTGTACTTGTTCTCGATAAAGATTTATTTAAGTATCTGACTACTTGTTATAAAATCTCATATCGTTACGAAGTAGCACAACAATGCTATCATGACAACAGAATCTCTGAAACTAAAGATAGCAGCAGAGTGCAACGAAATAAAATACTGTTTTTTTTCTTACTTTAATAAAACTACAACCGACTTCAATTAGCAGAGACGTCCGAACGATACACCGTTATTTTTAAATTACTAACCATAGCTTAAAGGGTGATTGTTTTCTTCATTATCGACAGTTTTTACTATAGGACCTGAAATCACAAAAAAAACAGCTTTTGCATACAAAATGTTTCATTAAGAGTGTTGTCAATTCAGGGTATGTTTGTCCCGTATTAAAAAAACCGGACAAGCACGAGTCAGACTCGCCCACCGAGGGATCCGTACAAACCAGTAGATAAAAGGGGGAAATCACATATTTTTTTATATTTTCCTGCATAAACCGAAAAATATACATCGTAAAAATATTTAAAAACCTGTTTTAGCTTATGCTACTGAAGCTCTTTCATATAATACCCCACATAATACGGTTAATTCACTTTAAAATTTGGACCTTCATTCCTCGCATAAAGACACATTTTTTTTTTGTGATTTAATTAAAAATGACCAGGTTTCGGATTTTTTCCTGTGCACTCTAACACAATGCTTCTTGCCAAATTTAATTGTTCTAGGTCAACGGGAAGTACCCCATAGGTTTTGATTCCCTTGTGAGTGTCGAAATGTGCGTTTTTTACGATATATTCGGCTGTACTTTTTTAAACGAAAACTTAGAAACTTTATTTTTCTTTCTGCAGCAAGATACTATGAATCTGCGTATATGGTTTTAATTTCAACTCGATACCTTCACGCGTTCCCGATATAAAGGTCTTGACACCCTACGGACGGACGGACAACAAAGTGATCCTATATGGGTTCCGTTTTTTCCTATTGAGGTACGGAACCTTAAAAATGAGTACAATGACCCCTTAATGTATTGTTAGTAATGAACAAATAACGCTGTATAGTCTGATTAATTATAGCGGGTTTAATAACTATTTTTATGTTACCATTCTAAAGGTATTATTTCTAACAGAAAAAGAAGAAAGACGCTCTTTCATTGCTGTGTGTTACAGTACACGTTAAGATGTATGATTCCATGATTGATTGATTGATATATATGATTCCACCAAATTTGTGTTCAGATTTTATTCAATTATTATTATATTAAGATTCATTTGTTAACGAACATTGTGTGTAAAACTCTTGCAGTGCACGAATCTGAGCTACAAAATGCATTTATTATATCGGTTTTCCGATAGAGTGCGCGCGCATTTTGTTAATGTTTTCCCGCGAGAGTTTACCAAGAAAAACATTTGTGCTTTACTCTGTGCGATACAGTACGGCACAGGGCCGCACACTGGTAGAATCCTGCCTATTGCTACGTGATTGATTGTCTGCCTACGTGTTTGCTTTTCCACTGCAGAACATGTGACGCACGGACATTGCGCCGCGTTGAGGTGCGTGGCCGAAGCTTGCTAAGCCACGCGTATATATGCTTCGCAGTGGAATGATCCATCTACACGTGCATAGCATCCACGATATGCCCATGCGCAGCAATGAAACCGCGACTTAATTGAAATGGTGAAAATAAATTATTCGTGATACTTAAATTATCAAATCAAAATTAAACTAAAAATACGACAAACTGAGAACCTTCTAATTTGAAGTCGGTTATTATAATGCATAATTATCATTAAAAATGTTTGTAACACCTCACAAATTATTAAATAAATAATATTTACCCGACTGTACAATATGAGAAGAAACTTTTTCTAGATGTATGTTTGTCTCCATATTTATGTTTTCGATAGGTTCGTATTTATAGGTTATACTAAGATATATTAAATTTTGTAGTCGGGTATTTCTTGATAATTTATTAATTTAATTGAATTTGGTTGACATCTCATGTAGATCCAAAGATTTTTACTTTACCTATTGATATAAGAATTATTTATTAGAGTGAATTTATTGTGTAAAATATAGAAATGTTGTAGAATATAATAATATAATTTTTTTACCCGACTTTTCAAAAAAGAGAGGGTGATGTTTTTCAGGCGTATGCGTCCTGAAGCCTAAACGGGTCGATTGTTTTAACGTGTGACGTTAGATTTGTCTTTGCCTCCTGATTGATGACATAAGCTACATTTTTGCAGTCGGGTATGTTTTTATTATTATTGAATAATACATCAATCATCATACCTATCTGACAAAATTGTAATATTTCTATGTAACTATTATATTCTAACTGTTGTTTAAATAAATACACAGAAATGTATGTGTATAAATAAGTCCTGAGTATCATTAAATACGCAATAATAGGATAATGTACATTACATACTTAATAATACTGTGATATATTATTGAATGACATTGTAATAAACCTTATTGATATTTAGATTTTTTTATTAGTAAAGGTCTGTTTACCATTTTCTGGGTAAAAGCTATCTGACGATTAAATCTTTCAGTTAGTTGTTTCTGTCATTGAGCATGTGAATGTATCGCTACCACCACTGAATTTTTAATATCATCTTTATTGCGCGATAGTGGATTAACCAATGAGAGCGCGTATGTGGGCAAAACTTGGTAGCATTTATTTCTAATTAATTGCATCACCACTTTTGGAGTTATTTATAATTCGAATAACTCGATAATTCTATCTTGCAATGTATGTGTTGCAGGTGATCTCAGATCGACGATCGATAGTTGTGACAATTTTTTGCAATTTAAAAAGTGTGTTTCAACTTATATCTGTCAATTGTACAGAAAAAATATGTTAAAAAAATACCAGGATCTGAGTTTGATGTATCATCATGTAATTCATTTATTCGTTTACATGGTTTCAGTGTTTTATAATCTTACATTCTGACAGTTATTAACAATGAGATCGACAATAATAAACACCTTACATTCCTACTCTTGCACGGGTCTAGTGCAAGAGTCTTAAGTTTTTAGACTACTTAAAACGCATACTTAGTAGATACTCTAAAAGTAACTTTATCCAGAGGATGTGAAACAGATCAGGTTTTAGAAACAATTTACTGATTGTTAAATAATTTATTTCGTATAATTGCTCATGATATTTAGTAATTAAATTTGTCTATACAGAACTGAAGTTGTTTGTCTATATTCCCTAGAATTAGTTTTAACCACAGTTCGTGTTCCTCTAGTACTTTTCTTGAATCTTGTAAGGTCTCCTGAAAAATAAGTATAAAGATTTTATTAATATGAAATTCAACTACATACATAAAACAGTTTGAGGTGCATCTCCTAAGTGATAAATGGTTTTAATAGCTTTTTTTCGGATATTTCTTTTCAAAACACGTGAGTAGTTTTTGTTAAAAATTTAAGTACCAAAAATTAGAAATATGGATATTCCCTAGCTCCTGACCCGAGTCAAAACACAAATGAGTAAACTTGACTCGATAGAAAAAAATGCTTACCACGTAAAACTAAATTAGTAATATAATATTCAGAGATTACGCTAAATGGGAGCGTGTACAATGTTATCTCATGCAAATGCGTTATCTAGCCGCGCTGAAACAAAGCTACGCCGCATTCTAGCTGCGAGTATCAACCCCGCTGTCGTCGGGACATAAACATGATAGGTAGGTAACTACATAGAGTTAGATAAGTAATTATTTACAAAATACATGACAATTTGTACTGGGCACCATTTTTGATACTACTTAGTTAATTAAAATAATTATGTTTAAAATGCAAAAATTTTGATAATAAATTATATTCTGTTCTGTAAAAATATTATATTCTGTATTTCTGTCCCTCTATCTATTTGTTACTTTTCACGCACAAATGGCTGAACCGATGGTTGTGGTAAAAATCGTATTGACCATCGGACGGACATAAAAGTGACCTTTTAAGGCTTCCATTAATTTTGTCTATTGAAATACGGAACCCTAAAAGTGTAGCTTATAGGACTCGAAAAATACAATCTAATCTGACGACACCTCGCAGATCATAATAAAGAAATACCCTAAAATATCTTGGGCGTCTACTCTACTAGGTACCTTTAATACAAGTGATTACCGGGGGCACAGGGTAAGGCGTGGGCAGGTCGCAGAACTGGCGTATGAGGATGTCCGACATCTTCGACTTGACGCAGTAGTCGTGCAGCCAGCAGCCTTCCTGCAGCTGCCCGGTGTGCATGTGGTAGAACCGGCCGCGCCCGTGCTTCACGTCGCCCTTCCACTGCCCCTCGTATCGGTTACCGTTCTCTGATAAATTATACGAGTTACCACGGCAGACGCATTAAGCATTTTGGGTACCAATAAAAAAAATATATACGTCTATTTACACTTCTAGGGGGTTCATCATTATCATCTTCGCCACAAGATGTCCACTGCTGGACATATGCCTCCCCTATGGATTTCCAAAAAGATCTAATGATAGCGGCTTGCATCAGTCTTCCTGCCACTTGAATGAGGTCTCCTGTCCACCTTGTAGTTGGTCTTCCTACGCTGCTCTTGCCGGTGCGTGCACTCCAACTCGAGAACTTTTCGGTCTGGGGGTTACGACTATCTTATTACTAATCTTATTTCCATATTACTTTGACCTTTTTCTTGCTCTCTCAATAGTAGAAAGAGCGACATAAAAGTCAAAGTAATATTGCTGCTCGTTGGTGGTAAGGACACTTTATACCAAAGAGTATTAAGTATAATATATGGGGAATTTATACTTTGCCGCGCGCCAAAAGAGATAGAAATATACCTACGAAAGGAGATAATAAATTATTGGTGGATATTTTCACTCAGCAGCTTTGCTGCGTTTTGTTGTTGTGGCGCGCGTCCCATTTCCGTCCACCCTTAATTTTACCGATTTTACCTTGTACCAACATCCCCAATCCTTCCTTCTTGTTAATATTCCAGTATCCGACGTACATAGTTCCGTTCTTATACCACATCTTGCCGTAACCGTGTCGGCTGCCCTTCTTGAAGAAACCGAAGTATACGTCTCCATTGTCGTAATACCACCAGCCGATGCCTTCTGGCTTGCCGCGGACCCACTCCCCGCGGTATTCCAGAGAGTACGTGCCGTTTGGTAGGCGGTGGCTTAGTGAACCAAACCCGTGCCTAAAATTAACAATTAAGTTCTTACCTAAGGCTGGCTCATTATTACTACTGCCTATTCTATTCAAAATTAATGTTTACTAAAAATACAATTAGGTAACTCATTATCTGCTAAATCCGTTAAATTTTGTATATTTTCTATTCATAATTGTTTTGAAAAGGTAAATTTTTAAAATATGTGATAGTGGCGGTCTCATCACTTTCTTGTAAATTGTACCCGAACGTAAAATACGGCCTAAATTTTATCTGCGTCCCAGTACTTACCTAGGTACTTGAAACAGATACGGCTGACCACTCGCCTGATAGTGGACCGGCGGTTTGGCCGCAGATCTAGTTCGTCCAGTTTATTCACGTGAAAATTCCAAGAGTGACTGTTTTATCGGTATTTTCCACAGAGTATGTCAACGTCGCTATTGCTATGTGTAGTTGTCTTCTCCAACCACGCAACCAAACAACTCTTATCAGAGAAAGACTCCTGATAGTCGTATTCTTCATGTCTGTGGGCTTCAGACATGTACGGCCCATGTAAAGTAGGCAAGTAGGACTTACCTAAAACCGTCATACCAATCTCCTTCATAAAGTTTGCCTGTGATTGTCAGAAAAAAACCTTTACCTGCAATTAGATAGATATGTACCTACATTGGATCATCAGGAAACTACTGTTTTAGTGCATTCATATACGGGAAACGCGTTTTTTTTGTGGTTGTGGCGTGTGATTACTCTATGGTAACAGCGTGTAAAGGGAGGATTTCTGCTTACTACAGTAGAATGAAAGGCCTCATTGGTGGCAGTAACAGATTTATATGTATTTATTCTATTTTAACACTCTTACTTGAACTTTATATTGTATCTGAATGCCTAGCATTTCTGGCTACTCCTGCTGTATATAAAATATTACAAACATTCATAGATATTAAGTAAGTTTCGTTTTAGTCTTGGTGTCTGTGTTCATGTTGTATTCGGAATCCTCTGTGTGCGAGTGAAACTTGTACTTTGCCGTATTTATTTTTATTCTCGTCATTTTTACCTCCTCTGTGCGGTTGAGAATATTGCCCCCACTCTATATTGGGCAGTAGCCATAATAATAAGTTGTTCATAATGATGAATAAAAAACTATCTGCTTTTAAGAGCAATCCTAGTGTTACCCACTACGATAAACTCGTCATCCTTATCTCAGACCAAAAGCTATAAACGGAGTAGTGTTTCACCAATGTTCACCTTCTTTCTTATCATTCTTCCAGTCTCCTTTGTACCTGTCGAACCGTGATGTGAATATAGCGTGGTGGAGGCCATTTTTCACCGCTTTCTTCTCTGCTGCTATCAGAAGAGGCGTGAAGGTTTTTCGTTTGTGATAAAGCGGCATAATTTGATAAATTTAAAATAAAAACAAACATCAAAAAAATTGTACTCTCTCTTTCTGACAAATATTCAATAAAAACGTCAAAGTATTTTGTACTAAGTATTTGAAGTTTCGTTGAATTTGTCAGAGTAAAGGATTTATTCAAAAAGTTCTCATCTCAACTACAAGTTTTTTTTTTATCATTTTATTATGCTTTTCTACATTTTTAACCCCCGACCCGAAAAGGGGGGTGTTATAAGTTTGATGTGTGTATTTGAGGCATCGTAACCCACAAACCAAAGAAATATAGTACTCCCGGAACGATTTTATTTTTTATTTCTTTTCAAAACTCCTCTTACTCATCTAGATGTGCTAACGTGAGACGCTGTGCTCGAAGCCATTTGAAATAATACACCAATTCTTAACTATGCAATATAATAACGACTATCAAATCAAGCGAGAAACTAGTTATTCCCGTGCGCCTTCTGCAGCCCGCGAGAGAGGTGTATGAGCTGGTGGTAGTGCTCCCGGAAGCCCTGGAGCGCAAGCTCCTGCTGACTCTTCATGGAGGATGTGGTGGTGATGTACTGCTGCACACACTCCACGCATCTCGTGTCCAGCTGGATGTCCAGCTCAGTGAGCAGCTCTGGCTTGCTGACCTGGACGGGCGTGACCAGGATCTGGAACGAACATGCCACTTAATATGCACTCCAATCAATAATCCGCACTCAGCGATACCGGTCCACGGTCTTGATGCGTACTGCACGGGAATGGAATTCTTTGCAGCCTTCTGTTTCTTGAGCACTACAATCTTGCAAGTTTCAAGGCTAGAGTGAATAGATATCTTCTAGATCGACGAGCTCCATCCTCGGACACACCGTCGCTTAGCATCAGGCGAGTTGGTGGTCAGACATAGATCTATTTAATATAAAAAATTGTTTTCAAAATCTGTAAACAAATACATTTTGAATAAGAAGACCTTAATACATTTTGAGTCGTTAATTTATCTCTAGAGAAGTAAGGAAGAGATCATCATTATAGATCCCGTCACGTATTTTAGACAGATTGGGTTTGTAATACATATGTACATTATACAATATTAGTCTTTCTACTAAATTTTCTCAGTGGTTACCTAATATCCTCCGTGTCCTTTTTAACCGACTTAAAAAAGAGGAGGTTTTCAATTCGACCTGTATGTATGTAATATTGTCAGAATTGCTCAGATTTTGTTAGTCCTTACCAACTTCTAAACATGTGTGCCAAGTTCTTAAGTGTATGTATATTGTATTGTAAGTGTATGTTTGCATATCTCACGCATATCTCAAAAGTATAAGTCGTATAGGATTTGTTTTTCGATGGATTAAGTATTGTCCAACTTAGGATTTGTGCAAGTTTCATCAAAATCGGTTCAGTAGTTTTTGAGATAGAGAGTTAAATGTGTATCACTCACTAAGAAAACGTGTATTTGGCTTAACAGTGTGATAAAAAATAATCGGCCAAGTGCGAGTCGGACTCGCGCACGAAGGGTTCCGTACTATCATCTATAATACTACAAAGTTTAGTTCTATTTATAAAATAACGAGAAATCAACGAAATTCAAAGTAGTAAATTGCAAACTTATAGGTAGGTTTTCGATACACATCCGGGCAGCATGACGACGCTCGCGCGAATACGCGCGGCTATGGCTCGCTCCGTGATGTTACCTCCCCCGCTACCCGCGCGGCCGTTGCTTAGCAACCGCCTCGCGCTCGCGCCACCGCCACACCGCGGCGCGGCGCTCGCACCGCGTTTAGATTCACGGATTATTTTCATTTTGTGAGTTTTTATGTATTAGATTAGGTATTTATTTTTATAGTTAATATATTTCTAAATATGTATTTACTTACAAATATTCAAGTTTCTACCTGTTAATTAAGATCGAGTAAAAATTGCTTAAAAATTACGTTTGTTGTATGGGAGCCCCCCTTTAATATTTACTTTATTGTTATTTAATTCTTTATTTTGAAAGGTAATATACAAGTAAATATTTTGTGAAAATTTGAAGCTGTTACCGTTTTTAATATTGAGCAAAAAAATACGAAAAAAACACGTTTATTGTATGGGGACCCCCCTTAATATTTAATTTTTAAATTTTTTTAGTATTTGTTGTTATAGCGGCAACGGAAATACATCATTTGTGAAAATTTCAGCTTTCTAGCTATCACGGTTTATGAGATACAGCCTGGAGACAGACAGACAGACAGAAAGACAGACAGACAGACAGCGAAGTCTTAGTAATAGGGTCCCGTTTTTACTCTTTGGGTACGGAACCCTAAAAAATAACAAATCACATTAAAAAAAACCGACTACAAAACAATCTAATTAACTGAAAAGGGAGAAATAACACGAAATATTAAATCAAAACTGTGCGTCTACCTTAGTAGGTATGTACACTGATCCCTTCCATATGGTCATTTCACTTTTCTAATTATATTACGTTAAACTAACTAATAAATGTCGGCTGTTCTGTGTGACTTGACCACACAGAATAAGCAGTAATTCTCGACTTGATAATACATTCCCGACGCCCTGGAGCGGGACCCGCAAGCCATCTTTTTGTTAGTTTTTTTTTGCTTTTGTTATTACCTCTTGCACCAGCGCCAGCACCATATCTCCGACAGCGTGGCCTCCGCGCACGGCGTGGTGCAGCGCGGCGAGGAGCACCGCCTCCCGCACGGCGCCGCCCTGCACCAGCTCCAGCATCAGGCTGTCGATGCAGCCGTGCCAGCTCAGGTAGAACGCGAGCGGACCAAAGTGTCGCGTCGATCTGCCCGTTCAAAGGAATATTATTATTATTACATTTAAGGAATATTTAAAGTATTTTAGGTGTTTGTTCTACTGCAGGGCAAAGGCTTTTCTTCCTTCCTTCCATATTTCCATTCCTCGAGATTGATCTCTAGTAACCCTCCAGGGTTGACCCTGGAGGATTACACTCTTTTATAGCGATGCAAGGTAGGCTCGCACACATTTTAGGCGCGCGAAGACTTATGACCAAAACGACAGCGATGTAAGCATCGAATATTAGCAGGCCCAAAGACAACGTGAAGAGGAACATGACTCCCACTGCAACGTTTAGATCAGTGGTTTCCACTCGAGAACTTTCCGGACCCACCGGCCGTCAGATCTGAGTGGTATGTACCCTGCCCAGCCGTGGACTTCAACTTTGCCGCTGTGCTATGTCGGTGACTTTCGTATGTCTACGGATTTCTTCATTCCTGATTCGATTTCACAGAGAAACTCCAAGCATAGTCCTCTCCATGCTCTTTGCGTGATCTTCAGCTTCCTTATAAGGCCCATAGTTAGTGACCACGTTTCAGTGCCGTATGTCATCGCTGGTCATAAACTTCGATTTACCTTAGAATATCATATTTGTTGTTGGCATCAACATGTTGGTAGGTGACGCTGGTGATGCGCTGATAGGCTGGCTCGTCAGGCTCGTACTGCACGCACGCACGGTCCAGCACGAACTCGTACTGTTCCCGCTCCAGCAGCGCATGGAACTTCTCCTCGTCGGAGAACATCAGCGGCTCGCGGATCTTACGCCCCGACATCGGAAAGTACACCTGGAATGTACGACTGCCTTGGACTAAACATTTCAAAATATACAAAAATCTGTTAAAAAAATTATATGCTGTTGAGTGTACGTTCTTTATGACAAAGTATGCGTAAAGTCACTGTAAAAGGAATTTAAATGAGCATTATTTAGAAAAAAAATCTAGTAAAATCATTTGTTACAAACAAGTTCGTTGGGAGTTACAAAAAATTGCAATTTTGAAGTTTTATGATAATTTTGTTATTATTTTATCAAATAATTTAGCCTATGACACTCAGGCAGTGAAGACGAATCTAACAACACCTCGCACTTTAAAATTGGTTAAGCAGTTTAGGCAGTAAAAGGTAATATAGAAACATATATATACATGCATACATACACTCGAACAATATAATCCTTTTTCTTGCCCAGTTAAGTAAAAAACAAACAATGCGTCAGATCTATAGACTTCAATTTTTTCTCTGTGGTCAAGACATATTTGGCTATGGAACCTGACCGGATTCCTTAACAAAGGCCATAATAAAATATACAGTTAATGACTGAGCGAAGCGAACAAAAGTCTCTGCACCAACTAGCAAGATTTTCATTCTTCTGTTGGGATGCATGTTAGTACTCATGTACAGGGCATATTTTTCAACCACCTTGACGAAACTTGTAGGAGTCAGTATATGTACCCAGTCTTCCAAACTTTTATGTAATCACAGCATTGCCTATAACCAAGTTATATTCAATAGGTTCATTAATATTACCTGATTCAGCCTTTTCCTGATATCATGGTCACAGCTGCGGAGTGTGCCATCAGGATCCCTGAAATATGAAATAACTATACTAGTTACAAATGTCAGCACCTATTACATTGATGCACATAACTTACCACCTTATACAAAATATTGTGGTTGAATTATTAATACCACAGAAGATAATAATAGTATTACATACAAAACAGTCACCCTCTCCTCCCACCAATATCAGGTTTCTCACCCATTCCCCAGACTCTCCCTATTGTTTGCCAAAGTAGGTGGTGCGGTTGTCAGTCCAGACAAGAGTTATGGGCTTCAAGCACTCCAATCCCAATAAACTTCACAAGCGAGCGGCAATCAGATGACAACCATAACTTCACACATGTGCATGTTATATCCATACATCAACTTTCAGATGTGTCACTGATTAGCCATTGTATGCAGTGTCCGAAGCAAGACAATACACAAGTTATAGTAAAAACAACACATATATTGTTTGATCCCATTACCTTTGCACTATGATTCTGTGCTGGTTGTCAACACCAAATGTGATATCGGTGAACAAATATGTTGCTGAGTCGTAGCCAACCAAAGCTGGGTCTTTAGATAATATATCATTGATGGGCTTGTGTACCTGAAATACAGATTAACTCTTATAAAAATAAACTGGATGGATGGATACAGAAAGAAAACATTACAACCACTAAATATCAGCACTGCAGGATATATAAATATTACTTGTGATAAGTTAAACTAGTCAAGATGAACAAAAGCTAAGCTAATCTATAACACACAAAAATTCAATAACCTTCAATATTGGAGGCATTTGTAACAATCTATCTGCTTTCTCGTTGGCTTTTGCGAGTTCTGCTTCTAATTCTTCATTAGTCAGGAACTTGTAGGTTGGTGTCTTTAGCACAGGCAAGCCACTGTTGGTTCTTTTGCGAAACACTTTGTTGTAGTCTGGCCGCGTTAACCTTTTTAGCAATACTTGGACATTTGATGAAAAAAATTTTGGCGCTGGATCTTGGTCTCCATCTGCAGGAAATGATAATAAATTACATGACTAAACATAACAGAATTCAAGATTTTTGTTATGTTCATTTACTCACCGTATAATGAAGGCGCTATGCTCAATTTCCGACAGGAAACTATAATAAATTGTGCTTCACTGTGTCTAGAAATTATATTCCTTACATTTTTAGGTCCTATCTTGCGAAATAAAAGCGACATTGCTTTCTTAGACAAATATTCTTAATTTTAAAAATTCAAAACACAATCCAAATCTAATATAACCTCAAACCCAATTTTTTTTATTTATTTGTATGTCAAAGTCATTTTGTTCTGCCCTCACTTATATCACAATTATAAAGTAATATGTCCAAGGACTGACTTAAATATAATCTGTATTTAGGTTTCTACACAATTCAAACGGATTTAATCGGTTTTCTATTTGTGATAAATCTTCTTCTTCTTTTCGTGTCAACGGTTCGTTTTTTATTTTTTCTATTTTATTATTATACTATATTTGACCAGTAGGAAGCCACAGAGATGGCAGCAGTATTAGCCTCCCACAGGTCATTCATTGTGCAGGGCACAGTGGGTGGGCATAGGTGTGTTGTCTGAGGGGTGGTGCCACAATCGCACTGCTCTACTCGAGGAATAGCCAGACCCCCATTTACATATATTTTGTCTGCAACGACCAACTTGTGTTCGGAGCCGACTTATAGACTTCCAAGTTGGCCATTGCAGATCATGTCCTGGTGGTAGCTCCTCCTTCGGTACGGCAAAGTTAGGTGGTAGTTGGTACTTTTCTGACCACAGCTTTTGCTTGGCCTTAACCGGATTTTTTTGTACAGCAGTAGTGCTGCGGATGAAACTTTTACGGCTCTTTAACCGGGCTGGAGGTGCGTTGTAATCAAATAGAGGGTGCCGGAGATCAGCCCCCTTATTCTGAACCCATTCGGTTTCGGAATCGATTCGATTTGTATATCTCCGTCTCTGTCATTTCCATAGAGAATGACAGAGACGGAGATATACAAATCGAATCGATTCCGAAACCGAATGGGTTCAGAATACGGGGGCTGATTCCTACTTTCGCTTTTCTATAGCACAAGCAATATCCCTCCTGACGTCAGGAGGAGCAATGCCAGCTAGCGGGTAGAGCATGTTGAGTGGGGTAGGTTTCAAACACCCAGTTATGATGCGGCAGGTGTCGTTTAAGGCTATGTCGACCTCTTTTGCGTGGTAAGAGCGGTGCCACACTGGACACGCAATCTCACCAGCAGAGTAGCATAAGGCAATGCCTGTTGTACGAAGTACCTGTGGAGCAGAACCCCATTTAGTAGCTGTGAGAGGTCGGAGCAGATTATTTCGTGTGGACTTTCTGTTTAGTTTTTTGGCAGTGTGGTTTAAAGTTAAGGACCTATCTAGGGTTATACCTAAGTATTTCGGGTGAGGACAATGTTTGATTTGGACTTGTTGCCAACTAATATTAAGGGATCAGTTTGCTTTGCGGTTACGGAGGTGGAAAGTGCAACATTGGGTTTTAGTAGGGTTTGGTCTAAGAGCGTTTGATTTGTAATAATGTCCCAGGTCGCTAAGAGCTTCCGTGAGTGTGGTTTCAACTTCCTCGAAAGTGCTGGCTTGGGATATTAAAGCCAGGTCGTCTGCGTACAGGAAGCGGTGTGTACCTGGGTAGTAGGGTTGGTCGTTGGCATAGCCGGGCACCGTTAATCAAATACTTCGTTATTCGTTAATCCGCTACAAAAAAGTTAGCTTCGTTAAACGTCAAAGCGTTACTTGTTTATTTCGGAAGAATTAACGCAAGTTAACGTTAATCGTTAATCCGTTAATGTGTAAAATTGCATCTTTATATCGTTGCGTTAGTGAACTTATAAAACCTGTTGGTTTAGGTTCTGGAAGTTAACAGGTCAGGAACTCAGGAACAAAACAAAATACTTGTATAATTCAAATGTGTAATTTAATCGTCAGGCATAAGGTGTATATTCCCCTTATATCTAGTTTTGTTTTTGTTTCGCTCGCTGCCACGCGCCGCGCCGCCCGGCACTTGTCGGTGCCGTGCGGTAACTATTAGGAATTGGATTAACGATTAACGGACTTCTGCATATTAACGGAAGTTAACGTGTCCGTTAACATTTTTAAAAGTTAACTTAGAAGTTAATCCGTTAATCAAATCGTTAATTAACGAAGTTATCGTTAGTTAACGATTAACGGATTAACGAGTTAATGCCCAGCTATGGTCGTTGGTGTAGATATTAAACAATATTGGAGACAGCACACTACCTTGCGTTAGGCCATTTGTGATAAATGAATGATTATTACTTCTAAAAGTTATTTTATCTGTCTATGTTATTTCACTTCAAGACAAATCCACAGATTGTTGTGGAGTTTTGGCGGGAATGTCATAGAAACATTTTGTTGTTTTGTTTTATTTTCCTGAACTTGTGTTATTTTGAACTTTAATGCCATAAAAATGATGGTTTTTTGTTCAGTAAGTGCTTGATAAAGTGCCTGAGTGTGGGCAAGTGAAATAAAGCGACAAAACGTGTCTTTTCACGTTGTCGGCAAAACTCTATAGAATCTTCCAGTAAAGTCGCCACCACTTGACTGAAGCATGATTTTGATTTGAAAAAGACTGTATAAGTGACTTACATTGTTATTAGAACATTTAAAATTTGTTTTATTCAAGAAACTTGAAGAAATCTTAATACGTAACACTGGAAAATGGTTTAAGCGGGTCCAAATCTAATAAATAAAAAATATTATTGTGGCGTACCGGTGCGGTGGCTTGAATGCGATTTGAATTGAGTTTTGGCGGGAACGTCTTAGTAACATTTTGTTGCATTGTTTTATTTTCCTAAGCTTGTGTTATTTTGAACATTAATGCTATAAAATGGCGGTGGTTTATTCATTAAATGTTCAATCAAATGCGTGCGTGTGGGCAAGTGAAATAAAGTAGTGAAACGTGTGATTTTACGTTGTCGGCAAAACTCCATAGATGCTTCTAGTTAAGTCGCCATCACTTTACTGAGGCAAGACTTAAATTTGAAAATGACTGTTTACGTGACTTAGACTGTGACTAGAATACTATTGTAACGTGTATTATACAAGAAACTTGAAAATATTTCAAAACTTGACACTACCAAATCGCTAATCGCGGGGTCCAATCTAAGGGTCCAATACAAAAAAGAAGAAGAAGATGCGATTTGATTGTCATGTCAATGTCAAAATTGGGAAGCAGTAGAGGCTGAAGGCGTTTTGTTTTCCAGCTAACTTTATTTCGAATTATTCCATTTAAAATTATGAGTCTTCGATCGCTACGTTCCAAATATTAATGTAAGCTTTGTTTTATAATGGCTAAAAGGAAAGCCTTAGTCAACGATATAATTTATGAACTGGACAATGATGATAGCGAACTTAGCAGTGAAGAGGAGGTTAAACAGCCTAAAATTAGTCGTATTGGAGAGAATATCAGCCCTGATACGACCCAATGTGATTCAAATACTCAGAATAGTTGTATAGAAATCATTGATATTGATAGTTCTACAGAAAAGTTTACCGATTTACAATCACCTAAAGCGATAAGGAATGGAGGGAAAAGCCCTCTCGAATTTATTATCGTCGATGAACTCTCGGAAACTGCTAGTCCGAAAGTTCCTGCACCAGAAACCGAGAGAGATAAAACAATATATGACGAAGACATTATAGTTGACTCGCCCGCTTCCAATAGTGACCCAGGTGTAGTGGGTTGTGAAAACAGAACTCCTTTAGTGACAGTGAAATTTAGGGACAAGAAGTTAGCAATGAATTACAAGAAGCAAATCAAAGCTTTTATGTTAAACCTTATAAAGCTTCATGGGAATGGCCCAGAGTCTGATAATGAGACTGATCTGGAATTGGACATTTGGCCGGAGGACTTGGATGATTATGAAGAACCTGGGAAACCAGCCGACAGTTTGTTCTTTATCGATACAGACCCTAACTCGTTCAATATGCCTGTTGATATTCCATCTTATAGCCAGGTAAGGTAATTCTTTATATCAAAATACCTTCTTTATTTAGCTAAACTTAGTATCTATTAACATATCAATATCTGTGCTATAAGCCTGTGTTTTTTAACATGTGTTTTAATGGAGATGTCAACAATGGTGACTGTTTATCAGTCACCACTTCATATAAAAAAGTAGTATAAGTTAAGAAAATTGTTTACCATGCACTTGAATGAAAAGAGAATACTCTTATTGGCCCCTAAACATTATTTTATTTGGTATCTGATTTCAGTGATGAAAGAAATACCTAAATATATATATGTCTTTTTTCATATTTTTGTTATTAATTTTGACATATTTCTGTAATAAAATTTTAACCAAAAGTTTTAACATAGTTCCAACTAAAAGTTAAAATTTTGAAAAAGCAAAACATGGTAACCTAGCCATTGATGGTTCTAACCTTAAAGGAATAATTGAAACTTATTTTATTCAGGGGTAAAAACAGTTTCATAAATGCAGAATGCAATTGTCAGTTAGATTGAATAAATTTCTACTAAATGAAGGCAAACAATGTCAGGCGAGTTGGTGATCAATCATGTTCTATCTAACATTTTAATCTCAACTTCATACTTATAATTGTATTGTTTCATATTTGGTTTTTGTAGCTTAGTATTTGCCTATGTTATATGTCTTCGATAAATAAATAAATGTCTATATTTATTTCTGTTATTCGCTTCAATATTTTGGGTAGAATTTACTTACTTTCTTTCTTATTTCGAAGTTCTCAATTTAATTATTACCACTTTTTATATCAGCTTCTGCTGCATCAAATAAATAAATAAAGTAGTAATTTGCAATAAACTGGTTTATTCATAAATAAAAATCATATCTTTCTCAGAACACTCCATTGATGTCTAATGCATCGGAAGAGCAAGAAGCTCCATCTATGATGAGACGAAAAGGGCCTGTGTGCTTTAACTGCAACGGCAGCCACACCATGAGAGAATGCAGGGAACCAAGGAATAATGCTCGTATTGCAGAAAACAGAAAAACTATGATGAAAAAAGGGTTTGTAATCCAGATAGAGTACTATTACTAATTGATGGTAAAAATACTTATTTATTAGCTTTTATTCGGACACATTATATCTAGTTACATTTCATTTATACTAATAACTGACAGGGTTGACATTGACAACTTGGTCTGTTTGCTCAATTTTGACAACAGTCTCCTCCATTTCTTTCCATTCTTTTCTATCTTGTGCTCTCCTGGACCATGTATGTCTTCCCATCTAAAAAATGGGAAACAATATATACAAATTCAAATTCAAATAATTTTATTGCGAACATGGGTGTACAGAGTTGGAAAAAAATAACGAACTAGAACGCAATATACAGGGGGAAAACAATATATGTCAAAACATCAATTCACATTGACATATTCACTCCTTTGCATTCTTATCTTCATAAAAAGTAATGTATTTCTTTTTGGCATAATAATAATAATAATAACTTTATTTATTTAAGTAATTTATTTAAGTAATAACTATGTGCAATGGTACATTTGCTTTTTTGACTATGACTACGATATAAAAGTAATAACTTGTTAAACATAGTTCCAATATGTGAATTCCAAAATGTACCTGAGTTGAAGCTCTGTCCCCCAGACTAGGATAACCTGTATCCTGGGGTCACAGTGATTCTTCCCCGGGCGTATTCTAATTGAAATTCATGCCTTCTGTTAATTATAATAATAAGCTTAAAGGTATAAAAAGATACATTAAGATAATACAGTATTAGATTATAGGATAGATATAAGATTATAACAGTAAGATAAGACTATTGATCTTAGGAGTTTAAAATAAGATTGGGTATGTGAGCCAGTATGTAAATAAATCAGACGCGAGAATGTAAGGGGAGAGGTGTATTAAATGTAGGTGTGTGTGGTTGTATGCGAAAGTGTGTAGTGTGTGAAGATGACGGCTGAACAGATTTATCTGTTTTTAAATTACAACCTCATCAGGCCAATCAGGTAATAATTTTAAGAAGATTTTCAGTTGCTTTATAGTCCAACTGCTGCAGATAATCAGTTATAAATTTGTTGCATTCAGTCCGATTTAAAGTAATCAGCGGTTTTACAAGACAGATTCGATTATATAATATGGATCCCTGACCTATAAACGACCTTCCAGCATATCTAGAATGGGTAAAGGTAGTTTTGAATATAAAATCCTTTCTTCTTTTCAGCATATTTTTTTCAATTAGCTCTTTACCTATCTCTGCATGCTGCCGAAGGACGGTTGCTTTAATAAAAAGTTGCCTAACGGTGAGCACCTTGACTTCTTGATATAGCGTAATTGTGGGATATCGTCTAGTTTTAAAATGCATCACCTTTAGTATTGCTCTCTGAGCTATTTCAAGAGGTTTTAAGTTTGTTTGAGCAGCTGCACCCCAAACTGATATGCAGTAGGTTAAGATGGATTGAGTTATAGCACGGTACACCATAAGAAGTAGATCAGGCGATAGTACGTGACGCAACTTTTTAAAAGTGTATATAAGTTTCCTAGTTCTTCCAGTTAACATGTTAATATGTTGTGTCCATTTCAGATGTTTGTCAACCATTATCCCCAAGTACTTAATAACTTCTGTAGCTTCAAGAGATGAGCAAGAGCAATTATTATAGGCGTCATTACAGTTAGCGTTGTGTATTTTCAATATTAACGGGGTTTTTGGTTGAGTAGTAGATTTTATCGTAAATGTCATATATTTAGTTTTCCCAACGTTAACAGTGAGAAGATTATTTATGAGCCAATCTGCTACTTTACTCAGTCCCTTATTTGCAAATTCTTGTACCTCGTTCCAACTTTTGCCTTCAAATAGTAGGACTGTATCATCAGCGTAGGTGTATACTTTACCATTTTCAATATTCAAATTACACAAATCATTAATATATATTAAAAAGAGTGTTGGTCCCAGTACGCTCCCCTGTGGGACTCCAAATCTGATGCAAGCCTCTTCACTATATTTGTTTGAATAAAATAAAATCTATTCAACAAAATTTTCTGACAGATTTTCTGATTCAGATTAGTATGTATGTATTTCATGTACATTACTCAAAAGTTGCATATTGTCATTGCAAATCTAAAATCTTCGTGTATTTTTTTAGATTTTTGTATACATCTTAATAGTATTTTAGAGTGGTTATGGAATCCACAAACTCCTGTGTGAAAGTTTTTTTTTTAAATAAATATTTGTGGACATTTTACACAACACCATCTAGCCCAAACTAAACAAAGCTTGTAATATGGAACTGGATGGCTGATAGAATACATATATATATACTTTTTTTTTGTAAATATATACATATGATACGTGAAACACCCAGATACAGAACAAACATCCATGCTCATCACACAAAGGTTTGCCCTGGGTGGGGATCGGACCCACGACCTACGGCTCAGCAGGCAGACATACTACCAACTGAGCCACAAGGCCGTCGATTAATATTACACTTAGGAGATTAGATGAAGATTATAAAAATATACAAGAATAATATGTCATCTAAATAAGTTAAACTAAAACTAATAGATAAATAATTGTAAAGGTGAGTGATTGGAGATTATTTAAAATATCCATAGGCAACAAAGCTTATGGAGAGTTCAGGAGATATAGAGATAGATAAAGATGATTTGCAACAATGAAAATACTTTATGGAACATTTCTTTAAAACATTTAAAATAATTAAGCATAAATTAATAATAATAAAGATAGCTGTAAATGGAATTAAATAAATTGGTAAAAGAAATTGTAAAACACTGATTTTCATAATAATATTATACACTGATATTTCAGACGTTATCATGTAGAAGATGAACAGAAGTATGGCCATTTAGTGGCCGGTAGGATATCAGGTCAGCTGCGGAATGCCCTCGGTCTGAAGAGGCACGAGCTGCCACTGCACATCTACCACATGCGGAAGCTGGGCTACCCGCCCGGCTGGCTGGAGGAAGCCAGGATATCACACTCCGGGATCACCTTGTTTGACTCCACTGTAATTTTGTTTTTATTTAATGATTAACTGTCCTGTAAGACCTGTATATTACTTTTGAAAAAATAAAATAATCCTAACTAATATATATGTTACTGCAAAAGCCCGAACATTGGTAAATCTTAGGTTATACCAGTAAATCTTAGGGTTTACCAACACGAGTCGGTAAATGTAAGAATATGTAAAAAAGAAACGATTTTATCGGGCTTTTACCATTAGAATTTAGTACATGCTAGGTTTTACCAGTGACGGTTGGTAAATGTTGGTTTTGGAAATAAAACAATGCATAATAGACCAGTTTAGGCTAGGCCAAACTAGTTGATCCTGGTATAGGTATAAGCAATAATTTCTTCAGAGATTAGGTTATGGTTTTTTTGTGTATTAAAAAAAAAAACCATAACATAATCTCTGAAGAAATTATTGCTTATACCTAAGACTGCGTTGCACCAAGCTACATCAATCAAACAAATGTTATTATATATGTTACTGTAAAAGCCGAATACAGTAACATATGCATTGTTTTATTTCCTAAACTAACATTTACCAACCGTCACTGGTAAAACCTAGCATGTATTAAATTCTAATGGTAAAAGCCTGATAAAATCGTTTCTTTTTTACATATTCTTACATTTACCGACTCGTGTTGGTAAACCCTAAGATTTACTGGTAAAACCTAAGATTTACCAATATTCGGGCTTTTACAGTAACATATATATGTATAAAAGCGAAAGTAACTGTCATCTGTCCCTATATCAGATTGTTACCTCTGCACGGCTAAACAACTAAACCAATTGTTATGAAATTTGGCTCAGAGATGATGACTGACTCGCTAATGTGTTCAATTCTCCTGGCGTTTTTATTTCGCTTCAATAACTTAGTCGCAACATGCAATACAAGCAACAAGCAATTTGTAATATTTACAAAATTTATAGAAAATATTCGCACATTCAGATGAAATCTGGATTTAATTTGTTCTTCGTAAACAATGACTATGTTTTATCATCATCATAATCACCGTTTTTCATCAGTACGCGACACCGCAGAGAGAAGCTAAAATCAAAATGATGGTGGATGACAAAGTTTGACATGCTACAAAGGTTCTATCCCTTTCGTATGTGTCGTGCAGGGTCAGGCGACACTAGACCCGGAGGACGAGGAGGGCGAGCTGGCGGAGCCCGGCTCCAAGGACAAGTTCGACATCAAGAAGATTCTCGACTTCCCCGGGTTCAACGTGCCAGCCAGCTCGCGCTACGAGGAGGTCGGTCACATCCTGTTTATTAACCAACTTCTAAAGAGGAGGAGGGTCTCAACTTCCACTCTATGGTGTATTAACCGACTTCAAATTCAAATTATTTATTATGTCATATGTAGGTACATGCCGGTCTTATATTAATACATGCTTATTTAGGAATCATATGATATATATGATGTGATATGATATGATACCATTATGGCCCTATGAGAGCATAGCAACACTATCGGAACGTTTTATTTTAATTTCGTCAAACTTATCCTTAATAATATCGTCAAGATTATAATAACAGTTAGTTTTTAGGAGATTTTTCAATGAAAAATAAAGTTTTCTTCTATGTCTATATCTTTTAAGCAATTCGGTAGCTTGTTATATTCTTTTACATGAAGAAAACTATACATGTTCATCACTTCCAAAAAGACGGAGGTTCTTAATTTGACTATGTTTTTTTGTATGTTTCTTTTCAGCGATTACTTCGCCAATTTTGAATTGTTTATGATGATTATTTTTTTGTTTGCTAGGTAATACCTCAGAGGTGGTCCCGTATGAATTTTATCAAAATTGGTTCAGTACTTTGGTTTTTATAAATAAATAACTGAAAAAAAATCATCTAAGTAAACTATGTAAGTCGGTTTTTTAAACTTTAATAATTGTCAAGGTTGCCTGGAAGAGATCGCTTTCAGCGATAAGGTCGCCTGTTGTTTTCGCTAGCATGTAAGCTCTCTCTTGTTAATTTGTGTTTAGTATAGTGGTGTAAACAATAAAGAGTTTATCTATCTATCTATCTATAAAATCTCATTGGCTAAGATTGATGTTAAAGCTTAAATTGCTAAAATAAAGTTTCCACAGGTGGTTCCGCCTGCCCCCCTCATCTTACCAAGCCCCCCTATTCCAGGAAGCGCACTCGCTCGGCCTCCCCCCGATGTCGGAAGCTGACAGCAAGATGGCTATGCTGGCGGTGCTAGCGCCCAACGCGATGCATGCTTACAAGCGCAAGAAGCTGACGCTGTTCCCCACCGCGCCGGGACACGCGCCAGCCTCTACCGCCGAGATGGATATTGACAGCGGGGACGGTATGACACTTCACTTTTTTCCACGTGGAACTGCACACAAGTGGCAAATGTCTCTATTTCTACAAACGCTGACGCTTCGAAATGCTAAGAAACTGTGTCGTGCCGTCACGTGACATTTCGTTAGCTAATGTAAATCCCATACTTTTAGTTTTCTATTCTACTGGTGTTGTTGTTTGAAGATGTAACGGCAACCATATGGTAATCTTTTGTGCTTTCATTACCCATCTCAAAAAGAAAGAGGTTATGTTTGTTACCGCATATCTCTTTCATTCGTAAACCAATTTGATTATTATTATTTTATTTGAAAGAATATACTTTCAGATTGGTCCCATAGAAATTTCAACAAAATCGGTTGGGTAGTTTGGTTTTTTAAATAAAATTGCGCATTTTAAAGTCGGTTTTCCAGTTTACTATAATTATTATTTTTAACAGACTTCCAAAAAGGAGGAGGTTCTCAATTGGACTTTATGTTTTTGACGTGACAATGTCTAATATATCGATGAACGCCGGCTGCACGCACGAAAAAGTATGGCTCATTGTTCCGTTACATCATTATTTCATCAATGTTTTGTTATGACGTTGTCACGTTCAGTTCAGTTTCACTTTATTTCAACTAGGTATCATAAAATACACTTTTGAAACGTCACATACTACAAGCTTAAATAATATCAGGCAAAACAGTCTCAGGCAATTATTAGAATCTATTATTACAATCATAACACAACTAAATAAAATAAACGTAGTCATAACATAGGGTTATGTGTTGTCCAGTAGCAACTGGACAACGTTAAACTATCGTCTGTAAACCGACTTTACAGACAACCATATTTTTTTTATAAGTTCCTTCTTCGATTACTTCACCAATTATGAATTGATTTTGATGATTATTTTTCGTTTGGCAGGTAATAACTAGAAAAATACGTTATTCAAGTAAACGAAATGCGTATTTTGAAATAGTTTTATTTTTCAGTTTTTTAAACCATAATTTATTCTCTTCATCATCATCATCATCATCTCAGCCATAAAAAGTCCACTGCTGGACATAGGCCTCCCCTATGGATTTCCAAAAAGACCGATTGGAAGCGGCTTGCATCCAGCGTCTTCCTGCCACTTGTATGAGGTCATCTGCCCATCTCGTGGCTGGTCTTCCTACGCTGCGCTTGCCGGTGCGTGGTCTCCACTCGAGAACCTTTATAATTGGTGAATTAATCGCTGAACAAACATACAAAAAGAAAAAGAAAACAGTCGAACTGAGAATATTTTTCTTTGGAAATTGGTTAAAAAAATGTCACGGTCACAAATGTACTTTGCCACGCGCCAGAAGAGATAAGAACTACACGATAGAATGAGATACACTCTGTATTTGTAGGTTAATGTAAGATTAGGCAGTTAGCGTCTGTTTCCGTTCTCATTTAATCATGTACCTATTAACTCTTCTCGCTGATAAAGTATTGAAATGTCCGGTCAAGCCGGCAAGTCGTATGTAATTATAGTATATCGCATCTAAACTCTAGAATGCGTCTGTTCTAGCAGTAGGTTAATACAACTCGTGTCGTATATATTTCCAGAGACGGCCGAATTCCCGTCGCAGCCCCCATTACCGGACGAGGCGCCGCCCCCGGCTCCCCCTCCCCCCGACACCCCTCCCCCGCCCCCTCCGCCAGAAGAGTCCACGAAACAAGAGTCGACCCCGAGCAACTCCGGTGAGAGCGAGCTCAAGACGGAAGTGAAACCCGAGAGCGACGACGACATAGAAGTGGTAGAGGTGTTGCAAGTCCGCGACATACCTGTGCCGTTCGCTGACATGATCACTATCGATGTGGACGGGGTGAGTCGGTTATTTTCACCGCTTTTTATCCGACTGCCGGAGGAGGGTTGCTTTTAAGCAACGTATAAAAGAAGGAGGTTATCAATTTGCTTGTATATTTTTTAAACAAATCTAACATATACTCGAGTATCTAGTGAGTTTCTGCTTCGAAGTCTTTAAGCTGGTACTCTTAATTGTCGCCACGTGTGAAACACGTGTCGACAAGAGTTCAAGCTTGAAGACATCGAAGCCGTCAAGAGTACCAGCTTGAAGATCTCGAGGCGGAAACACTAGATATATAAAGTTAGATTTAAGTTTTTGAACAAGAATTTTCGCAAAGTAACGCCTGATTCATATTTTTTTGTATTTTTTTATATTTGTACCCAAAAAAAAATAAGTACGTATTTGACGTAATTTATAAACCAACTTGGTTTTTTGACGTGACAACGTCTAATAAATCGATGAACGCCGGCTGCACGCACGAAAAAGCATGACTCATTGTCCCGTTACGCGCGTTACGAAATGATTCAATTTTATTCATAAAAGTATGCAATCATTTCATCAATGTTTTGTTACGACGTTGTCACGTTAAACTATCTCCGTAAACCGACTTTACAGACAACCAATTTTTTTTTTTATTTGAAGGTGATATGTCTGCCTGTTTGCTGCTCTTTTTATAAAAATGATCTATAGTCTTAAATAATTCTTCTCAGATGTGGGAGTGTTTTATGATATAATATTAGGACTTTTGCAAAAAAAAATGTACTTTAGCGTCACCGTCTGTGACAAATTAGTAATTTTACAAGGTTTTTGTAAGAATGCTTATATACATAATTTCTCGATAAAAACGTACATTCAACATCATATCAAGCGTAATATTTACACCCTCATTCAGAACCTGGATGTCCACCAATATTTGAGCTAGATGGTGTTGTGTGGATGTCCACCAATATTTGTTATCTAACTAAACTTATCACCGGATAAGTTTGATCCACTTTATTTGTCCAATTATTAGCCGTCATTCCCTTATCTGTAACAAGTGGAAGGACGTTGCGCTTCTCATAATATTAATTATTTCGATATTCGCCGTTTAAAACGCTTCTCGTTGTTGTAAGGCTTCATTATTGAAGGCGTAATTGATAATTTTCATTGGTCTTTTAGAACTTCTCTGCTTTGGAAAGCTTTTCGGTACCCTTTTAAATATAGAGTATTTTATAAAGCAACTTTTAAATTCCATACATGAGTATTTTTTCGGGTGTATTTACATACTTTCTCTTTCTACAAATGTGCACTCGATATGATATCGATCGTAACAGGTACACTGTGAATCGCTCATACGCATCGATATAGTATTTTGTTCGCTTTTCATATAGATATTTTTATGTATGTTTTTTGATATCATTGTTTCTTATGCGCAGATTACGATTATTTTTATTTATTTATTTAAGTATACAAAACAGAATATAGTCTTACGTAATACAAGATAACACGTGACAATCGATCAGAACCAGAATATAGTCCAAAGCATGTATACATTATATTAGCAAACACATTTTAGGCACACATTTATTACAAAGGAGGGCCTCTGAGGTGGTACCGTAAAGTTTTCATCAATTTCGTTCGGTTCGGTTTAATTTAGTTGTTATACTTATTGAAATCTATATTTCATTTTTTTTTATATAATGAGCATCAAACGTCAATAACGAGTTTATCTATTAAACAATCATACGACTCGCTTGTTAGCCTCGTTAACCCTTTAACCGCCTGTGTCGGATATTCCCGACAAACTACTACATATACCACAAAAAATCTTGATCGTACTCGATAAACTATATAAACTAGATAAAATATATAAACTTTTGGCGGAAGCATTCGATACATGCTTAAAGCCTATGCCACAAGGCACACCGAACTGAAGGACATCATTTAAATATCCAAAAATAACTATCTATTTTGTGCTATGTGAATGTACCAAGTTTGGAAATAATAAAGGCTATATTTAAATTTATACACGGGTCTAAGCCCGGACCTTTGAAAGGCATCAGTGGGGCCGGAACCAACACTGAGAGGCCCGAAATAATAGAGGCTATTATTATTATATCCGACACGGATAGTTAAAATCCTCTAACCGCCTGTTTTAGCTATTTGGGGGCGTCCATAAATTACGTGAGGTGTTTAAGGGGGGGAGGGGGTCGAGTCAAATCTCATCTAATCTTACGTTGGAGAGAGGGGGGGTCTCGGCAAATATCACGCAATTTTTTTTTCTGATTGAAACAAAAAAAAATTATTCTATTTTGGTCTATTTAATCCAGATTGTACATGCTTAAGATTTAATCTTAAGCGTAATCGTAGTACGATTAAGATCATTTACTAATTCGTTCGAAAGAAAATAATTTTATTCATACTTCGACGTTATACATTTACTGACTGTCAAACCACCATATTTGTTTTATACCAAATAGCTCAATTTAATCTGAATTTACGGTACAGTGTAGCCCGTCCTTTGTTTTCGCGCCACTGTCAGCCGAACGCGCGACTCGATGAACGAGAGCGTACGAGCTGAGTGGCAGCGACACACTGACAGGTTCCAACCTGCTTTGTTTATTCTTGTAAATGTTTTACTCGACTCAGTGCACGCTCTTACTAATTTAAAATGAGTTATCAAGATTTTTATAACGCATACGTCAAAAGATACGTCTATAAGACGAAGAAATCCTGCCAGGACGATGTAATAAAATTATGGAATACAGCGAAGCAAAAATTCCCGAAGAAAGAAGAGTTAATACATCACATTCAACATGAGATTGAACGGCTTCTGAATTAGAGTAGATATTCTTTTTTTAATTAGAGTATTTACGATTTAAGTATTCTATTGTTAAATTTTTATTACACTTATAATTAAACTCTCAGCAATATTGATTACTAGTCTTAACTAGTCGTAAATAAAAGGACGATGCAAATTTGTTTTTTTCTTTTTACAATAACAATCCAACGCGTTTACGTAAGAAACTCACATTTTGAAAAATCTCACGTGAGATTCGGGGATGGGGGAGGGGGTTGAATAAAATCTCACGACATCTCACCAGGGGGGGAGGGAGGGGCAGAAAATTTAAAAAAACACCTCACGTAATTTATGGACGCCCCCTTTCCGTTTTTTTTGTCGACAAGGCGCCTGTGACATCTTGAAAAACTTTTGTCAGAAATATTCGACCGTAAATATTCGGCGGTAAAGAGTTAACTGTAATTACCGTATGAGGGTAGACACTGAACCTCACGACACAGGCTCCCCTAGTGTGAGATTCAGGGTTTCCTGTATAGCTAATGTGAAGGCTAATCATAACCTGTACTAGGTTATATTTTATGTATTTTTGAGATCACTTAGCTATAATCTTTAGAAACCTGTATCTTTTGTTAATAAACTTATTATTATTATTATTTCTACAAATTCCTTTAAAAATGAATGTTTTATTTGCAGGAAGTATCCGAGCCAGAGAGTGGTGAACTAAGCCCGAGCCTCGACGATCTCGAGCGGAAAAAGAGGCTTCTGTTAGATGCACTCTGTACTGAAGAACCCACAGCAGGCTGCAAAAGTGAAGACACTAAAGATGACATAGTACTGACTGACGCAACGACAGACGCTGGGACCAAAGATGGCCGCCAGACTACTGAGGTTGCAAGTGACACGGAGGTAGTTGATGAAAAGATGGACGGCTCAAGTGACAAGACTGCTGTGAAAGTTGAAGACGGCTCAACTGATCAACGAGTCGATAATGATGATTTGAGTAACAAAGCTGATATTTCAAGTGACAAGACAGCTGTTGAACCAACTTCAAGTGACAAAGTTGCTGGAACAACTTTAGGTAAACCAGCTTCTCAGCCAAATTTAAATGACAAAACTGCCGATCCAAGTTCAAATGACAAAACTGCCGATCCTAGTTCAAATGACAAAACTGCCGATCCAAGTTCAAATGATAAAACAGATGATAAACTGTCAAGGGACATAAAAATTGAACCAACTTCAAGTGACAACAAAGATGTTAAACCAATTTCAGATGACAAAATGTCAATTGAATCAATTACAAGTGACAGTCCAACGTCTGGAACAAGTTTAATACGCACGCCTAAACCTGAAAACGATGTCAAAAACACAGAAGCTATATCAATCAAAACTCCGACATCTTGTATGGGTCAAGTGCGAGGCACGGAATACGGGACACCTGTTATAAACGTCGCATCTCCATATATAAAACTGCCGAGCGACGATAAATTCGCCAAAGACATCTGCGACATTATCAACTTTGAGAACTTACCCAACTCGATAGGGAAGTACAAGAAGATAAGTACACTGTTGAAGAAAGTTAAACACCAAGTGGACAGGATACAGGAGTCATGATGCAAGCCGCGCTCCGCCGGAGGCGGGGTGGATGTGTAAATATAAAGTTTTTATGTACTTTGTACCGAGGAGGTATTTTTGTATAATGTTGTTGAAATGGTATTTGGAAATGTTACCATTTTAATAAATCTTCGTGTTTTTAATGAAGTTAGTCTATTGACGCACATAAAATGATTAGCCAGTGTTATACAGTTCAAAAATTTCAACATCCTACAGGACTGAAACGTGGTTTCTAACTATGGGCCTTATAAGGATGCTCAGCCAGCGTAGGAAGACCAGTCACGAAATCCAGAGATGACCTCACACAAGTGGCGGGAAGACGGTGGATGCAAGCCGCTTTCATCAGGTCTTTTTGGCAATCCATGGGGGAGACATATGTCCTGCATTGGACCTCTTATGTTATGGCTGAGATGATGATGACTAAACTAGAATCTGCAGCATCCCAATAAGTACTTGAGATAGTCTCACCGATTCGGCCACGGACGTTGATAATGCAGTTTTTTTTCTTAAAGCTAAGCTAATGCTTGGTTATTAATTGGTGACGCTTTCTGTAACTTACTTGAAGCAAGTTATTACATGTACTTAGCTGGACCCTTTACAGGTTCCAAAGATTGACGAAAGATGCTGCTGGGAGTGTTCAATATTTTTGAAGTTTTTTTTTACATTAGATCTACGATTGACCACCAACTCGCCTGATTTTAAGCGATGGTGTGGCCGAGGATGGAGCTCGTCGATCTAGAATCTATTTACTCTAGATTTGAAAATTCCAAGGTCTTAAAAATAAGAGATGGTGGTAAAGAATTCTAATCCTGTGCAGTACGCATCAAGAATATGGACCGAAATCGTGGTGTACGGAATTTACGAAAATGACAATGAGGGATATTGACTATGATATTGAAAGTCTAAAAAAAAAAACACTGTTGGATTGTGACATTTTTGAAAGGTCTAACATTAATGGCTAACCTATTGAATATTTTTCTAAATCCCATTCCAGACTTGCTTTCTATCGACAATACATTGGAACAGGAATATTACAGCAGCCTTCTACTATTTTTACGCATAATTATACATCAGTCATTACTGCATTACACTGCTTCATTTTAGACCACATTTCAATAGGTGAGTTGTGGTCAAATATTAGCTCATTTAAAAAAAAACATTGTGTAATTTAACACAAAGAGCCTTTTTATATGGGTTTATTGTGGGTGAGCGCGCTCTATCGTAGATCGCGTCGTCGTTTAACATCGGGTGAGTTGACGGTCAAGCGCAAACCTATACAGCATTAACAAAACTTAAATACTTTTCAGTAGTGCCCATCAGAAAACATAAGCCATTACTTAGGTATTGGTATGGTCAGAATTTCGATACTTGTCTTATAATGTAAACAAAATGGCGGATTCGCTACTGATAACAGCTCGTAATTCTGTCATAAGGCATCGAGGCAAATATTCTATCCTTAAAAGTCGTAGTTCGACCATAGTCCGTCTCGCTCGAAAAAAAATTAAATTTAACTTAGATCAAGTTGAAAATATTCTCGAATATTTGTGATGTTTTGTAGTTTTCAAAAGACGATTTTTTATAAGTTCATTCAGTCCGTTTATATCTTCAAAAATGTGGGTATTCGCGAGCTAGACGGACAATGGTCGAACTACTGACTCAAAAAAAATCTCACTAAGTGCTTTCGAGAATTTTCTAATGACAACTGCGAAAATGTAGAACGCATTTGCAGTCTCTGTATTCCCCGGTCAATAAATACAACCTGTCTCTTAAATGCATGAGGGGCGTCACATACTGTGGGCGTCTAAACGTGTTCCATTTTCGACCATATCATCGCATTCGATTTGGCGGTTTGTGGGCAAACGTTGGCCTATTAAAAAAATGACAATAATTAGTAACTAATTATTAACTCTACCATTATAGATTACATTATAAGACTAATAGGTAATTACTTTTTTTGCTTTAATGAAATGTTGGGCGCCATTGTTGTCACATATTGTGCGTTTATTTTATTTTGTTGCATTAGTCGAACCATGATTTTTAAACAATCGCATTATTTATCCTTTTATTTTTTCAGTGCTTCCGTCTTTTTTGAACACTTAAGTACATTTTATTTAAATTAAATAAATTAGTATTTTTATGATTCGTAGTTTTATTTTGGATTTTTAGGTACTCACAGCCCTCATAACAACTTATATTTAGCATTTATTTTGTACGTATTCCATTGAGGAAACTAAAAGCGCATAAGTAATCAATCTCGTCAGGTTTAGTAATAAATAGTTATGTAGATCAAAATAAAACAAAATTGTAATTTTGAATAGTATTATTGAAAATCATAAAATAAATACAATCTCGATCGGTTTTAACACACTGAGCAAATGTGCATATAAATATAACTATAATACATAGTAAATTATATTCCCAACCCAAGGCGAATGTCATTACTATATAACTAATGGAATAATGTGAAAAATAAAACAAAACCTCTCAAAAACAAAAACTGATTGTGTGCCTACCACGTAACATAAATCTTAGGTTTTATTTACATTTCCGTTAACTAGCGACGCAAGTAAAAACATGAGTGCATGAAAATAAAATTTATTGCCACTTGTTATAGACTGAGATTGTCAGTTAAATCTAAAACCGTCAAACACATGTTGGCCAAGGCTCAGTGTTGAGATTAACTTGGCTTGTCAAGTAATTATCTTAAGAGTGCCGACACATGATCGATCGGGTTTGAAATCATCGAAACGGAACGGAACGAAGAGATGAAAATATATTGGGATATTTTTTTCTTTATTATTCAGATGATCCGACCGTACTAAGTTTGATCATGTATCAATATATACGAGGTGCGATGAGTGATTGCCGCTCATGGCAAGTCGAGGCAAATAATATGCATGATTTATTTTTATTTAGTCATAAAAAGCTAACTCCAAATAGATTTACTCGACTTGGCGGGGCCACTGCCGTGCCCCCAGATTCCATAAAAATAACATTAAAATACATTCAAAAATATGAAAGTTGTAACTTTCTTATTTTGAATGTATTTTAATGTTAATTGTAATGCATTTTAATTTCATGTTAGACAGAGAGCACACGATAGCGAATGATGACGTCATGGTTCATGTTCGCAGTACAAATACCAATTTTTTTTAATGTATGTATTACACTTAATATGTTATCAATTAAAACTATTATTCCTATGGAAAAATTATGCATATTCCCTATTGACGTGACATGTTGGCCAACACTGAGTGAGTCTGGGCCAATATGCATAGAGGTCTTGAGACAAAAAATATCGCCAAAACGTGGCTAACGTATTTGAGGCAGTATTTAGTTTAATTTAAACCCTGAATTGGGCACACTTATCTAATTAACTATTCGAGGTGTTCAAATACATACATGTACATTTTACAATTTGTCATATACAACCAAAATCTGGTTAGAACGACTCAGATCTAAAAAGTAAGTAGTTTTTAATATAAGTATTGCACTCCTATTGTGATTTCACCATTTGGCCATGTCATCTTTTTTTATATCGCGATTTATTTCTTAAATGAACAGCACCAAATATATACAAATATTTGGGATACGCGTCGTATATATTACGAGCTTCGATATAACATCACAGACATCAGAATCTAAGATTCTCAAAAGAAATTATTCTAACTGCACCAGTAGAGGGTAGGTTGTGTTCCGGCAACGCGGCGGCCGCTCTCCTAGTACTTACAATACATACATTCCAGATAGTTAACGGTTTATATTCCATTACTTAAAATATTTATCTCCTATACAAGATTCTTCGCCGGACTTGGAATGGGCGATATTTTATATATTATTAAGTGCAGGTAGTGGTTAAGCAAATCGCTAAGTTGTCTTCAAGTCCGGCGATATCGTATAAATACGTCTACGCTGCATTCACGCTCGATAAACTTTAGATCATTTGACTTCAAAACTTAAATTGAACTTATATACCTATCTAGTGTGTTTCCGCTTTCAGGTCTTCAAGCTGATAATACACCAAAGTAGAAGAGTGCCAGTTTAAAGACTTCGAAGAGAAAACACTAGATATAAAAGTAGGATTTGTAAGTTTTGTATATGTATTTCCGCAAAGTAACGCTTGATTCAATATTTTTTTATCTTTAGACTTAGAGCCAGTGTCACGACGTCGCAGTACATTTTAGTCGCAGGTTACATACATGTTGGCCAAGGCGATACCAATCTAAACCAATGCGATCGGCCATCATGTGGTCATGGCTGGCCGATTGCGGACGAGCGCCTTTTATTAGTGCATTTTTTTTTAAATGCGACACTAATCGGAATTAAGACAAGTGACGAGCGCTAACAAATCTAGCCGAGTCCAATACACATTCTGGCGTTGGTCTTCTCACGATTAGCCTAGAAGGACGTGTATAGAAACCTTTATTTAAAAAAAAAGTTACATAACGTGACTGAGTTTCACAGTTCGCTGTATAAGCACACCTATATAATGCCAATGTGGCCAAATATATCAAATGCTGAGTAACAAATAGCCTTCAATGACTATTGAGAAAGTTTTTATAGGCCGAAGTGTCACTTTTAGCTGAAAGGCTTTTGTCATGGATTTTTTTTTATACGAGTAGTAATAATGGAGTATGCTGCGCTCGTCATCACAAGTCCAATAACCGTGGTGTTGCAGCGTAAATCGCTTGTAGTGTTCGTCATCGCACCCGGACAACGCTCACCCAACCATAATATTTATAATACAATATGTGGAATCGCAAGTCGGCGTGTCGGCTCTCAGGTGACGATCTGCAGCTCTGGATTAAATTCTCGGCGGCGTAGGAGGTGCCCCGTCGCGGTCCTGGAACATGTTACACAAACAAAATAAAACTCAAAAACAATGGTTGTCTTTAAAGTCGGTTTACGGACGATAATTTTACGTGATAACGATGCGTCACAAGCCGAACTAGCGAACACAACATTGCGAATTCTTACAATAATGAACCGAGCTGTGTACAAGGCCACACCACGTTGGCCCTTGACGGATTGTACTCATTTAAATTAATAAAATAGTGTAAAATTCCTAGTGCACACGACTATTGCTTAGAATTCAAATATCTCTTGCGTGGACGAGTTTCATTCCAAATCCAATCTGTCCAGGTGTCCGCACGACTCGGTGACAAATGACACTAAACGACCATTTGACCAATGCGAAGTATTTGCAATACGAACTCGGTATAGATAACGATATAGAGATAATTACATTGGTGACTTCATGCACGCGAGCCTTGCACGTAGTATCTGAGTAGCATTAGTGTACATACACATTACGTTAGTGTGCGTGTGGAGCGGAGCCAACGCGCGCCACTCACATATACACAAACACGACACTAACACAACCAAAGGCCGTCCGCAGTAATGACTGGCAACAAGTATATCGACTGGCACTTGGAGTTTTGGCGGGAATGACTTAACAACGTGTTGTTGCTTTGTTTTATTTTCCTTAACTTGTGTTATTTTGAACATTAATGCTATAAAAATGGTGGTGTTTTATTTATTAAGTGTTCGATAAAGTGAGTGAGTGTGGGCAAGTGAAATAAAGCAGTAAAACGTGTGATTTTACGTTGTCGGCAAAACTCCATAGAAGCTTCTAGTAAAGTCGCCACCACTTTACTGAAGCAGGACTCGACTTATAAATTGACTGTATACGTGACTTAGATTGTGACTAGAACATTTACAACTTGTTTAATTCAAGAAACTTGAAAAAATCCTAATACTTGACACTGGCAAATGCTTTAATGCGGGTCCAATACAAAAAAGAAGAAGAACAAGTATATCACCCGTGTTTGTGGTCACACTAATGACATTGTGATGTAATCAATATGTCGAAGATTGTTACAACCAGTAGCTATTACAATGACAATCAGCGCTATGAGATATTTGCAAAGGACCTTTTTTTTTGTTTTTGTATTGGACCCGTATTAAAGCATTTGCCAGTGTTAAGTATTAGGATTTTTCTGAAGTTTCTTGAATAAAACAAGTTGTAATTATTCTAGTCACAATCTAAGTCACGTATACAGTCAATTTATAAGTCGAGTCCTGCTTCAGTAAAGTGGTGGCGACTTTACTAGAAGCTTCTATGGAGTTTTGCCGACAACGTAAAATCACACGTTTTACTGCTTTATTACACTTGCCCACACTCACGCACTTTATCTAACACTTAATGAATAAAACACCACCATTTTTATAGCATTAATGTTCAAAATAACACAAGTTTAGGAAAATAAAACAAAGCAACAACACGTTACTAAGACGTTCCCGCCAAAAACTCCAGAGGACCTTTATGGACTGTTTCTAGAAATATAGAGATGTACCTGGGTTAATCTATATCACCACCTCTATTCATAATCGGAATCGGATCGGAAAAGACATATCTCGATCTCTGCCATTTCAATACAGAATGACAGAGATAGAGATATATGTAAAACACTTTTTTAAACTATCACGGTCATTCATTAAAAGACTATTATTATTATTAACGGGATATTATCATCCACCTGCATTCTTCAGTCGCCCGTGAACATGGTGCATGTAACTGTGCCGAAATATCGGGAACTCAAAATTAACGCGTACCACGGTAAATATCCCGTTAATAATAATAGTCTTTTAGAGATATACCTTATGTAGTTTCCAACCCGATTCCGAATCATTATAAATAGGGGTACAATTTAAAGACAGTTCAAAAATTACACACAATTATCTCGTCAGTCTATGGAACCTGTAAAGGGTCCGGCTGAGTAATTGCACGCTTGAAGCGTGATGCGGGTGGCGCCACCAACGCTTGAAGCGTGTTGCGGGTGGCGCCACCAACGCTTGATTGGTTTAAGCAAAAAATACTGTTCAAAAGTTTCAACCATCCCACGTGACACGTCCGTGGACGAAATGGTAAAGGCTCCCAGGTACAGATCGGGGTATGCGGGTTCAAGTCCCGTCGGATGTGTGTAATTTTTTAATTGTCTATAATGTAGATACTTTAGTCTGTAAAACACTCAAAAATATCGAATACATACAGGTAGTAATAAGTTCTTATAGCGTTTTTACCCGACTGCGTAAGAAGGAGGATTATGTTTTTCGAGTGTATGTATATATCGACGGTTAAAAGGTAATAGGATATAAGCGACATTGTAGTCGAAAGGTAATAGGGTATAAACATTTTAGTCAAAAATGAGTTATGAATGTTAAATGAAAAAGCGGAAAATTTTAAGTAAGATAGCATTTATAACTCATTTTTAGGGTTCCGTACCTCAAAAGGGAAAAAACGGAACCCTTATAGGATCACTTTGTTGTCCGTCTGTCTGTCCGGGTGTCAAGACCTTTATCTCGGGAACGCGTGAAGGGTTCGAGTTGAAATTAAAACCATATACGCAGATCCATAGTATCTTGCTGCAGAAAGAAAAATCAAATTTCTGTTTTCGTAAAAAAAAAATACAGCCGAATATGTCGTAAAAACGCACATTTCGACACTCACAGAGGAATCAAAACCTATGGGGTACTTCCCGTTGACCTAGAACTCTGAAATTTGGCAAGAAGCATTGTGTTAGAGTACACATATAGGAAAAAATCCGAAAACTTGACATTTTTAATTTAATCACAAAAAATAGTGTCTTTATGCAAGGAATGAGGGCCCAAATTTTAAAGTGAATTAACCGTATCATGTGGAGTATCATATGAAAGAGCTTCATTGGCATAAGCTAAAACAGATTTTTAAATATTTTTACGATGTAATATACATCGGTATATGAAGAAAAATAAAAAAAATATATATGATTTAATTAGTTTATACGGAACCCTCGGTGGGCGAGTCTGACTCACACTTGTTCGGTTTTTGACTAAAATGTCGCTTATACCCTATTACCTTTCGACTACAATGTCGCTTATACCCTATTTTACCTTTTAACCGTCGATGTTTCTATATGATCGCCTACAGCCTAAACGGCTTGACAGATTTTGATGTGCGAGGTGTCGTTAGATTCGTCTTCACTGCGGTCCAAGCTGTACTGTCTATTAGTCTTTACAATGTCTTTTATATGTATATATTTACGGTAATGTATATTCGTTGATAGAATAATAGCAGGAAAATTAAATATATTCGCTCGCATCGCTCATTATACATTCTGAACCTCAATACCTACCTACCCACTTAAACGTTTAGTTGGTAAATTGTGGTAGGACTTGTTTCCTTATACAAGTTTACTATGAAGTCATATAATGCTATGTATGAATCACTGATGTCACGCTGCCCATTAATGCTGAGATTGGGTAACACCGGAATGTTTTATTGTTTGATAAATAGATATCAAGAAGCAAGCAGCATAATTATTGTGTCTATTTGAAACCGGCTTCTAAAAAGAAGGAGGTTCTCAAATCGACTGTACTGTATGTTATTTTTTAGTATGTTTGTTACGCAATTTTTCAATTGTTGATTGTTTTTAACCGACTTCGAAAAAGGAGGAGGTTATTAATGATTCTTTTTTGTTTGGTAGGTAATACCTTTTCATCAAAATCGGTTCACTACTTTGGTTTTTATAACAAAATAATTAGAAAATTTTTGTATTAAAACAAAACTGAATTATAAAAACGAAAAAAAAAAACAACTTCAAAATCCCAATCCGTTTACTTGGATGACTTTTTTTTCAGTTATTTGTTATAAAAACCAAAGAACTGAACCGATTTGGATAAAATGTATATGGGACCACATCTGAAGTATAACCTATCAAACAAAAATAAACCTATCTATAAAAAAAACATCAAAAACAATGCATAATTGGCAGAATAATCGCTGAAAAATACAAGCAAATGCGGTAATCGCGTGGGTCCAATAAGAACAAACCTGATAGTTAGCGGGACTGGGCTTGTCCGCGTCGAGTTGTCTGGTGCGCGGGCGCATCACGTACATGGCGACCGCGAGCGCCATCACTAGGAACACGGTGAGGAAGCTGCCGCCCGCAGACTCCGGCGCCGGTAGTCCGCTCAGCTCATCCAGGCACTCGCCGTCCGTGCAGTACGACTGCCCTTGCCGCAGCTGAGGACCCAACACGGCCGGGTTATCAACACGCTTACACAAGTGGCAAATGATGATGCGCGACTGCATTTTTTTTGCCCCATAGGTACGATCGTGCTGACTAATATTATCAAAGAGAAAGTATCTTTGTCTGTCTGTCTCTTTACATGTTTGTTAACTTTTCATTACCAAACGGCTGAACCGATTGATATGAATATAGCTGAGGACCAGGAGGCTGACATATGCTATATTTGAACATCACCGTTTTTCATCATTACGCGGGTGAAACCGCGGGACATAGCTAGTAATAGATATATAATGTAATTATCACCATCAACAATCATATATATTAAAAGAAAATCAAAATTCCCGACTGCAGAGCACTTTTTGCATAATTTAATCTAACTTACGATTTCGTTACGCTTGATACGCGGTTAAGTGTACGTTTTTTGTGAGAAAGTATGCGTAAAATCGCTGTAAAAGACTGTAAATACTATTCTTTACAATAATTCTAGTAAAATCACTTGTTTATGAAACACTACGTTGTTGGAGGTTATGAAAAAAAAAAAAAAATATTTTTGCGAGAGATGTATTATTTTTATTACAAAAAATATAGCCTATGACAGTCAAGGGAGTGAAAACCAATCTAACGACACCTCACACATCAAAATCAGTCAAGCCGTTAAGGCTGTAGGAGGTCATTATAGAAACATACATACATCCACATAAAACATAACCTCCTTCTTACGCAGTCGGGTAAAATTTGTTTATAAGAACATTTGCGTATGACAAATCGTAACTATAATCTTATTACATAGTTATTATAATTAGAAAACAGAGTTTTCCGGGTACATGATTGTGTATACAACCATACAACAATTATGTAGTAGGTACGTAACCTACGACATATTATACCTAAAGTCGAGATAAGGCGACGGTTTACGCAACAGTCCACACAAGTACTAAGCCGACGTATGTTTATCTGGATTGTTTTAGGAAAATCCTAAAACTAATTTATATTACATGAAGCATAAAATGCAATTGCGGTTTCTAATTGCGGTTCAATTCTAAGTTGGAGTATTGTATACTGTGGCACAGAGTATACAAATAACCACGTAGAACATGTAGACAGTGAAAACTGATATATTCAATTTAAAGGCTTGTTTACAAAAAATGGGAAAACCATATCATATACCATACAAACCTGTTTTAGGCATATACAATATCTTAATATTTAAAATGACTTTCCTGCATAATAATAATGTGTCCTACAAAACAAGTATCGAGGAGACAAAAACTACAGTTGAAAAAAAACATCCCCTCTTTACATGTCTGAAGTGCCAATCAAAATTTTAACTTTTCCTCACTATCACAATTTGTTTAGGGAACCTACCAGTCAAATTTTGCTTATGTGTTAGAAATAATCATTCTATATTATCTGTATGCTTTACATCATGACAGTGACAAGAGTAAGTGGACAGCTTATATTTGACGTTACTTATTTTGACAAGACGAATACTCGTTCCTTAGTTCGGTTTTACTCGCTTCTCTCTCTCTGTCACCATCTTGACTGCCTATACGTGTTTTTGTGCTGTCCTTAATATATTATTTTGCAATCGTGTTTTATCCTATAAAAGTTAATAACAATATTTGGTTATATCATTATGAGAATGATTTAATAAATAATGTGAAAGATATTCAAGCGATATTTCCTGTTTTATTTCGATGCTGATGTGCTTCAAGCTTTATCTACCTGGCGAGGCGTTTGTCCATCCTAAGCTACACGCGAACCTTCTGCGCGGCTGCTCTGCCGAACAGGTTCCGGTCCCAGCATAAAGCAGGAGAAGCCAGGATAAAGCAAAGGAACTTTATACCAAGAAAGGTACTCAACATAACCAAACTTTTTATTCACGTGTGTGTCCACATTACGAACAAAATGACAGACGGAAATAATATCGGCTCGAATCTTTCTCATTCTCATATTAATTCGCATATAATTGAAAAACTTGAAGGCGTTAACAATTACCTGAACTGGAAATTTAGCATTAAAATGCTGCTTACATTGGAAGATCTTTGGAAATGCGTCGAAGGTACGGATGAAGACCCGACCCGTGACTGCAGGGCACGAGCTAGAATTTGTCTAAGTTTACAACCTCAACTATATCAGTATGTGCGTGAGTGTACTACAGCGAAAGCAACTTGGCAACGTTTAGCCGACACTTTTGAGAACAAAGGACTTTATAGAAGAGTATTACTACTACGACAATTACACAGAGTTGAATATCAACAGTACAGTAGCATGTCGGAATACATTGATGGTGTCATGCGCCTTGTTCATCAATTACATGATATCGGCAAAACAATAGATGATTGTGAAGTTGCAGAAATTTTGCTTTCTGGATTACCTCAGGAATTTGATGTACTTGTTTCAAGCCTGGAGACTGCTCAGCTAACTGATAACTTGTCTAGTGAACTAGTTCAAACAAGACTTCTACAGGAGGACCATAGACGAATTAATTCTAACTCATCGGCTTATTTTACTACAAATAAAAAGAAGTCGACTATTACCTGTGACTATTGTAAAAGGCCTGGACATTTTTCTAAGAAGTGCTACAAGAAAAAGCGAGATTTGAAAAATAAGAAGAAGGAAGAACAAACTTTAATAGCTACTGCTTTTACTGCATCAAGTTCAGAGAATTTTGTAATAGATAGCGGTGCTACTTGTCATATGACTTCCAACAAGAATATTCTTTCAAATATCCAGAAAAGAGAAAGTCTAGTTTCTATAGCAAATGGCAAACAATTACATGGTAACTTTATCGGTAAGGTTAGTCTCACTTCTAGTATATGCCTTGATGATTTTATTTTTGTGCCTGATCTTTCATGTAACTTACTTTCTGTTAGTCAATTAGCGAATAATGGATTCACGATTGTTTTTTGTAAAGATGAGTGTAGGATTTTTAATAATTGTAAAATTTTAGGCAACCAAATTTTATCAGCTTTTAAGAATAATGGGTTATACATTGTGAAACCGTTGCAAGTTAAGCCCGTCTTTGAATTAGAGTGTTCCAAGCCCCTGCCTTCTATGCAGAGGACAGTGATTGCTCACCATGCTGCATCTAGTGTGCCTGCATCTTTATGGCATAAGCGTCTAGGTCATCTCTCCGAGAAAGGTATGAAAATACTTGGTGGTGGGAATCAATGTAAAGGTATTGTTTTGCAGCAAGCAGACAGTATACCTAGCAGCTGCGTTCCTTGTATGACTGGGAAGATGAGTAACTCGTCTTATCCTCGGGCATCTGAAGGGCGTGTTGCTTCAGCATTGGACCTTGTCCACTCGGATGTTGTTGGACCGATGCAAGTTAGCAGTTGGGGCGGAGCTAACTACTTGCTGACATTCACTGATGACTGCACCCGTAAAACATGGGGATATCTCATGAAGCATAAATCTGAGGTGAGTTCCCATTTTAAATCTTTTAAAGCTATGGTAGAAAAACAAACAGGTTTGCATATTAAGGTTTTACGCACTGATAATGGTAAAGAATATTGTAACAATGACTTGCTAAGTTATCTTAACCAAGAAGGCATCATACATCAGACCACAGTACCATATTGTCCATCTCAGAATGGTGTGGCTGAACGTGTTAACAGAACAGTGTTTGACAAGGCTAGATCTATGTTGCAGGAGTCTGTCTTATCAAATAGATATTGGGGAGAAGCTGTTATGACAGCTATATATATAAAAAATCGATCTCCTACAAGTGCATTGCCAGGAAATGGTATACCTGAGTTTGCATGGACTGGACGTTCTGTCGATCTTAGTCATTTACGTGTCTTTGGCTGTGTGGCCTATGCACTTGTTCCTGATGCTAAACGACGTAAACTTGATCCTAAAGCTAAGTGCTATGTTTTTGTTGGATATGGTGATAATTGCAAGGGATACCGACTCAGTGATCCTACTAATCCTCGTCAGATTTTATATTCTAGGACTGTGAAATTTTTAGAAACTCAGTTTCTTGATAGAAAGCACAAACAAACAGGACAGGATATCATTGATGATAAATTTTATTCATATGATCTATTATTTAATAGATATAGCATTACTAGTCAATTAAATGAATGCAATAATTTAAATAATATTAATTCAAATGAAAATTCTATGTACAAAAATGATGATGGCAAGACAGAGAATATCATTAATTTAAATAGTGATAAATCTAACTGTGATATTAGTTTAAGTAGTGACTCAAATGTTTCAGATGTGGATGTGACTCCACCTGCGTGGTCGCCACTGTCTGACAACCTTTATACCACTGGTGATGATGAAGAAGGTGATCTTGCTGGTGATGACGCTGACGAGCGTGTGTGCGCCGTGCCGTCTCTACCCAAGGCGTCTTCTCAAGGAGGAGATGTGACTATGTTGGGCGCTCCCAATGTGTCAGTCTCACGTCCTATACGCAGCACGCGTGGTAAAGTACCGGATCGCTATAATGACTATGATTTATCTGCTATGATGGCTGGAAAAAGTTCACCAGGTGAGCCAGATACTTACCAGGAGGCTATGAGTTCTACCGAGAAGGAGGAGTGGTACGAGGCGATGCTAAGTGAGTACAATTCTCTTCTTAAAAATATGGTCTGGACTCTAGTGGATCGTCCTAAAGATAAAAATGTAGTCAAATGCAGGTGGATATATAAGAAAAAAATATGACGCTACGGGTAAGTTTATGAAACATAAAGCTAGACTGGTTGCCCGCGGATTTAGTCAAAAAGAAGGAGTAGATTTCTCTGATACTTTTTCACCTGTCATCCGACACTCATCTCTTAGGATTTTGTTTATTATAGCCACTGAATTAGATTTAAGAATTGACCATATCGATGTAACAACGGCATTTCTTAATGGTGAACTCGACGAAATTATTTATATGGAACAGCCATTAGGTTTTAAGACAAATGACAAAGTATGTTTATTACACAAGAGTTTATATGGACTCAAACAGGCTAGTCGAGTATGGAACGCTAAGATCCATGATATACTAACTAAAAATGGTTATTACCAAACTAAGTGTGAACCATGTATTTATATCAAAAAGACAAAGCAAGAATTTGTAATTATTGGACTCTATGTTGATGACTTGTATGTATTTCATAGTAATTGTATTGATATTGTATTGTCAATGTTGCAGAAAAATTTTGAAATACGTCATTTAGGAAAATTACAAAATTGCTTAGGTATGAATGTTACTAAAAAAGAAGGTTTAGTAATACTTGATCAAACTGAGTATATAAATCGTTTGTTAGAAAAATATAATATGACTAATTGTAAGCCTGTGTCCACACCATTGCCAGTAAATTTTAAATTTGAAAAGTGTAACAAAAATGTATGTGTAGATGATAATGTTTACAGGTATAGAGAATTATTAGGCAGTTTGATGTATTTATCTGTCTGCACAAGACCAGACATTTCGTACACTTGTAGCCAACTAAGTCAATACAATAATTGTTTTGATGTGAGTCACTGGCACAGTGCTAAACGCGTCTTACGCTATTTATCGGGAACAAAAGATTATGGACTTCATTTTATTAAGTCTGGTAATTTCGATATAACCGCTTATGCTGACGCAGACTGGGCCAATGATTTACTTGATCGCAGATCATACAGTGGGTTTGCCATTAAAATGGGCAATAGTATGATAAACTGGGAGGCTAGAAAGCAGCGTTGCAATGCTCTTTCTAGCACAGAGGCAGAATATCTGGCAATAGGAGATGTCAGCAAGGACATTTGTTTTGTAAAGAATTTCATGTCTGAAATTTTAAACAAACAAATTAATGTTATTGTGTACAATGATAGCCAGAGTGCCCAAAAGTTATTGTACGCAAAAGAGTTCTCACATAAGAAGACTAAACATATAGATCTGCGTTACCATTTTATTAAAGATTTAATCCAAAAAGGAATTATGAATGTAAAGTACTTAGAAACTAATTCAATGGTAGCAGATGTATTGACGAAACCTTTGTGTGTATTGAAACATAATAAATTTATTAAATGTCTGAATTTGCATTCTGTATGTAAAGTATGATTTATATTGTGGACAAATGTAAAGCATAAGGAGGAGTGTTAGAAATAATCATTCTATATTATCTGTATGCTTTACATCATGACAGTGACAAGAGTAAGTGGACAGCTTATATTTGACGTTACTTATTTTGACAAGACGAATACTCGTTCCTTAGTTCGGTTTTACTCGCTTCTCTCTCTCTGTCACCATCTTGACTGCCTATACGTGTTTTTGTGCTGTCCTTAATATATTATTTTGCAATCGTGTTTTATCCTATAAAAGTTAATAACAATATTTGGTTATATCATTATGAGAATGATTTAATAAATAATGTGAAAGATATTCAAGCGATATTTCCTGTTTTATTTCGATGCTGATGTGCTTCAAGCTTTATCTACCTGGCGAGGCGTTTGTCCATCCTAAGCTACACGCGAACCTTCTGCGCGGCTGCTCTGCCGAACATTATGTAATGCTAATAGTCTCTGAATAAAATGGCTATGATAAAATATCTTCCTATTTTAAATTATAAAAGTGAAAGTAACTCTGTATGTCTGTGTCTTTTTGTTACCTTTTCACAACCAATCGGCTGGACTGATTGTTATTAAATTTGGAACAGAGATAGTTGGGAACCTGGAGAGAGACAGGCTACATTTTATCATTATCATCACCATCGTCTCTAATAACTACGCGGATGAAACCGTTGGGCACAGATAGTAATATACATATTTTTTGGTCAGTAGAATAAGAACTAAGTAGGTCCAATTAAAAAAGGGATAAGATGTGACTATATCAAAAGCATTCACAACAAAACATGAAAACATTTGTGAAATTGTTTATTCATTGCATTACAATTACATACATAACATAGGTACATACATAATCACCCTAATAGGGTATTATAGCAATCTAGTGCAGAGCGGAACGGTTTTCTATGATGTGTTTGTCTTTAAAAAACTCTTCTAACGTATAATAGCCTTTTTTAATTAATATATTTTTTAGGGTTTGAGAAAAATTCTGTATATTTTCTATGTCTTTCAGCTGCATTGGTAAATTATTATATATTTTGATAGCCATAGAATGAGGGCTGGAGCTGTGTATATATAGTTTGGAAGATGGCAATATCAAATTATGTTTATAGTTCGATCTCATTAAGTAATCTCTTTAATAAGCAAATTTTAGGAAAAATTGAGGGTGTTTTTTTTATAAATATGCAGTTTTCGAAGATATATATAGAAATTAATGGCACAATTTTGAATTTAATGAAATAAGAGCGGTGAAAGTGTGGTATATTTATGTCAGGTATTTAAAATACGTAGTTTTTTTTTCTGTATTATAAATAAATCATTTGTGTCTACACTGTTCCCCCAAAGCATCACACCATATTTAATCCAGGCAAACGCATGAATAGTAAACTGTAATGGCTGTGTCCTGGTCTGTTGCTCGTCGTAGTTCTTCGAGGGCGTATACGAAGCTTGACAATTTAGCCTTCAGCTTTTTAAAGTGATTTTTCAAGTTTACATGCATGTCAATATCGATGCCAAGTAATGTGGCAATGTAAACGCACTCTAAATGATTATTATTTAATAAAATGTCATATTTAACTTTGTCGTAGGCTTTCGACATGTCTAATAAGATACCTATTGCGTATTTTTTGTCATTTATAGTTTTTAATATTTCATTGATTAATTTATAGACAGCTAAAATTGTCGATTGATGATGTAAAAATTGTTTGTCATTAAGTGCAAGTTAACAATGCAGGTGCAAAGCTTGATAACTTCAAACAATAACTTGAGTCGAGGTAAAATAATTGGAATATCAACGATAACAAATTGTGCATGTAACTATTGCACATGCTTCACACTCGGAATATGCAATATAAATGAAAGTTATGTAAGATGTAATGTTCAGCTAGAGACAGCATTCGAAAGACGTAGACCTTTACGCCCTTACAGAAAAAAGTTACTTAACTTGACCATCATCTTAAATTCTTTTCGAAAGTGTCATTACGTGTCAGCGAGTTGACAAAATACTTTGACTTTGCTTAAACTTAAGCAACATTTATCGGTAAGGCCGTAAAGGTTGCATGATCAAATTGTAAATATTGTGTGCAAGCTATGTTCCAGAATAGCTAAACATAGAGAATAATTAGAGTTTAAAAAACTGAAAAAACTGACTTCAAAATACACAATTCGTTTACTTATAATTTTTTTCTGTTATTTTTGTTATATAACCCAAAGTTCTGAACCGATTTTATAAAATTTATATAGGACCATCTCTGAGGTATTACCTAGCAAACAAATAATAAATCATCAAAATCAATTCATAAAAAAAAGATCATCAAATTGAGAACATCCTTCTTTTTGGAAGTCAGAAAAAAATTGAGATTTTCACATAGCACATCAGATTAGCATGTTGAAGTGGCAGTGGGCCAGTGGGCAGTGGCACATAGCACATAGAACTGACGGCTTATGTGGGCGAAAAGTTATCGAGTTGAGACTACGAACTGGCAAGCGCAGTGTAAGAAGACCAGCCACAAGGTGGACAGAAGATATCATACAAGTGACAGGAAGACACTGGATAAAGGCTGCTTCCAACCGGTCTTTTTGGAAATCCATGGGGGAGGCCTATGTCCAGAAGTGGACTTCTTGTGGCTGAGATGATGATGAGGTGGCCCTTCCACTGCCTTGGTGCTGAGGCAATAGAATACGGCATGTATAATTGTATATCCCCTGCTCATAATAAAAGTCTACTAATATAGGACTTCAGGGCACAGAGATGGTCAAGAGTGGGATAATGGCATTCCATTCAAAACAGGTTCAAAGTGAACCAACATATGGAGTGGCCCACTCAACTGTAGACCTACTAGACTGAGGCTGTCCCGGAAAGAGTTGCATTGCAGTCCTGAGGGCTCCACTATGTGTTTATCTTTTTCAGGGAGGCATCAATGTGGTTCAATGGAGATCCTGTTGTTTTCCATCAAAGTGGGTACAACCCCACATAACGCAACTGTACCCTCAATGCAGTTGAGTATCTTCTGAATGACCTTAGATTTTTGTTACTATAATTCCTCTTTAAGCCAAATCACAACTGATATTAGGCGAGATTTGTTTTACCAAACTCTTTTTATTTTATTTTAATAAATCATTCACAAAAACCATTTAAAGTTGATACAGGTCAAAACATTTTAGTTCTCATATAAGCATATGGGATTTTAGCTTTTAATTGAATTTGATTGGATGTAATATAACTTCTTTTTACCTAATCCAACAGATTCTTATGTCTATTATATATGTACTATTGTACATAGTTGAATATTCATCATCAATTTAATGTATATTACTTATACAAGTCAGTACTTCATTTTTTATTTTACTAAAACAATTTATGTAACAACTTTGCAAAACACAAGTTATTAGGTATATAGTGAATTCATTTTATCAAGCTGACAGGTGCGACTCTACAGTTAGAGATAAATATGTAAAATACCATGTTATTTCTGAGAGGCCATTGTACTCATACTTTATTATTCTGTGTCAGGACTAATTTGTTCCACATTTATATCTGAATGAATACCATATTGTGCACACCTGTTTATTATATGTAACTCTACAGACTTACCTTTAGATAACAAGTATACAGCTTGTCTACAGTTCTGATTGTACATTTCAGAGTTTATTGTGGAGCTGTAAGTGTTTGCTGAATGAATTATGTTCTGTAGACGTGGACATTATCGTCAATACAGACCTAATCTACTCTACACCCATTAACAGTAGAGCAAGGTCGCTGTAGATATAGCTTACCAGAGAGATGAGGCGGCGCATTGCCAGCTCATGATTCCAGACGCATTCGCATGGGTCGATCTCGTCCCCCATACTGCACAGAGAAATACACACAACGCTGTTATGATGAGACAATCACCGCTCCCTAAACTGAAACTTTCTGTCTCGATTCGAACTAAAATGGGGACACGGTTGCGATTACTAAACTACGACGCTGCGGCATTCATGCCAAAAAATAAAACTTGTAAACGGAAACTGTTTCTAGATAATGGAGTACCATCAATGTAGTATTAATACCTAAACTTTATTGTTTTTATTTACAAATACAAAAAAACACTGGTCAAGGATCATCTGTCACATTTGCGGAAGGGAAAGTATTGATTAATTTTATACTCATACCTGTTGATTGTGTTCGGGAAAAATTTGCAGAAAGAAACACTAACGTTAAGGAGAATTGCAAAACTTGTTGCACCTGCGATTGATTTGCAAAAATAAAGCAAAAAGTGCAGTAATTATCTACACTTGCGACGACATGTTTTTACTGCGTGCTTGGAGCTCTGTGATTGGTTGTTGTGGAAAAGATAATAGATTAGTTCATCCAATCAGCAATCGAGGCTGCCAGAATTTAAAAAAATGTTACCAGTGAACAAGTAAAGCCTCACGTTTTCTTATTTTTAAATTTCTTCATAGCACATGTACCTATAATTGTTTCTAATTATTATTTTGTTGTTCATCGACTGCCTTAAAAATAATTCTTGTTAAAAATTGGATCAGTGGCTTACAATTATCTTTCTGTGAAAGCTATACTCTATACTCAACCGCGGGAAATTCAAACATAATAGATGCAAGTGGCAGTGATGGAATCTTTTGTTTATTACAAGCTATATACAGAGTGTTTTTTTTTAATTTTGATTGTAAAAAAAAATATTACTGTAAGTTAAGCTTAATATTACTCAAACGGATCCCAACTTCAAAAATATTTTCGCGCACAGACAGACTCATGGACGTGGCGAAACTATAAAAACTATAAAAAACTAGAAACTATAAATGTTCCATAATTGACAAGAGAACTACATCGATTTATTATTCCATACATTTATTCAGGTGTCAACCTTCTACTAAACACATAATTATTTTAGATACGATCTCATTGTAAGAGTATCTACTTCAGAGTTTCAGTTGTTCACTTTTAGTATTGCTCATTTGTATGACACGTATGTAACTTTTAACCGACTTCCAAAAAGAAGAAGGGTTCTCAATTCGTTTTTTTATGTTTGATACGTGATTACTCCGGCAATTATGAATGGATTTTGATTTAAAACTATAATTATCATCACTTTTTTTGCCAGCCAATATACAAATACATACGAGCACACTACCAAAGAAGGTTTGCTGATGGCGATCACGTCAAACAGGACATTATCAACATAACTTTTTGCCTATAATCCGAGAGCCGGGTATTACCTAATTTTAACTGTCTTTCAAAAAGAAGGAGATTCTTAATTCGATTGTTTTTTTTGTATGTTTGTTCACCGATTACTTCGCCAATTCTAAATTGATTTGTTGATTCTTTTTTTTGTTATGTATGTAATACTTCAGAGGTGGTCCCATATACATTTTATCAAAATTGGTTTAGTACTTAAGTTTTTATAACAAAATAACTGGAAAAATGACATTCAAGAAACGAAATTACGTACTTTGAATTCACTGTAGGTACTAAAACTTCTGTGAAACTAAAATTTATATTATCATGAAATCTTATTTTTATCTATTATTTTGAAATCTGTTGCTTCTGTTTTTAGGGTTCCGTACCTCAAAAGGAAAAAAACAGAACCCTTATATCCATCCATTGGCGTATATAAGGGGGGGGGGGGGTCCAGGGGGTCCGGACACCCGACATTTTTACACGATTGCGTAAGAAGGAAGGTAATGTTTTTCGAGTGTATGTATGTATGTAACATACATACATACCCATATATGTTTCTATATAACAGCCTGAACGGCTTGACGGATTTTGATGTGCGAAGTTGATGTGTCATTACAGTCGTCTTCGTTTCCAAAGTGTCATAAGTAGGCTATATTTTTTGTAATCATAATACATCTCTTTAAAAAATAAAAATAAAACGTTTTTTCGTAATCACTAACGCACTATTTCGTAATAAACAAGTATTTTTTTAGAATTATTCTAATGAATGTTTATAATCTTTTACAGCAATTTTACGCATACTTTCTCACAAAAAACGTACACTCAACAGCGTATTAAAAGTATCGAAATCGTAAGTTAGACTGCAAAAAACTGCTTTTCTGCTGTCGTTTTTTTTTTTTAATATACATACTTTTTAAGAAACCCTAACTCCATCTCTGTCATATCTATACAAATTGAGAGAGATGGAGATATAGTTTCCAGGCCGATTCCGAATCCGACAAGTTGTGAACAAGGCCGTAAGCAGGGGGTGCTTAGGGGTTCAACTTACCCTCCCCCAAAATATTCTGGCAATTATGAAAAATCCTTGCTCTTATTTAAAGTTTACTTAATTTGCGTCAATATTTTTCACGCGCCAAAGCGAAGCGATCGCTCGCGCATGCCTTTATTTTTGAAGATATAAAACGACTGAATGAACTTATAAAAAGATCTTCGTTCGTAAAACTAGAAAATAACATCGCTAAATATCAGGTGAGTTGGAGATCAGTCGTAGATCTATCTTACGTAAAAAAAAACACAAATATTCTATGAAAAATTCAATTCGATCCAAGCCAATTTTACATAAAAAATATTTTTGCGTTAGTGATTTCGAAAAGATCGAACAAGACTCTTATAGTGCCGTTCTTAAATTTGAAATCAATGCATTTAAATGGTTATATTTATATTTTTTGATAGCGTAAGTAAGTCTTACTCATCCAATCGGATATTTCATTTTTTAAACACTTTTATACTTGTTTGGTTAATCTGGGCCACTTTCTAACACGATCAATGAATTAAATTATTTCCAAGATTTAATTTTAAAAACCTTAAAAATTTTCGCGCTCGCTTCGCCCGCGCATTATTAGGTGCTATTTTGTTATGGAAATACTGCGGGCTCACTAATACGAGAAATAAATCATATTACTATAAAAACACTACTAAAATTATCGCGCTCGCTTCGCTCGCGTATTCTTATTATCTATGTTTTTGTTTACTTGAGTCATGCAAATGCAGAGCGCTCGTTAAAACGGGTGAAGTCATAGGGTACCTATATCTAGTTTAATATGAATTAATATTGTTCCGACGTTACTTTTACACTTTATTTACAGGTATACGTTTGTCCGTAATGTAATTTTCGTGTATTTAAATGTTTATAACTTATAATTATGTAAAGATTAAATGTAATTATATAAACATTGACGTTTAGAAACTAGTACTCGTCTGCGTATAGTCTGCGCAAATAAAGAGGCAAATAGTAGTATATTTTCATAAATTTTTGTACCCGCAGACCCTTAGAAAGCTTACGCATTAGAAAGCTATAGCTACGCCCATGTATCCATCCGTCTGTTAAGACCTGCATCTCGGGAACGCGTAAAGGTATCGAGTTGAAATTAAAACCATATAAGCAGATATACTATACCTACCTATAGTTTCTTGCTTCAGAGTGAAAAATAAACTTCTCAGTTTTAATAAAAAAGTTACAGCCGAATATGTGTTAAAAAACGCATATTTCGACATTCGCAAAGGAATCAAAACCTATTACTAGGGTACTTCCCGTTGACCTATAAATGTGAAATTTGGCAAGAAGCATTGTCATATAGTACACATAAGAGAAAAAATCCGAAAATTGTACTTTTTTAATTTAATCACGAAAAATAGGGTCTTTATGCAAGCAAGGAGGGTCCAAAGCTAAAATAGGGTTTTAAATATTTTTACGGTGTGTACTTTTCGGTTTGCGTGAAGGGCGCTTGATAGTGGACAAAAGTTACCTAGATTTACTTGTCATTATTTAACGTTTGATTTTTATTTGTGATATTTAAATAACTATTTCAATACTATTTATATGAGCAGCCGGATAAATGCTAGGAGCCTTAGAAAATTTATTTCTAAATGATGTTGTTCAGCCGTCAGAAAATAAATTAAAATAGCTATTTTTTACACTTTTAGCAGATAACTGTAAATTAGCCATCGGTACACAAGTTGGCCAGCAACTTTCAGAGTCTATACAAGTACTACTAAGTAGTAAGTACGACACATTTCGTTCGTCACAAAATAAGTAATGTCTGGCGGCCGGCTCTCGGAATATAAGCAAAAAGTTATACGATACCTGGGTGTGAGTACCTACTTATAGAAAACATATATTTTTGGGGTACATGTAACGTAACGTAATCCTACTTTACGTGTAGGTACCCCAAACATTTTGTTTTGTATATAGGAATATGTTTTTTCTTGTCTACTTCATTATAAATTTAACGCAAGTTACCCTACAACTTCGTATGTTGGGGTACATTATACGGGGTAACGTTGGATTTGCTTACGAAATATTAAGTTTTTGAGTCAAATGCCTGCCCCCCTGATAACGGTTTAGTAGGCTTTACAAGAACGAGTATTAATCGATTAACTTATAAAGTTTTACATAGAAGTAAGAAATGAAAATTTCGTGCAAAATTTAAAGTAACGCAAGTTTTGTTTTACGCAAGATAGATCTAGGATTGACCACCAACTGTTAAGCGACGGTGTGGCCGAAGATGGAGCTCGTCATCTAGAAGATATCTATTCACTCTAGTTTGAAAATTCCAAGATTGTAGTTCTTAGGGAACAGAGATGGCGGCAAAGAATTCTATTCCTGTGCAGTTTCAAAATAAGTTAACTCATACGTTCATAGTTCATATGAGGGACCCTGTTTTGTGACCCGACATCCACTCGGCCGGTTTTTTTGATAAAATTGCTATATTTTTGATAAAACTCAAACAGAAAAATCATAGTCTCTTCTGATAAATAAGTGATTTTACAAGAATTATCTTTGTCTCTTATTGTGTGGCCGCTCTGCGCATACTTTCTCGTGAAAGCGTACCTATATTCAACGTCATGTAAGCCAAATAGGGTTCCAATTCTGTAATTTGCATTATACGATTCGAGGCCCTATTTGGCTTAACACCACGAAAATCACTCTCACGCGGTCTGGTATTTTGACTTTATTTTATATTAGATTTTTTTTCTTCTTTAAAATACGTAGATAGGGTGCTTGTTGGCAGTAAAATTCCGGATTAAAAGACTACTACGCATTATCTTTGCAAATGTTGGAAATATTTCTGTACAGACGCCAAATAACCTATTTATATGACAGAGAACTTCATTATAATGATCAGCGACGTCCGTCAGCGAGTTGGGCGGCGCGTCACTCGCCCCGCCCAGTGTCGAGTAGGGCGGGCTAGCCGGCACCCGCCCATCGCTAATTGACCTTACTTAGAGTTACGCAATAAATCTAATTAATTGATGATATTTTAAGATGTGACCTTTGACTTTTGTGTGATTTGCCGATACCCATACGAGGTCTATCGTTAAATAGTTTTTTATATTGATATTAATTTTGACACGCCTTGGCGATGCTGTAAATGAAATAAGTATCTATCTAAAATAATATTTAAAAAAACAATGTCTAAAATAATAAGAACATATCTGTCTATTGATCTACGTCGATTTCTATACATCAACGTAGATCGATAAACAAATATAATAAATACTTCATATGAAGCTCATAAACTTACTAGCTGCGCCTCGTGGTGTCACCCGCGTAATGATGAAAACTGGTGTTGTTGATGATAATTAATTATAGCTTATGTCCTTCTCCAGGTTCTAAAGAATCTCTGTGCAAAATTTCACAACGATTGGTTCAGCAGTTTAGCAATGAAGAGGCAACAAACAGACAGACGACAGACAGTGTCGTTCGCTTTTATAATACTTATTAGTTAGAATTTCATTATTATTATTACCTAATAATGAAATTCTGAAATAAAACAATCAAGCTACAATTTATTAAAAGACCGATTGCGTTACAATCCGAAGGTCTCGGCTAATATATCAAGGTATTTTGTTTTAGAACTGTGATAAGAAAACATCATTAGGAAACTGGACAAGTGCGGGTAAACAGATATGTGTCTTATCTATCTGATATCAATAAACAATAAATAAATGAATAAGACTAAGTACAAAATTCTGACTTAAGTAAATATTCATGTCTCGCAGTAAATGTCTCTGAACATGTTGATAGTTTTTAGCTCCAAAGTTGGTTGACCACATCATTGTGAGGTTGAGAAAAAATTAATAAGAAAAATAGACAAATGATTCACAACTTGTCGGAAACCATATCTCTAACATTTAGATATAGAATAACGAAGATGGAGATATAGTTTCCGAACCGATTACGAATTCGACAAGTTATGATTGATACAGGTTCATCATCTCATCATCTCAGCCTTAAGAAGTCCACTGCTGGACATAGGCCTCCCACATGGATTTCCAAAAAGACCGATTGGAAGCGGCTTGCATCCAGCGTCTTCCCGCCACTTGTATGAGGTACAGGTTACTGTAGGAATTTCTACAATAACACCTACTTACATTGACTGTTGCTATGTGAAACTAGGTATATAATAAGCTTTCATATTTGTGATGGCCAAAGCCCAAATTGTGGGCAGTCAGGCCGATCACGACGAGAGCTGAGTTTTATTGGTAGAACACAATGGAAAACAGATGAGGAAAAATGAGTAGGATGCGAACTTACTTGGTATGTGCTTGGTATCGACCTACAGCGGTGTCCAAAATTCGTCCGGTGCTGAGTATTGTGTTATGTTCAGAATAAGCTGAATGGTTTTACACCTTCACAATGAGCTGAATGTTTGTCTTGTAACACTGAAGACCCGTTATAGCATCCAGGGCACTGAGATTAGTTATATGACTTTATTAGTTGGTATTTGCACACTGAAGCACTCTGAAGAACACTTTTCGAGTAGTAAAACCCGATTTATTTCTTACTAGACTCGAGAGCCGACACGCGTGATCTAACCGCCACAGACTGACAGACGACTTTTACATTCCGACGTCACGCCATCTTTTTTGTGGCGGGAACAATATTGATAGTAGGAAATAAATAAATAAATAAATATTTATGGACATTTCACACATCACCATCTAGCCCAAACTAAGCAAAGCTTGTACTATGGAACTAGATGCCTAATAGAATACATATATACTTTTTTTGTTGTTGTAAATATATACATATGATACATAGAAACACCCAGACACAGAACAAACATCCATGCTCATCACACAAATGTTTGCCCTGGGTGGGGATCGAAGCCACGACCTTCAGCACAGCAGGCAGACATACTACCAACTGAGCCACAAGGCCAGTCAATTAGGTATATGGTGTTGGTTCAGTGACCAATTTTAAAGACTACAATATTAATTGAAATTCTTAAATCAAAACGCTAACGAAATTCTCATGTAATTTTCGCAGTCATTACAATAAATAATCAAAGTGCTCTACCTTGATACAGAGAAGAAATGCTAATAATTTATTCTTATTTACTATAAAATCAGTCAATGTAGAAAACGTCAAAAAAAAACTTAAAATGTCCATAAAAATTACAATGAAAATCTAGGACCGAATCAGCGAAAAATCCTTGGTCTTAAATTAATATTTTTAATTAATTTATTACAAAAAAAAATCACATCACATGCAATCATGACGAAACTAATATCATCTCGTTTGCAGGGTAACGTTACTTGTCCGTTCCCGCATGAGCAGTAAGCGTGAGACGGGGCGTGCCGATGTCCCGCCCGCCCAGCGGCCGCGGGGCTCCGGCGACGGCGCGCGGCGGCGGCGCCACTCCGGCGGGGGCTTCGCACTGCGCGGACATGGCGCGACTGCTGCAACCGCCGAGGCGCACGTAAGTACACTACTTTTTATTAATTATTTTTTCAAAAGTTAATTTTGTAGTAAAAACAAGATTTGAAATTACAAAAAAATATCTTGTGATTCACGATTTCTTCGTCGGTTTTGGAAAGTTTTCTTATTAGAAAAGGTCTTGGGTGGTGGTCTTGAATGTCATTGGGTGGTGGTCTCTAAAATTTATATGAACTTTTGTTTGATAACTTTGGTCCAGTCTATTTTGTCATTCATTGGGATGTGGAAAAGTTAGTCTTAAAATCTAGTTTGTAGCATAATTAATATTATATTTATTTAACAATTCATCTAGTGTTAAAAAAGATTTTCCCAAAAGCCATGATTTTAGTTTTCTACGAAACATTCACACACAGGTGACAGGTGAGACTAGATGACAGTTGTCTATTTTGTGAAAATATGAATTTCTGCCGTGTATTATTATTATGGGAAACGTTCCGTATGCACGCAGAAGTCGCTCAGATGTCAACAGATATTGCAGATCTGTGTTGAGGCTGAGATTTTATTAATTTGATGACCACGGTCCCGTGCCAACCATCGTCTCTAATAAAGTTCGGATATTTCTTAATTTCATTAGCCTCACATTAACATATTTCTTGGTACATAGCGCGTCTCTGTAGCCAAAATTCGAGGATTATCGAAACGCATGTATTGTTAGGCTTGTTTAGTGCATGCTCCCATAATGCAGACCTGTTGGAGCGGCTGTTTTTCATATCCGCAACAAAATCTGTGTCCGCAATATGTTCTGTCACCCGAGTCCCGACGCAATATGTTCTGTCACCCGAGTCCCGAAGCAATATGTTCTGTCACCCGAGTCCCGACGCAATATGTTCTGTCACCCGAGTCCCGACGCAATATGTTCTGTCACCCGAGTCCCGATGCTTCTTCGATGAAATTGTTTAATTTCAATGAGTAACAATAGCGAAAACCTTTGAAAATATTTTTAACAGGTTGCTGATAAAAATAGGTTTTAAGGTTCCGTACCTCAAAAGGAAAAACGGAACCCTTATAGGATCAGGTTGTTGTCCGTCTATCAAGACCTGTATCTCGGGAACGCGTGAAGGTATCGAATTGAAATTAAAACTATATACGTAGATCCATAGTCTCTTGCTGCAGAGAGAAAAATCAAACTTCTCAGTTTTCATAAAAAGTTACAGCCAAATATGTCGCAAAAACGCATTTTTCGCCACTCGCAAGGGAATCAAAACCTATGGCGTACTTCCCGTTGACCTATAACTGACTGACAACTACTAACTGACATTTTTCACACTAAAAATATTCCTTTATAGGGGACATAAAATTTTAAATGAAAATATCTAATTTATATGTTATGTATGTATGCGCTTCACATACACGACACACGTCCCTACATATACTCACCTCCCCTCTCTCCTCACGCATACACACACACACACACACACACACATATACATACACTCACATCACGCACACGTTTAGTTTAAGCAGGGCTTATTTTTCTATTTAATGTAAAAGTATCTTCCTTTACTTTACGACTGTAATTGTATAAGATTAAATATAAAATGTAAATCTATTATTGGCCTTAAGCCTTATCTAAGTTATTTATGTACGTTATAAAGGGCTGTAGATTTTGTTAAATAAATGAAATAAAATAAAAATAAAAACTGTGAAATTTGGCAAGAAGCATTGTCATACACACATAAAGAAAAAAACCCGACAACTGTATATTTTTTATTTAATAAAAAAATAGGGTCTTTATGCAAGGAAGGAAGGTCCAAATTTTAAAGTGCTTTAACCTTATCATATGAAAGAGCTTCAATAGCACAAGCTACAACAGGTTTTTAAATATCTTTACGATGTATATTTTTCGGTTTATGGAGAAAAATATAATTTTTCCCTCTTTATTTTTATTTTTTTTAGTTTGTATGGACCCCTCTGTGGGCGAATCTGACTCACACTTGTCCGTTTTTTTATTTTTATTTTCTCTAACTTACAGATCGGAATCGGATCATTTCAAGTTTGAGGTGAAAAAAAAAACTTCTGAATAAGGCACAGCAGCAGCTTTATTTATTGAATCATAATCAGTATTTATCATAGTTTATAACCACTTACTAAAATTTTAAACAAAACTAAAACTTTCTTCTTAATTAACAAAAACTAAAAAATCGGGAAAAATCCGATTCACCCTCGATTTGGGGGCGAATTGGATCAAACAAATAAACTTCTTTTGAACAAACAAATATAATAAAAAACTAAAACGCTTATACTGTTTATAAAAACGCTTTTATAAACCTAAATAATGAGATCAGTCACTTAACTGTGCGTAATTCACAAGTGTATAAGGCCTTTAGCACGGATTCTGTCGGTGCATATCTCCACCGGTTCATTACTAGAACTTGGCTCTGATTCTGAGAATTCATTAGGTTGTAGGTCCTTACTTGTGCTTGGTTTTGGCTCTGGATTTGTACTGCATAGTTCCGAACCATCTAAAACAACATATAAATAAATATTGGTTAGTTATATGCATTAAGTGTTATGATCCAATTCTCCCCAAAATCAATGATCCGAATAGCCCCATACCCATATTTTCAAACAATATCTTTTGAAAAAATATCCATCACTATAGCATAAAAAACTAGCATTATACTCATATTTAATTTCAAATAGCATATGTTAATTTATATGCATAGCTTATGTTAGCAAAATTAAAACAATAAAGCTAATTAGAGATACCAAAAAATGCAAAACCAAAAGCATTTACCTTATATTTGGCGCAAAACGCAACCGCACCCTACATCCGTGTCACTTGCGATTTTCGCTGGGTGAGGTGCGGGCGAGAGAGTTCTACTATAAATTCAAAATGGCGTGGCGTGAACCAGGGAACGTTTTGACGTTTGCAGTTACGTTTCATGACGCGCAGATTTTTTTATATTTGAGATTTTCTTATTTAGATCCGATTCTACCCTAATGCTGTATTGTAGAGATACAATTATCGAGAGGACTACCAGCTGAATTTGAGACTATAAATATAAACTTATACTTCTTCTTCTTCTAATATGAATGATAATCGATACGCTGACAGCCGATTTGTTGACCAACTTCCTTGCGGGTGGCATCGCCTGCCAATCATCTTTTCTCATGAAATTCGGATCTATTTTAATTCCAATAGCCTCTATAATATCATTGAAAATTGATAGATAAATAAATATAGGTAGGATAGGTAAAGAAATAATTTAGCCCAATTAACAAATTGAAAAAAAAAATCGACCAAGTGCGTGTCGGGCCACGCGCTTTTTATGGTCCTATAGTTGCACTTCCATGTATTATATAAGAAAATATTGTTTATAAGTTTTAATGGGTATTTATGTTTTTTTTAACCGACATCCAAGAACGAGACGAGGTTCTCAATTCAACTGTACGATTTTTTACGAAATGCTTAGGAAATTTTCTCTACGTACATTTTTAAAGTTTCAATTTTATTTTTTAATGCCTAGTTTGAAAAGTGGTTTCGTGCCCCAAATATTTGTATCTTCTATTATTCTTTCCAACGATATCCGACACGATGTGACAAATGGGGGAAAAAATTAACACCACTTCAACATATAGAGGAGGAGAACCCCAAAGGTTTTTTCAAAATTTTAATTTGTCACTTTATCAGCATTAGTAAACACGAGTGAATTGGTTTCTTCTACGTAAGCGCGTTCCATCGTAGACCGTTACGTCGCTTAACATCAGGCGAGTTGGCGGTCAAGTGCTAACCTATTTCTACATAAAAATATATATATTATACATACCTTAATTCCAAATTACAATTTTCTAGTACTAAGTCAGAGCTATTCAGATAAGTCGGCTGTATGCAACTAAAACGAATTGAATGTTATCATTGGCTCGTCAGAATCCAATTTGTCGAGTAGTGGTCGAGTGGCGGTGGTCGAGGTGCGAGCTGCGAGTCGCGAGCTGAGAGCTGCGCCGGGTTGAACATGACAGCCACTCGGGCGCGGCCGAGGGCGCGACGCCCGACGAGTCGCCTGCCCAGCCAGGGCTGCCACTCGGACGATTTATAGCTTATACGCGTTCTGTTTTATAAATCCTTTTGACTCGAACAAATCGTTTCTTTTTCGTAATTCGTCTATAAATTGATGCTATAGTGCAGTAGTTCCAAATACAAATTTCGATGAAGTCTGTTTATTAATTTAGAATATTCTTATATGTTTTACCAGAGACGAAATAATATATCTGATAAGGAAGCTTAGTCACTCAACGAGCCTTAGAGAGTGCTATTCTCGGGGTCCGCGAGAACAAATCGGAAATGAAGAGATCCGTGTTTGTACTAAATTCACTGACATAGCACAGCGTATTAGCAATAAGAACATTGTGACATTCGAGATGTACAGTCGACTCTAACGACAATTCATACATTAAAACCGGACAAATCACTTTGACGAGGTGACATAGAAACCTACACATAGCACTCGAAAAACATTACATTTCTTACGTAGTTGGCTAAAACATAAATTAGAAGTGTATAAGGTGCAGCCCTAGGTCTCGGTCTAGGCGTGACGCGGTCAGGGCGCCGCTTGAGGGTCCTCCGTCACTGGGCATAACAGTCGTCACTTCATTAGATGTGCGTAATGGAACACGCATCGAGTGCGCGGGTGTACCCCGGTAATTACCGGCTTGTTCATTAATAAATTGTAGTTTATAACTGTAAAAACGTTATGAATGAATTATTCATATAATTTCGACTGGTTTAATGAGCCAAATTTACTGATTTTTTAAATTGATTTACATCTGATTTTGAGATAACAACGAATAAGTTTAGTAAATTTAAACATTCATACAAAATCGGTCCATCCGTTTGAGAGCTACGATGACACACGCCTACAAATACACAGACACTATATGTCAAACTTATAGCATCCCTGTTTATAAATTGGAGGTTAAAAATTATCCTAATTAATTCGCAACTTGCAAATATGTCAACTAACATACCTATAAAGATCGTACACGACTTTTTTTTACTTACTGACTTTACTTCTTGCTATTATTGCCTTAATACGTAATAATTTTTTGTGTAGTCTTAAATAAAAAAAATGTAGCAGATATGTTATAAAAGTTACTATTTTCATGTGTGTTGTTTTAATAAATAATAATCTAAATTGGATATTTATAAAAACACATTATACATTTTAAACTTCATTAACTATAAACTGGCGAACGGCTGAATGCATTCAGCTACTTTGTATTTTCGGAACGTGATTTTTTAAATTAAATTTTCCAGGATTATTTTAATTTATAGCTAATTTATCAAATTTTTATTTTGTTAAAATGTTCTTAAAGAAAAAATGGAAAAATTTCCCACTGCGGATACTTTTCAAATTTGGGCAAAAAACTTAAATTGGTAGCTAAAGATATTCATCTTTAATCGTGACTGTGGGACAAGCTGACAGACTAGACTTACAAGGTGTGATGGGCTAGTCGAAAATAACTCGTATAGTCAGTTCAGCTAGAGAACTAATTAGACACAGAGAGTGCTGTCCTCGTAACATTATTTTGTTCAGTCGAGACCACAGAATACCATCGTGTTACTATGCCATAGTATCCCAGAATATTATGTGCTTCCAGGCGTTTTGCCACGACCGTTCTATATTTAAGCAGACTGATACAAGTGTATGTTAATCCCAGATGGTTGCGGCGCTGGTGCGGCTGAGCAGCCATGTCGCGGAAGACGGCGGTGCCGGCGGCGAGCGGCGAGCGCGAGACCTGGGGCAAGAAGGTCGACTTCCTGCTCTCCGTGATCGGGTTCGCGGTCGACCTCGCCAACGTGTGGCGCTTCCCCTACCTCTGCTACAAGAATGGAGGGGGTAAGTTAAAACGAAAAAGTTCGCGTTTGACCGATAACTCGCATGAAAACCTCTCGCATTAAGCAAGCAAAATGTTAAAGTCATTTGAAGTCACTTTGATGTAGGGTTAACTAAACTACTAGCGAGCTACAGGGTACACTGTGCTACAAACCCTTTCGATGCACGTAGCAGAAAAGCGTTTAATTCGTAGCACTCTGTAGCAGCCGTAGCTCCGTAGAATATACGGATTTATGACGTTGATATTTTTTAATTACGTATATTTATTTAATTGAAATAACAACAGCCTTGTCACATATGTTTAAAATTATGACAACAGAAAGATAGATTTTCACAGATAGTGATAGCTTAGATATAATCGTGAAAATATATAACTGAGCTCGGCTAACACAGTGATATATACAATTACAATAGATGGGATAGTATGCTATTGACTAAAGTATTTCAGTTGAATGCGTAGGCTTTATTAATGCGGATTTTTCATTTTTAATGTGTATGTGATATAACGTGTATTATGTGTGATTGAGTGTAATCCTCCAGCTTCGTAGTTAGTATGCCTAGAGTGGTACTAGTCGCGACCTAAGTGTGGTCTATGTAGATACTTAGAGGTGCATGTTCGGAATAAGGCACTTAGTGACACTCGCCGTGCTAATTTACAGTCGCGCCTCGCCTGCAGGAAGGCAGAATAAAGTCGATATGACACTCTCGCTCGCGACGAAATATTCGCACATGGCGATTCACTTCGAGTACCAACGATCAATGCGAACATGTTTAATTAATAGTTTACTACGAATTGCCACCTTGCGCTCTGAAATTTTACTCGACTGTGCATGATGGAGGGTAATATTTTTTGTATATTATATATTACCTACCTCCTACAGCCTAAACGGCTTGGCCGAATTTGATGTGCAGGCACACAGACAAACACGCCAAATTTATAATAACCCTCTTTTTGGATCGGGGTTAAACACACGCGGAATGTACATCTTCGGTGAATTCAAGGGTGTTTTATCACCTTGTGTTAATTTGTAACATAATTATTTTTTTGCAATTTTTATGGAATGTTAATATATTTTATCTTACCTATTTCTTTAATTTGCTTCACTTTTCGATGTAAGACAAAATTCATCAAAACAATAGCATAATATACTCAAAAGAACACTTGATTTTCTGTAAAGCTTCCTTCTCACGCGTAGCATACGTCATTAGAGCAGTACATTCACAGCTCGCGTTGATTGCGCTCCCACTCGGCTAGAGCTCTTGAGATACAATGGGCGGTTAGCAGTCTGCAGCAAGCTCGAGGGCCACCTTACAGACCCACTGCAATTTGAGCTTTACCTGAGCTACATCTGAAGGAACTTGAAGGTTTCGAGTCGCGATGATGAAGATGAGATTTGTACTGAATTCGAGGCCCTATTATATATATAGGTGGATGATGTAGTTTTGGTCCTGCTGAGTACCTATATTATTGAGCATCGCGATGCCCACTATTAAACCCACGGTGCATCGTGCGACTAATTAGTTAAGGTTACGTAAGTGCGATATGGGCATGACGCGACGAAAATACCTACTAGAACATACAAACATAGTCAAGCAACACTTATTTGAATTCCACACTCTACTATTTTGGTCCACGATTTTAATGCGTACCTACTGCACAGGAATGGAATTGTTTGCTGCCTTGTCTGTTTTCTTCTTATAATTTTCAAGGCTAGAGTGAATAGATATTTTTAGATCGACGGTCTCCATCCTCGGCCACACCGTCGCGTAATATCAGGCGAGTTGGCTGTCATTCGTAGATCTATCGAATCTAAGAAAATATTAGGTACCTTATACCATATACGGTCATTCAGTTAATAAATTATTCATATTTTTAATTAATTTTCATGTAAACCATAGCAATTCAAGGATTCGTTTGTCGGAAATGAGTGGTCGCGCGCGGGTCGACAGATGACACGCCAGCCACGCCAGCCGGATGTCGGCGGTAATGGGCTCCTTTGACTCGCACAAGTTTTAGGAAATAAAGCCGACCATACTAAGTTAGATATGCATCACTTTGAATTTTACTCAAATATAGTAAGGTAGGCATACTTAGGCTCAAGCATAGATGAAATCTATATTAGTCTTGACCTCGAATTTCAAATCACTAGTAATACTGAACTCGAAACGTATAATACACGTTTACATGTATCTACTACGTGTAAAGTTACGATCAAAAGTCAATTAGCATTCCCAAAACGCAAAATTTAAAAAATGATTTTGTGATCTTTCTATGAGTAGGTTCGCACTTATACTTACATATTATGACATGGCGTGCTATGCTGTGATGCACACACATATATTCGCACTTATACTTACATATTATGACATAGCGTGCTATGCTGTAATGCACACACATATATTCGCACTTATACTTACATATTATGACATGGCGTGCTATGCTGTGATGCACACACATATATTCGGCCGTTTAAGCTACCAGGAAATTACTGACCTTGCGGTGAAAATGGACTTTTGAATCCTGATTGTACATTGGAAATAATATTTTAGCATTTATAAATTGAGCGGAAAAAAATATGGCACCGACCTATTTTAAACTAGCTGACATTTATAAGCAAATGTCCACAAATCTGGATCTATTTCACTGGCTGATTTCTTTCTTTCTTGGTTTACAATATTCATAGTTTGAAAAACTGAAAACCCGACTTCAAAAGGATCAATTTAACCGACTTTAAACGCATCAATTTTGTTTTAAAAAACCAAACTACTGAACTGGTTTTGATGAAATTTAAGGGATCAATCTGAAAGTATATTCTTTCATACAAAAGAATAATTTTTCAAATCGTTTTATAAATGACGTATTTATACATAACAAGAAAAAAATACAGCTGAATTAATAACTTAATTTTTTTGAAGCCTGTAATAAAACTAATGTGATTGTGGTGACGGCTGAAGGAAAATGAAATACCAATTATTTCTTGCTTTGGTAGCAGACAAAACTGCGTAGGTTGAAATATATGTAAATTGTTTGGCTTAAGAGTTTGACGAATAACTGGACCACTGGGCAAAACTATTTTTAACCAACTTCAAAAAAGGAGGGTTATTTTATTAAGGCCTTTATAGGCGGATAATGAATATTACTGAAACAATATATGGATGACCTCGTGGCTCAGTTGGTAGTATGTCTACCTAATAAGCTGTGGGTCGTGGGTTCGATCTCCACCCAGGGCAAACATTTGTGTGATGAGCATGGATGTTTGTTCTGTGTCTGGGTGTTTCTATGTATCTTATGTATATATTTACAATATATATATATATATATATATGTATTCTATCAGCCATCTAGTTCCATAGTAAAATCTTTGCTTAGTTTGGGCTAGATGGTGTTGTGTGAAATACCCTCAAATATTTATTTAAATATATAAACTAAATTAAGTTGAAGTAAATTATCGCCTTTTTTATTCGGAAGACAATAATGCACTATCAAAATTAACGAGAATTAAAATAGAAAAACATTGGAAAAAAAAAACAATTATAAAAATAAAATATCAAAAAGTATTTTTAAATAAAAACTGCGGGTCACTCACGTCTGTTTTGAGCCGAAATATCCGACTATAGTTTAAAACCAGGTTAATTTCCATATCAAAAAGTAAATCAATAAAAAAATACACTTATGTAAATGTTATAAATATAAAAGTTATCCTATGTTTGTTTTATTGTTATTTATGTTTGGAAGTTTTGTGAAGCGCTTTCGGGACTAGTCTCGCAGGCCATAGGCCTTTTATGTAGTCGCACAGCTTATCTAAGTCGATGAACTTGGCTTTTACTGATTGCGGTCCAGGGAACGCACACATCATTTCAGCAGCCAAATCTTCGTTGATATGGATTCTTTCAACGGCCGCCATATAGGTAGATCCTTCACATTCACATTCTTCTTCTCTTTATTTAAATTCAAAAAGAAGTTCACCACATCCCCTTTGTGTTTACCACTAGTTGAGAGATAATTGGCTCTTTTCAAAACCAGTTCTCTCACATCTGGACCTTTTATCTTCCAATTTTCTAGCACAGAATCATGAGTCACGACAAACTTCTCACGACACTCCATTCTTTTCACGTGTTTCAGAACTCGAATGAAATCTTTATTCACCACAATGTTAGCCATTAAAAGATTCTGTAATTTAACCTTATCGAATAACATTTGTTCGAGCACTCTGACGGCGTCGATCGGTTGGAGCGGATTTGATGAGAAATCCAAAGTTATCAGGTTTTCGGTCCATACCAAATATCTCGCAATTATCACAACAGCTTCGCCCGTGAGTTTGTTACTGCTCAGGTCTAATATTACAGTATAATATTTTCAATGTAGGAATCATCATGACCTTTTTAATAGATTCTGCTATTTGCTCTCCTTGTAGTGCGTTCCAAGCGAGATTCAACTCTTGTAGTTTTGTACTATAGGATAGAGCGTTTAGCATTTTAACCGTGACAGGCACATATAGTAAGTTCATTGAGAGATCTAAATGAGTGATTGTGTCTCTAGCCAATAAAACATCCGCAAATTCTACGGCCGTTTGTCGGCTCAATCCATTGTTACTCAAGTTGAATTGTTGCACTTTGACGCCCGCGAATATCATTTTAGCGACATAAGCGCCACCTTTATCTCCGATATCATTTCCAGCTAGATTCAGCGTTGTCAGTGCTATGTTTAAGTGTAAATTATGTCCCAATCGATGGAGCCCCGTCAGTCCTATTCGACAACCAGCTAGGTTCAGTTCATTCAGTGTATTATTTATATACAACATGCGTCCCAAGTGGTAGCAAGCATCGTTGGACAGAAAGTTTTCAGTGAGGTTGAAAATTCCAACGCAGCTGTTGTACTGCAATGCCTTCATCATTAGCCGAGCGTCTGCAGGATTGACACAGTAATAGCTCAAATCTATTTCACTCGTAACTAAACCTCTATGAAAGATACGAACGGGACAAACGTGCTCCTCTTTACAAAGAGCCAGATAAAGTTTCTGACCATCATCCGAGTAGTGAGTTGTTATTTGTGCCTCAAAAAGGGCTTTGTTGATGCCAGGGTATTTAACGGATGGATATAAAGCTAATACATGGACTGTAGGTACTATCCGACATTGCTATGTAGTTTGCACAGACTCTTTCAAGAATATTAGGAAAATACAGACTTTGTTCTTCCTTTATCTTAATTAATTCTGCTTCTTTCTCTTTTTCCTCAATTTCTTTCTCTTCCATTTCTTTTTTGAACCTCTCGAATGAAGACCACTTGGAGACCGTAGAATGTTCACTTGAGGATCTATCATAAGTTTGAAGATCCTGTTGAAATAAAATCTCAAACCTTGCATCTTCTGGTACACAGGTTACACCGCTGTCGTTTCTTTTTAATTCCATTGGCATATTCTACTTGTCTCCAAATTTTTAGAGATGTAACAAAAACTTAAATATAAAATGTAAGAAAATACAAAAAAATTTGAGATGTCAAAGAAAGTAACCCTACCGAGAGAAAACTAATTGTGTATGAAAAAAGTTTTTTTCCGTGGTCCGGTTAATCGGACAACCGAACCGGACTACGGGCAATAAGCGGATAATTTAAGCGTGGTACAAAATATATTGATAAAAACCTTTGGATCAAACTATTTCTGTAAATGGTAACTCTATAGAAGGTACCCTAATTTTTTAAAGATTTTGTTCTACTCCCTTTGTTAGTTTAATTAATAAGTACATACATAGATACACAATTAAACATACCCAATTACGACCGGACAGACAGATGGATGGATATGGCGTAACTATAAGGACTACGTAGCTCTTAAATAATACCAAATACTTATGAAATAATTACGTTTGGATGTAGTTTTTAACCGTCGAGCAATAAAGAGAGGTGTTATAAGTTTGACGTGTGTGTTTATGTATGCTGTGGCATCGTAGCTCTCAAACGGATAGACAAATTTTAGTATAGTTTTTTGTTTGACAGATGATTTGATCGAGAGTGTTCTTAGCTATGTTTCATCAAAACTAGTTCAGCGATTTTTATACAATACAATTAAAGTGTACAATAAAGGGTTTATCTATGTCATTTTTTCTAACTAATATACATGAGCTAAAGCGCGTATACGTAAAACTTTTACATCCCACGCAAAGTTTCTACCCTAATTGCATCCTGGACTTTGAGCGTCACCCTTTGCCGTCCAAGAATCAGTAATTGACAATCAAAACGCTCCCTTTGCCAAGAGAAACTTAGTTAGCTGCTCGATGCAGGAAAATTAGTAACGCAATAATGTGAGAGGGTAATAAGGTAATGGAGGGGGTGGAAGGTCATCCGAGAGGGGTGGAGGGGGAGGGAGACCGATCGTCAGATGATTCAATTAAACGGCAATTCTCGGATGCCCTCGACCGGTCGAAGCATAATCCTGGATGTACCTCGCGGAAACTTGCTTGGTCTAGTCTAGGTCATGTCTAGGTATTTCCGGTAACGATTGCTTTACACGTTTTACAGTAAGCTCTTTGATATATAGATGTTTACATTTATTTTTACCCGACTGCGTAAGAAGGTACGTAAGTTTACGTAATACCGAGTGTACGTAAGTTTGGATATATGTATGTGGGTATTTATGTATGTGTCTATATGATAGCCTACAGCCTTGAAACAGCTTGATGAGTTTTGATTTGCGATGTGGTGTCATTAGATTCGTCTTCACTTCCAGAGTGTCATAGGCTATTTTTTTTGTAATAATAATCATACATCTTTTACAAAAATACAATATTCATTTTCTCGTAACCTCCAACGAACTATTTCGTAACAAGTGATTTTACTAGAATTATTCTAACGAATGCGCATTAATCATTTACAGCGATTTTACGCATACTTTCTCACAAAAAACTTACACTCAGCGTATCAAATGTAACGAAATCGTAAGTTAGACTGCAAAAACTGCTTTTCTGCAGTCGGGTATTTTATTTTTTCTTTAATATACATACTTATAGTCCACTCGACATAGTAGTAACAGTATCAAATTAAAGGTTAAATAGGTAAAATAGGTAAATAGCTATAGCACAGAATACATTAATTGGCTGTAGATTAACTCTGTGTTGTTTATCCCGTAAATAATTATAGTAAAAAAAAACTGAAAACCGACTTCAAAATACGCAATTCATTTACTTGCTTGGATGACACATTTAAGAAAAATATGTCTTCCGGGGGCACGGCCAAGTCGAGCAGCAAGGCCACGCCGTACAATCATTTTCTCGAATATATTTTTCCAGTTATTTTGTTGTAAAATCCAACGTACTGAATTGATTTTGATAAAATTTATATGGGACCACATCTGAAGTATGACATACCAAACAAAAGAATATCAATATCAATTCATAATTGGCGAAGTAATCGCACGGCCCGGATCAAAGGGGGCAAACCGGGGCAACTTTTTGAAGTCAGTTAAAAAAACTGCATTATAAAAATATTGAAATACCTACGAGTATTAAAATAGTTCACAACTTTCAAATAAAAACATAAAATAAATACAACAAAAAACGACTAATGTAAATGATAGTGTAGGCACACTTAGCTAATAAATTCTAATAATACATTTTATATAACTTTGAAACACTTTACGTATACTACCCTACTGTCTGGAAACAACGTGCAACAATAAACTTGATAGCAAAATCAAATTCGAATAATCATAGTTTAAAAAACTAAAAAACTGACTTCAAAATACGAAATTCCTTTACTTGGATGACATTTTTCAGTAATTTTGTTATAAAAAACAAAGTATTACCTACCAAACAAAAATAATTATCAAAAACAATTCACAATTGGTGGAGAAATCTGTGAATAAATATACAAAAAAAACATACAGTCGAATTAAGAACCTTCGTTTTGGAAGTCAGTTAAAAATGAACCTCAACTGCAAGCAGGAGGACTGTAATAAACACAAAGCTAGGCTGTATATTCAAGTCGGGTCCATCAAGCGGGGCGGTGACGACACCAATTTCCCATTGCTAATTGATTGTCCGCCACTTCATCATGCGGCATGCGACCGCCATTCATCATCGCCGCTGACATACTGACGCGCGGGGTTGTCCCGACCTTTCACCTAACACCATACTTTACTTGGTGTTTATATCTGCTACGTGTGCTTTACAGCTCACTCATGATCAGCTTATTCATGAATTCTTTTTGTAATAAAACTGTCGTAACAAGTAAGTGATTTTACAAAAAGTATTTTAAAATGTTAATTTAATTAAATTGTACAGTTTGAAATAAATTATTATTATAGCTTTTCGCATAATTCGCATAATAATTTCGCAATGTGTTTTTATCTGTTTTCATTTATGCCCCCCCCCCCCCTCCCCTCCCCCCCCCCCCCCCCTATATAACGGCTAAACTAATTTTGATGAAGGATAGGTATATAGTTAGATTCTCAGCCGAAACGCCGAAATAAATAATTTTTCAAAGGTTTTGTCGCAGCTTAGACTTTTGCAGACTTTATGATACACACACAGATTATAGATACACACAGTATATCTTTAGTAAAAAATAGTTTAAATACCTGAAAAACCGGCTTCAAAATGCGCAATTCATTTACTTGGATGACATACATTTTAATTTTCGTATTGAACCGATTTTGATACAATTTATAAATGTATATTTACCCCTGAAGTATGACCTACCAAATAAAAAAGAATCATCAAAATCAATTCATAATTAGCGAAGTAACCGTTGAACAATCATTCAAAAAAAGTCGTTTAAAGAAATGAAAATCTGTGATACCAAGCATCATTCACTATATATTTATATATGTGTCAGTCCTGGATTTGTCAATAGGCCAATGGGCCGCGCCTAGGGGCGGCAGCATCCTAGGGGGGGGGCAGATTTCAGAGGATTTATATTTTGGCACCCCCTGGGGCGGCAAAATTTTTATAGCCTACTGGCGGCAAAAGTGTAAATCCGCCACTGATATGTGTCAAGTGAAGTGATGTTTTGTGAATGACAAAACGCCGCTGCTCTGGAGTAAGCCGTTTACGAAAACTGCGTTGCTCCGTTCAGGGTCCACGGGCCAAAAGGTCCCGTGCGTGTGACACTAAATACCGTTACAGCAACAATCGGGAATCACTTTTCTAATTTGTAGGTACATTTCTAATTTCTTGTATTAAGTACCTTGTTTCTGATTGCACAATAGTTTGTATCTATTTAAGAGTTATCGTGATTGAACGGGTCACTATTTCGATCGATTTCCTCCAAAACAATGCCGAGAGCGGAACACCGATGATTTAATACCGATCTCGAGCGCCCGGTCTCGTAATCTCGTAATACCCAATCATCCGCCGCCACCCGCCCGGCCCGGCCGCCGGGACCGGATTCTGTTCAAGACGATTCGATCAGATGCGGACCGAACCTTAGCTTGTCGAGGTATTTACAACGCACCAAGTATAGAGGACTATTGTAGGAAAATTATATTATAAGAATTATAAGATTATTTTGCACGCAACGAGCTATGGAGATAGTTATGCTCGGAGTCTCTCTTCGAGATCGAATATACAATAACAGAAATAAAGAGATCCGTAGAGACGTACGAAAGTCACCGACATAGTATGATGGCCGATGATGGCTGATGGCCGATAGTTGACAAGCTAGGTATTGACTATAACACACCTGTTGTTAAGTGACGGCTCTTTCATGCTGGAATGGGGTAGAAGGAAAAACAGCATGTACCTACCAGCTGCTTCTCTTTTCGGGCACACGGTAAAAGTCAGATAAGGAACTTGAGAGAAATTTTTGTTTATGCAGGCAATAGGCTGACCCTCTGTCACTGCTAGCTATTACATCTTACCCTCTAATCTCCTCTAACCCTCCAATCCTTTGACCTAGCCCTTTAACCATGGTTTTAGCTCGGTGTGTTGCACGGTTTAAATGTGGCGTCAAATAGCCTTATGATATATTTTATGCTCTGTCTACCCCGTACGGAAAATATGTTAATCATTTTGAAAGGTGCAAAATGGTTGCCGGGTCTAGAGTGTAGAGTTGTATTCCTTGAAATTAACGCCCTTTTAATTCTCAAGTATACAAATCCTTCTATGAAGCAGTAAAATACAGGAAAATATTTTTTCTGCGCTCTTAAAACATATAATAAATGCCACCACTCCATCAAAAGCTCTAACGATATCCCGCAAATCCCCAATGTTAAGCGACCAGGCAACCAGTGGGAACTGTAAATCGGCACTTGCCTTATGAAATCACTTCCAAGATCCCCCTGCTACCTGTTGCACCAGTCATGGAGTAAATCACGCCGTCTGCTCACAAGGGGGAATAAGGAGCCTCTTGAGAATGATAGCTATTGACTGTAATTCGCGACGATCGTCTTTAGGCTGTTTGGGGTTCCGTAACACTACGAGGAATCATTATAAATTCGACATGGCTTATCTGTCATTTTTAAATATTTTCAATTTCTTAATGAAAAATTATATTTCTTTGGAAAATATTGTCTTTGTTAACAAACAATGACATCCATTTTCGTTGTGACACTCCTCTGGTCATGGATCCTTTTCAGACAAACAGATGGATTGCAGAGAGCTTATCAGCAAAAAAATCTGTTTTGTAGGTTGGTAGAACATAAATATATGTTAAAAGATTTTTTTTCTGAAATAAATTATTGTTTTTGGGCTTTAAGAAACCTTGTATTTTCTCAAATAAATCTTTAAGTACCTATATTTGTTTCCTATTCCAGTAAAGAACATTTTAATTTTTTTATTGCTAAAATTTTACAACATTCAGGAAATATACCACTGAACATATGACAATACCATTGTAAATATACTTGATTTTTAACCGACTTCCAAAAAGAAAGAGGTTCTCAATTTGACTGTATGTTAGTTCAGCGATTATGAATTGTTTTTGATGAATCTTTTTGTTGGGTATGTAATACCTCAGAGATAGGATAATACTTCAGGTGTAAAAAGCCTGATGATTCATTGGACTTTGACGATAACCTTTGAGTTTATTGACTTGGTACTCTGAGTACTTACCCGAACGGTATATTTTACTTTGTATGACATAATTATTTTTTTGTAATGACATGCTAGGCGTATTGCCCATTTGACATTTTTGTATTGACATTTTAAATGATATTGTATTTATATAATGAATATTTTGTAATCCTCAGACATTTGTTTAAGACATTGTTTAAGAATAATTTTTGAATATTGTGAGATAATTGTAATTGGTCTTTTTCCGTTTTTATCTCAATAAACGAATTTATCATTTATAGTTCCATATTAATTTTATCAAAATCGGTTCAGTACTTTGGTTTCTGTAACAAAACAAATTAACAAATGTCATCCTAATAAGCGAATTGCTTATTTTGTTGTCGTTTTTTTTTCAGTTTTTAACCTTATTAATTTATTTAAAAAATGCAGCTAGAAATCAAACAGCTTGCTTAATGGCGAGCGATAACCACCGCCTATGGACAACGGCAACATCAGTGACATTACTGTTGCTTTCCTAACCCGGAGAGGTGTTTGTGCGTGTCTCTAGTCAAATAGTTTTTAACTTACGTGGTTTTTTGTCCCGTGCTATAGACAGATTTTCGGTACTGTAAAATAAATATAATTAAATATTGAATGTCCAAAAAGGATCTCTGAAAAACAAATAAATTTTGAATGCAATCAACCCACCATTTTATTAAATTATAAAATTGATATTGATATAAATAAAAGCTTGTCGCGAGATTTCAAACAGCATCGTACCTATCTACTGAGTAATATTTTCATATTCCAACGAAAGACAGACGCGTTCTTATCATTTGCTTAAAATTAAAGTTAGTTTATTCTTTTGAAAAAAAAATAGGTAATATATGTTTGTGTTCTCGCGACAAGCTTTCATTTATATCTATATATTTTATAATTTAATAAAATGGTGGGTTTGATTGCATTCAAAATTTATTTTCTTCGTTTTAGTGCCTTTAAATAAAAGCTTTCTATGGCCACCTTCCGACGCCACCTTGAGACCAGCTTCATGGTACCATATTATTGCATTGTCACCGAAGTTACATAAGTAAACCAAATTTCAACCTAATCTAACGACAGGAAGTGGTTCTAATTTAACTCGCAAGATTTGACCCACACATACTAACAGGGCAAGTAGAATATAAGCTTTTAATAAAAAACACTTTTTTATTTCAACAAACGGGTTACTAACGTCTATTTTTGAGCTCAAACCCGTGAGTAACCTGTTTGTTAAAGTAAAAATATTTTTTCATAATAAAACAAAAAACACTGTAAAAATAAATCGCTAATTTCACATTTTTTGAAATTTTATTTCGCATTTCAAAATGTAACTCTTAAATCTATCTGTGAACTCTGCCAAATTATTGTACCTCACTACAAATAGAAAGATTCCCTTAAGTATGTGCTTACTGACAATCCTAAATTCTTGAGAGTTAGTCTTTGATAGTACTTAAGTATGTATATTTGCGTGGGTTTTACTCATTCACACAATTAAAGACGGAAAGAGCTCGTTTACCAATTGACGGCGTACTTCCACTGATTACCCACTAACCGGGAGTTCACAAATGTACCAACATGTGATTATTTATAGTTGTTTTAAAAAGATCGAGTCTAAAATATAAATATTTTTTTTTGTAGTAACCGTAGACACTTCGTAGACCCTGCTACGTTTGCTACGGGTGGTGCTACTAAATTTGTAAGCGGTCATCACTAAGCTTTTCACATTTTTGAGTGACCGAATGTAGTATAAAAATATTATCATCGTGGAATACGCGCCGAAATGAGGCCAGCATTTTGGGCACTTGGCCTGAAACTGGAGATTATTTGAACTATCCTACTACTACTACTATTTATTTTATTATTTTAACTTTATTGATTATTTATTTGGCTTTTGATGCCTATGCCTATGGATATTTTAAATAACCTCTAATTACTCAGATTTACAAATATTTATTATTTAGTTTTAGTATAATTTATATTAGTTAATTAAAAGAAACATATGATTTCATTTTAGTATCATTGTGAAATAAAGTTTTAAATTGTATGTCATTTTTCAATTGTGGAATCAACAAAGAGGTTTTCTCTCGCACAATAATTTCCCATGTTTCAAATATTATTTATGCAAGCTTGTCTCGCACTTGACCATTTTTAGTACTTCTTGATTTACATCAATGTAAGCTCTACAATCTTGTCAATTCAACAGTAATAAGTATGTCTCAAACATATCTATGACTGTTGAATAGATACAGGCGTTTAAGTGTAGGACGGGCACTGTAGTCTCCCGACTAGTCTCTTCTAGTCTTTTACGGAATCATGAAACGATCCCAATGGTATTATTACAATTTTGCACGTAGTAATAAAAATAACTAAAACGGTTCTGTCAAACAAACACTTAATGCGACGGTTGCGGGCGCAAAATCACTAAAGACAGGTTCCATGGAAATAAATACGAAATAAAAGAAATTATTAAATTTGTTATGGTGTTGTGCGATCGTTTTTGCGAGAAAATGTTTTTAAAGCTATAAATTTGTATTTTATTGTATATTTTAAACCATCAATTAAAAATGTTAGCAAGAAAAGTTAACAAACTTAAAGACAGATAAATATTTTCCCATTTACAAACATTAGTTTGATTACGAAAAATGTAAAAGCCAATACGGCCTTTCATTTTTCTTGAAAACTCAATAAATTGTTCTTTGAATGGGTACCTACTCTAGGAGAGTGTCGACAATTGTCTCTTGTCTCCATAAAAGCGTATTGAGTTGTGCGAGCGTCTTAAAAGGCCAATTAGAGGACAATTTGCGTCGCCCTGTCGCCCTCTCGTCCTATCGCCCTGTCGCCCTGTCGCCCTCTCGGGACGCCGAGGCATGGAATTATTGGCTCAAAGTCGCGACTTATTCCGTTGAAAGGAGCATTCTACTAGATTGCTTTACTGATTGGAAAATTATACTTAGTTACCGCAAGAAATGTACAATCATATCTTTCCACACGTTGCCTAGTGTTTAAATTAGCTATTTTTAATGCAATGCATTACTAACGAGCCCGAAATTATTTTAATCTAATAGACCCAGTTTTTACTCTAATATTTGCCCAACTGCTACTTTAAATAATGTTAGGTAATCAAGTAATAAGTTAAAAATAAGTAAATTATCTTATCTTATCTTAGGTTCGTTAGGTTTCTGTTTTACACAAAAAAAATAGTATCATAAATATTCGATAATCAGACGAGTTATTAAATAACCATTCGGAATTGTGATAAAGTGTCTTTAAAAAAAAATGTTTTCGGGGAAATGATGTTCGATATTTTGTAATTCGGATTATACATATATTATGCATCCATTGATGAACGAGGAAAGAAATATAAATAAGGATGCGAAACTTGCGAAAGCCTTACGGTGGCCTTCCGCAGATCTTCACTCCAGTTGGCTCTATACCATATCTTACTAATAATACTGTTTGTTCTTTTCATTGTGTTTACTTATTTCTTGTGTAATTTCCTTCTTGCTTATGATTAAACGTGTTTGTTAGATCTTATAAACGTTTCTTTCATTCTTTCTTACTACATGCTACATAAATATCGTTGTCATAATTTTATCCAACTGCGTAAGAAGGGTTATGTTTTTCAAGTGTATGTATTTTGTAATTGTGTATGTTTTTATATGATAGCCTATAGCCTTAACGGCTCGATCGATTTTGATGTGCGAGGTGTCGTTGGAACCATAGTGGGCCAAATGGGCTCTGACAGCCCTGGCTAGTCACTGCGACCTATACAGATGTATTGTGACATCCCCATGACATGAGATGTCGTTAGATTTGTCTTCGTTCCCTGAGTGTCATAGGATATATTTGTCTTCACTCCCTGAGTGTCATAGGCTATATTTGTCTTCACTCCCTGAGTGTCATAGGCTATATTTGTCTTCACTCCCTGAGTGTCATAGGCTATATTTGTCTTCACTCCCTGAGTGTCATAGGCTATATTTGTCTTCACTCCCTGAGTGTCATAGGCTATATTTGTCTTCACACCCTGAGTGTCATAGGATATATTTGTCTTCACTCCCTGAGTGCATAGGCTATATTTGTCTTCACTCCCTGAGTGTCATAGGCTATATTTGTCTTCACTCCCTGAGTGTCATAGGCTATATTTGTCTTCACACCCTGAGTGTCATAGGATATATTTGTCTTCACTCCCTGAGTGTCATAGGCTATATTTGTCTTCACTCCCTGAGTGTCATAGGCTATATTTTGTTGTAATAAATAATATTCATAATTAAGATGTACATCTCTCCAAAAATAAAAATAAATGTTTTTTCGTAACCTCCAACAAACTTTTTCGTAATAAGCAAGTGATTTAAGTACTAGAATTATTCTAAACATGCGCATTTATAATCTTTTACAGTGATTTTACGCATACTTTTCTACAAAAAATACGCACACTTAACAGCGTATCAAGCGTAACGAATTCTTAAGTTAAACTGCAAAAACAGCTTTTCTGCCGTATTTTGTTAGTCTTTTAATAAAGATACTTGTTCATTGATATAAATCGTGATGCAGGAGCGTTCCTGGTGCCGTACTGCATCATGCTTGTGGTGGGAGGCATCCCGCTGTTCTACATGGAGCTGGCGCTGGGGCAGTTCCACCGCAAGGGGGCCATCACCTGTTGGGGCCGGCTCGTGCCGCTCTTTAAAGGTAACCTCAATTCTTTTAGGATTTCACTTTTAAAGCCCCGTCAGTAGCAACTCTTTTGTTTCTCTCTCAACTCTTTTGACTCTCTCTATGCAAGACAGAGGTTTTACTCTCCACTATATTTTTTTTTTTTTTTTTTGCAAAATTGTACACTGAACATTTCTAGCGAACCCACTTACTTACTTATTTACAGCCAAATATCTGGTGAATGAAATTTAACATTAAACACATCAGAGTATCGTTAGGCTTAGGAACAGTTCGAGTCCAGCGCTTAAGGTTTGATTCCATACAAAAGTTTTTTACCAATTATGTTCGAAATCAATCGAAATGGAAATCGAATCACCTTGAAATTTTTACAAGTGTTTAGTTACAAGTATAAGTTTAGCAAACTCAGAAATCCCCAACAAAGAAAAACGGCTGAACCGATTTTGATAAAACATAGCTGAGAATACGCTCGATGAAATCTTCTTTTAAACAAAAAAAACTACATCAAAATCGGTCCATCCGCTTGAGAGCTACGATGCCACAGACAGACACAAATACAAACGTCAAACTTATATCACCCCTCTTTTTGAGTCGGGGGTTAAAAATTATACAAATATTAGTGTCCGATCGCACACCGATGACGTAAAAGAACGGCACGTTTCTCACATTCAGTATTTATGGAGTGCGACCAGTCGCGTACAAGCTTATGTCATCGGAATGGAGACGCAAAGTGTCTCAAATCTGGAATTATTGCCGCACTGCACTCAACGCGCGCCGCAACTCGGCTGAGTGCTACTCTCCCGTTACTTTGTACCTAACGCATGATCTGAATTTCAACTAGGGCTTATAATTTGTTCACTTCGTAGACGACAAAATTGCAAAGTTCAATTCAGAATACAACGGAACTGAATGAGTCGAAACTATGTTTTGCTTTTAAGTGTTTTAAGAAATAGTACCCCCTATTCACAATCATTCGAAATCGAAGTTCGACCCAGTTCCGAATCCGACAACTTGTGAAAAGCCGTTCTGTTGTCGTGCGATCACCCATACAATTAAGAAAAACTGTTCTCCAAGCCTAAGCATTAACAGGATTCGATAAATCATTTTTTATCTGATTAAAATCATAAATATCTATACCTGTACAGTAAGCCGTATTTCATTTTTTTTATGCTAGATAGATCTACGATTGACCACCAACTCGCCTAATGTTAAGCGACGGTGTGACCGAGGGTGGAGCTTGTCGATCTAGAAGATATCTATCCACTCTAGCCTTGAAAATTCCAAGATTTTGGGGTCTCAGGAAACGAAGATGGCGGCAAAGAATTCCATTTCGTTATAGTTCCGAAGTTTAAAAATTAAAAGCATAAATTTAAAAAAAGCCAACAGAAGAGTTATGGCCTGTAATGGTTCCAACCATATAAAAAAATATTTATCGAAACGAAATTGGATAATGTTAAGGGGTACAAAACAGTTTTCTCTTGTTGAATGAAAACGCGTAATTTGTTGGTAAATGTTGGCGCGACGTTTCTCTATGAGGTATAAGTTTGACGTTTGTGTGTCTGATGGTCAGCGGCTTATCAAGTTTTTAAAGCTTGGATCGATTTCGAATTTCGGAAGTGATAACTTCTTATGGGAGGGTAAACCGCTTCGTTAAGTAACGCGTTACGGTGCCAGTCTGTCGGGAATGGAATGGGGTGAATCTTTTTTAAATTTGATATTACTCACTATTAATCCTAGAACTAATAGTTGATAGTGATGTCATTCAACACTCAAATGATTGTAGAATTTTTTGGCTGTATTTGAATTTAAAGAAATTATTTCATTAGTGAGAAAAATGTAATTAAACTATTTTATTATTTCCGCTCGCTTGTAGTTCAAAGTTTTTAAACGGCATTTCCCATGAAAATTAACATGATTGAATATAAGTCTAAGATCCCACTATAGGACGACCTAAGTATAAATATATTGAATTTGTCTATTAACCAAACCAGTGAAATGTTTTTTTTATTTTTTTATTAATTAATTATATTCTGGACTGAATTTTTTTAGACAACCCATTTTTAATTTAATATAAAATACTTTTCATCCGTTAACCAGCTCGGTGAAGGTCGTCCTATAGCGGGATCTTAGACTATATGACAAATTGATTTAGTTTGATAGATCTATGTTTTTTACATCAAAAAAGTAAAATAAATCCAACCTAAATTACTTAATCACCGTTTATGAAGTTTTTCGCTATCGAAATGAACGGGAGTCAATTTTACCCACAAACGCGCTTAACTTTGACAAGCCATTTAAACGTGATTTTCTTAAATAAGTATTTTCTATTCTATTGGACTTGTTACTTCTTTACTTTAAAATTGACAACGAAAGAACACGCTTAAATAAGTAAACTACTATAATATTAGACTCATACATTAATACCCTGATATCGTCAAAAATATGAAAAAGTGTGTGTAAAGCTGACAGCTGACCCACGCTGACAGTACTCTTATCCATCCTTCAATTATTTTTCTAAATATTTTGATACGCTAAAAATAAAAACAATTGGTTTATTTTCAGTACGTATACCATTGAATTATTTTCCATCGTTTAATTATTTCCGAAATGCTTTGACTAAAAATAAAAGCCCTCCAACCGGTCAGTCGTGTCAACATCTTTCCATGCAATACTCGGGGCGAACCCCGCCCCCGTCCGGGCCGCACTTAGCTCCCATAATTGACACCATTTCCAGGGCCCCCTTAAGTGCTCCACACGACGCGTTCAAGCCCCTCAAAGCCCGGCCTAGTAGATTTGTGAGGCTTATACCGTGATTTCATTTCAGTGGATTGTCACGTCGCCTCTGCGCTGAGTGGCCGCAGCTGCGATATCATTCTCGAGATATAAAATTGGTAATGGAGTGGAAAGGTGGCGGGAAAACCATTCGGAGTACATTTTCACTAAAATGGATTTAAGTTTGGAATCGACCGATAAAAGTTTATTCATCCATAGGGTTTCTTTCTTTTTATGTTGATATTTTATGCTGGCGTTTGGAAAAGAATGACGTTTTGAAGTAGGGTTGAGATTTAACTTAGGTTTCTAGGTTTAGTAGCATATCGCAGTGCCTAATTTTCGTCAAATAAAATTAAACAAATCTAAAAATAAGTAATAGTAGGTAGTTATTTTTGTTATTATGGCTTTATGTTGAAATTATTTTGGAATACTCATCGTAACCGTGATATTTTAGTTCTTTGTATTTTTATACTGTTTTTTTTACCTTTTAGGTTTTTTATAGAAATGTATTTTTAACCGACTTCCAAAAAAGAGAAAGTTCTCAATTCGACTGTATATTTTTAGTTTGTATTTTTGTTACGCGATTACTTCTCCAATCATGAATTAATGTTGACGGTTCTTTTTTAGGCCACACTTCAGAAGTGGTCCCATAATTATTTTCTAAATCGGTTCAGCGCTTTGAGCCCCAAAACCAAATAACTGGAAAAAATATGTCATCCAAGTAAATGAAAAACCTACCCACCTACCTATCTACCTATTTTGAAGTCGGTTGTATCCGTTTTTAACCCCTGACACAAAAAGAGGGGTGTTATAAGTTTGTCGTATGCATCTGTGGCATCGTAGCTCTCAAACGGATGAACCGATTTTGATCTAGTTTTTTTTATGTTTGAAGAAGGATTACATCAAGATTGTTTTTAGATATATTTTATTAAAATCAGTTCAGCCAATTTTTGGGGGTTTTGAGTTTTCTAAACTTATATTTGTTTAAACTATGATTATTATTTTCAAATTTATAGACAATGCAAAAATTACGCACATCCCATGGCACTTGAACCCGCATATCCCGATCTGTACTTGGGAGTCATACCATACCGGTATGGCCAAAATGGTAAAGACATTTTTCATTTGGCTGAGCAATTAATTGCACGCTTGAAGCGTGTGTTACGGGTGGCGCCACCAACACTTGACTGTTAAAGCAAAAAAGACTGAATTTTTTTACCATACCATGTGACACCTCCGTGGCCAAAATGGTAAAGGCTCCCAAGTACAGATAGGAATAAGCGGGTTCAAGTCCCGTCGTATGTGTGTAATTTTTCAACTGTACAAATTTATAGATACTTAAGTGTGTAAAATACTCAAAAATATCGAATATGATTATTATTGTTGTGTAGGTATCGGGTATGCGGTAGTGCTGATAGCGTTCTACGTGGACTTCTACTACAATGTGATCATCGCGTGGGCTCTGCGGTTCTTCTTCGCTTCCTTCACCACCATGCTGCCGTGGACCAACTGCGACAACGAATGGAACACTGCTTCTTGCAGACCGGTAACCTATTCCTTAGGCATATGTAAGTTGAGTGGCCAGCCCTAGTCTCAGAGTTATTAAGCCGGCGAAAGGCCTCTGATCTGGCTTGACGATTGGTGTTTTTAAGAATAAACAATCAAACCGGACACGACCGTACGATTCAACGTGTCATCCGAGCCACGGTAGCGCTCAAAAAGAAATGCCACTCAGGGTCACCCACCCGAAGACTGCCCGGTCCGTCCGTTGCTTGACATGGTGATCGTTCAAGAACACGTAGTGAAGCTACGTCACGAGCGCTATACTTTAGATGAGATTGATCTATTATTAGAACATTGGTGATGATGATGGCGAGAGTAACAAACACTATGAGTCCATTTAACGCCACATTTTATCTTGGTCAGAGAGTAAGATGGAAGAGAGAGGGTATTACAAGGTTAGAGGGGATAAGATATATTGCAGATGTAGTATTTAGATGTATGTGTATCTTGGCTAAAATTAGAAGACGTATAATATTTTTCAGTTTGAAGCTGTTTGGGACGCGGTGGGCACCAACAGAAGCCGCGCACGCAACTCTTCCACCCCACTCGACCTCACCCAACCTCAAACCACTCCGTTCACTTCCGCTGCTTCTGAATATTTCAAGTGAGTTTCTTCTAATAGTATGGTGGTGACTCATTGCCATTTGTCACAGTAGATACAGTGGTCGGTGAACGGGCGACTGATTGGCCAGTTGATAAGCAATTTTTACCCAACTGCCTAAGAAGGTGGATATTTTTCGAATTGTAACTAACATTATATAATTATACGGGGTGACTGTTTGTACACTAGCAATATTGATATAGGTTTTTTTAAATTTGTTTCGGTTTTATTTCATCATTTGTTTGATATGACCACTAATTAACATGTCCTTGAATATTGCTAGTGTTCAAACAGTCAGCCTGTAGTTTAAAAACTTGAAACAATCGACTTCAAAATACGCAATTTCGTTTATTTGGACGACATATTTTTCCAGTTATTTTATTTTAGAAACCAAAGTAATAATTTCTATGGGATCACCTCTGGAGCAAATACTTATCAAACAAAAACATTACCTTGATGGTAATGTTTTTGTCTTCAAAATAAATTAATAATTGGCGAAGAAATCACATTACATAATTATGTGCATACAAACAATCATGGACACGATCGAATTCCTCTTTTTTAGAAGTCGGTTATAAAGCGAAAGTGATCATCTGCTTCTTTTGTTAGTTGCCATTTCACTAATCATTAACAGTCGACTGAACCGATGAAATTTGGTACACGTCATATAGCTGAACATTTGAAATAAATAACATAGGCTGCATTTGATTTTATAAAAATTGTTGAAGACTTAAACTTCCTCTAACATTCCTCGACACAAGGAGGCCTAGTAGGGAGCTACGTGTGTGTGTGTGAGTCACTCTTCTTCCCAACAGCCGGGCTATCCTAGAGCTGCAAGGAAGCGAGGGCCTGCACGACCTGGGCACCATCAAGTGGGACATGGCACTCTGTTTGCTGGCAGTTTACATCATCTGCTATTTCTCTCTGTGGAAAGGCATCAGTACTTCTGGAAAGGTAAACGTCAATTTTTCACTCTCATTTGAGTTTTCTCATATGAAGACGGACTTGGGCTATAGTCATTTGTTTTCAACCAACATCACAAATGTTCCAGGTGGTTTGGTTCACAGCTCTGTTTCCATACGCTGTTCTGCTAATACTCTTGGTTCGCGGCATCACCCTCCCCGGCTCGGCGACCGGGATCCAGTACTACCTCAGCCCTAACTTCGAAGCTATCACACAACCTCAGGTAAAAATATTGTAACATCTACATTTGATTTGACTGTCCCGCTGTTGGGCGTGAGTCATCTTCTCATATTGAGAAGGGTAAAACCATTAACCATCAAACCAGGTCAAGTGCGAATTGACAGGCTTCACGTATCTTCAAAAATTTTAAAAAAATTCAAAAACTATGATAACCCTTATTGCTTGATGTTGGCGGATATTAATAATACTTATAATACTACCTATGAGTCTGTAATGTCTGTATATTGTTTTGTAGTAGTTAATAAAGACACTTGACCGTTAAAAAAACTTATAATTTGAATATTATATTATTATGTTAAGCTAGGGCGTTATTATCACAATTATATGATAGGTACCTTTATATAACATACAAAATATTATATGTATATATAATAAGTATACGTAAATTCTAACGTATGTTACTTTAACAACTTCGAGAACCGTTTGACTTGCCATGTAACGGTTTCTGTATTAATCTCACTACTTGAATGTGTACTTAGTGTTCCGCTAGTTCTCGTTTTGTCATTTGTACTGAATTTGATGTTTTCATTAGGTTTGGGTGGATGCGGCAACTCAAGTGTTCTTCTCCTTGGGTCCAGGATTCGGAGTTCTTCTCGCATATGCTTCGTACAATAAATACCATAACAATGTTTACAAGTAAGTTCTGAACACCTAATCAGATTTTAGTTATTTTATTAAAAATAATAATAAATAAATATTTGGGGACATTTTTTCTTTACTTGTTTTGTTTATTCAGGGACGCCATCCTGTCTTTCCTTTCCTTACTTGTTTATTTATTTAGTTTATTGGTACACGAAACAGAATATAGTCTTTACAATTTTTACAATGTACAATTTATAATTTGGACCTAAACTATATTCCTTTTAAATGTATATACAACATGTTATAATTACATTTTTAAATAAAAACTACGGGTCACTCACGTCTGTTTTGAGCCGAAATATCCGACTATAGTTTCAACCGCATTCGGCGGTTTTTTTCAAAGGAGCAGCACACACGTCACTCTTGGTCGGTGACGCGCCTTGCACTCAAAACTTGCACCTTGTGCAAGTTTTGAGTGCAAGTTTTTATTTAAAAATGTGTGAAAACCACGTTAATTTCCATAGTAAAATATGTTATAATTATAATTACAATAATAAGATTTTCAGTTTCAAAAGTAAAATATATAAAATTAAAATTGGTAACATCACTTGATTAAATTAAATTAATTAAACTTCATCATCATAATCATCATATGCAGCAAACACAATATTTTTAACGTCTTGTTTAAATTTGTAAATTTTTTGATTGAAGACATCAATTGAATCATAGTGTTCTTTAGATATTTCATTGTATTGACGTAAGTATTATTATTGTACACCCCTAATACGAAAGTATTTGCAAATCCATCGCTCTTTGTTTATTCAGGGCGCCATCCTCTCTTTCCTTTCTTTACTTGTTTTGTTTATTCAGGGACGCCATCCTGTCTTTCCTTTCCTTACTTGTTTCGTTTGTTTTGTTTATCTTGTTTCGTTTGTCCAGGGACGCCATCCTGACGAGCGTGATCAACTCGTGCACGTCGTTCATCGCCGGGTTCGTGATCTTCAGCGTGCTAGGGTACATGGCGCACGCGTCTGGGCGGCACGTGCAGGACGTGGCCACGGAGGGCCCCGGCCTCGTGTTCGTCGTGTACCCCGCGGCCATCGCCACCATGCCAGGATCCACCTTCTGGGCGCTCATTTTCTTCATGATGCTGCTCACTCTCGGCCTGGATAGCTCGGTAACATTTTTAACCGACTTCCAAAAAGTAGGAGGTTCTAAATTCGACTGTATTTTTTTTCTGTTTGTTCAGCGATTACTTCGCCAATTATGAAATAATTTTAATCATATTTTTGTTTGGTAGGTTATGTTTCAGAGGTGGTCCCATATAAAATTTATCGAAATCGGTCAGTAATTTGGTTTTTATAACAAAATAACTGGAAAAATGTCTTCCAAGTAAAAAGTCTCGTTTGTTTTTTAGGTTTTTAAACATACACTATAGGCATATTTATAGTGTGTAGGTATTATAGAAGTCTAAAGAATAGGCTCAGAATGCGACTTGCGAGTCATCTCTAGTTAAGTGGAGTAACCTGTTACGTTACTCTACCTGTTGCTACACACGACAGGTAACTGAATTTGGTACAATTTCTTTCTTAACTCTCAACGTTTATTGACATGAAATGAAACATCACTTGAATGCTCATGCGCATGTCAAGCAGAATAATTATGTGATCGTTTTGTTGGATTTTCGGCTTCTACTATGAACGGAATTTTGAAAAAAACTACAACTATTGTAATTACTATTAGACTAGCTTTACGTTTGACCACTAGCTCGCCTGATGGAAAGCGACGCTGTGGCTGAAGATGAAGCAAAAAGTTAGATACTTATGCACTTGGTACTTGAACAAATGAGTGATGTGTCCACTTATCGATCTTCCTATAATGACGCCTCATATTTGCGCCAAAGAATTAACACTTGCTAGCTAAGAATATAATGGGTGCTGTTTTGCACTTATTCTGAATTACTCGCAGCTTTATCTCATTTAATAATTCCAACTTTCAGCACAAATTATGAGTAACAAATACAAAAGTTATCTTCATGGGAAAACTTTCGTTTCTAGTTCGGCGGCTCTGAAGCTATAATCACAGCTCTAAGCGACGAGTTTCCTCCTATCGGTCGCCACCGCGAGATCTTCGTGGCGTGTCTCTTCACGCTCTACTTCTTCGTGGGTCTGGCGTCGTGCACGCAGGGCGGCTTCTACGTCTTTCAACTTCTGGACAGATACGCGGCAGGTTACTCCATCCTCATAGCGGTGTTCTTTGAAGCTATTGCCGTCTCATGGATCTATGGTAAGTTTTGACTCAACGCCTTCATGTAAGCCACAACAAGTTCACCGCTGGACATAGATCTCTGTATTGTTAAATGCAACTTGTGTCTTGCGGCCCTGTGATTGGACTGGTTGGTAGTCTTACGCTGCGTTTGCCGGAGTGGGATCTCAATTCAACAACAACTATTCGGCCCCATTCAGCCATAAATTCTGCGTACTATGTGTATCATTTATATTTTGATAGAATTTATTAGACGACCTTGCTTTTGGATTATTTAATATATTAGTTTTGCTCTACAATTATATGTAATTAAATTTAAGTTAAGGGTGGTAGCTGGCCAGACAGGCACTAGAAAGCGCCACGTTTGGTTTCCTCACGATGTTTCTTTTCACACAAATGGCATTCTTATCAAAGTTTTCACAGAAATGTCACCTTCATTATTCTGGTTCCAAACTATGCCTTGTAACACCGATAGCCATCGTTCAAATGACTGAACTGTAAACAAATATATGAATATCAAGTATTTCAGGATTCATTTTTAACCCCCTACCCAAAAAGATGTGTATCTGTATATTTGTGTATCTGCGTATCTGTCTGTCTGTCTGTGGCATCGTAGCTCTCAAACGGAAGTACCGATTTTGATCTAGTTTTTTTTTGTTTGAAAGAGGATTTCATCGAGAGTGTTTTAGTGTTTCATCAAAATCGGTTCAGCTAGTTTTTTGTCGGGGGTTCTTTATTTTCTAAGCCTGCAGTTGTTCTTCAGGTACGGAGAGGTTCTGCGAAGACATCCGCGACATGATCGGGTTCCGTCCCGGGCTGTACTGGCGCGTGTGCTGGCGGTTCGTGGCGCCCATCTTCCTGCTGTTCATCATCGTGTACGGCCTCCTGGACTACGAGCCGCTGCAGTACGAGTCCTACGTGTACCCGGGCTGGGCCAACGCACTGGGCTGGGCCATAGCTGGCTCCAGCGTCCTCTGCATTCCCACTGTAGCTGTTTATAAACTGCTCACTACTAAGGGAACTTTCTTTGAGGTAAGTCCTTGGTCCCCTACCCTCCTCCTCATAATTTGTGGTCCTCTTTTGTTTTCTACTACTTAGTTTTTACCTGACTGCGTAAGAAGGAAGGTTATGATTTTCAAGTGTATATATGTTTGTGTATATATACATATCCATATGTATGTTATTATATTATCACCTGCGGTCTAAATGGCTTGTCCGATGTCGGATTTTGATGTGCGAGGTGTCGTTAGATTTATTTTACTCCCTTAGTGTCATAGGCTATATTTTTTTGTAATAAATTCATTTTCGCAAAAATATAAAAAATGCGGTTATGAAATTCGTAACCTCAAACAAACTTTTTCGTAATAAACAAGTGCTTTTACTAGAATTATTCTAAAAATGTTACGTTACGCTTGATATGCTGTTGAGTGTTCGTTTTTTGTGAGAAAGTTTGCGTAAAATCGCTGTAAAACATTATAAATGCAAAGTTTTACAGCGATTTTACGCAAACATTCTCACAAAAAACGAACTCTCAACAGCATATCAAGCGTAACGAAATCGTAAGTTAGACTGCAAAAACTGTTTTTCTGCAGTAGGGTATTTTGTATTTTTTTTTTATATAAATACTTGTTATTAGTTTATGTCTAGGGTTTTATATTTAAATTCTAAGCTAATTCAATTTCTAACTTATGTATTACATATTTATGTAATTGTAAACTTGTTTAATTGAATAAAATTCAATTTCCATGTTCAGAGACCATCTGTGACCATTTACATATGTTATATTTTTTGTCCCATGTTCTTTTTTCGCAGTAAGTACCAAAAATAATGTAAAACTGCCTTAATTTAATTCCAATTTAAAAATTTCATCGTCTCACTGTTGTTTTTAGTTTTTGATTGTTATTTTTTATCACACTTCCTGAAATAATTTAACTACCCTTGTTTTAATTGCAACGTCCCACTGTTGTCAATATTATGACAATTTTGCTATCGGATTTGCTGTGATATTTTACTACCTTTATTTTAATTTATTTTTTTGCAAATTTCAGCGTCTCACCATTCTGACTACTCCGTACGCGGACACTGAAGGCAACGGAACGGTTCACAACGGCATGGTGGTGTCGGAGTCAGGGGGGGTCCGGCTCACATCCGCGGCGCACACCCCCACTAGCCCCACCCCCACTGCACCCGCACTTGCGTCCGCCCCTGCACTCGTCTGAGCATCGCTCTCCTTTGACGTCTACTATGTTTAACAACGCTTTTGACATATGTCATTACCATACAGTGAATAAATTAAGTTTTCATAGGATCATAGAAATGTTGGCTGTTTAAAAAATCGTGATTTATTTTACGTAGGAAACAACTACATATACAACATTAGGAAATATACGCTTCGGTAGACGTCGAATTCAATCTCGGTGCGAATGCTTCTATGGACTTTTTAAATGTCAGGGTACCTACCCTCTGTCACTTTACTTTATTTCACTTTATAAAATACTTATGTATAAATACTTAGTGTGGATGTCTACATATATTATATTTATCACTTCCAAGTCTGTTAATAATGGTGGATTAGTATTTCGGGACGTGTAAGGGTATAAATGAAAATGTTGAAATAAGCTTTTATTGATGGTTAATTATACCACTGGATGTGATAGGGTAGACAAAGGTAGCGTTATTCCTGAAATGGTTAAATTACCTATTTCAGGTATGAATAAAGTTTGTATAGTTCATAAATAAAAACTTTTATATGTGGTACAGCTGTAGGTTAAATCTTTACTTATGTTACAGCTGTGGGTTAAATCTTTACTTAAGTTACAGCTGTGGGTTAAATCTTTACTTAAGTTACAGCTGTGGGTCAAATCTTTACCTAAATTACAGCTGTGGGTTAAATCTTTAACTATGATAGATACAGCTATAGGTTAAATCTCTATCTATGGTACAGTTATAAGTTATTATGGTAATAGTATTACTTGATGTTGTAGTTATTAGGAATTAAATTACAGAATAATATATATATTATTGGTGTATGATGATTCAGAAAACCGTCGATGTTATAGTTGTAGGCTTTTGTAGTATAGTGATATGTTATAAATAATGGAATGAGCATTAAGGTTGAAGCTGGAACAATTTATAAAAACCTATATGACCTATTTTACAACAGATTTTAAGTAAACTTTTACGTAATCAACTGTTTTACAAAATGTATTATTTATTTAGGATACCAAAGGTTGTATACCTAATTATTAAGTATTGTTAGTTTCGAAAACTTTAATTATCATGATATTTTAATGTGCTTGTTACCTAACTAATAATATCTTTATTTATATCATTAAATTTTATTTAGTAATACATTTGATTAATTATGAAACTATATAATAATTCACATGAATGTAATTAATAAAGTGTACATTGAGAACGTGTATTATAGCATTATTAGAATAGTAAAAAGTATTACAAAAAAAAGCTAAATAATATTAGCCTATTTGAGTCTATATAATGTGTTAACTTAGTAATTTAAAGCAATGAAAGCAGCTATTAAGCTTAAATGTGCTAAAAATTTGCTTTTTTCAAAGATATTTATATCAGTCTTCTAGTTATTAGAATAAATAATTCAGTTTCTTGATATCCCTTTTAGATTGAAATCTATTAATAATACTTACCTTTATACGCGTTTACCTTTTTATTGTTACGTAACAATTAATAATTGCTATTCATCTATATAATTACCTAATAAATTTTAAAGTATTAAGAAAACACAAAATGCTGTGTAGATAATAGAAAATGTAGGAATTATGAAATGTTTAATCTGAACTATAAGTTCATATACCCACGTAATTAATTATTATTACCTAGACTTATAAAGTACTTACATGAGTAGTTATTCAGTTAATTTTTATCTATCTTAGAATCAAACAAAATCTTAATCATCTCAAGATAGTTATCATGTAGCTCGTATGCAAACTCATAAATATTATGCTTTCTAATAGAATTTTAAAATATTTATCTCTTTTCAATGTTTAGATGTTGTGTGTATAAAAATTTTTGGTGCTCCATGTTAAAATACTATTAATTTATATAATTACTTACTTTTTTTGTCATTTCATCACTCCGTCCTGGGCAATGCGGACTGATGATTTGCAAAAAATACTTTATTCGTATGTATTTGATAAGTAGAAGATGATATCAAAAGATCTTCCATGAATTAAGTCGGCTCCACACACGAACCAGTCTCATCGTGTAGCAAGCTTTGCATCAGTAATCTGTGCTTATCAGGCCGCGCTTAGGTCAGCAAAGACAACAGTAGGCTACTTTACCTCTTTAATCCTATTTCTCTCTTCATATCTTAGTTGCGTCTCGTCCAACGATCAATATACTAACAAAAAGCACTCATAAAAACATTGTGAAAAATACAGAAATAATTTCTTTTTTGTGGCTACTGATTTCCCAGTATAGGTTGAAAACAATTGACTAACGACTGTAAGAGAAGGATCAAAATGACGAAAAAATATATAACGAACCTAATCTTAAATTTAAAAAAAAAAGTTTTGTATGCGTGTCCAAATGCGTGTCTTTTTCAATATTCTCTTTTTTTTACATATACACAAAGGAGACGCGAGAGATTAAGAAATGCTTTTTTTAAACTATTAAATGTGAAAGTAGGTGAAAGTATTAGTAGGCTTTTATGGGTAGCTGTTATTACATCTAATCATACCCTCAAGGTACATTCGATATAAATGTTAAAACCTTTTTAGAGTACTTGTAAGTAGGTAGGTACCTGGATTTTTCTTAAAATCACATCCTGATCTTGTCATTATCGTTTTAAGAAATAATACTCTTATTTAATCCTGTATTTATTAATGTTAGTAGCCGTAGAATCTTGGTATAGCGTATTGCAACAGTAGGTATTTACCTTCATATTGTTAGAAATGTAATTCAATTTCATGATAAATATCATTAAATGTTTGTTTTTGTTTCGAAATCAAAAGTCATAGCAGCCATTATGACTCTTGATTATTTTGAAATAAATTTATATTAACAAAACCTGTGGTGGTCTTTTATTGAACCTAATAATTTAATAAGCGAAATATGCTTCAAAATCAATTTACAATTAATAATTAAAGTACGAGTAGACTACTAGTTATTTAGAGTACCTACCTACCTACCTATTCAAGTAGATTGCTGAATTTTAGTTCAACTATTTTTCTCGACTACATATATTTATAATTATATATCTACGTTATTACCGTAGATATTTGAAAATATAATAAAGAAACTATCTATTTCTATTAGACCAAAATAAACCAGATTTCTTCTCTGACCATCTGTCATCTTAAAGCCGAGATAAATAGCCTGCCTACTTCCATTCCAGCTTTTGGGCATATTTTTTTTTAGAACATCAGTAACCAATGTTGTTTCCTTGTTTTTGTGTGCCATACTTTTTGCATTTTCATTATTTTCAGCATGATGCACTCTATAATTGTTTGCAAGTGATTCCAAATGTGTATTTTTATTGTGTATTTCTAGGTCTGACAATCATAAGTCAAGCAGACATAAATTTAATATACATATTTCGTTTTTATATTTTAATAGCATGTTACTATTAAATAGCTCCAATACTTGTTCTATGTGTCTTGGATTTTGCGTTGTATTTTTAGGTATTATATAGTACCTGTGAAAGCCAATTTGTCTACCTAAATCGTTATTGCACTAGTTTTCTTTAAAGTCCTGTGTTGTTACTTTTAAGGTATAAAAAATAGGTGTCAATGATAATAAAATGTATCTATCTAATTCGGTGTATTTTGTGGTGTACTTATTGTCCACCACTATGAGGTTATTCAAGTACTTCTTGTCTATCTTTAACCTGCATATTTTCCTTACATATTATTCTGCTTATGGTTTGTTTATTATTGCTTCCAGGATTGCTTCTACTATTATCGACATCTAAAATAAATATCGTAATAAGTTTCACTTAGATTATAAATACCAGTTTCAAAAAGATTAAGTTGAAAATCGCCTAATATTTAAATATTCGCCCGCCAAAAAAGTTTGTTAAGTTGAGAATGTTTTTTTTTTTTTTTTTTTCTTGATGTTGGCATCATGCTTCCACATTTGCCATTGGTCGAGTTTATGAAGTTGAGAATGTTGGTGGCACTGAATCACACGGATGCTAGAGATGTGGTATCTGTTGGTAATTCTCGAAACTCAAAGAAACTCGATTTTACCGATTTTGTTTTTTATAGTCTGTAATAATGTTCATTTAGAATGTAACTTCAATGTCAAGTTGACAGCGTCAAATTTTAGAACATTTGAAGTTGACAACTAAATTCTAGGTTGTTTGAGAGATTTTTCGTCTTTTCATAAAAATCATCAATTAGTTTTTTTCCATTGACTAAAATCAATAATGGACGGGAAAACCGAAGAAAACCCTGCCAAAGAGAAAACTATATTTGATACCATAGCTCAAAATGACTTGGGCGAATTCAAAAACATCCTAGCTCAGCATAAAGGTATTGTCGATTTCTTCGACGAAAATGGTATGACCGCTCTCCAGCACGCTGCCTATAAAGGGAACAAGGATATGGTGCAATTACTACTCGATAGGGTAAGTAACTGCCATTGTTTTACAGTCGTTATATAAATGTAGGGTTTAGGTTATTGGCTAAATTGTTGCATTGATTCCAGGGTGCTGACGTGAACTCTGGTAAACATGAATATAACTACACCGCTCTGCATTTTGGCGCGTTATCTGGTAGTTCAGAAGTTTGCAAGCTTCTACTTGACGCCGGCGCCAAGCCGACTGCTACCAACTCGGTGGGGCGCACCGCCTCACAGATGGCAGCATTCGTAGGTAACCATCACACTGTCGCCACCATCAACAACTTCGTCCCTCGCGCCGAGATACTTTACTACTCTGTGCCTCAAGGACAGCAAACTGAACCCTACCTACCTCCTATACTAGTGGATCCTCTACACAAATTCATCTTAGGAGTGAACATACACCCTGTGAGACTAGCGCTCAACTTGCAACATGCTACCGGCCTATTGGATGAAGCTGACAAAGTTAGCAATACCTTGGAGTTACTCTGTAAAAAGGAAATGACTCGGGGAAGTGAAACCAATGAAGTAATGTCCTTCAAGTATCACTACCTGGCCTACATCATTAGAGAAATTCATAATATTAGAGACAAGCACAAACCCAGTGGTGAAAAAGATGAAAAGAAACATGACATTGTTGAGATATTCTCTAAAAAGCTTCTGAAGCCGGGTAAAGATGGTGTTTCTTTAGACTTGATGGATGCATTCCTGAAAGATTGTGTTAGAGAGTTCCCTTTCAGGGAATGTACTACATTCCACCAGATGGTGTCTTCCTTGACAAGTAAAGACCCTCCTCCAGCATTGTCAGTAATAAACTGCACTATAAATGGTCAGAGAGGGTTCGTAGACGCCATTCCTTACTGCAGCACGTGTGGAGAGGAGAAACCAGCTAAGAAGTGCGCTAAATGCAAGTCCGTGCAGTACTGTGACCGAGAATGTCAGCGACTGCACTGGTTTGTCCACAAGAAGGCTTGTAACCGTGAGACGAGTGTTCCCGTACAGTCCTCCCACACTGCGAACCACATAGACACCACAGAGCTGAGTAATGAGCTTCAGAACCTTATAGCTGGGTAGACGCAGCACACTTAATGCACCTACATAGAACTGTTGTTGTTCTCTCGATGTTGTGGAAATGCTTTAAAATGTAATGTGTATTTCTGTACCTATCTTAAGATTAAATATTATATCTACATCTGTCATTGATATCATTTTATTTTTATAACCTGTTAAATAAGTAATAGGAATAGGAATAGCTAACCATGGACTTTCTGTAATGTCCTTACAAGTGTTTCAGAATGTTTTGAGATATAAATAATCAAATTTAGTAAATTTACTTTTGATCGGTTAATCTAGTCCATTCTTTATTTAAAATGAGATACACTTGTATAAATCAAGGTGTGTAAAACAACAAATAGGGTTGTGACATATTTCTTACATGAGGGTCACACAAATTGAAAAGAGAAACAAAATGCTAAATTGCAAAATATAGCCTAAGGGCTCTAGCTCGGTAGTTAAGATATATGGCATTTTTTTTTTATCAGCCCTGTTTATACAAACTGTCCTACTGCTGGGCGCGGGCCATCTTCTCATAGTGAGATGGGTTAGGCCATAGTCTGCCACGCTGGCCAAGTGCGGGTTGGCAGACTTCACACATCTTCAAGATCATTGAGAACTCTCAGATATGTAGGTTTCCTCATGATGTTTTCCTTCACCGTTTGAAATTTCCGGCAATCAACAATACGCACATAACTTCGAAAAGACAGGTGCACTCATTAATGTTCTTTGGAGGTGCGTGCCGTGGGATTCGAACCCAGGACCTGCGGATCGCAAGTCAGACGGTCTCCCGACTAGGCTGCTGGAAACTTGTATGGCTAATAATACACATCATAATCGGTCAAGCTAAGCCAATAGCATAACCGTTATTGGGCAGTTTGGTAAAAACAGTAATTTTTTACAATTCCATTTTTTTTCGTCTATGCCCGACAGATGGTGCTGACCATAGAACGTCAGCCTCCTTTTACCAAACAACTTTTTTCTTCGATTTCATTTCATGTACCAAGTAAGAGTACCTTACCTATTTTTTATAGAGTATAAATAAGCATAATCTACATACGACATGCGTCAAAATTGGCATGTTCTTATTGTAGTTTTATATTGTATGATACTTGCTTCTGGTAACTGCAATGATGAGTGCTTTGAAGTGTTTTAAACCCTTTCATGTTTAACCGTGTTTGTTACAACTATCTTGGCAAAATAAGGGAACTAACGTCTCGATTGAACACAATGAAATAAGGACAGCAGCGCTCTCAATGCCGCATTAGTTCTCTATCCGAAATCCGAATAGGTAAACATCGCAAGAAGCTGCTGTACTTGCGATTTGAAGACAACCAAGAGTGGAACGCACTGCCAGCCTCGATGTTCCCCAATAAATAAACCTATACAACCTGGCGGTTTACCACTATCTTATTTCAATATTACTTTGACCTTTGTCTTGCTTTCTCAACTGCATGAGCGAGACAAAAGTCAAAGTGATGTTGAAATAAGACTGCTTGGACGCTTGTGGTACGGCCCCTGAGTATCTTCAAAACGAGTGAGTTAGCATCTCATGGGTGCTTCACGACCACTTTTGACCACATCGTCGTGTTCCATCAGAGGGGTTGTGGTCAAACGTTGGCCCATTTAGCCATTTATACCTACAAGTATCTTTATTAAAAGAAAATCAAAATACCCGACTGCAGAAAAGCAGTTTTTACAGTTTAACTTACAATTTAATCATATCATTATTATGATCCTGGCTACTTGGTTGTTATTTTTTTTTATAGAAGATAGATCTACGTTTGACCACCAACTCGCCTGATGTTAAGCGACGGTGTGGCCGAGGATGGAGCTCGTCGATCTAGAAGATATCTATTCACTCTAGCCTTGAAAATTCCAAGATTGTAGGTCTCAGGAAACAGAGATGGCGGCAACGAATTCCATTCTTGTGCAGTACGCAACAGGAATGTGGATCGATATCGCTGAGTACGGATTTTTGGCATTTCAACGAGAAATGGGTGGTAATTCGCCGACTTTCTGCTAGTCCTGTAGTGAAATGGGGAGGGTGGAATTAGGTCGTGAAGCTCTTGTGTCTGTGCAAGCACTTGCCGTTAGCAAGATGCGAACAACCGGAAACAATATAACAATATACATTTTATTATTATTACAATAAATATAGCCTATGACACTCTGGAAGTGAAGACGAATCTGACGACACCTCGCACATCAAAATTGGTCAAGCTGTTTAGGCTGTAGGCTGTCATATAGAAACATAATACCCACAAACAAACACATCTCTACATACATACATACACTCGAAAAACATAACCCTCCTTACGCAGTCGGATAAAAAAAAAGAGTGTGTATGTTAAGACAGAGACTGTGTGTAGGTGTATTATTATTATTACAAAAAAATATAGGCTATGACACTCAGGGAGTGAAGCCGAATCTAACGTCACCTCGCACATCAAAATTGGTCAAGCCGTTTGGGCTATAGGCGGTCATACAGAAACATATATACATACACTCGAAAAACATAACCCTCCTTCTTACTAAGTCGGGTAATTTTTTTATATTATATCTACCAATATGTGAAATGTTAGGAAAAGTTTAAGTATTTAATAAAACACAGTAAATACAAGTATAAAAATATAATGAATAAAATGTCCTTATCTAAGGACAATACCAATATCCAGTGTAGGTAGAATTATTAATTATCTATCCCTATTATATACTAATTTAATCTGACTGATAATATACATTATGTACAAAAATAATTTTAGCATAGAGAGAATATATTTAAACATAGATCAATCAAATCAATTTTAGCTATACCTAGTAGCAGTATAGGAGTTAGCTAAAGCTGTGGGTGTACTTTTTCAGTTTATATAAATAGGTATCTAGGTAGGTATACATTATACAATTATATATTTTTTTAGATCTACTAGTATATTAGGATAGCCTGAAATAAACCGAAAAGAGTTCATTGTACTTATAATTGAGAAAAGTGTTATCGCGCGATCTCCCATACAAATAGAATAAAAGAAAAATCTTGTCTTTCCGTAACAATGTATTTAACAATAGTTAGTAAAATTGACAAAGGTCGCGCACCCCGGTGTCTGTGGAGCTAAAAAAATAGAAGAAATTCATTATGATAACAATGCTTTTATCGGATTTAAATCATAATGTCTATGCCTCTCCGGTTTGCTTTTTTCCAAATTTCGTGATAATTCCGAAATTAAAATAAATAAAAGTTAAAAAAAATTATAAAAGCAAATCGTAGAGCCATATAAAAAAGAATTATCGGAATTGGATAACAGAGAATTCAGGAGTAGTAATTAATTTTCTCCTGTTGAATAAAACACGCAGAATTTACTAGCAAAAATGTGCGTTAAGGTTAAATGTTAACCCTATCAACATGTATTGATTAGCTGATATTTCTAGCGATTTTAGAGTTGTGCCTTTTTTTACAATGTTTTGTTTTAATGAGTTCATTGACCTTCTTTCGGTTTAGTACAGGATTTATAGTTCCCGTCACGTAAAAAGAATCCTGCGGGGCTAGTCTCAACTCTTATAGCGATGCAAAGTTCGCTCAGCGCCCATTTTTATCTTGCTTTTTCAGTAATTTTATTAAGAGTGTGAAACAGAAGTTCAAATGAGCCTATTTTAAATTGTGATATTTTTAATTAACGCCTTCAACTACATATATAAGTTAAGAGAACAAACCAGCGTTCTTTTTACGTGACGAGAACTCTAAGCAAGTAAAATATAATAAGAATAAATTAAACAGCTTTCATAGGATATTAAATACTTTGTAAGGTCTGGTGTGATCCTACATTTCTAGTGCTTAACATAATTTTAGACATTAAGTATAATTAGGTAGGTCGGCACTTAGTTTATATACCTATTAACAGCATTGGGTGTATCTACACCTTGTCCATATAACAAGAGAAAGTAGATTTCTATTCCTAATTTCTATGATTCTATTATTATTTAATTGAATGTAAGAGCAACTGCGCATTTTTTATTTTATTTAGTTATAAATTCAAAGTCAGAAGTAAAATAGCATAAAATTTAAGCCTGGTCATTTATACAGTTTCTAACATATAAAATAGCATCATCGAAATCTGCAAGATAATCTGATAATGTGCAACAGGTAAAAAAAAACGCAACAAAAACTATTTCCTCAAGTTCTCTCCCGTTATATGGAAATGCGAAATATACTGACCATAATTACCTACACGTTCTATGTACCTACGAATATACAATTACAGTAACTAAGGCACAGTTATCACAATTAAATTACAAATAAGATGTAAATAATCATTACCGACTTCAAAGAGAAGGAGATTATCAATTCGGCTGTAATTTTATGTTTACAAATTTATAGACAGTTCAAAAATTACACACATCCGACGGGACTTGAACCCGTATATCCCGATCTGTACCTGAGAGCCTTTACCATTTTGGTAACGGAACTGTATATTGAACTATTTTTGAACTGTCTATAAATTTGTAGATACTTCAATGTGTAAAACTTGTAGATACTTCAATATGTAAAACACAAAAAAAATATCGATTTTTTTATGTTTGTTAGCATAACTCCATTATTTGAAAAGGGATTTAAATTTTTTTTAAAAGATATATTTTCTGATTGGTTCCTATAAATTTCATTAAAATCGGTTTGATTTATAAAATTTATAGTTTTTCAGTTTTTTTAACTATAATTATAAATGATAATTACTCGTATCTATGCAACATTACATATCTTTACTCGAGGTAGATGAAAGAGCCGCATGGCTGCGTATACGTATAAGTAAATATTTAACTTATATTTGCATTGGTAAGTAAATATTGCAAATTACACCCGTCGCTTATAATATTGGGATTTACAAAATTTACAAAAAATAAACACATTCAAGACCTAAAAATTATAGACAAAATTATATCAACCTTCGCCTAAAAGCGCACTTATCGTAAAACTTTTGCCGCGTCTGCAAGGGGCAGGAGCGGGCGCAGGCGGTGAGGACACCTCTGCAGGTGGCGGAAGCGCGGGCCCCCAGGAGAATCCAGACATTGGGCCTCCGGGCCACAGCCCTAGAGGCATCGGCATGTGCAGTGGAGGCATATAGGACAGTTCGGGGGGGTAGAACTGGGGCGGCGTTCGAGGCGGCGGAACTATCGGTGTAGGGGAATCAACTAGGGGCGGAGAGCGTGGCGACGATGAGCGCAAGCTTCCTTCTTCCGAACATGAAGACGCAGCATCGGAACACGGCCGCTTGGGCTCGCTGGACTCGGCAGGGTCTGTGCCTCCATCAGTGGGTTCTACGCTTTTCCGCTTGCACTTAGACTGGCCGCACGCGCGGAAACCTTTCGCGAATGGATTGTTGTCTATCTTCAATTTAGTTATCCTGTCATTCTGTGGATAAAGAGAAATTCTGGTTAGTGAAATGAATGGAGTTTTTCCATACTAGCCTGAGTGGAGAGATATATATGTAACCTATATTATCGTAAGTAGGTGTAACTACATTACAAAAAAATATTCCTTCTCTTATGTTAGGTTAGGTTGAGAGGTAGGCTAATTGCCTGAAGTATGTAGGTACACCTATTTATCCTAGGATCCTTAGGTGGAGATAGATACACCTGGTACATGTAGGTATTTCAATTGTCGAAATCTTTACACCGAAAAATTTATATTTCAGGGAAAATGTTACATAGTTATGGTGTGCACCGAGCACGGAACTCCGTTATCTCGTTTCGAGAATGCAATTTAAACATCCGTTTCCGCATACATCTCCGGCGTCGCTAATAGCTTGTAAGGGATAATTGTCGCACATGTGGCGTGACATGTCTGGCGACAGGCCAATTAGGAGTGCAGCTCTGTGTCGCGCGGTGGCGCCCGCCCGGAGAGCCGCCGGTGGCGCCTCCGCTCACGAGACCATACCGTAACAACCCACAGACGAATCCAACGTGAAACCCGATAGGTACAAACGTTTGCGTAAGTGAGTCGACAGTATTGGACAACATCAGCTCGCACCATTTTTTCATCGTCTCATCCCAATCGTGCTTGCAAGCCTTCGAGACTCTGCTTATCTGGCGAATCCCGAATGCAAATATTGCCGTCACGTATAACTTGTAAAAGTGTGTTTACATGAGATAAGGCGGCGCCGGCGCGCCTCTCACCTAGATAACCACCTACAGGCAGATAGCGAGTGCTAAAAGCCTGCTCCTGAGTGCACTTTTTGAGCGAGTGTCTGGTGGTCGGGCGCCGCCCCTGACCCGCCCTGTCGCCCGTGACGTCACGCCGCAAGCGCGCCGACGGTGTTTTTTGCATGACTATTTCACATATTAGCGACTGTCGCCAGTTTTTTAGAAATGTGTAATTAGGGTCTGGGCAAATTTGTTTTATTTATCTAGTGGATAACCCAACATTATCAGGCGGAGACGAAGAAATGTGATGACAGCAAACTGTTACGGCGACTGTTTCTGGTTGAATAGTATAGGTACATATAGCTTAGCAAAAAAGATATAAAATAATGGGACCACACTATAGTATATTATTTGGATAATTAACTATTTCGGGTCATTCATTCAAATATGTGCCGGGTATATACCCGGCACATATTTGACCACAATAAATGAGAAAATTTACGTAAGTAAATATTATCCAATTTCAAAGGTTCTCAGATTTTCTAATCCTAATTAGCTAAGCTTCATTTGTTTTTTCAGTTATTTAACTTTGTGTTTTCTTTTTGTTTCGTTTTTTGTTGAATTTATTTTCTATTATAAAGAAAAATGCGTACTGTACTGACTGGCAGATCTCTACCATTCAATTCAATTTGTAAAATATCTATGGATCACACTTATTTCGATATTCCTACATTTGACAGATAAGACTTTTCTGCACTTTTGTACGCAAGCTGTACGTTAAATATCTTTCGAAAGTTTCCGTAGCTTTATAAATGGAGTGATTGAACCGGCGGTCCAGTGGTCCAGTGGTCCAGAGCCACCTAGTTACGCTCTCGAATAAACGCGTCGGCTTTACAAAGCGATTTCTAATTCGTCGGTAATTCGTAACAATAGTAGCGGCGGCGTCGTCCGCCTGTCCGGGGATAATGCGCAACGATACGTGTCCGCCGCCATTGTCCGGCACCGGTCCCGTTATGCTCACAATATCCGGATTATCCTACAAAGATACCGATGGAATGGACGCGAGAAAAGTTTCGCGCTTGGCTGCTAGCGACAGAGGCTCGAAAGAAAGCCGCCTCTAATTATAGAGGCTGGGATTATGCAAGGAAGCGTCACGCTGCGCCGACACTCAAAGGGATGCTCTCTAATGTCGGAAAACAAACAGCAGGAGTGCTCTGTATGGCGGGTGTCATGGCCACCTTCTGTACTATCATGGGGTAGCTTTAATAAGCTGTATACCTAAATCGGATTAAGCCTGACTCATACAATATCAATTAAGTACTATAATGATACCAGTTTTTCAGAGTTCCGTAGTCAACTACGAAGGGTTCGAACCCTTATATTTTCGCCATGTCTGCTCATCTGTCTGTCCGAAGTTTTGCTAAAACACTCTTAGTGCTTACTAGAAAGTAATAATTTGGCATGGGTGCCACGCAGAGAAAGTGGTAGAGTATACTCTACCACTTTCTCCCAACCCAATTCTTTTTCAAGATTTTAATCTTGAATATGTGCGTCAACTTTATTATAGAATAGCAAGTAAAACATATTAATGAAAAAAAAGACTACCTACTACAAAATCTGCCAAGCCATTACGACCAATTGAAAGTAATTTATAAATAGATTTATTACCTATTTTTTATCTTCTCCTAAATACTTCCCCTCTTTAATCCTGATGAATATATACATATCCATAACTTAAAACTTCATAAAAACTCACTTTGAAACTGATATCTCAGACCCTAACGGGTTGCAATCACTGTCCAGCTTTGAAGTCGACTACGTAATAGGTTGAACGGTTGAACAGTAATTGGACAAACGAGACGCACCGCGTGACCAAAACCGTTTAAAAAAATATTAATTGTCATTGTTTCGCTAAGAACGCATACACAATGAGAGCCGTGTCGCCGCCCAGTCGCTATCTCTGGTGCATTTTTTTTGCATTTGTAACCGACTTGTATCGTAAAAGCTTTGGCGCCTTTAGGTTAAAAAAAATGGCCGTCATTCGTCATAAGTGCGAATCACCGCATGTTCGAGGAAACACGCTACGTTTTCTGAGAATCTGAGAAGTGATCATATCGATTGGGATACCCTAAAAATATAGTTATTGGTTTTTAAATAAAAACTACGGGTCACTCACGTCTGTTTTGAGCCGAAATAATATCCGACTATAGTTTCAACCGCATTCGGCGGTCTTTTTCAAAGGAGCAGCACACACGTCACTCTCGGTCGGTGACGCGCCTTGTGAGTTTTTATTTAAAAATGTGTGAAAACCACGTTAATTTCCATAGTAAAATAGTTATTGGTTTGTTTCTAGAGTTACAAAACTACTGGAGTTTATTGTTTATGGTCGACGTAGTGGCCATGAATGCCATAGATCAATCGGTATTATGTAGTCAAAAAATGTAATAATACCCCTAGTCTAAGACACATAGCGTGCACGTATGTACATAGAACTGATGGCCGATGAGCCCGAAAAGTTCTCGAGTGGAGAGCACGCACCGGCAAGCGTAGCGAAGGAAGACCAGCAACGAGATGGACAGATGACTTCATACAAGTGGTGGGAAGACGCTGGATGTAAGCCGCTTCCAATTGGTCTTTTTGGAAGTCCATGGAAGAGGCCTATGTCTAGCAGTGGACTTCTTGTGGCTGAGATGATGATGATGCTTACAAAGTAGGTATTTACACATGTAAATAGGTACCTAAGCTATGCTAAGCAGTATGTTGTCAAACCTAGATAGATAGGCCTCCCTCACGGATTGCACAAAGCCCATTATCGCGTGCATCCAACTAGTGTCTTCTTGCCAGTTGCTTGAAATATGTTCTGTGCTGGTTGCTGGTCTTCCTACCCTGCGTGCTCTCAATACGGACAATTTGAACTCGGCCACCCATCCACAGCATATATCACTCAGCTCTCCGTGCCATGTACCCTGCCCATGCCGACTGGTTAGACTTGCTGCTCTGTGGTGCTATGTCAGTGAGTCTTGCTAGACGTTACCGTTTACCGTCGGACTATCTATCAAACTGTTTGCTGTATTTAAACACCGTCCTAAAAAGAGGAGCGTTGTGTTTGACTAGTGTATCTGTGTGTCTGTATATTTGTGTGTATGTCTGTGGCATTGCAGCTCTCAAACGGGTGGACTGATTTTGATCTAATTTTTTAATTGAAAGATGATTTCATCGAAAGTGCGTAGCTATGTTTCGTCAAAATCTGTTCAGCCGTTTTTTTATCGGGAGTTTTTGAGTTCTCTAAACTTATACTTGTTTACAAATGTTAGTAGTATGTGTACCTGGTAGGCTGTGACGGCTATGAACTCCGACTCTGGGAAGGCGAAGGCAGCATGCGGCGCGCCCCACGCCAGCGCGGCCGCATCCCGCGCGCGCACTACTACCACGCGCGGCCGGTACTTGTGCATCGACGTCAGCACCATCTGCACGGAAACCATACATCTACAGAATACTGAAATACACAACACATACTGGACTTATGCTACTTTACAGAATGTATTGTTTTGTTGCAGAAGGTGGCACACGACCACGGTTGTTTTCTGAACACCACTATGAATATGTATGAAATACAATAAAATAATTATTACATATAAGTTGTTTATTTAATATACGATACATATCGAATAGTTTTTACATAACAATTTCTGATGGGAATATTTTTTTTTAATACTTTTTAGAGCATGATTTTTCAGTAGTCGGGTTTTAGTTTTTGAACTTATTTTTATTTAAAGTATTTTAGGGTTTTCGCAGATCACGTTTTTTCTGTTTAGAATTAGTTGTTTAGTAATTTAGAAATTATGAGGGGAAAAATTAACATACATGCATACATACACACATATGTAGATACCGATCAACAAACACATAATACTCCATTTTGCTTCTTTGTGACGCCGTAGTCGGGTAAAAAATTATTTTTCATAGGTTAAGTATATCTCGCAAACGCTACACAAAAATATATTTTACCAAACCCTACCTTCATTTTAAAATATCTATTCAATAACACCACAGATGGTGGGAAGGGCGAAAAAAAATTGTTCTTGGTTTCGTGCCCCCTAAAGGGCGCTATATTAAATTTAATGTGACGGCACATAGCCTATAACTAGCGGACAAACAAGACGCTTCCAACGACACCTCATTTGTCAAATTATGATAAGTAGTTTAGAAATTATGAGAGAACAAAATAAACATACATACATACTCAAAAAGATCCCATTTGCTTCGCCGTAGTCGGGTAAAAATAATCATTTATAATCGGATTTTAATTTATAAGAAACTTATAACAATTTTAAACTTTAGTTTTAGTTTCCTTCTTTTATATGTACAAAATGTACAAATACACAAATAAAATTAAGAATCCTCATCCCATTTGTAAAAGCTGTGCAGATTGGTGAGATTGTGCTGCTCTGCACACGTCTGCGTCTGCGCAGGCGGCAGGCGTCTGTTGTGTGTACGAGGGCTCTTATCTGCGGCACTTGACGCGAATATCGCTACCTGCGTGGGCGCCGGCAGCAGCGGGACCAACCACTTCAACCGCAGAAGGGGTTTGTCGTATTGTTTTACCGTTTTTTGAACGTTTTAAAACGCCGTGCACTTGAATTGTGAACCTTTAAAACATTTTTTTATAACATGTACTTTAAAACGAAAAATCGTACTTGTGAGAACCAAAATGTGTTGAGCTCTTCTTGACTGCCGGTATTACAATCAGCTTATTCAATTTATAATGGCTTATGCTAAAAAGTGTTTCGTTTTTGAAAATGATGTATTCTATTTTTTATCAATAAAATGTAGTATATGGCTAAATTTTTTTGACATTCAGAAATATCTTGCAATATGCTAAAATTGACAGTGAAAGTAAACATTTGAGAATAATGAAACACCGAATACCTAATTATGATGGGCATGCTGGTAGCATGCTTCCTAGTGCCTGGCAAACTATCAAACAAATTGAAGTTAAAATATACTTATTGCAATAAGTAACGACCTTATTATCGACAAGGATTTAGCGGCAGCGCTCAAACACGTCTAAACAAAGAGGCAACATTTAGACCCTTTACACAATTAAAATAATTTCTATTTTTAAAATAATTCAAAGCAGCAGAATAACTTCTCAATCTAAATTAGTAATTAGCGCGGCGCCACAGAATTTAAATCGAGTCAAAATCGTCATTATTAGGTAAGTACATGACGATTGGTCAGCTCAGGACCCTTTGTTCGTGAATTATGTTTTAGACTTGGTGTCCATGTGACAATAACGCCATTGGCCATAAGTTACCTAAAGTAAAGAATCCGAGTGTTCTGATAGTGATAGCCACGTATTTTGAGAACCCATTCTTAGCAAACTCTCAAGTTATAGGCAAATGCCTAGTCTGTATACATATATGTATTACCTACGGACTTATTAAAAATTAAAACGATTTTTGTTTTTAATATAAAATATGTTTGTTCTCAAGAAAGTAATTTAGATACTGTTTTTTGGGTTCCGTTACGAGAAACCCTTATAATTTCACCTTGTGCGTCTGTCTATCTAGTCATATTGTGGGAAAAAAATATTCAGGAACTATTATCACTACCTAAACTAAATTTAGCAGGTAGCTTTTACAAACCCCAAAATACATTCAAGACGTTGTAGCTCAATGTACAAATGTTCGCAAAATATTTATAACAATTATCAATTGGCAAAAAGTCTTTTTGATTATTGTATTGGATACAAAACCCACTATTTTGGTATCTTGTCATGCTCTTGGCCACTTATAAATGACGATAAAACTAAATGTATAAAATTGTAAGCACACTTGCTAGCTAATTACTCGGATAACATGCGGGTGGCGCGATAAAGTCGTCTAGACATTACCTAATTGCAGGTTGCGTGCGTTTATCGCTGCCCGGGTAGCATATATAGAAACACTACTTCAGGAGGTCTTGTCACACAATAAATTAATATTATATGAGTATGAGACCAATTCAATTAACATTTTTATACAATTATCACTCATAAATACTAATTCAACATGTCTCGAACAGTGACATACTCGTGTAATATAAAATTTACGATGTAAATATAGATGATCAGCACAGGCCTATTTTTTTTTGCTACACAAAACATGTTGATCTTGATGAATGAAAAAAATTAAGTAGGTAAATATTTCGATATGATCTGATAAATAGGAAAGAGACTGACGTGATTTTTATAATATGTCATTATTTAGAATGTAGAGACTAGAAAACCCGATAAGAATGAAATGGGCTGCAAAATCACACTATCACAAAGGTTACAAGAACTATATGCTTGCGTCATCGATTTAAGTTGCGTTTTCAAAAAAATAAATTGAAAATTCTAATCGAATAGGTCTCTCAGATGATATACTTTTACTGATTTTATTTATTCTATGGCAGGGACCTACTGAAGTAGCATTTCTATATACGCGGCTGGGTATCGCAGCGGCAGAGGGGCCAGTGTGCACGCGGCCTTATGAAATATTGACAGCGGCCACGCCTGCCAATATGGAGGTGATTTATGCGCAGGTGCTTTGTTTGTTTAAAGGATTGAAAGTGTGTAATTGTGTTTGTTGTAGATACAATCAATGTTTATATTACTCATCTTTAGTGAATAATGATTTGACTGGAACCTATCAGGAAAAATATAAACACAGGTGCTATAATATTAGTAATGGTTGGAAGATAATTATTTGTTGTAATTCCATTGTTCTTTTTTTTCTATCCAATGTGTCCTCTTCATTGATAACTTAGACATTTTGTAGATATTTTTTTTCGTTTGATGATAGGTAGGTTTTATAAACGTATACTTGTTCATATAAAATACTTCACCGCGCCGCTTATTCATTTAGGAGTGTGTCGTAGCAACATATTTAAATTCAAGTTTAGTGTTTTTACGGAAACTTATCCGTTCTTAAACTATATTAGTAACAAGATATAATGCATAGACTGAACGCCTTTGTTGCAAAAAAGTTTGTGCTGGCGAGGTTAATGTCCGCTTTACTACTACATATTTCTACTTAAAGTCTATGAAACATGATTTAAACATAGGAATATGGAATAGAATATGGAATTAGAATATGGAAAAAAGTCACATAGAATTAGGCAGGTGCTACGACTTGGTTCGACTCGGGCTTATATAGAGACTAGCAGATCCCAACGCTGATGTGTATCGTTGTTAATGCGTCGTAAAGTAGCGTCTTACATGTGTTTTTGTAAACTCTTTTTTACCGAGTACGAAACTGTTGACGTATTTTATTGGCTCGTATATCGAGGTAAGATCTCTCCTCTCTTGACCGTGACATTTGTTTAGCCATACATCTGCTTAACAGTTAAAATGAAACAATTGTATGTTCAAATTAATAGTATATTAAAATATCTCTGTGAAATAAAAAAAATATTGTGAGAAAAGACATCGCATTTTATTATCCGTTTCTACACTCGCTGAGCGCTTGTATTGGAAAATCTCTTGTACGAAGAGTTCCTTCACTACGCTAGGTACTATATTAAATAACTTACGTGATTAATTTTATATTTATAAAATTGAGAAAAGAGTTAAAAAATACTACTTTAATGGTCTTCAATGTGAAGTGATTATCTAATAGAAACGGATTCACTACCAATTTAAAGACACCTGAATTGTATCATATAGTTATTGTACAGTGATGGTTCACTGTAACCCAACATTTTATACGTCTTACTCTTCCTTCCATCTAACCCTCTAACCTCTGTCAAATGTGACGTCAAACAGCCTTATGGTCTTTGATGCTCTACCTGGCTCGTAACGGACTATAGGCATGATTTTATGTATGTAATGAATCATTACTAATGATTTATATAAGTTTTGATTAGAATTAGTTATAAAGAGCTTACTTATTTTCTCATATACTGAATGCCTTAATCCCTTAGATAATTAACTAAGCTACTTTAACCATTAACTTCTTTTAATGCAACTAAGAAACTAAATTTTTAACACTAATTGCTTCTCATATAATTACATAGATACTCTCACCATCTAATCCTTCTCTTAATCACAAATCTTTTCGCAAAACCTTTCCCGTTTTTTTCGTATTCAAGAAAGAAGTTCGGCTAATAACACTTGGACTTGTGAGGTTGCCTTTGATGTTGTTAAAAAGTTTAACAAAAAGGGTGGACAATAGGAAGAATAGATCTTTTTATAACAGGTGGTAAGTACTCAAGTGCACAGCAAGCGAAGCGCGATTTCCATGCGAATTGACGCTCCCTGTATCTCAGTAGCTCATTGTTAGGCTGGGTGCACAAAGAGTCCCGCCGCGAAGCTTCGCTCCCATCCGAAGTCCCGAGCGCAACGAAGCGCGAGAGCGAACAGTTTTTACCGTCTTTACCTGTCATAATAATACGTGTTATGACGTTTTGTAATGTGCGCGACGGCGTAAACGAGACGGTCGTTTTGATAGACCATGTCTAAAATCGACTAGGTAATTATGGTGGTTGGAAATTTGTTTAATTTTGAAATGTTTTCTTAGACTACGATACGATTAGGGAGCTCAATAAGATTGTGAGATAAGGTTTGATACCCTTCTTACAGTCTTTAGCATCTATCTTGAATGACTAACGGACAAACAACCTTATCCACTGGACTTACGAGATAATGTGTTATTTGTGGAGAACTGTTTGTCCACTGAGAAATATTTTTTCGATAGCGGGTTACACCAGAGGATACAAATAGTTAACACTGAAAATCCACTCATTTTCAGTTTTTATTACTGATTTGTAGTATAGAATATTTTATATTTTATTGTCATATCAGATACCCAATTAAGTATTTAAATCTGTTGATAGTAATAGTATTTTAATTAAAGACATATGCATATACATATATCAATTTAAAAATACATGACTCATGAATATGGATAATTCTTCAAAATATGAAAATTCAACAGCTATAAACCTACATTGTGAAGTCATAAAATGTAAAGTGTGTATAACCTAGGGCGTACGTACACGGGTATCATTAACCGCGTCGTCGCCAGCCGCCCTGTCCAAACAGGCCGCCCGAAGAAACAAGTACAGTTACCAGCCGCTACAAAGCCTTTCCACAATACCTTTCAGCGTATTTGTTCGAGTGACGAAATGCTTATAGACTCCTTTGTGCGGTGAGACTCCCGCGGCGCATATCAAGCTACAAAGCATACATTGTAACCTCGCCTTTTTACCGACGCTTTAAGCTCGAAAATACTTTGAGAATGCGATAACTACATTTTTTACTCCGTTATTGTACTGTCTTGTCGCAATTAAGTACTTAAATTGATACAAATAGAGTTTAAAATAAGTTTATTTGTCGGTGTACTTATTATGGGCCTGTGGAGGCATTGGAGGCGTTTCCTACGAAAGTACCAAGTGAACCATGCGCTGGTTAAAGTCACGATTGTCTCAGATCGAAAATGAATGTCGGATCTGCAATAAAACTGTAACTGTAGTTTTATTTATTAACCGAGATATAAAATACGACAGCGTTTATCGATTGCGATGTACACATATTTCGGACGTTAGATCATACTTTGTCGTTTATATTTTATTGAGCTATAAACCGGAATAGCAATATAAGTTTATATGATTTTCCTTTTATGTTCTCTCATTAATTTTCAAATTATAGATTTTGTAATATGAACCTGTAAGATTTACAACTTATAAAAACATTTGAGTGATGTGCCATCAAGTCAAGGAGACTTCAATAAAGCGATGTAAGTACGAGTGACTCAACGTGTACTCTCTTTGTTTAAGGTGCTATTAAGTTGGCATTCCGACGTGCCAGAGTCGCAAATCACCCGGTGAATTCCGGTGTTATCGGCAGGGGGTAAGAAGTCACTGTCACTCGATAACCCATTTGTTAACACAAATAGTGTACACTTAGCATTAAGTTTACGAATATTTTTTTCCTAAAAATTACAAAATTGATAGGCGGTTTACTCTATTCAACTGTAACACGTAACTAACTAATCTTAAGAGGAATGGTTACCACATAGTTGTTGTTTGATTTCTACCCTTAAACATTATCCAACTTAATTGATTCTTTTTTGTGGTTGAAATCATGAATGTCTAGGCTTATAGTACCAGAGCGCACTGCAAAAAGCTTATCATCGGGTACCCGGTACCACGGTCAAACCCATTTCAGGTGATTCCGTGATGGATGACCTTCCTCAATATATAGTTGCCTGCGCAAATCTTTTGAGCGTTTCTTACCGGCGTTAATTTTCATGTTTATTTTTTCTATTCTTTTATTCTATGATAGCTACCCTTAAATGATCTGCCAAAATAAAACTACACCATGAGATAGTTAAAAAAAGGGTTACGTAATCTCAGTTTGGCATATTTCATAATAGGCTACGTTAAAGTCGCTTATTATTTAGGTTTCAATCAAATAAATCTAAAATCATCAAAATAAGGTAATGTTTAGGGAAGTGTAGAAATCAGTTTTTTCTTATTTAATGAAGAAATACGCGCTCAACAATCCTCTTAACAATCGGACGCACACGACGAAGCACTAAAATGTAATACGTACACGCAGTTATAGCTTTGTATATAACAATTATAAAGTAACGAGCGCTAGAGGAAATTACAGTTGCAAGTCACGATTGCGTTTAGCCTTCGGATGTGATCGAGTTATCTATGTGTTGAGTGACGCCCACATAGACAGTAAGATGTAATAAACACACATGATACCCACATTGGCGATGTAAAAGACCTACAATGACAGGTGAAATCTGTTACCAAAATAATTCGTAAATACTAAACAAATACCTTATAAAATGCCTTCCATATTTTTTTACAAAAATTTGATTTTCGGTTTTCTTGTTTCATTAAATTAAGATACATATTTATAGTAAATCAGTATTTTGTAATCTATAAAAATTATAGAACACTAAATTATTTTGTTTTTAGTTTATGGTGTTTCGATTTTTTGATTTTGTTAGTACCAGCTTCGTAATAGGTAGTCTATCACGGAATAAGTGTTAGGTATCACTTACGCGAATTTACCCTATTCAAAAACTGGAATTAATAAAATTAGGTCGACCTGTATGTAATGAAATCTAAGGTAACTAATTTAACCATCTTCCAAGGATCGTAGCGTCATGAAAATTGGCAGCTGTATGTAGTTCTGATGACAATACAATAATATGGTACTGTCGAACTGATCTGATGATGGAACATCGTATCATAGCTGTATTTGAATTTGTTAGAAAAGTCTTGTAATAAACTTTGACCACAATAATTTTTAGCGTGTTTTTTAGTTTTTTAAACTGTAATTTATTTATTATTAAAAATTGAAGCACAAAAAAAAATGAAAAAATAATTTTGGAAAAAAGAAGGATTACTTCTTGTTTTTCCTTTCAATCAGGCTTTACAATTCGTTTGTTTGAACAAAAATCTTTGAATTCTATAGACGGCCTGCTTGTGTGTGTGTGTGTGTGGTGTGACATACACTACCGGACACTAAAGGCTCGATGATACAGGGCTAGTTTACAAGCTACAAGCCAGCGAGTTCACGAGTGCTTGTAAACTTGCTCTGTATCATTGAGCTTTTTTTACAATCTGCTTTTGAGTATCCAATTGTAAAAAAGCTGCTTGTCAAATAGAAAGCCGAGCTAACTTACTCGCTGTCGAGTTGGCCTGTAAGCTAGTTAACTAGCTGTGTGTCATCATTGCTGCTAGCTGCTAGTGAACTAGTTGTTGTTGTTTTCATTATATTTCTGAGTGAAGTGCGTCAGATTATAGAATCGCAGAGTTCCACCGACACGTTTTTCTTTGCAAAAGTGTCTAATGATAAGGATTATCGTGTAAACATCTGCATATTTTCTAATCTTCGAAGTGGAAGCATCTGACATTAAATGACAAATCTCATTCTTGACAAAAAAATAAACGAGCGGGTGAAGAGAGGTTTCCTTAAAAAGTTTACAACCGTGAAGCATTTAGTAAAAATAAAACCTTCTTACTCCTCATCCAATAAGTATAAAAAATAAACGAAAAAACAAAACGTGGTTCCAACTCGCTAGCTAGTTCGCTACTGAGCGAGTTTTGTATCATCCGTGTCATCGACACTCGCTTACTCGCTCACTCGCTAGCTTTTAAACTCGCCGACTAGCAGCTCGTAAACTAGCCCTGTGTCATCGAGCCTTGGTCCTTTCAATATGTACACGACACTACACATACATATAAGGCTTGCGTGCGCTTGTAAGTTGAAACTATAGTATAATGAGTTCCACAGAATCGCTCAATCGATTGATTCTAATTGCATCGGCGGACGGCAGAGGAACAGATTCCATTGTTGTATAGAAACGAACTACTTCGAAGGAGTTAATGAAGCCTGTTTGCTAATTATCAAGTTCATTTTTACGGTAACGGTAATATGCTTGCATTTAAACACATGCACAAACTTGTGTCTAATATTGAGAACTCCCTGGAGAAGATCTCGGACTGGGGTGACCTCAATCAGGTCAAGTTCAACCCTACGAAGACACAAGTCTGCGCGTTCTCTGCGAAGAAAACCCTCTTTGATCAAGCTCCGCGGTTCCAGGGCGTTCCTCTCAAGATCTCGAAGAGCTTGGAGATCCTAGGCGTCAATATTTCTAGTGAGGTTCAGTTTCGGGGTCACCTAGAGGTGAAAGCAAAACTTGCTTCCAAGAAGCTTGGTGTGCTTAACAGAGCCAAGCGGTACTTCACACCTAGTCAGCGGCTTCTACTATACAAAGCGCAAGTGCGGCCCCATATGGAGTACTGCTCCCACCTCTGGAATGGCGCACCTGCTTATCAACTTCAGCCTCTTGACTCCCTACAGCGACGAGCCATTAGAATTGTTGACGATCCCAAGCTTACTAATAAGCTAGACTTACTTTGTCTGCGTAGAGATGTAGGATCCCTTTGCATTTTCTACCGCTTGTTTTTCGGGGAATGCTCTGAAGAGCTTTTTGAACTAATACCTGCTTCGGAGTTCCACCATCGTACTTCACGAAACCGCCAAAAAGCTCACCCCCACATTTTGCATAACTGGAAATCCCATACAGTCAGGTTCTCACGCTCCTTCCTTCCGCGAACCAGCAAAATGTGGAATGTCCTTCCTCGGAAGGTTTTCCCGCCGAGCTTCAACAAAGAGCGTTTTAAAAAGGGTATCTACAAGCACCTTTCCGGGTTAGCAAAGCAACAGTAATGTCAGTGATGTTGCAGTTGTCCATAGGCGACGGTTATCGCTTACCATCAGGCGAGCCGTCAGCCTTTTTGCTTCTCCTATTTTATAAAAAAAAAAAAAAAAAAAAACATAATAGAGTGACACAAAAGGAAGTCTTATCGCTAACAGCTATATATTACAGAAAATATTTATAATTTAAATAAGTAAATATGCGGGCGTGTAGTAAATAAATAAATAAATATTGGTGGATATTTCATACAATACAATCTAGCCCAAACTAAACAAATTACTATGGAAACGAGATGATTGATATAATACATGTATATTTTTTTGTAGATACATACATAAGATACATAGAAACACCCAGGCACAGAACAAACTACCATGCTAAGGACACAAATGTTTGCCCTGGGTGGGCACTACGAACCACGGCTGAGCAAGCAGACATACTACCAACTGAGCTGCAAGCCCAGTCAAATATTGTAATATCCTACAAATTATGAACCTACAATATACGGTAACGTGTATGTGGTTATCTTGGAAAATAATATATTTAGTTTAAAAAACTGAAAAAGAAACCAACTTCAAAATATGCAATTCGTTTACTTAGATTATTGTTTTCAGGTATAATCCAATATACTAAACCGATTTTGATAAAATTTATATGGGACACCTCTTAAGTACCTATTACCTACTAAAAAAAAAAGTATCGTCAAAAACAATTCATAACCATCAGCTTGAACTAAGCGTTTTGCTTCCACCTTCCTAATGCGAATCGTTTGGGAATGGAATGCCTTGCCACCGTTCTTATTTCCTGAAAGTTCTAACCCAGTGTCTTTAAATGTAGTGAATAAGTATCTTCTAGGTGTACGTGCTTCATCTTCAACCACAGCATTGTATTCCATCAGGCGTACTGGTGGTTAAACGTAAAGCTATTCTATATAAAAAAAAACTAATTTGGCCGTAGATAGCTAATTATGTGTTGTAGGTATTACAAACAGAAATTCAATCGCTGCAAGTTGCAAGCTAAAGCAAAGCCAGGAAATGTTTGTTTTTACATTTGATAAATCTAAGTTTGACCACCAATTCGCCTCATGTTAAGCGACGCGGGTGTGGCCGAAGATGCATGGAGCTCGGATGGAAATCGTTATACTGACATGTCCCTGCGCATCCATTGTATTGTTGGTCAGCTTGAGCTTGCTGAATGAGACCGGGTTGGCGGTCCAGTGGTGACCCGGCGCGGGGGAGTCAGGGTGCAGCATGAGCCGGCGCGGGGACTGCGGCTCGGCGCCGCCTGCCGCCGCCCACACGCCGCCCGCCCAGCGCCAGCGCCGCCGCCCCACCAGGGACAGCTCCAGCAGCACGCAGTACTCCTCGCGGGGGTCCAGTCCGGACAGGGACACGCGGAGCGATGGAAACATGCGGCTGAAACAAAACAATATCTAATTAAAATCTAAACCATAAGTACACTAAATAAATCAAAAACTTAAATCTAACTTATATATCTAGATACTGTATATTCTCATGCAAGAGTTCGCAGAGTCAAGAAGTCCTGAAGATGCCTCGTGAAGAGGTGAAACACGTGTCGACAAGAGTACCAGCTTGAAGACATCGAAGTCGTCAAGAGTACCAGCTTGAAGACTTCGAAGTACGCAAGAGTACCAGCTTGGAGACCTCGAAGCAGAAACACACTAGATATATGTTAGATTTAAGTTTTTGAATATGAATTTCCGCAAAGTAACGCCTGATTCAATAAATTATCTTGGATGGCATATTTTTTCAGTCACTTTGTTTTAAAAACCGAACTATATGCCGAACCGATATTGATAAAAAAAAATTAAGAGCTAATCTTAAAGAACCAAGCATATCTTTTCAAATAAGAATAATTTTCCGAATCGGTGTATAAATGACGAAGTTATGAATTAACAAACATAAATAAATACAACCGAATTGATAACCTCCTCTCTTTTGAAATCGGTTAAAAATCCTAACGATGAGTACCTGTGCGTAGATCCTACCACGCCACAAGCCAACAGCAAGCTCCCCTGGGAATCTCCGAGCAACATTCCAAACGAATCCCTATCTATCCACTCAATCCTTCTAAAACCAAATAGGTTTTATTGAAACAAAGAAGGCGATAATGAAATTACTGCTCCTTGTGTCCGCGCCGGCCACAATGGACGCATCTTTTGACTTCTGGCTGCATTATCGTGATTGTAAAGGTTGTGATAGTAATGTGTCGACCAATGAGGGCTTTTGGCACCCGCCGGTGGCTGTTCACGGTCGTAAAGTGGAGATACTTCTGGCGCCGACGACTTATCTGAGGTGGCCGGTATGTGCCACCGAGGTGGACGCATGTTGACGTTTTGATATATAAAATGACATACCACGTGTGGTAAATTACGGCCTATTGGATTCGATCCGGAGTAATGGATATTTTTGGCTTCACGTTTAAATAAGCGATAAACCCGTTATAAGTTGTTTAATTTCGGTCCCGGTTCGAATTCCAAGCTGAATTTCATCTTTTTCAGTTTCAAACAATGAACGAAGACATCGTGAGGAAATAGCGTGTTCTAAATGTTCTCAAATGTATATGGAAATATAAAAAAATAAGGTTTTTACTGCGGATAAATTAACCAAAGTCGTACGCAGACGGGTGGTTAGCTAGGGTAAATCTTATAATCTTACTGTGGATCCTAAGTGGTTGAAGCAAGGCAATCCGAACATAATATCACGTCTCAGAAATAAAACAATTAAAAAAAAAACATTGTTTTTTCTTGTCTCAAAACTTTTGTAAACGCCTCTTATTCCATTGCTTTCGAACAATTTCCAAAACACGTTCTATCATTTAATTCGATTCGATTACCACGATGCTTCTCATTCTCCAGCATTCGCCAGCTATCGGCAGCGGCTATAAAGGCCCATCAGTCATAACATCCCTTATCAGCGCCCCCCCTCCGCGCCCCACTCTCCGCTGCCTCACTAATGCAGCGCGCCGATAAGCTCGCCGACAGAAGCTCAATTAACAACAAACTAAATTAGCCTCCATTTAAAGTTTACGATGACCGCTACCGCCTTACGTGGCCGCGACACGGTACCGACAGAAAATCACTTGTGGACTATATACCGAATTGATTTTATAGAGCAATCGCTTGCTAAAAGGTAAATAGTGATCACTATAGTCAGATCTGGCATCAATCTACAGAGAGAGACGCACAGCTGCCGTGAAGAGTGACGGTGACGGCGAGGAGCCACCGACACATGCACGATCACTCTGACAAACATGCACGACTAAGAAGAGAGTCGTGTCATTCGCATAGCAGGTCGAATTTTTAGCCAACTGCGCAAGAAAGAGGGTTATGTTTTTCGTGTGTATGTATGTACATATGTGGGTATGTATATCTGACGTCTGTATGTTTCTATATAATCGCGTACAGCTTACACGGCTAGACCGATTTTGATGTTAGAGGTGTAGTTAGATTCGTTTTCGCTATGTGAGAATCATGGGCAACATTTTTTTTTGTAATAATAAAAAATCTCAAAAATAAAAAATTCACTTTTTCCTGACCTCCAATGAGCTTTTTCGTAATATAAAGGCGAATTTACATTTAAATTTTACTTTAAATCACGAGTAAAATAGGTTTCTTCCATGACTGAGTAATGGTAGTTAAGCGCAAGCCTGTTAATTAATAATAAAAACGATTTATTGAATATAATCTCTAACATTTTCGCATAAGGTACAAAATGCCTTAATGCGCCGTGCCTGTATGCATTGTTGCCCATTAGTATCTGCTATAATTAGAAATGGCACGCGAATGTCGTACCGAGCACCATATCTACTTTAAACTTGCAAACATGCTAGCTTACCGATATTCCATAATTATTTATTTTCAGATTATTATTTAAGTCAGGTATTTCAGTGTTGGACAATCATTAATCTAGTATATATATATTTATATATATATCAATTGCTGTTCGTTTGTCTCGCTAAAATTCGAGAACAGCTGGGCCGATTTAGCTGATTTTGATTTTGAAATATTGGTCGTAGTCCAGGGAAAGCTTAAACGTTGAGAAAATATCGGGTCCACTCATTGATAGGTGATACGAAGTACGCCGGTTCATCTAGTCTATGTATAAATACAAATAACCATTTCCTATCCAGACAATCATCTAATTAAGAATATTTCGTAATCGAATAAACAAACATAATTTTTCCGGTGTACAATAAACTTGAGCTTTTCAATAGTAGAACCAAATAAATAAATAAAAACAACAAAACAGTTGTCCTACCAGCTAATCCCTCTTCATACGTGACATGTTTGAAAGTGTCCCATCCAAACAAACACAGCTCAAACATAAATATCTACTCAGTGTTCCGTACGTATCGGAGCGACGCTTGTTGACCGTACATTGACAAATCCCTTCACTCGGCTACCGTTCCGGTAAGAAGCTCTTATCACGGTCCGTCCACTTATCGACCGCTTGAAAGCTGCGCCCGCGCCGACAAAGAGGTGACGAGCTCTGCGCAAATATATTACCTTTACCTACCTCCGTAACACAAACCTGCAGAGCTTTTTACACGGCATCCAGACTGGCCACTCTTAAACAAAGCCGGTGATATCGATGATTCAAATTTAAACGAAGACCTATGTCAAACTTACGGAATTTTAAATCGACCGATCGGAATTCTGTTTACGATATAGTTAATGAAATAAAGATACCATAAAAAGAGGAGGCCATAAAAGCTCTCGAGGACGCGGCTCTAAGCTGCGGCTTCGGCCCGCCGGTGCGAAGGGACTTAAAGAACACAATGGGACCACCAAAATCGCGTCGAATGAAGTTTAGAGTGGGTCGTAAATCGGTAACAACTTGCCAATTGCCGCACGGAGGCGCTAACAGCCGCCAAAGAAACTGTCATATCCGCCCTAGCATCCGCACTCGAAATGTTGAAACCGGCGCGCTCTCGTGCGAAACGCAACATCTTGCGATCAGCTATGAAGGTCACCTACTGAACTGAATGCTTTCAAACACCCATTGGATAAAAAAAAAACTAGAAATAGGAACTGAATGCTTTCAAACACCCATTGGATAAAAAAATATCTAGGAATAAGTTCAGTAGGTTCACCTGTTGCCATTTAGGAGGTCCTAAGCATGCTTCCTCTTCAGAACCTCATTATTATATATATATATAGTATTGAATGAAAATACAAATAAATACCAACCAAGACGTAGAATTATAAAAGAAAGTAATTGTGTAGCTTTCTCGCAAGGAAGCAATCTTAGTAAATGTGATGTCTAATAACAGTTGCTGCAGCCAGGATATTGGATCTCTGTGCAAAGTTTTGAGTTCTTACATTACGAGATGATCCTCGCCACAGTATCGAATTATATCTGTCAATGTCATTTTATTGTATTTTCATCATAACTGAACAAGCATGCAAAATATCAAAGCCGTTTTAGAGGAAATGTTATAAATTTTCTTGCTTTGCGTTGAACCAAATTACCAAACATAGAAGTGAAGGAAAAAGCTTGTAAAGAACCCATAATTTAACCAAACGCCTGTCAACATGAACTCTAACAGCTTAATGAAAGACAGCAGTTACAACCTCCTGTTAATGTCACCGTCACAGCCATAACCTACCCCTCTCGAACGTCAGTTATCTTTACTGCTAATTTCATTGGCTTTTTATCGCTCCAAGTTCAATGTTAAGGAGTAGGACAGTCATTAAGCACAGACTGGCTGTTGTCTCGGACATCTGTTGGTTTACACAAGGTATTAGCTCGCACGATAAACAAATTCGAGGGCCGAAGTACAAGAACGCTTGTACGATGGTTATATCCAGGGTTGGGGCACTCATTAGCGTTCATACGAGAGGTCCGGCCGGTTTTTTCGTCCGCCCAGATGTGGGCCTGGGTAAACACCACCGCCATTGTGCGGGAGGATAAAAAACTATACACCTGGAAGTGTCAAATTGTTCACTCGGGCTGTGAGAGCGGCCCGTGAGAATCGCGGAGTTGTGTCTGTGGATCAATATTTGGTTAGAGTACCGCAATAATGGTGGATTCAGTGTTTGGAGTACATTAGCGATGGAAAGATAACCAAGGACTTGAAAAGAATGTTAGTGGATTCCATTCGTAGACTTTCAACTTCAGAGAGTTTACAAATAATGGGCTGGAGGAAAAGTTTCTTGGTACTTTTCCTTTATGATGGGATCTCGTATTGTGTAGTGTTTTGTATGTAGTCTGTAACAGAGCGCTTAAAGTAAGCTGCATCTTTGACGTCAACATTTCTGGACTGAAACGCTAAATTCTTAGATGCTTCTGCTGACACTGAGTTCTTAAACGTAATTTTTTTCGCGTATTTTTTTTCTTTTAAAACTTAGTTTCACCGTCGTCGATTTGTTTTATTTGGTGGTTGTTAGAGATTAAAATACAAAGAGAATTCAGTAATATTTATTTTACTACAAAAGCAATTGAGAAATTACGAGATAAAAATATTCATTTTTTAAATTCAAAGTTAACTTTTTAATGTTATGAAAACCAGTCAGGTACCTACAACTAGTATCAAAGAGATTTTATTTAAATTTTATGTATCTATCAAACAAAAAAAATGTTTTTCTCCGATGTAAAATTACTTTAAACTATTATTCTGCACTGTCAACATTAACCAGTACTGAATAACCTGTATTTTCATATATACCTTTGATAAATTTACTGTTATAATTGCAGCGTACTGTTCGAAGCGAACACGAATTATAGAATTCTGAAAATTTGACTGCTTTATATACGAGTATATGTTATGTAAGCACTAGCTTATGAATAGATGTAAAAAAATGAGATCGCCCATGTGTATTGTATACAGAGTTGTTTACACTAAAATTGCGCAAGTGAAAACACACCTATCCATGTCAACATCATTGTTGCTCTACCAAGTGGGTTGTGAACATGGAATCAATAGCCCACGGCGGAGAAAGATACACATTTAAGGCGGATCAGGATGTCGATAAATCAATACGTACCGGAAAGTACCAAGGGACTAACAATGACAAAACGGTTACGATGTTGGCTCTAACAAACTTTACAAAAAAATCACCCTTCCATATGCCTCGAGCTCTCCGCAAACCAAACAAATACAAGAAATAAGTTTGTAACAAAACAAATAAACCAATTCAACAGAAAAACATTCTCGAAATCGTTTCGATATGCTCCCAACGTATTACCATATTGATGGAGACTATCTGCGTCGCTTTGTTTAAAATCAGCGACAGCACCTTCAATCATAATGATCCAGATAAAAAATTTACTCCATTGGCTAGTTTTTGCCGAATGAAGCTGCAGGGGGTAACAAAAAAGGCTGCAGACGATCGTTTTCCAACAAGGGACGCAAAAACAAAACGATCGGTTGGAATTGATTAATAATCGATAAATTGTTATACAAACAATACTTTAGGATTTCAATTTAGATAATGTGTAAGTACTTTATTTTGAAATTATTTAGTGAAGATTCATCAGTTTAATTGAAGTTAATTAATAATTACTATAACTATTACAAAGATCCAATCAGAGGTCTATCATACTAAATACTGTAGGTAGAGAGAGATCATTTTCAGCATTGTCACTTACTTAAACATTTGTTTCTGTTTATTACTTTCTACAGTTGTACAAAAGCCAAAACCAGCCAACTTTGAATCGCAATTAGAACAAACAATATGCATGTTGTATTTTAATTAGTCTTCAGTAATACGTGTATAATTTCACCAAATCAAATATGCAAGCATCTTTCAAGCATCAGAACAGTGCAGCGGTCGGATGAGCACAAAGCCTGCGGCACCCGCGCACCTGCGACATATTTATGCCTTCTTCGCCAAATTTACAACCATCCTCACCACCCTAGCCTCTACCAGTCTCCCAGGCTCTCGCGGAAATTGGACCTTTTTAATCACCAGTCGGCCTCCTTTGCGCAATAAAAGCAGCGTCCCAATTGCGACCATTTACGCTTAACTTCGCAGATTGTGGCTTTAAGGCCACCGCCACCGGCTCGATTAATTTCTGATGTGCCGAGCACTGATTGGTTACGTTAGCTAGTATAGACGAGTATGTACTGTAGGATACAAATTAAAATCATAGTAGTTTTAATTGCATAAACATTGGACTTCAATAGCTGCAAATTGCAATTATTGAATAGAGGTTTTAGACCAGGAAATTGTTTTGAGCGGAACTTTTTATTTTATGGGATATTTGTGCTATTTATATTTGATGTTGTCGTAAGGGTTAGGTCAAATTGACCAGGCGTGATTTAATTTGCTAGTAATTTTGATTCTGTGAGCGTGGTTGCTGTTCTTTTCAATGGCTTAAGTTCCTCAATTTCTGATGATAAGTGTAATTTAAATGCCGACTTGGTTTAGGGCTAGTTGTCCGTATTGTTTGAAACGAATAAAATGTGGCCAATACATGTTTTCAATGTAACAATTGCACGTTATTAAGGTGTTTTTAGATTTTTTTAGAAATAAAAAACAATAAACACTAAATAGTTTCTATAATAATACATATATATATGTTGTTTTTTTCTAATACTGGATACCTCTATTCATCATTTCATAATTCATAAATATCTCGTGTCAAAAATTGGGGTCATTTTGTCCCGCTCCCATACCCGTGTAGGTGTTTTCCACCCTCATGACTCTGGGTTAAGGCTGACGAGGCGTTGGACTCTTTTATTGAAAAGGATGACTTTGAAGGATCCGATATTATAATTCGACAGACATTTTGACACTTCACGTCGGCTGTTCTTACAACATTATCTTTTCATCAGACAGAGATTGAATATATATATCAGAGCGTAAAACGGCTGCGCCCGCGCCGACTTCTCGAGACAACCGTACGATTTAATTTCAGTGTTAAAATAAAAACGACGGTATGTCCCGAATGTACGTAAAAGTAAACAAAAAGTGTTTACCACTTGATTGTTGTCGCCCAGCGGTATGTATTAGGTAAAAAGTAACAAATTCGAATGAATATTGATGCGCATGTTTCGGTGAAAGTGCGGAATTAAATCAGCGCCCTTTTAGGCGCCGGCGCCGCTCCGGGCTCGGTGCTCGTAAATTGCGGGGAAGAAGGGCCGACAAACGGCGCGGTAATTTAGTTGACAGGATCGCCAGCCCGCCTGCCGGTGGACAAAGCTTATCTGCCGGCACATCTACTAGCTATTATGAGCTGAGCACGGATCGCAGATTACCATTGTGCGCTGATAAAGGTCGACCGGTAAGTATCGGTAAATGGCCTGTTTGAATCAGTGGTAGCGCGGTCGCCGATCGCTATACGAGCAGAAGGTATCGGGTTCGATTCCCGGCTGGTTAGATGTTTAATTAATTTAAATATCTACCTATGCTTTAAGAGTAAATTGTTCACGTCATTTTTTTCAATGGGCAAGTGCCTTCATTGACTACAACAAAACAATGTACAAACTACGCATAATTAACTAACTAAACTACTATATAAAAAGCAAATCGATTACTCAAGACCGATAAAGGTCTGAAAACAATCTAAAACCAGTTGGCAGCGTGTCCCGTTGTCCCGTGTGTCACGTTGAATGGCTATTTTCATACAATAGAAAAGATCTGAACTGCAATTGTTTTGCGAATTTCAGCATTAAGTTTTTATTGAATATACAATGATGTCACGTAGTTATTGTTTGTCATTTATTGTTACAGTACTTAATTAAATATTTTTTGTAACCTATGTGGTGATTTTCTGAAGTTCTCTGTATCGGCTAACTTTGAAGTAAAAAGCCTTGTGTAAGCATGGCGCCTTTGAACAGACTTAATCAAAATAAAGTGCCTAAGATAAAAAGGACGCAACAAACAAATGAAATACCGATTAATTCTATCATACCGCGCTGACTGTACTTGATTGTTCGATCAACTGACGTCGATCCTGCACCGAATTATAAGCCTTCCCACGGAGTAGTTACAGGTGATATCTGTCTAGCAGGTGTCAGGACAGTCGCGGACGGTGGCGATCGCTCGTTAGCTCCCGACCCTGCATAAATCACGCCGTTTTACGAGAACTCACAATTTTTTAACATCGGAGTTAATGAAATGCGAGCGCAGTATGGGACCAGACTAGCGACATTAAAAACGACATCCCATAAGGACGGACAGTTTCTAATTATAATCCTGTCAAAGCTTCGATATAACGAATGAATTGATGATCGCCTGAAAGCGGCGATTCTCTATCAGATAATCACGACTGAGCGGAGATTGGTGTAGATAAGATGGTAGCGGCCGAAACTTAATATGACATGTTTCTATTTGTTTGGGCGGTGGTATACAAAGCTGCTACTAAGTTTTACTGAGATAAAATCGGAATAATAGTTTCTAAATTATGTCAGTTTTTCGCGGAGCTTATAAATGGCAGCTCGATTGCGTTGATTTGTCCAAAGCCGCCGACTGGTTAGCGATTCAACGCGGCCGTAATGGCAATAACGATTTATCTACGTAGCGACGGTAGCCACGATATGGTAGAGTCCGACGATCAATCAGACACAGGATCTGCGCTGCCCGACGTACGTAGAAACCATTAAAGCGTTAAGAGCTAATAACGATCATATGTCGTCGTATTAAATCTCATTATCCTGTGTGTATCGGTGATTGTATTTTAGGAAGCGGTTCGAAGAAGCTGCAGGGTAGGGCAGGCCGACGCGGATGCGTCGTGCTTCAGAGATATTCGCACGCGCCGCGGCTGGTTCTGCGAAGATGGCTGGTGTTGTCGATCGCGGAACTCCGGTCAAGCGGCCCCAGTTCGCCGATAGTGCGGATTGAAGCTTGCGCGGGCGCGGCTTCAGTGGCGCCGACAAAGGAGCCGCCGCACGCGAGCCGCACCCGATTCACAATTAAGCCAGTGTGTGTTAATTGATATTAATTCGGAGTGCGTGGTGTAAACCTACTGCCGCTAGCGGCGCAAGTAGATTCCACTGACTAGTAGTTATTGTACTGCTCATGTAATTTATACGGATTATCATTGAAGTGCCCGGTGGCCATCTCCACTGATTAGTAAAACGGTTCTTATTTCTCAAATTCCTCCCTCAATTCTACATTATTTATATTCAGTGGGTATTTAATTTCAGGATTAACTTTCTAACTATTTTAAAAGTCATACGTTTTCGAAAATAATGGTGATACAAAAGGAATGTTTCAAGAGGTCGATCTTTGATAATTCATTATTATAATGTCACTCAAAGACAATAAACAATACTATTATAATAATATATGAAACATTTTTTTTTAATATTTATTTCAAGAAAGGCTTGAAGACCAACAACATATAGAAATTTCTTTCTCAAACAATTAATTTTACAAGAGCATATTATAGATAGCATACATAGGGCAATGTTTGTTTTATATGAATGACTTTTAAAACAGTTTTATTTTGTCAATGCCTAGATTAAACTGTGTTTTATATCTGATTCAAACCCATGACTATGATTATGACTAGTCCCAAATAACCGTTTGTATTTTACAGTAAGTCTACCCAAAGCGTTATTCGAGCAAGTAGGTCAAATAATAGGAATATGATTGAGTTTGTTCTTTTGAAATAAATTCGCTGTCTTGTCCGGTGTTAAGAAAATCTATAGGTGCACAAACAGCGCTTCGAAGCCAGGCTAAGAAGCTTCGTAAGCTAGCTTCGTACAAGCTCCATTTCACCCTGCTTCCAACCGTTACGGAATAGGTAATAATATTCACACCCACTCACAATCTTTCGCATTTACAATATCAACACGACGTGATTATAGTGATGTCATACCTACTCATTCTCTGACATCAAATTGGATATCAAATTGTTTCCGTCTCATCAGATTTCACTTAACATTTAAATTTAGTTTGTTTACTAAGCAAGGATGATTATCATCAATGATGTCATGACACTGGTCAGGTGGGCAAGTCTCTACAAGTTACCGTTCGGTTGATAAAAACGGCGTGCAACGACGAATTTTCAGTCTACTCTTGCGGTAACGTGAATTGTCGTTAACATAGTTTTTTGACGTGACAGCGTCTAATAAATCGATGAACGCCGGCTGCACGCACGAAAAAGTATAGCTCATTGTCCCGTTATGCTCATTGTCCCGTTACATCATCATCATCAATGTTTTGTTATTACGTTGTCACGTTAAACTATCGTCCGTAAACCGACTTTACAGACAACCAAATTTTTTTGTTATTGATAAATTCCGATTCATGTGGAGTCATCGGATATTCTGATAACACTTACAGTTAGAATCTTATCTTTTTCCATTTATTGATATTAATTAATATTGAATAGACATAATGACTCCATTTAAAAGGGTTTTTTTTCGTTCTAATATTTAAAAGCTTGAAGGTTTCTTATCAGGAAATTCATCAATTCGTCAAAATATAGACGTCTTGTTTAACTTAAATCATTATTTCAACCGAGTTTTTCTTTACGTCAGACGATCAGTTTTTCCAGAATTGCACCTCAGGTGTGGTAAATATACTGTGCCTGTTAATGTCTCAGTGTTTCTCAAAGAGTATTAGTGTTATAAAAGTGTGATGTAGGTTTAACGGAGCCGCGGCCGGCGCAGGTTCCCGGGCGCGGTTCCCGGGAACGCGTCAAGGCTGGCTAATGTGTCGAGTTCAAAGGCGCCGCCCGCGGCCGCGTCACCGCGCAATTACTGGGCGTTGCGACACAACTCTGTCTCATATTGACATTGAACCGTTGTTACATATTTCACAGAAGTGTGTTTTGATGTCCCCTCTACATGGAAGCGACGCGGCCAATTTGTGCGCGCTTTAATCTCACGCGTTCTCAACCAACTGATTGCGAACATACGTAAACGTTTGAATCTTCTCGGTTTGTTTGCGGCTTATGTGTGATCCTGTTTGAACTGGTTTTTATTGATTGTGTATTTTTTTACCGTCTTCAAGAAGAAAAAGGTTTTTGGTATTATTTTCTTATGATTGTTACCGCATAACTCCGTTTAAGAACCGTTTTTTTTTTAAGTTTCAGATTGATCCTATACCTAGTTTCATAAAATTCGGTCCAGTACTTTGGTATTTAACCGACTTCCAAAAAGGAGGAGGATCTCAATTCAGCTGTATGTTTTTTTTGGATGTTTGTTCAGCGATTACTCCGCCAATTCTGAATTGTTTTAGATGATTCTTTTTTGCTTGGTCGGTGGACCCATATAAATTTTATTAAAATCGGTTCAGATTTGTATAACAAAATAACTGACAAAATATCATCCAAGTAAACGAATTGACTATATTGAAGTCGGTATTTTCAGCTTTTAACCACTTCAAAAAAGGAGGAAGTTCTATGTTCGGCTGTGTGTTATTTTTATTTCATGTACCGATTACTCCGTCATCCCTGAACCATTTTCTGTGTTTCTTGGATAATCATAAAGAAAAAAATCCCGAGGTGGTCCCATAATTATTTTATCAATTTTGATTTAGTATTTTTTGAATAATCTCTAAAAATGTGAATATTTTCATTGTGTGTCTGAGTGAAGTGGTTCGGATTATAGAATCGCAGAGTCCCACCGACATACGTTCTTCTTTGTAAAAGTGTTGAGGATTATTCTGTAAATATCTGCACATTTCTAATCGTAAGCAAGAAGACAAAGCATTTAACAATCGGCGACAAATTCTATTCTTAACACACGGAAAATCGAGCGCGGGTGACAGTCGTTTTTGAAAAAAGTTTATAGCTAACCATGTAGAATTTAGTGAACTTGAAAGCCTTCTTACAATACACATCCAGAGCGAATTGAAGTCGGTTGCTTAGTTTTTTATAAGCTATACACTTGTTTAAACTATAATTATTAAAACTAAATTGCACACCACGCAAAAAGAGAGGGGTGTTATAAGTTTAACGTGTGTAATGTATATGTCTGTGGCATCTTTACTCTCAAATGAATGGACCGATTTTGATCTAGTTTTTTAAGCTATTGCATAGCTTCTATCGCGGGCCTTGAGCGTGGAGACCGAATCCAGAAATTCCGTAACGAAAATAACCTAACACACCGCGCGTATAGCTATTATGCAATAGCTTTACCGCGGCAGTCTCCGAGTGCCACACGTCTTTTTTTTTTTTGTTTGAAAGAGGACTTCTCGAGTGTTCTTAGATATGCTTCATCGAAATCGGTTCAGCCGTTTCTATATATCGGGGATTTTGAATTTTCTAAACTTATACTTGTTATAGAACCATTATTGAGGTGCCCCCTTTCTAATAAAAAAATCGAAATCGATCCCCAATCGAGGAAGACATCAAAAATGCAGTAAATTAAAGAACCTCCTTTATTCGAAGTTGGTCAAAAAAAGAGTCACGACATTATCAGTTTCATACTCATAAAAGATCTGTCGCATCCAAAAAAACCGTATCTCCGAGCGCGGGCGGGCGACATGCGTCCAAGGGTCAACGTTGTGATGCAACATGCAGCAACGTCGCTTGTCGCGGGGACTCATTTTATGTGAGAATCGTGGTTGGCTCGGTGATATTATCCTGCACCCAGGAGTAACATCATATACAGGGTGTTACAAATTTTACGAAATGTTTAAATTACGTAGCAACACCAGGAATCCTAACAAATTTATCACGTCTCACTGTCTGTCTGTCCGTGTGCCATAACCATTTTATTATTTAACTTAGCAATGTTTTAAACTGTTGTTAAAAATACAACAAGTTAGTCTAGAAAACAAAACAAACCCGTTATGAAAAACGACTGAACCGATTTTGATGAAACATAGCTAAGAACACAATCGATCAAATCTAGTGAACAAAAAAAACTAGATCAAAATCGTTGCATCCCTTTGCGATCTATGATGCCACAGTCAAACTTATAACATCCCTCTTTTTTGAATGGGGGTTAAAAAGCGTTGTTGTGTATCAAATTCCATCATCTCACTCCACTACTAGACACAGGCCTCTCCCATAGATTTCCAAAAAGATCGGTTGGTGGAAAGCTAGTCTAAATCTGAAATGTGACTGATTTTCAAAAGAGGCTTCCGTGATACACAGTTCATTGTCCAGACTTGAAAGAAACTTCGTGTAACAAAATCCTTATTTTTTTCCTCCAATCTCAAGTGAGAACATTCTGTATATTCCTGAGAGGCCAGTCCCACCGGTAGCAGCGAGGGCGCAGATAGAGCGCCAGTCGGCAGATACCATCAGCGCGTGATGTCGCGATGGGCGGCGCGAGCGCACCCGATCATATCGACACAGCTCATACCACGACTAGTTCAAATTATTCATAAAACTCGAAATGGGACGAAAAGGGATTTTAATTAAGTAAAGTCTGTTCAGATAGAGAATTGGAATCTTACAGAAAAACGCTAATCAAATTTGAGCAATGATCAACATATTTTGTCTTAACTTAACTATAACTTCTCGCTGACACGTAATGACACTTGTGGAAACTCTGACAAAATTGCTCTGTGTGCGGAAAGAAGACAAAGAATTTGATACATCTCTATATCTCTATCTCTATATATAAAAAAAACAATTGCTGTTCGTTTGTCTCGCTAAAACTCGAGTACGGCTGGGCCGATTTAGCTGATTTTGGTTTTGAAATGTTTGTCGTAGTCCAGGGAAGGTTTAAACGTTGAGAAAATATCAGGTCCACTCATGGTGATACGAAGTACGCCGGGTCATCTAGTTGGTTAATAAAATAAATATTGGTGGACATTTCACACAACACCATCTAGTCCAAACTAAGCAATGCTTGTACTATGGCCATTCAATGGCTGATAGAATACATAATATCCTTTTTTTTTTTTCAAGGTTTTATTTAGTTTCACCTGTCCCGATGTTTGTCATCAAATCTTGCAAATTAAATTTGATCCACTTCCCGGTTACCGATTGAGCTGAAATTTTGCATACATGTGTAAATCGCGTGACACTGCAATACTATGATGACATGGTGCTGATCTGATGATGGAGCTGGAAGGTGGCCAAAGGAATTTCGCATTGAAACGACACAACCTCATCGAGTTTGGGCTCATTTGAATCGTCTTGACGAGTAGTTTTTTTTTCAATTGTAACCAGGGTCTGATGATGGAGATGGAAGGTGGTCATAGGAACTCTGTAATTAAACGACGCAACCCCATCGAGTTTCGGCTCGTTTAATTCGTCTTGGCGAGTACTTTATTATTAACAAGAACATACCTAATAAAAGCTTGTTTTAAAAACTTTTTTAAAATATAGATACTTGTTTACATACTTACATACTTGTTTGGTACATTCGTATGATACATAGAAATACCTAGATACAGAACAAACATACATGCTCATCACACAAATGTATGTCCTCGTTGGGGATCAAACCCTCGACCTTACAGCTTAGCAGGCACACATACTACCAACTGAGCTGCGAGGCCAGTCAGATCAAAGTAAAGTTTTTGCTATGGCCGTCAGTGTAGCATTGAGGCGCTGCTGTCAAGATACTCCTGTAGTTCATTATTTCATTCAATTAAGACGTTGATTCCTATTTGTTGCCACAATAGTTCTCATTTCAAACAGACCTTATAGGTACATATATAACTTATCTAATTAACCGTACATTACACTTTTTTATTTACCCAACCCAGAGGAGAAGAAGTGGTAGACTCGCTTATAGCATTGAATTACCATTCTTGCCGTCCTAGTATAAACTGCAATCATCATTATTCCTAAAATTTTCGAGCTAGCTTCACTCGTGCATTTTAACTTATCTCTTTTGTTTTGACTAAACCTGCTAGATTAGATTAGAACTTGATAGATGTCGAAGTTTGTGTGTTTGTATGTGTTCTCCGATATTAGGTAACTTTAGCTTTTTGAAATTGTTGGAAGGTATCGATGATTATTATCCATCATGTGGACGTAAAGTATAAAACAAAATTCACGAATATAGTGTCCTGGATTCAGCTGGGTTTTCTATACCAACAATGTCAAACTTAAAGATTTTGATATAAAGAAAACTATAACATTGTAACCTGTGGTAGGTATGTGCCTTATGTATCTATTATAATAAGCGAGTATCTATTTAGTACATATTTAAAAATATGTACGCTTATTTCGTAAATTTTCCATCGAAGTGATGAGCAAGATCAAGATACTTCTGTTATAGTTAGTTATAAAGAATAAGTTCGTACAAAACAAACAAAATATCAATGTCCAACAAGACCGCCAATAAAAACCGAAACTAACTGCAGCTTCATAATGATGGAAATAAAAAGTTGACCATTCGCCTCGTTAGCGACAAATCTTGCGTGAAATTTAACAAATACACAACAAACTAGAGTTTTTACTCCACCGCTGTCCGGCATTGTGCGTGCGCGCTCGGGTTTTTACGAGCGCTATGATTGACGAGCCTCCATGCCTCCTAATCACCGCGCTTCTAGGAGACACATTATGGACACGTCGCACTTGAATATAAACACGTACGGAGACATCATTCCGTGTCTCCAAATCGAGATGAGATCTCTATGCGCATACGCATGCTATACTCTAATGAGTGCGCGCATGGGAGCCGTAGGTGGCAGCACGGATCAAGTTACACCGACAATAATGGCTGCTCGAAATTAAACTCTTAACACGTCATGACACTGAATTGTACAACGCATAACTTGAAACAGAGATGTAAGTGATATTTTTTTTGCGTGAAGCTGAAGAATGTAACTGCCTCGTCGGATCACATTAAAATTAGTTAGGTAGCCAGCCCCGTGAGAATATATCCCGGGTTCCAAGTAACACGGGTTAAACGCTTGTATCGGAGATACCGATCTAACCCGCGCTGCTCGTTGGCGCCATAAAAACAAAACATCTTCAACACGACCACTTTCTTCACTAAATTATTCGTGGAATTTACGACGTTTCCCCCGACTAAAATGTTATAACCTAATGAGAAATTATCATCAGGCGGGCCGCTATCGTGCGGCAAAAAAACGGCCGATCCTCGATGATTCTTCGACGATTTTTTACATTCGAAGCTTGTTCTTTTTGTCCGTCGTTCGATTGTTTTAGCTTATGACGGGAGTCAGCGATGACTGTGCGCTTCTTTCCGATCAAACTCACGATTGGTGCTGAACGGCTCGAGTCTTTCTCGAGTGTGATTTACATTGACGATCCTTTATGAAAATGTTGCCGGTAAGCATTTATAATGAAGGCAATGGAGAGTGTGTTGTGCATATGTGACAAATATGGAGGGTTTGTGAGAAGTCCCGGGAGATATTGCGATATGATCTGGAGGCGAGTGGTCGGCGCGTGCTTCGGATGCCGCGTGCCTGGAGCCCGTCGCACCCATTACGACCGATGACATTTCGTTTTGAGCCACAACTCGACATTATAGACAATTTCTCGGGCCTTCATTACTTTAAACGTTTTATACCACGTTAAGTTGTACAAACACGGTCTACAAATATAGCTTTTAAAACGATTTTATGGTTTTCGAACTTTCTCTGTTTTACAGATTGACACCAGATAAGTGGTTACGAAAATAGGAGGTAATGGGAGATTTTCCGGATGGTAAACATCAGCCGGATCTGAATTTTTTTTTAATCATCGTAGCCAGTTAAATTCTCGGTCAGTCCGTTTCCGTTTAGAGTTCGATCAATATTCGAGTCGCTACCACCTGCCGTTATCGGCGTATAAGACAAAGAGCATTATGTCAGGTCCGTTGAAGAGCCTGCGCCGCTCCAATCGATATCTGGCTAGATCGGCTCGAGGTGGAATTCTAACGTCATATTTTCAGTGTACGGTGAAGAGTGACGAGTCGGACGGAGCCAGGGCTGTCATAATCTGATTACCGGCGCTCTGGGCGGGGCGCACACCGGGCGGTCGGCGCCCGCGGCCCTCTCGCTCGCACGCGGCGGCGCGCCCGCGCGACAGAGCGAGCCGCCGACGAGCGCACCACGCAGGCGACAAACGACCCGTGGTAAAACAAAAGGAATGTTGCCGGAGTCGCTTTGAGGCGCCGGCGCCGTCCCCGCGCCCTAATCACCCATTTTAATTACGGCACAGATCGAATCAATTAATCGGTATTTCTGTTAAAACAAGCGCCGAATGAACTTACGCTCGTTCGTTAGATACGATTCCGGGACTCAGATCTGTGAGGTGATTGCGGTCCTTATCGCGTACTCTGCTCGGGAACATCAATAAAATTAAACAGGAGTAGATATTTTATAGTCTCCGTTGAGTAAACGACGGCCGCCATGCTGGGCGATACCGGGGACTAATTCTATGTGTACCACACGATCCGTCTACGTCGCGGCTTGGCTCTCTCCGTAGTCAGATTACCTGCATCCGTTAAAACGGGCTGTTTTAATTATAACTTATGATTTTTTCGAGCGAATTCGGTCGCGCCCTTCCGTCGAATAACACAAGAATAAATAACGAGTTTTTGTGGTGTGTGTTTGTTTTTAAAATGGCGGGAGGTCCGACGACACGCGAGCGTGCCGCCGGCCGGTCGCGCGGGGCCGCCCGCGCCGCCGCCGGCGCGCCTCGCCCATTTGTCATATTTCAGTTTGGAGAAAAAATAAATAACCTACTCTATTCCGACCGATGTTTGTTTGTAGGACGATTATTGAGGGTTGAGTATTATCTCAGAACATGAACTGGGACAGACAGAACATGTCACCGTTAGGGGTCGGTTTGGTGTTATTAACTGTTTTGCTTATGGTAGAGCTTCAGAATATGGCTGCAATTAGACGGTACAATACAATAACACAATACTTCAAGCGTTTAGTTACGTATATTGGCCAAAGGTTTTGGTGTGAACCAACCAGTTTTGACATTGGTATCCAAAGCACGGAGCAAACAAATGAACGCGGGCCTTTCTCGGCCTTTGTTACATAACGAACAATTTACGACTACTCAAACAGGTGGGAAACCGAGGCTGTTGCCACAGTCCCCACACGGCACGGTGCCGGTGTAGCACATAGCGCGAGCATGGCCGCCGCGCAGGTGTTAACTCCGCGCTCCCTGCCTGCCCTCAAACGAACCGCCCAAATCCATATTTACACTAACAATTCTCCAAACCCAGCCCTCGCCACGAACCGGGATCAGGAATTATACAAGAACCGCTTTTAACACTGTTTGAACCACGACTAAAAGCATTCAGTTACACTCTCTCTGAACTATTAGATAGGTACATGCAGTATCGCTCAGCTCACATAGAATAACTCAATTACCCGGCACACGCATCGTAGGTACTAGCAACGCATCAAATATTTTGGAGTCATTTCGTATGGCGCCAGCGCCGGGCCGCGGGCGCGCGGGCGCCGCCGCGCCGCGCCCCCGGCTCGCGCGCATCGTTAATACAAAACAAACACGACTGACCTCTAGACGGGATAAACTAACGAGATTCACCGAATGCTGGATAAAGCGGTAAATTTATCGGAATGTTAGACGAGCGGAGGCGGCTCGGTGGTCCGCGTCGGAGACCCGCCGACCCGAAAAAACGTGTAAGAGATGACAGGAGCACGAATAAACCTGCCTAATTATCGGTTGCGCAAAAAGCGCGGCGAGGCTGAAGCGCGCCGGTACAGCCCGCGCGCACGACAAATATTCGTTTCGGAAAACCAACACGAAGCTTTTTGTCGATCGTCGTAATAACATCGACCGGCACCCTAAGCGGCCTCCGAAGCCGAACGCTAATTACGAACCATTAATTATAAAATGCTTTCGTTTTATTTCGTCAGAATTCGTACGGACGTGACGTTCATCATCGATCGGTGGTTGTGATCACCGCGGCCCGCACACACGAGCTTCGCGCTCGGGAATCTGCGCTCACAGCGATACTGAGAAAACGGCATTGATAACGATCGATACGCCGATGATAAAGATCGGTACGACTGTGACGATAAGAATCGACATACCTACTCAACGACGTGGAACGATGTCGCGACGGTATCTCGTTTTTGCGAAGTAGCACGCTGGAGTATAGCGGTGAGAGGTCCGAGAGTTGTGTAACGTAGCGGGCCGCCATGCGCCATCGCGCCATCGGCGGCCACGAGACGCCGCGCCGTAATCACGGAGGAAGAGGGCCACTCGCGCGGTGGTCGCCCGAGGAAGGGCGGAGGCGCCGAGATCGCGACGACTCTGTAATTTCTTCACTGCTCGACCCACATTACCGATTTCAACAAAAAAATAATTGAAGGGGTACGATCGTAAAGCAAACAAGCTTATAATAAGCTATAATTTGTGCTCGGCCATTTAGAGAAATGCACAAATTGGTATTGAGGCAGCTGTTTGTTTTGTCTATGACGGAGGTCCGACCGGCCCAAATTATCCCTTAACAAGGGCCGCGTCAGATTCGGCAGCACTAATGGGTTTTCGTTAACTTTTTGTTATTATTTTGTAATTTATTGGGAGTAATGTTTTTTCTCAAATACGATTCTCGGATTCGACAGCTGCGTCGTTTAATTGCGATGTTTTATAAAGATAATAACCATTATAATGAGCATTGATGATCTTCGTATTCGCGGATTCTGTACTAGACACCGAAGATTCCGTGAAAAATGTCCATTTGACCTACTCTATAGTGGAGACAGGTGTTTCTGATACCACGTATTAGACTACAAATTACACACTCGTAAAATTACGCGTAAATACTTATTGATTAATTACTGACAAAACTAGGCCCTATTTTAATTAGAAAAAGTAATTATGGAGTTTAAATGGACACTTTCATTTAACAAAATGCTCATAAGTATTAATTCTAGGATGTTAATTAACACAATTAGTGGAAACATTGTAGGTATGCGTCGTGTCATTGATAATTGTAGTATTTACTGATAATGCGCCGTAACCATGATACTTAGGTAAGTGCACATTCTATTTATGCAAAATAAAATTAACGGTGGGGTAATCCCATATTGCCTCTTTGATTGTAAATTGTATACATACAAAATATATTATTAAAATAAAATAGTATAGATGTTGTCAATGGATTAGTTGTTCTTGGTCTAAAACTGTAAACTAATTGTTCGATCGCATAAAAATCCGAAAAAAAATTGTCGACTTAAAACTTTATTTTTTGAGAAAAATAATTAATGAAATGAGAAAAACAACGAAAACATTTATTTAAAAATGATACAAAAAGAATCCTAAAAAAAATAAAAAAATAGAAGAATGATGAAGAATGATAGATATAATAGTTTTAAGTTGTATTAGACTAGAAAGTTTTATTTTAGAGAATCGTTGTCGCATGACCTTTTAGTCAGCAAATCACAAGTTTTTCGTACAACAGGAGAAAAACTGTTTACTGTCCCCAAATATTATCCGATTTCGATCATTCTTTTTATATGGTTAGAACTATCCTCTACGGTTAGCTTTTACCAAAATTTACACTTTTAATTTTTGAACTTTGGAACTACATACGTATAATTAAATTAGAAAAAATCAAATCGTAATGGTAATAGGGCGAATTCTGTGCGTAATGACATAGACATTAATTATTTAAATAGTGATGAATAAAATCATCAAAATCGGTACATGTTTAGAGGTAGAATAGTTATTTATTCTACTAGGCTAGAAAATGTTATTTTACCGTCGAGTGTCTTACAGTTAAACGCAGAGCAACCGAAGGATTCTAGGTTTGAACCACGAACGCAGTGAGGGGTTCTAGTGTATTATCCTAAGCGTAGCGATGGATTCAAGAAGACACAAGATTAAATTTTAACTTTACAGCCGAGTGCCATACAATGTTTTTCAGCGTAACATAGCAAGTTTAGTTCACCTATTTTCTCGTGTAGAAAAGTCTGCTTGACATTATATATAGGTATATATGCAACTTTACTGGTCCAAAATTACATTATAATCAATGAATTCACTTACATGCTTACATGTATCCATTTAATAAATTTTAAGCAGTATTCACCCACAATAAAATGTACGAAAAGTACATAGTACAAAGTTTTTTTATTCTATTTTTTTTGCATATGTAATATTCTTCTTCACACATTCAAACCTTTTTGGCGTAAATGGTTGTAAAAATTCCTAAAACTGCTAAGAGAAAGTAAATTGTACATTTTGATTTACATTTTACGTAAATACACAAGATTTCTAAATTATTATAATATAATATTTAATGTTTCTTTAAGCTAAGATAGCAACCTCCTTGAATCGAACTATTTGTTTTCATTTTCTGAAGGTATTGTACAAAGAGGAAAGAGGAGGTAATATATAAATATACATACATATGTACATACACTCGAAAAACATAACCCTCCTTCTTGCGCAGTGTGGTAAAAGCTACGTACGTACCGTCCTCCCTTGGTGATGATCATCTCCGTGCCGATGTGGTGGAAGCGCTGCCACAGGTCTCCGTTGAGCAGGCGCGCCTCGCAGGCGGGTGGCTCCGCGTCCGCGCCCAGCCGGTGCTCTGTAACATATATACACGTAACGTCACGCACTACTCTACTAATACTAACAACAGTAGACCTCGTGAACACACACTTTTATAAAATTACTTGGGACAAAAAGTCTCGTCTCGCGAGGCTTAATGCTCATATTTGAAATTTTGTATCGAATGTTTTTGTCAAACAACACTTAGACCGATTTTTCAATTATATTATTCCTATTTAGAATTCTTGCTTACAATTAAGTACCGAACATAAATCGGCCAGTAAATAGCAATACCAAGTTTCGTCAAGATTGGTAGTAAAATACGACATGTACGCTTCGCTCACTCAGTCAACAAAAGAAACGGCTCAATTAATTTTGTTGCAACGTAGTTACAACATTTCGTTGCATTCAGTTGCAACATAGATCAATCAAAATCTACTTTCAAACAAAACTAGATCAAAATCGGTCTATCCGTTTGAGAGCTACGATACTGCAGACAGATACACAAATACACACGTCACTATCTCTCTCTTTTTAGGTTGGGTGTTAAAAATAAAGATATTGGAAGTTAATATAGCTAGCTTAGTTTTTAGTACGAAGAATGGTAGTATGTCTGCCTTCTAATTTGAAGACTGTGGGTTCGATTCTAGTCCAAGACGAACATTTGTGTGATGAGCATGGGTGTTTGTTCAATCTACTCGTTAAAAAAAAGTACAAAGCTTATGGAAGCCAGATAGTTCATGATAAATAGAAGCAACCAAATAACATTACAGAACAAACATCCATGCTTATCACACAAATGTTAGTCCTGGGTGAGAATTGAACCCACAACCTTGAGTACAGAAAGCAGATGCTACCAAGTAAGCTGTATAGCTATATAACTGTACTCAAAATATAGCTTTTTAACATGTGTAAGATAACGGAAGAGGAATAGCCGGATTAAAAAAAATGTCCACAAAATGGATCGATACAGTTAGAATTAAATAATAACGATAAGTCAAAATTAATTAACGCTCGTTAGCCAAATGTCTCGCCTTTCAAGTGCATGCAAATGAGTTGGAATTCTTATACCGACGATGTTAATATTAGGTATTTTACGACTCAGATTTGGGCATGATACGAAGCCGCGAATACTGGCGTTCTGCGATCAAACGCACCGCGCGCCGGCGAAACGGCGCGGGGTGCGGGGTGCGGGGTGCGGGGTGCGGGGACTCGCCGCATGACGATCAACTCTTATTGTCAATCAAGTTTTAATAGGGATGAGATGATTCGTTTAATGTTTAATGCATGCTGAAATATTTGTATATATACCTGCAGCTGCGTATGTTGAAGTGCATACAACCGTTAGTGTACAGGAATGGACTTACAATAAGGTATTACACCATTTATAGGGTTCCGTACCTCAAAAAGAAAAAAACGGAACCCTTATAGGATCACTTTGTTGTACGTCTGTCCGTCTGTCCGGGTGTCAAGACCTTTATCTCGGGAATGCGTGAAGGTATCGAGTTGAAATTAAAACCATATATGCAAATCCATAGTATCTTGCTGCAGAAAGAAAAATATAATTTCTCAGTTTTCGTAAAAAAATGTTATAGCCGAACATGTAAATAACGCACATTTCGACACTCACAAGGGAATCAAAACCTATGGGGTACTTCCCGTTGACCTAGAACTATGAAATTTAGCAAGAAGCATTGTGTTAGAGTACACATATAGGAAAAAATCCGAAAATTGGACATTTTTAATTTAATCACAAAAAAATTGTGTCGTTTTCAAGGAATGAGAATTAACCGTATCATGTGGGGTATCATATGAAAGAGCTTAATCAGCATTAATTAAACAGGTTTTTAAATATTTTTACGATGTATATTTTTCTGTGTAAGAAGGAAAATAAAAATAAAATGATTTCCCCCTTTTATTTACTAGTTTGTACGGAACCCTCGGTGGGTGAGTCTGACTCGCACTTGTCCGGTTTTTTTGTCTCTTATCGCATGTTCATTTTTTTGACAGACAGTCGCATGGACCTTTAATGATAGTTACGAAAGTTGAACTTGCGTTGAAAGTTAACGTTAACTATTTGTAAATTAAACTTAATATGATATACGATATCATTTATTTGGGACCATCACTGAAGTATGTTCTACCACACAAAAAAGAATCATCGGCGAACAAACATACAAAAAGAAGCAAAAAAATATACAGTCGAATTAAGAAACTCCTTTTTTTGGCAGTCGGTTAAACATAGATATTTATTTGACGTTGATTGTTCAGGTGATACTTCTTTGTTTACACGACCGTTTGACGTAGGTAATATGACGTTAGAAAAAAAGAGAAAACCTGGAAATTCATTCTATAGTATAATTTGTCATTAAAATGTATTTAAGCTGTCTCATTTGTATATATTTTTTATTTTTTTTCTGATATAGAATAAAATACCCCGTTATTATTACAAGTTGGGAATACCCTGGACGCGCACTTTTGCCCAGACTATACCCGACAAACTCTTCGTATGTTATTTACAAGCTTTATTTAGTTCTTCTTCTTTTTTGTATTGGACTCGCATTTGCCAGTGTCAAGTATTAGGATTTTTTCAAGTTTCTTGAATAAAACAAGTTGTAAATGTTCTAGTCACAATCTAAGTCACGTATACAGTCAATTTATAAGTCGAGTCCTGCTTCAGTAAAGTGGTGGCGACTTTACTAGAAGCTTCTATGGAGTTTTGCCGACAACGTAAAATCACACATTTTACTGCTTTATTTCACTTGCCCACACTCACGCACTTTATCGAACACTTAATGAATAAAACACCACCATTTTTATAGCATTAATGTTCAAAATAACACAAGTTTAGGAAAATAAAACAAAGCAACAACACGTTACCCGACGACGACGTGACGTGACGGTGACGTTCCCGCCAAAACCCCTTTATTTAGTTACACTGTCCCGGTGTTTATCTCTCTGTAATCAAATCTTGCAGGTTAAATTTTAACCATTTCCCGGTTTCTGATTGAGCTGAAATTTATTAGGATGATTAGGATAAACTGTTTACCACCGGTTTGGAAGATGCCTATAAGCTTCTGGAATGGAAAGGGCTTGGCATCAATATTAACGGCGAGTACATCACTCACCTTCGGTTTGCCGACGATATAGTAGTCATGGCAAAGTCAATGGAAGAGCTCAGTACGATGCTCGAAGATATCAATAGAGTTTCCCAAAGGGTGGGCCTCAAAATGAACATGGACAAAACGAAGGTTATGTCGAACGTCCATGTAGTGCCCACCCCAATATCTGTGGGGAACTCCACTCTTGAAGTTGTTGACGAATACGTCTACCTAGGACAAACGGTCCGATTAGGCAGATCGATTTACGAGGGAGGTCAATCGTCGTATCCAACTCGGCTGGGCAGCGTTCGGGAAACTTAAAAGCGTCTTCTCGTCCAATATTCCCCAGTCCCTCAAGTCGAAAGTTTACAACCAGTGTGTGTTACCAGTGATGACATACGGCACTGAAACGTGGTCCCTAACTATGGGCCTTATAAAGAAGCTCAAGGTCACGCAACGAGCTATGGAGAGAGCTATGCTCGGAGTCTCTCTACGAGATCGAATCAGAAATGAAGAGATACGTAGACGTACAAAAGTCACCGATATAGCACAGCGGATTAGTAAGTTGGAGTGGCAGTGGGCAGGGCACATAGCACGTAGAACTGATGGCCGATGGGGCCGAAAGGTTCTCGAGTGGAGACCACGTACCGGCAAGCGCAGCGTAGGAAGACCAGCCACGAGATGGACAGATGACCTCATACAAGTGGCGGGAAGACGCTGGATGCAAGCCGCTTCCAATCGGTCTTTTTGGAAATCCATGGGGGAGGCCTATGTCCAGCAGTGGACTTCTTATGGCTGAGATGATGATGATGATGATTAGGATAAATATAAAACAAGTATCTATATTAAAAAACTCTTTTTTTTAAACAAGCTTTTATTATGTTCTAGTTAATAATCGCCAATAAGCGTAATAAAGTACTCGTCAAGATGAATCAAACGAGCCGAAACTCGATGGGGTTGCGTCGTTTCATTACAAAGTTCCTATGACCACCTACCAGTTCCATCATCAGACCCTGGTTACCATTGAAATACAAACTACTCGTCAAGACAATTCAAGTGAGCCCAAACTCGATGAGGTTGTGTCGTTTCATTGCGAAGTTCCTTTGGCCACCTTCCAGATCCATCATCAGATCAGCACCATGTCATCATAATATTGCATTGTCACGCGATTTACACATGTATGAAAAATTTCAGCTCAATCGGTAAACGGGAAGTGGATCAAATTTAATTTGCAAGATTTGTTAATAAACATCGGGATTAAATAAAACCTTGTAAAAACTGCAGCAATCTACTCTAAAATACGCAATTTTGTTATAAAAACCAAAGTACTGAACCGATTTTACATACAGCCGAACTGAGAACCTCCTTCTTTTTTGGAAATTGTTTAAACTAAGTACTAAGTACTTGTGCTAGCCACGAGATGGATAGATTACCTCATACAAGTGGCGGGAAGACGCTGGATGCAGGCTGCTTCCATTCGGTCTTTTTGTAAATCCATGGGGGAGGCCTATTCCCAGCAGAGGACTTCTTATGGCTGAGATGATGATGATGATGACGTACTAATGCATTCAGTTCTGCCAACCATAATCATAACAGTCTAAACTCAGTTCTATGTTAAACTCATAGTACTCATGTAAGAGTAGGACTGAGTAGGTATCTACTCACTGTAGGTACCTAAAACTCCCGTGAGTATTCATTTATAGTATTTAATATATATGAATATATAATGTATATATATTATATTATTTAGGTATCTACTCAGTTCTGAATAAGATTATGTCAAGAGTTTTCAAGAAGGAGGCTAAAAAGGGGAAGCTTACAGCGGGGTAATCTACCGTCATGTTTTATAAACATCATTTAAATACTAAATCAAATAAGGGAAAACATCACCCTCTTGCGCGCTCGGGTAAAAATGAAGAGAAAGTCATATAAATTTATCTCGTTCCCTAGTTATCATGTGTAATGGGAGGTTTTTAAGCCTATTTTAAAGAGTTAATATAAAAAATAAACAAATATGTGTATGTTTTTTTTTTTGTGTATGATTAGATTATGGTTATGATAGAAGTGTCATACGTCGTTTATAGGTAATTTTTTTTTTATTCGGCGATTAAATAAAGTTAAGAAGTAATTTATTATAAATTTCTCTATTATACAGTACCTATAGGGACGTTCAGATCAGGTCTGCATGACTTGTAGCCATAAAAGAACATATTTACGGTCATGACTTTGTATTTAGTGAAATAAATTATTTGAATTGTACTTGATTATATTTTTCTTATCCATGTATATTATTTTAATTTTATTTTAGAGCCTGTGCGTCTCGTTGCTGGGCAAAGGCCTCCCTATCCTGTTTCCATTCTACTGTCTAATAATTTTTTTATCCAATCTTTGCAGGAGTCCAGTTCGTGGCCATGTACCTAATGTTCTTAAAATAAAGTATTCGTAACTAAAATAATATAAGCCTGGGATTTTGCGAATGGCATATCTAAAGAAACAAAAGTCAAGATATGCGGTAAAACTAAATACCATCAGCATTTCATGTGAAAACAGTCAAGATATTTTATAAGGGTTTGTGTAGCAAACTTGTTAATTTAAGTACACATTTTAAAACTTCTAAAAAATGCCAGATGAGTCCGTTTCTCGAACGCAACATGGTTTAATGAGAGACAAAAACTGAAGTAGCAAAGAAAACAAGCAACAATTGGCTGATATTTTTAGATCATGAATGTATACAGAGAAGGACAGAATTAATTAGTTTTTGTCCTTTACATTTCCTTCATATTTCTTCATGAAGAATTCATATCAGGCCAAAAAATTTAAAGGGCAAAACGTAAATGAAGTCTAGGAAGTACGCCCACATTTTTTACCTACAGCAAAGGCAAAAGGAAGGGGTATGTTTATGTTTCAGCATAATTTTAACTCCCGACCCAAAAAGAGAGGGTGTTATAAGTTTGTCATTTGTGCCTTTGTATTTGTGTCTGTACCTACGTGGTATCGTAGCTCTCAAACCGATGAACCTATTTTGATCTGGTTTTGTTTGTTTAAAAGAGAGTTTGATTGAGATTGTTTTAGTTATGTTTCATCAAAATCGGTTAATCCATTTATTTATATTGGGGTTTTTAAGGTTTCCAAACTTAGTTGTCATTATTGTGTGCTATATTTTCGTAGGTGTGTTGGACTAAACTACTCAACGGATTTTAATGAGAGAAGTGACAGTGGGCAGGGCACATAGCACGTACAACTGACGGCCGATAGGGCTGAAAAGTTCTCGAATGGAGACCACGAACCGGCAAGCGCAGCGTAGGAAGACCAGCCACAAAGTGGACAGAAGATATCATACAAGTGGCAGGAAGACGCTGGATGCAGGCCGCTTCCAACCGGCCTTTCAGAAAATCCATGGGGGAGGCCTATGTCCAGCAGTGGACTTCTTGTGGTTGAGATGATGATGATGATGATGATTAATGACCGAGGGTACCGTCGGTAGTCATTTTACACGAACAAAATCAATGTGACTTATGTTACATCTCTTTTTTTTACGGTTTTATTTAGCTTGCCCTATTTGTTGTTATTGTTTCAATTTGGGATTGTTTTTTTTTATTATTTTAGGAAATTAATAATTTTTCCTACCTTAAACAAAGGCTTAGAGCCAGGTTCAAGAATACCATGGAGTAGATTTCTCGCTTTTAAATATACATATAAATTACCTGAATATGTCTACTCATTAAAAATGTGTAGTTAAGAAATTTGACAATATTATAAGGCATTCTATCACACAAAAATTAATTGACCGAGCGAGCGCAGCGAGCGAAGCGCCTCTGCATCAACTGTCCAAATTTTCTTTTGTCTGACAGTTTGTATGTTCGTACTCGCGTACAGGGCGTAATTTTGAACCAATTTTGATGAAATTTGGCGTGCAAGTTCTAAGAATTATTTGTTTTTTTTGTCGTCGGTTATTTTTGATAGGAAAAGTGGTTCCCATAAAAAGGGGGGAAGTTTATTGCGGTGCTAATTACCAACCTATTTTAATAATATTTGGTAGTTAAATAAAGTACATAATTATTACAACTTGTGGTAAAAATAAACAGAATTGGTAAAGTGTTTGTTGAGATATAACCGACAACTTGAGATGTGCTCGATGCATATTAGCGCTGAATAAGGTTTTCAAGGTACTTAACTTATGGAAAAAAAAAATTGACTGTGAAATAACGTCTGTAAAATCACTTAAAATTGCGAAATCGACCTCGATGATCGACGGTGAGCTACAAATAAGCTCTCTCGCGAGGTTCACTGTTCGTAGAACTACTAGTTTTAGTACAATGTTCTTCGACTCGGCCGCACTAAATTCTCCTACGTGGTCGAGTTCATGGCTTCAAAATTAATATTATTTTATAGTCGTTTTGTTGGTTCGGTCACTTACTAAGTACAGTCAGTCACGAAAGAGATGAAACTAAGTATGTAAACGCAATAGTACCTAGTCATGGAATTTGCGTTCTATTATTCCTAACTCGACTCATAGCGAAATTTCCAACTAAGGTTTTTTTTGACTGTACTAAGAATTTTAACTAGTTATATTAAATGTCTTTAAAATTGTCTCCATTAAAAAAAAAAAAACTTACAAAAATAACTTGTGATTAACATAAAAATATACTTTATTGAAATTAAAAAGAAAACACTTTCAACTATTATTCTATTAGATAAATAAAAGTATATATAGTAGGTACAAAAAATAGTAAATCAATGAAACTATTGCGATGAGAATATATATGTTTAAAGTTTATTTTTTTTATTTATTCAATGCTGTAGTTAACTACTCTTATCTTAATACTTAAGTTGTTTTATTGTAACATAGATTTATAAACTTGTTAACATATGACTTCAAAAAAGAATTACGTAGGACATCTGTCATACAAAAGACATCAACGCGCTCCGTCCGCGACGTGGACCAATAAAATAATTAAGTATTATTACAGTTTTCTTGTTTATATTTCAATTCTTGTTCTTTTTTTCCAAAGAATAAATATCTTTTATGTCATGGTCGTTATATGTTTCAGTAACTAAATTTGATACTTTACAAAACTAAAATGCCTTAGGCCTAAATGTCTTAGGCCTAAGGTTACAAAATAGTATTAGAAAAATATTACGAATGTGTGTGTTATAACACCAGGTCATTTATTACCTAGTAAATATTTTAGTTTTTTATTTGCTTTATTATCTAAAGTATATTTTCAAATTTTCTTTTAATTTCCTTTATTTTGGTGCCCTAATATTAGATATAGATAGATAGGTTTGGTATATTCAATTTAAGAAGTTCAATCAATACAACATTAAAAGCTAACTTAAGTAAAAATAACTCTAGATATGTATACCTATACTATAAATTATAATATATACTTATCTAAAGTATACATTACATTTTATTTCTGTCCCTTTATAAAATATATTTGTACAAAAAAAAACTATAGAATATTGATTTTTTTGTCAATGAAAAAAATGATTTTTATGAACAGAAAACTCAAAATAAGCATTGCGAATTTATCAAAACGTTAAACGTTATTTAATTTATCGAAGATTAATACGAAGAGATGCCACGGCGAATTTTAATGGTGTTTCTTATTAATTGTATCAATAATTAAATAATAAATAAATTAAATAAAATTATCGGTCTAACATAATTTATTTTATTTTTATAAGCAATTGAGATAAAATTAAACTAAAATAACCTAAACGAAATAAAAATAACTTAAGCAACTTAAATAAACTAAAAAATAAAATAAAAAAATGTGTTGGTGCCCGTGCGCCGCGCGCCGTGTGGTAGAGTAACTTATAGGAATTCACTTTACAAACCGTTTCGAATGACACATCTAAATTCGTTGCAAATTAGAATATTTATGTGGGAATGAGAAAATAAAAAATATATCCGCTATAACCTTTGATAAAGTATAAAGAAGTAGTGAGTAGTGAGAGTGAATAGTAACAAAGTTTATTATGTTTATGTAAATAAATACCTATATTTATCAATTTTTTTTCATACCATTAGGTACGACAACTTCATATGATTATTATTTTATGTTAAGATATGTATCTTAGGTGCATAGCTATGCTCATAATACTGCGTTTAGGTATATAATCATGATAACTAACTGAATAAATATATATGTAATTACTTTAATGATTTTTGTTGAAGCAAGCATCCTTCACAGGTATTATGAATAGGCAGTAACCACCAATATATTTTTATACAACAGAAGATTTATTTTTTAATAGACATATTAGACATTATCCAAGATTTTACTGTTCCATCAAAGGTTTTATTTATGCTTGTTTTCTTATCTATCTATTTCAATTTCTGTATACTCACATAATTTTATCTTTATACTTATAATATATAGGTAAACTTCTAAATAAGGATGAATAAAAATGTTACTTAAAGCATAACCATAATGATTTCTGCTCTTAAACATGTAAACATAGAATATTTTATCAGTAAATTTCTAATTACTCCTTTTGGACGCGCACAAGAATTTTCTTTACTCTTTTAATTAAAACAGATTCTCAACCCGTATAAATATAACACATACTAACAAACAATACAGCTGATTTGAGAACCTGCATTTTTTAAGTTGGTTGAAAAACCAATTCCAAAGACTAAAGAGAGCCTACAGATACTTTATAAATAATTTAACAAACTGATTCATTTGTGCACTTACGTAGTCCACTAAGAGAAGCAGCATGCAACATTTGCTGTCGCAGCAAATACTCTCCAAAATGCGCCTGATCCATCATCATTGTGTCAACCAGCACAAACAAACAAACAAGAAAACAGTCACGCCAGTCACTTCACAACATCATAATCCGTGTAATTATCACACTTGAAATCTCCACTGAAAGTTCAAAATCGTTAAATACTTTGTACGTGACCAAAAAAGTTCATAATTGAGAAGGGAAAGCAGGATACGTGATATCCGCGCGACAGATGCGTTTACACTGAATTGGTTTGGGAGCGCGGGCGGCGCGTGCGCATTCCCACGCCTCTTCGCTTCTATTGGTTGATCTGTAGCCAACAGGAACACGCGGCGAAGCCTTCGCAGGCTTCTCGTGCTTTCCTTAAGCTTTCCGCCCGCCCCCCCTCCGACAGGTAATCGGCCACGATTGACATTCGAATTTTGAATTCGATGCGTAGGCGCATGTATCGATGAGGGCCTATTGTTGTGTAGAATGGAACATCGTATAAATATAAAGCAATATCATGTAAAGTAATAAAATAGAGAAAGCTTTTACAACGTCGTTAAACAAGTTGAATTTGTGATGTTCAAATATTTAAATACGACGTCCTGATAACCTGATATCATATTTAAATATAAAATTCGTTTTATATCAGTTTCAAATACGTTTACTTTCTTATTAATTTAAAACTAGATACCTATGTTTAAATTGATATCTGGCTATCATAAGAAAGCTAAAAGTTACGCAAAAAGCTATGGGGAGGCCTATCCTCGGAGCGTGATGGGACAGAAAAGTTTTCATATGGAGGGCTTATATCGAAGCATTCGACATGGGTACTATTGGGTATAACGACCAGCAACAATGTAGGTATATGTATAGACGATCTCATACATGCATACGTGACAACCTAGCTTTTTGGGAATCCGTGGGAAAGCCTTTGTCCAGCAGTGAATCTCATCAGCAGCCGTACTCTCAACTTGTATCTATAGCGATGCAAAGTTCGCTCAGCGCTTCTGTTTAACGTGCTCGTTGCATTAGTATTTAATTTATAAATATCTATTTATAAAACAAATACTAATGATTATTGATTATATGTAGTTTAAAAAACTGAAACAACCGACTTCATAATACTCAATTACGTTTGTTTACTTGGACGATATATTTTTATCCAATTATCTTGTTTTAAAAACTAGACTACTGTAGGACTAATCATTCTGTAAACATCCTACGTATTATCAACATATCCTTTTATATAAAAGAAAATAATATTTTCTTTTATAGTTATAGGTAACAAATACAAAAAGAAATACCACCGAATAATCCTTTTCGGAAGTCGGTTACAAATTATAAATATCTATTATAATCAGCGGTTTCTGCTGGTTACTTTATTGCATAAATATGTAACTAATATTAAAATAAATGTTATAATTATAACATCCACAATATTAACAGACCAGCTACAAAGTTAACAGAAGACCTCATACAAATGGCAAGAAGCCGCTGGATACAGGCCGCTCCCAACCGGTCTTTTTAGAAACCCATAGGTGACGCCTATTTCCAGCAGTGGACGGCTTCTTGTAGCTGAGATCATGATGATGACGATGGTGATAATGATGATGAAATGCTAATAAGTAAAGCAATAGTTATTATAAATGACGGAGAAAATATAACCCCGTCATATAAATAATGTCGATAATAATAATTACATATTATGTACCTACATACTATTATTTTTTTGTATTTATTTGTATAAATACTTTTCAAGATAGTGATCAAGCTATATAAATCTAGTTCTTTAGGCTGCAGGGAAATAAGAAAAACGAATAATCAAAAAAAAAAATTTTTGCCCATTGGCACCAAACCATAAAAAATAGAAACATACAACATAATTTATATATAAAACCCGGAATAAGTTACCCTATTTCTTGCCCAGTCCAGTAAAAAACGTAGATATATATGTAGTATATGTACATACACCAATAAAGAACTATAATCGCAGAGGGTCAGCCCATCGCCTACATACCTAAACAACATTTTTCCTCTAGACACTTAACTGACTTTTACAGTATGCCCGAGAAAAGGAGCAACATACAATGTTTTTCTGGTTCTCCCAGTCCAGCATGGTAATAACACAAATTGTTTTGTCACTAAAATATGTCTATGTCTAAACAGAGTTATCATATTAAAGTCCTATACACGATTGAATCTGTGCGGAGTGAACATGGAGTATGCCTTCAAAATTTATATTTTCTAGATATTTTATTTATAAAAAAAACTACAGAACCTATTTTGATTGAATTTGCCCAATCAGAAAGTAGGTTTATATTATAAGTATTCTTTAAAGTAAAAACATAATTTTCCAAATCGGTTTATAAATTAGGATAAAAATATACACTACCGAATAGATACCGGCTAAAAATACTTAGCTTTACTTTACATTGTAAAAAAGGAGGAGCTTATCAATTCAGTAGTATGTATTTTTTTTCTAATTTATAAACTGATTAGGAAAATTATTTTTTTACTTTAAAGGATACTTAATATATACTTTCAGTTGGTCAAATTCAATCAAAATCGGTTTTGATGTCTTTTTTTATAAACAAAATAGCAAAAGTAGGCACTATCAACAGACATAATTTCTTTTCGCCACGCTCAGATAACTACTAACATACCTTACGTACTTGGCTGACAAAGAGCGTATGACACATCCTTAAGTTGACTTGTCAAGAGAATACCAACATAACCTTAGGATATTATAATGAGTAATGTCTATTATAAACTATAATCTGGCGAGGTAGGTACTTATTTCAGTTTCCGGTGATTAGCAAGGTGAGTAAGCGAATACAATCAGAACACCTAAACACCGTCTCTCAAGCGATAAAAGGTTAAACACTAATTAGAATATCGGTAGGTAATCTTTCCAGTGATAATATAACAATGTACGATAACCACACAATACATGTAATGAGATATAATTACAACTCGTGTACCTGCTTGCATAACTCGCGAAATGAGTAGTCCGCGTCGAAGACAAGCAATCGTCTAAAATAGCCTATGTACATACGCATCAACAATGTACCTATGTTTTCCTGCGCTGTGCTTTGTGTATACCCATGTAAAGATACAGTGATGATGATGATGATGAAATGTAAGTCTACGTCCGTCTACAGATTCTTAGCTGTATTTGTGTCAAATTTTTATAATTATCGGTTTAGCCGTTTGCAAAAACGTATCAAACAAATGGCAGACAGTACCTACACTTTCTTGTAAATATGATTTTTTTTATTTACCCCATCGTATGGGCTATCGTTGAATAGGTATCAAAAAACATTGGAGGTGTGCGAAATTTATATTTTAATTTAGGGATCCGTTTGCGAAATATAAAACTTTAAAGTGATATTTTTTGTTCGAGTCAAGTGTCCCTTCACCTCTACTGGCTAAACGGTTGACCTTGGAGATATGGAAAAAAAAACCACGCCAGTGGCATATAATTATAATGAAATTAAAAGAAAAACTATCTATGCCTACTTCGCCTACTTACCCATATATATATATGGGTAAGTAGACGAAGTTATAAGCAATCAATTCATAAAATTTACTTAGAGCGGCAAATTTCGTACAAATACCAATTAAATCGCAAAATCAATAAATCATCAACGTTCATAGTACAAAACAAATAGTTTTATTCTAAATCTGCACATAGTGAAGTGTAACTACGGAGCCCTACCTTGTGCGTGACCCGACACACACTTGGCCAATTTTTAAAATAGTTATAAGGTCTGAATTTTTATACACATTACATGCCAGAGCGTTGTTACATGCAACGTATAACACGTAGTCTGTAAAAAAAAAGTTTTACGGTTAAGGAAAAGATTTTTTAGACCACCCTCGCCTAGCGTGGTACCTTGACATTGGTAGCGTGGCATCTTCCGGGATCTCACAAACAAAAGAGCCGTGTCCAGTTATGTGGCAGTTTATATAATTATATATATATAATAAATGGCCAAGTGTGTGTCGTGCCACGCGCAATGTAAGGTTCCGTTGTTACACATCATAATTTATGTGTAGTTAAAACTGGATCTCTTTTTGACAGTACAAACATACGAGCTAATTGTATGTTAAACTAACATAATATGTATGTATGTTTAATAACGGTGTGTATGTGTAACTATTAATAGTTAAAATGAAATTTACATTTCTTACTCCTCTAAGTAGATTTTTTAAGTTGATTGTCTATTGCCTAGTTAACTGTGATAGTTTTCCTTTTAATTTCATCATTTATGTTACTAGTATGATTTTTTTCACATCTCTATAGTCAACTGTTGAACCAGTAGGGCGACACTTAACTCTAAGAACAATTATCACTTTAAAGCTTAGGTAATATTTCGGAAGCGGAACCCTTTATATTTTCCGTGATATTTTTAAATTACCTATTCAACGATACTCCACACGATGGGGTAGATGAGAAAAAATAATTTATCCCTACTTTATGTGTAGGGCAGGTATTCCAAAAAAATTTTTTTTTTAATATTTTATTCTAAGACTATCTCAACGTAATAAATATGTTTGTCTGCCGGCATTCTAGTACTAATATTATTTGAACAAAACGGATAGACAGACGGACATGGTGAAACTATAAGAGTTTATTTTTTACTACGGAACCCTAAAAACGGTTGATCTTGTGTAAAGTACCTCTAGACCGGTATCTTGAAACCTCTAATAGTTATGTGTACGGTGAACCTACTCGCTTTAGTGCTTGACGGAAGACACGGAAATTCTAGAGGATCAGCACTGGGCAAACATAAATTGTAATGCACAAGTCGGTACCAGTGTTTTGTGGCTGTATTGCGTGACCCGTTTCATAACACTTTTTGTTTAATTTATTGGCTAAATATTTTTATTTGTTTTTCCTGAGCCTTGTTCTTGGTTCATTTATTTTTTATTTTGTAAATGTTTAACGGCTCTGGATTCTGAGTCCTTTGAGCCACTTGGTTCATTTTATTTATTTAATTTTAAACTGTACTTAAAACTTTTTTTTAAGACTTTTCCCTCATTCCAGCCCCCGTATTCTGAACCCATTCGGTTTCGGAATCGATTCGATTTGTATATCTCCGTCTCTGTCATTCTCTATGGAAATGACAGAGGCAGAGATATACAAATCGAATCGATTCCGAAACCGAATGGGTTCAGAATACGGGGGCTGATCTTTGCTTTTCTCGTTAAATATGATTTTGCCAGCACATCAATTACTGCTAATACAGTAGTTTAGTGCACTACTTAGGCACAAAAACATATTTTGTTGAAAATGTTAGTCCGTTGAACAGTCTATTCAACACATTTTTTACGTTAGTAAAAATCACTTACAAACCAAAACAGCCTATACTTATGGCCTCGACTGCAGTGAGATACCGATAATGTTAGTATGTAACATAATAGTAGGAATAATGCTGAAAACTCATTTTTTTTAAACCTTGATTCAAAAGGGTTATGGTCTACGATGCAGCGTGCTTGCTTAGAAAAAAACCTATTCACTCGCGATTTGTATACACCTAGAATACCTGTGTGTAGGTAGATGTGAGTGCGGCCATCTCATTTTTTTCCCGTTATAATTTTTACTTATTGCTTAAAACAGGAAAAACTCTCTTTTAGCCTAACTAACTGATAAACCGTGCTAACTGCACTCAATGAGTTTTTTTTTTATAAATTTAAACATTGTAGATTTAAGGCACTTATAACTGGATACATAAAACTCTATAAAAGTTGGTTCCTTGACGGAATATTAACGTTTTGGTACTTTGTAAACGCTGAATAGGTGTATTTTAGTTTAACAGTATTTAGCTCAGTTTTCGTGCGTGACAGTTTCCGTTTGATAAGTCCTTATTCAGTGAAAGATTATAGCATGCATTTATGAGTAAGATGGTGATTTTTTTGATGCTTTTTTTCTTGATACATGATAAAAAAATGTTAGTACAAACTTTTAACCTAATTTTATCATTTATACTCGTATTATCTATACATTCTATTTGTAAGACCTTTAAAAAATCTCATTCTTGAGAATAGTAGCTTTGATTCGCAATGGTAGTATTTCAAAAAGAAATTTGGCAATATTTCTAACGTCATGTTTAGATTGAAGTTTTTTTTCTTGGACAGATTGTTTTCTAATTAAATTGTAATTTCCTTGATAATAACAGTGATTTGGTCGCTATCATGATTTAATGTGAATTTGAGTCTATTTCTCAGTGATCCTAGCCTACCAAAATGTTATTCAGTTGATAGTTATTGGCGTAGCTACCGCGAGTGAACTATCGGGCGCTTATGTCCTGTCAGGTCAAAGGAAAAGGAAAACAAAGCGTTCTTCTTAGTTGCGCGACTTTAATTGTTGGAAATGTTCGCTAAATCCAGTAAGGATACGTTTCTGGAGCAGACGAAGGCAGCACGAGAAGAGCGCGCTCTCGAAAAGAAACGGGAACAATCAGCGATCATAATACAAGCCGCCGCTAGAGGCTTCGTCGCTCGCCAGAAATTCTTGTCTCGCATTTTGTAAGTCAAATAAATATAACTCTACCATAAAATATATAACTAGTCTCATGTCAGCATCTGAATAAGATGCACGTCAATGGAGACTGGTATGAATGATAAATACATTAAATGCCTATTATAAACCGCGTATGCAGCAGTTAACTGCGGTCATAAAGCACTTAAAAATATATTTACCTAATCGAAAATCTGACTGTCAACACGCATCTCTCCAAATACCTACCTAATACAGATTAGACCTATCTAATTTAGTACATAGAAGCATAGTGCATAGAAACCACTACTAAAGTAGTCTAGTATACTTATATTTTATATCTGTTTGCTATGCCTGCTGTGTTTAATTCAACATGAGATATCTACAATAGTTTTTCCACACTAACATATGCTTGTAATGTTGCAGAAATGATTTTGACAGTCTCATACCAGATGCAAACAACTTAAGCTCTCAAGAAGAATCATCACAGACATTTGAACTGGTTCCAGCTTTAGAGGTGTACAAAGCAACATGCCGATTGTTCCTTGTGTTCAAGCAAGATAGAGACAGAAAGCGATTTGAGAAGCTATGCAAGTATATAGTGCAAAGTCTTCATTCTGAATCTGTGAAGTTATCTTACGTAGGGGTGTTCCTGAACAAAGAACATAGGTAAATATTTTATTACACATAATAGTCAGATGACAGACTAGACTATTTTTGATATTCATATTATTACTTATTTCTGACATTCTTGTACTTTGCTGTCTTTTTCAATGACACATCATCATCCACACGCTCTTTTTATCCTGCTACTGGGTATAGGCCTCTCTCTTATCATGCCATCTGCCTTGATCCTCTCCCAATCAAGTCTAGATTCAACTTGCAATAGACACAATATCGTTCACCCATCTTGCACCAGGGTCAGGGTGATCGTGTTTGAAGACATTATGTCATTTTTAATGACATAATTAATCACATATTTAATACCTACACTAACTGCTTGTATGCTTACAAAACAGGACCTAGTGGACTAATACTAATTGACTGGCTTTGTGGCTGTTTTGGACTAGATGGTGTTGTGTAAAATGTCCACAAATATTTAAAAATATAAATATTTTAAGTATTTGTGGACATTTCACACAAATATCAACATACCTAGAAACGTAGGCCTACACACTCAATAAATTAAATTTTAATTTGGGTCATTAGAATTAGATCTAAAGTTAACCAACAAGTTAATTGTGTATTAGCTAATCTATTATTAAACCAATGTAGAGCTTGTGGCATAGCTTGACTAGGTGTTCTCGAACAATCACCAATGTTAAGCAACGGATGGACTAGTAAATCTTCAAATGGGTGACCATGAGTGGCATTTCTTTGTGAGAGGCTACCGTTGTTTGTATAACACATTAAAATATATGTCCTGGTTGTTTGTTTACAAAAAAAAACCAGCAATTGTCAAGCCAGATCAAAGGCCTTTTGGCGACTTAATAACTGACACTAAGGCTGGCCACCCAATCTATACGAACTTGCTTTATTGTCTATTATTATGTGATTTACCTTAGATGCTATGAGCACAACAGCTCCTGTGGTAAAGATTTAGATGAGAGACTGGCTTTCTGTTTATTTGTTATCATAATGGAATACAGCTATTTATGTTTATTAACTAACTAGGAGGTAAAATCTTACAGTTTTTTTGCCTAAACATTTGAGTTATAGCACCCTGGGCATTACCAGACCCCTCTTTATTAATTATCAAGTAGCATATAAGTTAAAGAATATATTTACCAAATACTATTGCAATTTTCTATTTCAATTATAGATAAAAAAAAAAAACTGTATTATAAAGTGTCTAAACCTTAAATTAGCTAGCATAAAGCTTACATGTCTTGACTCATTATGACTAATACTGCGCTATTATTAATGCAAAAATTTAAACCCATTTTTTGTAATCTCTGTCACAATTTTCTCTTACAAAGGAGCTCTTTATCTCTATATTAGATAAGCACTGCAGGATGTTATGTACATTCAAACATTATCATAGACAATGATACTAGTAAAACACATACAAAATGCTTTGGCTCCACTTTCATGACACACTCCTGAATGGGTCTTTGAGGCCATTGAGGCAGTTCATCATCATCATCTCAGCAACAAGAAGTTCACTCCTGGTCATAGGCCTGCCTCACGGATTTACAAAAGGACCAATTGGAAGCAAATATTTTTCAATTATTTAGTATCAGCTTCCATACATTTTTTTACCTCTTGTATATTAAATAAATCATTATCTTTTTAACCGACTTCCAAAAAAGAGGAGGTTCTCAATTCATCAGAATCTTTTAGTTTTTTTTTATGTATGTTCCCTGATTACTCATACTTGGACTGATTTGAAAAATAATATGTTTTTATTTATTATTTAAACGCGCAAGTGCCTTTATTAACTATAAACCAGGCCACAGACAGATAAAGGTCTAAAGACAATTCAGAAAGATTTCAAAAGACAATTCAAACATTTTTTTTTGTTTGTGTGTTCCCATGATGGTCCCATAGAAATTTTATTTAAATTGGTTCAGTATTTTAGATTTTATAACTAAATAACTGGAAAAATATATCATCCAAGTAAACAAATTTCGTATTTGGAAGTCGGTTCTTTTAGTTTTTTAAACAATTACTTGTATCTTAATTCAAAATATTGTGTCCACATTTCAGTCTTCGCTGGATAGCCCACATAAAAGATCTCCTATATAAATGCTGCCTGTACCTGGAGGACCTGAAGCCCGAGTCTCCCATGGACATGCAGAGCATGCTCATACACCTCCACACCCTGCTGGAGTTCACAGCGACCAGCACGTGGGCGCTCACTCGGCTCAAGAACTTCGAGAAACTCCGCGGGGGCATGACGCAGCTCTGTGCCAACATCATGGGCTCGCTGTTTCATAAAGGATATTATTTAACTTTGAAGGTATGGAAATTAATCCAGGTGCTATGAAATCAATTATAAGACAGAATTATCAGAGCTTGTTGTATTGTAAGCCTCAAAACATAATGTATGTTTGAAATTATGTGCAATATACTATACATTGGAAAGTATTCCTTTGATATAGACACAGTAAATTTTTTATTCAAATATTACTAATTTATTTTTATTTTAAAATAGACTTGCGTTTGACCGCCCATTTGCCTGGTGTTAAGTGACACGTCGTGGGCCTTGCCTAAAAGGAACCTATTCACTCGCGATTTGAAGACACCCAGCTTATAATTGGTATCGGTGCTGATTTAGCATTGAAGAAACCACCAAATGACAACATTCCCATAGAAGGTTCAGGCAGGCAGGCCACAATCTGTTTAGTATGAAAAATAATAATGACAACAAGGCCACGGCATGTGGTTAACCATGTGACATAATATCTGATAGAATGAAGTGATGAAAACATGTGATGTAACATGCTGTGCCGACCTAATCACCATTAAGTATCAGCTGGAAGCTTTAGAATCGGTTGACCGGCGAGCTTTGAGATTAATTAATGACGGCAAACTGGTGAAGGTAAAGTAGCTTGTCTGTCTATATTCTATGGGATTCATTTCGGAGTGTGCGCTATAGCTTCACGACCTAATTCCACCCTCCCCATTTCAGTACAGGACTAGCAGAAAGTCGGCGCATCACCACCAATTTCTCATTAAAATGTCAAAAACACATACTCAGCGATATCGGTCCACGTTCTTGATGCGTACTGTACAGGAATGGAATTCTTTGCCCCTATCTCTGATTCCTGAGAATTGCAATCTTGTAATTTTCAAGCCTAGAGAGAATAGATATCTTCTAGATCAATGAGCTCCATGCTCGGTCACACTTTACCAATTAGAAAACAAAAAAAATAAAAAATGCTCGGCCACACAGTAGGCAAGTTGGTGGTAAATCATAGATCTATCTAACATAAAGGAAAGAAACTTATTATGATAACGAGACGAGAGTATTGCTCTTTAGTACTGTTTCTGAATATGTGTAACTGTTGTTTCCAGTCGCTGCTGCTCCGGGGCCTCTGCCGGGAGAAGGTGTTCCTGAAGAAGATATCCCTGACCGCGATAGTGACGCTCTCGCTGCGTCCGCTCGTCTCCGCGCAGTTCTCGGAGAAGCTACTCACCATGTACATCATACAGATACTGTCCGTGCCCACTCTGGTATACCACATGCACCAAATATCACCCGAGGTGAGAACACACCAAACAAATAATTGTAAACCATATACAAACAACAGACAGGTCGCTTATAACAACTAAGTTTAGTTAACTTCAGTCATAAAAAACGGCTTGACCGATTTTGATGAAACATCGCTAAGAACAGTTGATCAAATCCTTTTTCAAATAAAAAATAAAACTAGATCAATATGGGTCCATCCGTTTAAGACCTATGGTGCTACAGACACATAGATACACATAATAAACATATAACACCTGTCTTTTTGGCTCTTGGATACTTAAAATTAATAAAAAATATTGGCAGTTGTCCTAGACACGGCACACTTTCTCAGATCAGTCAGCAACTTGGGCCTTGGCCTGTTGCCGGCAAAAGCCTAGTTTTTATTATTATCATGTTTTGTATGTATAAGGCTTAAGCCACCCACCATGAAAAGATTTATCTTTTTTTTTTTTTGCTTTTCGAACAATAGAAAAAGGGGCAGGGGGAATAAAAAGATCATGCACATTTGATGCACTCTCACCAAAATGTATTAGATAGAAAAAAAACATTTGCAGTGAATCTCCTGAGTTATGAGCTTCTTAGCACGCTTCTCAGTGATGTCCGACTTCCCCAGGCAGATACTGTAAAAGAGAGGATGTGGAGGAAAATGTATAAATAATAATAAATAGATTAGTTCATGCTAATAAATATTTATAGCCAGTTGCATGCAGGTTGTGCCAGGTGTCGTCGTATACTCCTATGAGTAATGATCCAATCAGGTGTACCTACCTACCACACTATTGTTCATATGGGAACATTGTTCTTGGAAACAAAAGTTTTATAATCTGTAAATTTCTTATCAGTAATACATGCCAAGTTAAAAGACATGTACCTTTTTTTTAGGTTTTTTTTTTACTTTATTTACTTGATTATCCAACATAGATAAATAAACCTAGAGATAAATTCCCCGTGTAACTGGGTAAGAGATAGCGATATGGATGCGACATTGTTATATTCCCGTAGAAAACAGGCAAAAAAAATTGTGTGAATATGCTTCATAAAATGCGATGATTACGGCCAGAGGTTATAAAGAATATATTTTCAAAAAAAAACATGAAAATCTAATATATTCATGTCACTAAGATTTGTACTAGAGCGAATAGGACAAACATGGGAAAACCGGTTACACCGATAAAGACAAAAAAATTGTACATCTTTCTCTTTTATGCTTGCTACGAGTATAATCACATTGCGCTGTTTCATTGGGGAGTTAAGAGAAAGAAATGTGATGTACTCTGTTGCTTTCTCTTTCTATTCTGTCCAAGAAGGTGCGCGTTTTTTTTTATGTTAGTGATATTATGTGTCTTTATTTATATAATATACAAACTATAGTGTTGTTGTGTAGTATTCTTGTGTCTCAGGCTATACTTTGCAGCATTTTTGTAACACTTATTTACTTAGCTGAATGAAAGTTTTTTTTTATTTATCTAAAGTATTTTCAAGGCAGTTCGGCAGTATTTGTCGATCAAAGAAGCCTCACTTCCTGACTGTCATAGGCTATATTTTTTTTAAATAATAAAGTTTTTTACAATATTTATGTTCTTTTTTATATGTTTATATTTGTATTGTAAAAAAATTAAAATTAAGTACAAATGTGATAATAATAATACATAACTGGCAAAAATAATAAAAAATCGTTTTTTCGTAACTTCCAACGAACTCTTTCGTAATAAACAAATGATTTCACTAGAATTATTCTAATTAATGCGCATTTATAATCTTTTACGACTCACAAAAAACGTACATAATCTCACAAAAAACTTACACTTAACAGCGTATCAGGGTTAATGATATCGTAAATTGCAAATACTGCTTTTCTACGGTGGGGTATTTTCTTTTAATATAGAGACTTGTTTCTGCACATTCAGTTACATAATATATTCGATTATACCACCTGGGTGTGGCGATGAATGCCGTCCCGGCTATGTGTATAGGTACCCTAGACGTGTGTTGTTCCAGTCGATGTCGGTGTTCCGGTCGCACGGTATGTTCGAGAAGTGCGTGGAGTTCCTGAGCGCGGATCAGAACATGCGCATCGTGTTCAACACTCTGGAGGGGAACTACGCGCTCTGCCTGCTCGCCAACACCGTGCAGCTGGCGCACCTCGAGCGGGACCACGCCCCGCGAGACGTCTACTATCCGCTCTTTGTGGTCAGTACATCTTATCACTTGTGTTCTATTCACTCAGGGCCTCAAAGCTGCTTTTTATGTAGGTAAAGCGCGCTTACCTAGAAGCGAGTAGCGTGTCAGCGAGTGGCGAACGACTTGGATAGAGTATTGATAGCTTTGAAATTGATCTGTACATATTATCACTGGCATTCTATTCACTTAGGTCCAAAAAACATTTCATATAGAGCTATGAAATTCATAGGTTAAACTCTGCCAAAAACAGGGAACACTTTTTTTTTTCAGAAACTATAGAGACTAAGGCAATGGTCGACGAACTAAGTTCTACGACGTAATAATAGTAGATTGTTATACAAGGGGCTAAAAAGACCCATTGTAACGAGGTAGATTTTGAGTAAATAGAAACCGAGTTACAATGGGTTTTAGCGCCGTGTGTTACACTCTACTTTTCACTACGATTGCGGGAAAATTTAATAATCCAATACAACAATACAAAATTTATTTTATTAAAAATGAAATGTAGAATGTTTGCAAAGAGAATGTAAATATATTCCAAAGAGATTATTCTACTTTTGAATAAAGATTGTTTCGTGTATGTAGGCTCTTTGGTAACAGATAAAATAAAAGTCGGCCTTGTGGCTCAGTTGGTAGTGTGTCTACCTGCTGAACTGAAAGGTCGTGGGTTCGATCCCCACCCAGAGCAAACATTTGTGTGATGAGCATGGATGTTTGTTCTGTGTCTGGGTGTTTCTATGTATCATATGTATATATTTACAAAAAAAAAAAAAAAAAAGTATATATATGTATTCTATCAGCCATCTAGTTCCATAGTACAAGCTTTGCTTAGTTTGGGCTAGATGGTGTTGTGTGAAATGTCCACAAATATTTATTAGTATTATTATTTATTAAAAAAAAAAAAAACTTTTTCCCCTAGAGCTTAATATGCTATTTTTTCCCCGCTTTAGTACGCTACAATGACGGACTTTTTGAGCAAGAGGAGTGAAAACAATTTTAGTAGATAATGATGTTTATGGTGCTAATATAATAATGTCTAATTACGTACTGATGTCATTAACCAATTATTCCAGGACAGAAATTCTCTAAAGCGCACTTTATATATGTGTTCTAAGGTTGTCGCGATTGGCACTCTTTGAAATTAAAAAATAATCATGCGTTAAAAGTTGTTTAATTTCGATGACACTTTATTTTAGACCTTATTCATCATCATCATCATCATTGCAGCCAGAAGGAGTCCACTGCTGCTTGGATGTCCAAAAAGACCGGTTGGAAGTGGCTTGCATCCAGCGACTAAGTCGTCTGTCCACCTTATGGCTGGTCTTTCTAAGCTGCGCTTGCCGCTTGACTGATACTATTATTTTCAGTTAACTGCAAAATAGATTTTTAACTACTGTGAAATCAATTGAGTTGTTAAATAAATGTTTATATATTAAGTTGTTAATGCCATACAAAATGTATAGGGCAATTGCGTTTTGACAGCTCATAAAAACATGTCACATAATTACTGGTGTCAACTACTCAATCCATAAATGTTATGCGAGCCTAATTGAATGACTGTGTGCGCCAACTTAATTAACATAAATGTTGCCAAAAATATCAAGCAATTGTTGACTAAATTAACCAACAGATGGTGGTGACCCGCTTTCTGGACTCGTGCCAGCAGTACGTGGTCTGCAAGAAGGGCAACCTCAGCAACTGGCATCCCATACTCGGCTGGTTTTCTCAGAATTTAGACTCTTACCTGCCGCCTGCTATGGGTAAGATTACGTCTAGGTGTTGTGGATGATAGGGAAAACTTCAAAGAATGCCTTACATAAATTACATACGTGTCTTACACACACAGTCTCCTATTCGTGTCTTACACACGCACACACAGTTTCCTATTTGTGTCTTACACACACAGTCTCCTATTCATGGCTTACACACACAGTCTCCTAATCATGGTTTACACACACAGCCTCCTATTTCTTTCTTACACACACGGTCTCCTATTCGTGTCTTACACACACAGTGTCCTATTAATGCACTCCTAAGTCCAAGCAAACGTGATTGACATTTTAGTAGTTGTCTGTAATGGACCAAGTATATCTCCAGTATGAAATGTTCCGTTCATCAATATCTCGAGCTTGAATGTCCTGTGCAGGTAACCTCCGCAGCCAGGTCTCCCTGCTATGGGGCGGCGCCCTGTTGAAGAAGCTGCTGGGCGAGCCGCTGCAGGAGATGTTGGCGGGGGAAAGCGGCGCCGTGGGGGGCGGGGCGGGACCCTCGCACCCCGCGCCGCACGCGCAGGGCAACAACCCCGCCGCCTTCATACGGAGGGCGATAGAGGCCAGGACCAACAGGTCTGCTGTGTTTATATCTTGCATGCTTAGATTAGTGGCTAACGTTTCAGAAACTTTATATTTGCCCGACTGCATAAGAAGGAGGGCTATGTTTTTAGAATGTGTGTATGTTTGTATATGGGTATGTATGTATGATTCTATATGATCACCTACAGCCTAAACGGTTTAACCGATTTTGATGTACGAGGTGTCTTTAGATTCGTCGTCACTTCCATGCAACAAATGAGTTAATTTGACCTGTGATTGTTTCAGAGCGAACGCGAACAAGAATTTCAGGAAGCTGGGCTCCCCGGAGTGCACGAAGGCGGCGCTCATCTGCTCCATGTACTACACGGCGCTGCAGACCTGCACGCAGCTCAAACTAGACATACTCACGGGTCAGTACAAAAAAATATAACATTATTCTTTGCTGAATTTTTAAACTGTACTCTGTCCAATAATTTTTACTTTATTACAAATCATGTTAGTGTTGTCCTATTGCGTTACCGATTCGATTTCGTTTAGAAATCATGTTAGTGATATCCTATTGCGTTACCGATTCGATTTCGTTTAGAAATCATGTTAGTTATATCCTATTGCGTTACCGATTCGATTTCTTTTAGAAATCGACTTTATTTATGAACATTTGTCATCAATTTAACACATTAATATTTTATTTTTGCTCAACATTTTGTATATTTTTATAGATATACCTAGGCATTTAAAAAACAATCCAGTGCATATGAAGAAGAAGCCGATGATTCACAATAGTAAAATAATATAAAAGTATTATTTTAGTAGTTTTATTTTTAGTATTATGTAACTTTTTCTATTCTCTGTATATTCTATATATCCAATATTATTTCTAACCCTAATTACTTATTTTATTAATTATTTACTAATAATGTAAATAAAATATAAATATTTAATTTACACTGCCACACTTTATATTAATTTCATGGAAAAATCAACTTTAATTCATCTTCGATATCGATAAATATCAAAGCTTAACAGCATGTCTCTTCCTTATTGTTAAAAAAACAGCGTCCATGAAATATTGCATTTTTTGCACTCGTCGTTGCTTGTTAATAATTATGAAATTTCAAAGGCATACTTATGTTAAAAGTAAAATAAATGGTTGGACCATAGACTTCTATAGATACCCCAAGTCTATGTACCTAGCGTATCAACAGGAAGATAAAAACACACACTTGACGCCCTAATATTTATTTAGGTTCAGGTTATATATAGATAAGATTTAATATTATGTCAACTAGGTTGATTCAATTTCGCGCGGTTGGAACATTCCATCACTAAATCGTTTGTGTGACGTCACAGTCGATACCAAAAATGTGGCACGCGAGGATTTTTAATATAAATGAAGTCGCATGCGTTGTCTATCTTTTTTTTTTTTTTTTTTATAGAAGATAGATCTACGATTGACCACCAACTCGCCTGATGTTAAGCGATGGTGTGGCCGAGGATGGAGCTCGTCGATCTAGAAGATATCTATTCACTCTAGCCTTGAAAATTCCAAGATTCTGTGATATATATCTGTGTGTATATAGATATCTGTGGGTTGTACGGAGTTTAAACAGATTTGAGTAACAAATACTCCTTAATCATATTGTGTCTGTAGGATTGTGCAATCAGGACGAGATCCTGCACTCGCTGTGGCAGTTCCTGTGCACACTAGGGCCAAACTGTGGCCTCAAGTCCTTCCTCGACCTGCTTGCTGTCAACACGAAGGCATCTGCGCCGGAGTTCCAGATGCTTATACTCTTCGCGGACTGCATGACGCACTACGTCACGTGAGATTCATTTACTCACCATCATCATAATCTCAGCCTTTAGAAGTCGACTGCTGAACGTAGACCTCCCTATGGGTTTTCAGAAAGACCGGTTGGAAGCGGCCTGCTTCCAGCGTCTTCCTGCCACTTGTATGTACCATGTGCCTTGCCCACTGCCACTTCCCTTTACCGCTGTGTTATGTCGGTGACTTTCGTACGTCTACATTTGTGATTCGATCTCACAAAGATACTCCGAGGCTAGCCCTCTCCACAGCCCGTTGCGTGACTGAGCTTCTTTATAAGGCCCGTAATAATCTGTTTGAAATAATTTTTCATTTTATATTTGTGAATCTGGTAAACAAAGTACATGCTTGAACTATTACCCTTTTTTATCCGACTACGTAAGAAAGAGGTTAATGTTTTTCGAGTGTATGTATATGGGTATGTATGTTTCTATATGATCGCCTACAGCCTAAACGGCTTGACCGATTTTGATGTGTGAGGTATCGTTAGATTCGTATTTACTTCCTGAGTGTCATAGGCAATATTTTTGTAATTAGTAATAATAATAATACATCTCTCGCAAAATAAACAAATGCGTTTTTTCGTAACTTCCAACTAACTTTTTCGTAATAAACAAGTTATTTTACTAGAATTATTCTGAAAATGCACATGTATAATCTTATACGGCGATTTTACGCATACTTTATGTCAAAAAAACGTACACTGACTGAACAGAGTATCAACCGTAACGATATCGTAAGTTAGACTGTAAATACAAAAGTTTCTGCAGTCGGGTATTTTGTTTATATTTTAATATAGATAGTTGTTGTCCAGGATATTGGACGACATGGAAATGTACGAGCAACAGGATCCGTTCAAGTTGGACGACTTCGTGAACATGTCTCTCTTCCTCAACATGTTCGTGTACAGATCCATCATGGGACAGCTGTTTGGTGAGTAACTTGACCACTCCGGTGTTATATGGCAATAAATAAATATTAGTTGACATTTCACACAACGCTATCTAGCTCAAACTAAGCAAAGCTATGGAAACTAGATGGCTGATAGAATACATTATTTTTTTTCGTAAATATTAACTGAATACAGACACAGAACATGAGCTGCGAGACCAGTAATTAATTATAGTCAAAAAACTGAAAGACAGACTTCAAAATGCGCAATTTTGATTTAACAAGTATAAGTTTAAAAAACTCAAAAACCCCCGACAAAAAAAAAACAACGGCTGAACTGATTTCGATGAAACATAGCTAAGAACACACGCGATGAAATCTTCTTTCAAAAAAAATAAACTAGATCAAAATTGGTCCATCTGTTTGAGAGCTACGATGCAATAGACACACAGATACACACGTCAAACTTATAACACTCCTCTTTTGGGTCGGGGGTTAAAAACCAAACTACTGAACCGATTTTGATGAAATTTCTATAGTACCAATCTGAAAGTATATCCTTTCAAACAAAAAAAAAATACCGTAACAGGCATAAAAACAAATATCTATATTAATAAAATATACCCGACTGCAGGAAAGCTGTTTTTGCAGTCTAACTTACGATTTCGTTTCGCTTGATACGCTGTTGAGCGCACTTTTTTTTAAAGTATGCGTAGAATCGCTTTAAAAAGTTATAAACGCGCATTCTTTAAAATAATTTTAGTAAATTCACTTAATTATTAAGGAAAAGTTAATTGGCGGTTATAAAAAGTTCTTTTTTTATTTTTGCGAAAGTCGTATTATATTTTTTCCAAAAGAAAAGCACTCAGGGAGTGAAGACCAATCTAACGACACCTCGTACATCAAAATCGGTTAAGCCGTAACATACATGCATTCGAAAAACATAACCCTCCTTCTTACGCAATCGGGTAAAAATAGAGTGCATATTCGAGGTCAGAGAGCTGTATTAATGACGGAAGCTGTACAAGTCGTATGTTTCGTATGTACAGAGTTGAAGACGCTGCAGTGTAACCCGGTCTTCGTGTCGCTGCACACGCTTCTGCTGGTTCTGTACCGGCGCGACTGCCGGCGGCGCTACACGGCGCGCGGGCACTGGCTGGTGCGGGACATGCGCGACTCGCACTTCCTGCACGAACTCGAGAAGGGCAAGAAGCCGCATCAGGTACGTGTAGCGACTCTGTTGTGCCCCAACTTACAACATACGAAACATTGCATGTTAACATTGTTATCTCCTCTTGCATAATTAAAAATAAATGTAAGTAGTTAAAAAATACATAATACTTAGTATATAAAAGGCGCGGACTCCGGAGTCTGTGGAGATTCATCATCATCATCATCATCTCAGCCATAAGAAGTCCACTGCTGGACATAGGCCTATCCCATGGATTTACGCTACAATCTTAATAAGTATGTATATAAGTATATATTTATACGTGGTATCGCTTTTATTAAAGACGCGTTCAACTCTCCACTATCACACGTTACAGTTGTCAGTGCACTTTTTCAACATGAATACAGAGGAATGAGAGCCAATAAGTCCTCCAAAAAAGAGGAACGAAAGCCACCGATATAACAGCGGATTAGCTAGGTAAATGACTGTGGACAGGGTACATCGCATGTAAAACTGATGGCCGATAGGATTGAAAAGTTCTCGAGTTTCGACCAAGCGCCGTCAAGCGCAGCGTAGGAAGACCAGCCACGAGATGGAATAACCTCATACAATACGCTGGTTACAGGCCAAGTGCTACCGGGCTTTTTGGACATCCATGGGGGAGATCAAAGCAGTGGTTTTCTTGTGGCTGAAACGATGATGAAGAAGACATAAAATGACTTGATTAACGTTCTGAAGTAGTCGAAATGACAAAGAAGGATGTAAAGTTAACAATTTAATGTAATCTGTCAAGTAAGTGTATTTTTTTTTCTATTGTATGAAATGAACTGGAAAGAACCGTGTAACAGTGTTGTCTTATTTACAGGTACTCGTACAGAAGACTCCTCACATGATCGCTCACGGCGAGAGAGTGAGACTCTTCAGACGAGCGGTTGCAGATGAGAAGGTGCTGTATTATTTATTCTGCTATTTTATCTTCCTCGTCATCCACAATAGGTTAGAAGAAGAAAAAACCGGGTGTGGCTGTTATAAACACGGCCGTGTGTTTTAAACATGTGTACATAACGTACGTTGAAACAAACTCAACATGGCGGTGGCTCCACCTCCGCCGTGCGCGGCGTGTCACAGTAACTCACTTATCATAATGAATTCCTTAATACATTTGCTATCGAATTATTTAAATAAACTTTAGATGTAGATGATAGACACGTAGCTGCAACACCAAACTGTCCCTATTATTTATCATCAGATTCCTGAATAGCCTCTAATTATTGTAAATTTAAAGGAGTATTTACGGCAAAAGCTGAAAACTGATGCACCCCAAATGCCTCTATTAAATATGAATATGTATGAATTTTATTTCATACGAATAATAGTTTTAATTGATAACATACTAAAATGTTACATATACTAAAAAAATATTTCAATCAGTCAATAAACTTCCGAGATATAAACAGTTTTAGGGGAGGGATGCATTTTCCCTCTCTCGCGTTAGTTTTGAATTTGTACGGTGAACTTGGACTATGACGTCATCACAAAAACAAAAGTGGATCTATCTGTGGTCACCTTTTTATGATCAAATAAAATAAATCGTGCATATTTGACTGGCCTATCAGCTCAGTTGGTAGTATGTCTGCCTGCTGAGCTGTAGCTCGTGGGTTCAATCCCCACTCAAACATTTGTGTGATGAGCGTGGATGTCTGTTTTGTGTCTGGGTGTTTCTATGTATCATAAGTATTGTATTTACAACAAAAAAGTATACATGTATGTATTCTATCAGCCATCTAGTTCCATAGTACAAGCTTTGCTTAGTTTGGGCTAGATGGTGTCGTGTGAAATGTCCACCAATATTTATTTATTTATTATATTCCGTATAGTTGTGATATATCTGTACGCAGGTGGTGCTCGGTCTGACGGAGCGCGCATGCGTGTCGATGAGCGGCGGCGGCGCCTCCTCCCGCTCCACGCTGGTGACGGTGCGGCGCGCGCGGCTCGTGGAGGACGGGTATCGGCAGCTCGGCGCGCTGCCGCCGCGTGCGCTCAAGGGTACCGTGCGCGTGCGCTTCGTCAACGAACAGGGCTTGGACGAGGCCGGCATCGACCAGGACGGCGTCTTCAAAGGTACGCCACGTTATAGGATGGCATCTTTCGAGATAAGTCACAGTACAGGACGGCGTTTTCAAATGTACGTCACGTAGGATGACATCGTCCAAGATACGTGTCATAATAATTGTATTTCAGCCTCGGCTATTATATTGGTGTTCAAAATCCCTAGTTTCATGATAATCTGTTCAACACTAACTCCACACTAACCTGTTGGTTATGATTGCAGAGTTCCTAGAAGAGACCATAAAGCGAGTGTTCGACCCCTCTCTGAACTTGTTCCGCGCGACCACGGAGGAGCGCCTGTACCCCTCCCCCACCTCCTGCCTGCAGGAGAACCACCTGCAACTGTTCGAGTTCATCGGGAGGATGCTCGGGAAAGCACTCTACGAGGTAACTACATAACAACGCGCCTATTTCTAATGTTATTGTGCGAACTATGAACTATAACTACACACTTCTCCGATATATATAATCCACGTTGTCTGATTAAGATGATGGTAACAGGCAGTTTTGTGCTTCACTCGTTCATCGAGTCGATAGATTTTTCAGGCTTCCTTATTAAGGGTGCGGGAGCCTATTCGTGAGGCTATGGTGTCTGTCTGTCCTCCACTTCAACGGCTGTATCTTTCGAACAGTAACATGTACAAGCAAAATTGTCAATATTATAGGGTTCCCTTTGATGTAAAATGACAAATAATTAAATAACAAACATCAGTTTTTTGTCATTTTCAAAATGAAACAAATTAGTTCATGTTGACATAAGATAAAACGAGTGATGCTAGATGGCGTCACTTGTCACACTCGCATTTTCGTCGAAATAATATTTTTACTTTACCCCCGCTCTACACTTGTGCCTTGAACGTCCGCGAACAGGCGTGAACATAAGTGTGGATGGTTTTCACTGCGTTCGCGGCCGTTCACTCCTGTTCCCCGATCGAAGTCGGTATTTTGTCCGGCGACAAAGGGTTCGCGGCAGTTCGCGCCTCGTTCAAGCGCGCACATCCACATTCACGGCACCGTGCCAGTTTGCTCCAGACTATAGATGCGCACGGACGTGTAATGCAAGCTAAATGGCAGCGCATCGGATTAATATAAGTTGAAATAGTGAATTAGAAATTCGCTTTTTGAAATATTTTCCGCTGAACGTATACTGTGGGACTCGAAGCATCCACATCATAATAATAAAAGTAAAATTATGACGCCTGGAGAAGGATTAGTTTACAAATTAATATCGATCATTTTTGAAGTTAGGCGATCATTTGACCAACTTAAGATGGGATTGAAGACGCTGAGAGGTGCCATAGATTCGCCTAGCTTACACAACCGGTTATGTACATTCTATATACCGGAAAACTATCTTAGACATAGGCCTAGTCATAGGCATAAGCTATTTTACACCGGCGTTAACCGCACGAAGTCGCACGATCACAGCCCAATGTGCCGCATCACTCGTGCTCTCAACTCATTCTTAGAAAAATACCCTGAATGTGACATTTTTTATGATAAATGGGCCGTTGTTCTAAGGCCTCTAATGAGTTTCTGTGAGAAACATTTTGTTTGACGATATATTTAATAATATTAACATTTAAGTTAAGGACTTGACATTGACTAAGCTATCAATAATTAATAATTATAATTGTATTTTAAGTAATTTGATAATAATTGTAATTGGCCGTAAGCCGTTATTATTATAATAATAAATAATAAATAAATCGATCGGTTACGATATATTTCAGTCATCCATCATCTCCTTATTCTCCAACGCTTTAGAACGATTTTCTTATTTTGTAGGTGTAAATAGTTATAATATAACTATTATGTTGCCACATCAAACAAAGTTGACGCAGCAGCAGTTATGACGTCCGTTTCACGGCACAAATGAGTGACCCCCGTGAATGTGGAGGGAGAGCGCCTCTGCCGCGAATTCACGGCATAAGTGTAGAGCCGCGGTTACGCGCACTGGCGTACTGGCGCACGCACGCCGCCCAGTGCTTTTGTTTTATACAATTCCGCTAGATGACGCTTTTATCAATATTTTCTCTAGATGTGCCTTTCGTTTTATACCGTGTTATATTTCTACTGTATAGAAAATATGTGAAATTACAAATTATTATTTAATTAGTCCTATTTTCTGTGTTTATATGTTGCATGGTAGTACGGGAGCCTCAGTGTGCGAGTGAAACTCGAATTTTGACGGATTTATTTATATATATATAGACCAGTAGTTTTGTGGTAACCGTGCGTGTTAATTTCCCAGGGTATAGTGGTGGACGTGCCGTTCGCGTCGTTCTTCCTGAGCCAGGTGCTGGGACAGACGCAGCAGGCGCTCTACAGCTGGATCGACGAGCTGCCCTCGCTCGACCGCGACCTCTACCGGAGCCTCACATACGTCAAACACTTCCAGGTCACATCGCACTACTCCTTAAGTTATATAATGAGGCGGATGGCGGCATGCGCGCTACTCGACTGGATCGCTATGAACTGCCTGTCGATTCTCTAAACAAAGCGTCTGCACAAGTGAAGCGAACTTGTATTTTTATTTTATTATATAGAGCCGAAAATTGAATTGGCAGCTACCTACTTGTGGGCACTCGATATTTTGCCATTTTTCTGCAGTTTCAGCTTGAAAAATGGAAATTCACTTAAAGCCTCTCTTCACTTGAGCGGGCATTTAGCTTAGAGAATCGACAGGCTAAACTGGGGTGGAGGTTTGTTAAACAAGTGGCATTTTAATGTCATAAACGGCAGTAGAATAAAAAAGTTAATGTATGGGATTGCTAACGAAATGTCACGTGACGGCACGTCACAGTTTTCTTAGCATTTCGAAGCGTAAGCGTTTGTGGAAATTGAAACGTTTGCTACTCGTCTAAGCCAGCAGGTGTTTGTTTATTCGATTGAACTAGAAAAGTACCTACAGTCATGAATTCTAAGTAAAAAACGTGCGCAAGAGGTGAACGCCTCAACTATACTATAGATGAATATATAAAATAATAATATATAAGCATGCACAGTATATAACTCGCACATAATAGTTACAAAGTGTATAATAAACGCGCACGCTTAAGATCGGTAACGCAGTGAGCGCATGAAAGTACGCTATGCTATTCAGTTTAATTCCGTGACGGCATACAAGTTTCACTGTCAAGATGCGCTAAAAGTTGTTACACATCAAACACTTGTTGCGGGGTGACGTATCAATCTAAATAAAATATATTTTTTATTTAGGGTGACGTGTCCACGTTAGAGCTCACGTTTTCCGTAGACGAAGAAAGGCTGGGAGAGATCGTAACACACGAACTTATACCCGGAGGGAAGGCGATACCTGTCACCAACGAAAACAAGTGAGTATGACACACTGAATATAAAAGTGGAAAAAAAACCTGACTGAAATAGTATAATTATATGTTTTACCGACAACTATCCATACACAAGCACTGCAACAGGGAATCGATTAAATATATACTAATATTTTGTAAATAATATGCTGAGAATTGCTGTGAAAATTTACTCAAAAACCCTACCAAATCAACGACTCATCTATTCTTGTAGGTATATAGATTTAGATACTTTTTTTTGCCGAGTGGCATAGTGTGTTGAGTGGTGTTATGTTGGTGTTTAGTTTATCTCGTCAAAAGCCTCTTGTGTTCGAGTCAATTTTATTACTTGGCATATTATTTTAACGATTGAAAGAAATATGAATGTATTTCAGAATCAACTACATACACTTGATGGCACATTTCCGGATGCACACGCAGATCAAGGACCAGACAAACGCTTTCATCAAAGGGTTCAGAACTATCATCAACCCAGAGTGGCTCTCCTTGTTCTCCACACCCGAGGTAACACTTTCATCGAGGGGTTCAGAATCGTTAACGTGTCCACGTTACAGCCATATTCCGATTTTTTCTAGGATTTAGGTGCCTGGAAAAATAAAAATAAATTGTAGTCTTAGGAAGGGTTAAAAAAAAATCAATCGATATCTGGTCCAAAGCCTATGTTCGAGGATGCTTTTTATGATATGACATTTCTATTCCGAGTTGAAATATCTGTGAGCAGACTGTAATATTGTTCATCATCATATCATCAACTCACTCTAGTCATAAGCTCTCTCATCGAACGCCACTCAGCCTGATCCTTAGTTTTCCGTTTCCAGCCACTGCCTTCTGTATATCGTCAACCCTTGGTTTCTCAGGGCGTTCCACACTACGTTTGCCGGCACGCAGTCTCCACTCTAGAACGCGTTTACCTCAGCGGCTAGCGCGATATCACAGAAGACATTAATAGTACATACATACATACATACATACGGAACAGACAGTCCTCCCTCCCGCCAGTCTCGGGTTCCTCGGCCGCTCCCCGCGCTCGCCCTTCACTTGTCGGAGTCGTGTGAGCGGTAGTGTGGTGACCGTTAGTTTCGGTCCGCAGCTGCAGCGGTTGATAAGCGGCGACAACGTGCCGCTGGACCTGCGCGACCTGCGCCGCCACACGCAGTACTACGGCGGCTTCCACGACTCGCACCGCGTCGTGTGCTGGCTCTGGGACGTGCTGCAGCGGGACTTCACCGAGCAGGAGAGGGCCTGCTTCCTCAAGGTAACTGGTTACTGCCGCGAACACTCTGACACTGTGCTCATAATGTCATTTTCCTGATTTCTATTTCTTTAATACAAATTGAAGAGATCGCTTTTAGCGATAATGCCGCCTGCTGTTTCACTAGCACGTGAATATTATCTTTAGATTAGTGTTAAATAATTGTTACTAGCTAAAGTGTAAACAGTAAAGAGTTTTATCAATCTATTTTTTTCTAACACAAACAAATATCATGTTATATAAGAAGTACTGATTGTGGACAGTTCGTGACGTCGTGCTCCAAACCGCCCGTGCTCGGGTTCGCCCACCTGAAGCCGCCCTTCTCTATACGCTGCGTGGAGGTCGGCGACGACGAGGACACCGGAGACACTATAGGTGAGACAACGCTGCGTTACCACTCTTCACCCTTACCTATCTATCATATTTCAGACTACAGATTAATTTAGGGCTAATTACTACCTGGGCGACTGTATTTTTATGACTGAAAAAGATATGAGGAAACTCGAGTTCACTAAAAATGAAACCTAGCTAGATCGATTTATCATCCCCAAATCTACCTACATACCTATACATATTTATACCCACACAAGGATTGCTCTGCTTGTTTAAATATGATGTATATTATTGTGATCAATTCTGAAACCACCAACTAAATACTATTATTAAAATCACTAAGTCCAAAAAAGAAACAAAAATTATGTAAGACATTTGTTCGTTTTTGTATTTAGTCGTTTCAATCAATTTAGTTTAAGTGGTGCATTCAGAAATAGATAGAAAAAAACATTGAAAATATATAAGTATAATAATAATGTTGTACCTAAAATATACAGTTGTCACTGTAGTAACTGTCACTGTGTATCAAAAAAAACGGACAAGTGCGAGTCAGACTCACCCACCGAGGGTTCCGTACAAACTAGTAGATAAAAGGGGAAAATCATATATTTTTTTTATATTTTCCTTCATAAACCGAAAAATATACATCGTAAAATTATTTAAAAACCTGTTTTAGCTTATGCTAATGAAGCTCTTTTATATGATACCCCGCACGATACGGCAAAATAACTTTAAATTTTAGACTCTCATTCCTTGCATAAAGACACTATTTTTTTGTGATTAAATTAAAAATTACCAGTTTTCGGACTTTTTCCTATATGTGTACTCTAACACAATGCTTCTTACCAAATTTCATAGTTCTAGGTCAACGGGAAGTACCCCATAGGTTTTGATTCCCTTGTGAGTGTCGAAATGTGCGTTTTTTACGACATATTCGGCTGTAACTTTTTTTTACGAAAACTGAGAAATTTGATTTTTCTTTCTTCAGCAAGAGACTATGGATCTGCGTATACTGTTTTAATTTCAACACGATACCTTCACGGGCTCCCGAGATACAGGTCTTGACACCCCGACGGACGGACGGTCGGACAACAAAGTGATCCTATAAGGATAAGGGTTCCGTTTTTTCCTTTTGAGGTACGGAACCCTAAAAAGGTAAGTGCTCAGCGATAATGCTGCCGAATGTTCAGCAGCGCTGATTGTCACCACTAATCTTCCGACACACACATGCCGTCTTACTTATAAACGCATGTTAAAATCTTATTCACTGAATAAGGACTTGTCACTTTCTGTCAAACGGGAATTGTCACGCGCGAAAACGGAACAAAACACTGTTTAACTAAAATGCGCTTATTCATCGTCTATAAATAAACCGTCTTACTTATAAACGCATCATCATCATCTCAGCCACAAGAAGTCCACTGCTGGACATAGGCCTCCCCAATGGATTTCCAAAAAGACCGGTTGGAAGTGGCCTGCATCCAGCGTCTTCCTGCCACTTGTATGATATCTTCTGTCCACCTTGTGGCTGGTCTTCCTACGCTGCGCTTGCCGGTTCGTGGTTTCCATTCGAGAACTTTTCGGCCCCATCTGCCGTCAGGTCTACGTAAAACGCATGTTAAAATCTTATTCATTGAATAAGGACTTGTCACTTTCTGTTAGACGGGAACTGGCACACACGAAAACGGAACAAAACGCTGTTTAACTAAAAGTCGCTTAGTCAACGTTTACAAGTAAGACATAAAGCGTATGACTGATAAGTTAATAATAGTATTGCAAAATAAGTAATAAGTGATGTTAATTCCAGGCAGCGTAATTCGAGGCTTCTTCACGATAAGAAAGAAGGACCCTCTGAACAGGCTGCCGACGTCCTCCACCTGCTTCAACCTGCTCAAGTTGCCCAACTACCAGAAGCGGAGCACGCTGCGGGACAAGCTGCGGTATGCAGTCAACAGCAACACCGGCTTCGAGCTCTCATAGACTTGCGCTTCACTGCAGTGTTTGTGTTGACGCCTACCGAGAGGAGCGGTGCGCTGTCGACGGCCAGTCCGGAGTTCTATTGCTGTATTTGTTGCTAGAAATCTTTCCCAAGCCCTATCTATAATTCGAAATACATTTGTCTGAATCGTACTTGCACGAATCTGTTTCATAGAACTGCCTGATTCCAGATATTTTACTTGATACGAGTGTCTGATACCATATGTTTGTTAACCATCAGTTTCATTTGCCGGAACAGTTTTATTGGGTTAGTTTTCTGTTTTATTATATCCAGAAACTTTCTTATTTTCAAAGGTTCGGTTATTTAATATAACAATTGATTGGTTAGATTTGTTAGGTTTCTTTTTATTATACAAATAAACTTTCTGACTGCAGATATTTTGTTATCAGACGAGTTGTCAAATGACCTTTCGGGATTTTAATAGTCTTTTGAAAAAAAAAAACTTTTTTGGTGACATGATATTCGTTATTTCACAATTCGGATTATAGATAGGTAACCCTGATAAGGATATGCAGGTTCAAGTCCAGTCGGATGTCACATTTTTGAACTGTCTACAAAGGAGATGTCAATATTGGTACTTTATTCAGAAGAAATTATACGCACAATTATATATACCTCATTTAAAAGCTTATGTTCTAACTTACTTAAGAATAAATAATTATTTTGCGTATATTTTTCGAATATTTTAGTACCAGCTTCCATACATTATTTGACCTCTCCTTTGTAAAAATATTTGAAAATGCTTGCCTCACTACAAAGTAGAAAAAAATAGCGTGTTCAGAGTGCCGAAAGACAAAAAGTTTTGTAGACTAAGCGGGGGAGGAGGGGGGGGGGGGGGGGGCGTAGGTGTTTACTCCTTTATCGTTTCTCGCTGATGACAGGTGTCTTCAAATCGCCAGTGAATAGTGATTAGCATTTCGAAGCGTAAGCGTTTGTAGAAATAGAAATGTTTGCCACTCGTCTAAGCATTCTGGTCACGACTGTCCGTCGATAGAGCACTGACAACAAGACTTTCGAAAAGAAAGGTCCCAAAGAATGACTGGATACTTAAAATACTCTATAGTTAGACGGAATACATCTAGGGCTCCAAAGATTAAGACTTTAAAGTACGACGTAAGAGGCTCCGGTTAATGAGAACCAATATTGAGATTGGTTAATATTTATTCCAAATCGAAAAATAATTGTTTTTTTACGACTGTTTCATTTGTATTCGATATTTTTCAGTGTTTTACACCCTGAAGGATCTACAAATTTATATCTGTACCTTTGAACCTTTACCATTTTGGCCAAAATCGGGATAGTGCGGGTTCAGGTCCCATCGGATGTATGTAATCTTTGAACTGTCTATAAATTTGAAGATTTTTCATTTGTGTTAAAAAAAACGCACGATCTCGAGTTGACTAAATATTTCAATTGATGTACCCTGATACAGTATTTGTATAAGTTATAATATTTGTTAAATATAATTCAATAATAATATTTGTCAAATAACGAGCGAACAACAAACACCGACGAGCGCCTGCGCCGGTCCGTCACCACGCTAGTAACAGAAAGCCTAGAACTGATACGAATTATACTTAGAGTCGTGTATTTGTGTGCTACGGATAGATCTCTTAGTGTTTCATTTAACAAGTATGAAATTAAAAAACTTAAAAACCCAAAAAATAACGGCTGAACCGATTTTGATGAAACATAGTTAAGAACAATCTCGATGAAATTCTCTTTCAAACAACAAAAAAACTAGATCTAAATTGGCCCATCCGTTTAAGAGCTACGATACAGACAGACACACAGATACACCCGTCAAACTTATAACAACCCTCTGTTTGGATCAAAAACCTGTCCAATAAGTACGTGTATATAGACAATAATGCGATATGTTGTATAATTATAAAGTACACCTTAATCAAAAATGTTCAATAAGTATGATCTAGCTAAACTTGGAGTCTTACCGCCTTTGACGGGCTCGGTAACTAGGCCTGTGGTGTGGCCGAGGATGAAGCACACCAAATAATTCTGTAAAGATTCATTATATTTAAGAACTCCAATTAATACAATGTTAAATTACTTCAATAAACAGTCAAACATGATATATAATTATAAATACACAACAACGAACATTTGAAAAAGACTCCACCACACAGGTTTAGCCAATGATATATTGTTAAAAGATCATTTCTCTCGTGTCGTGCGCGGTTATTGACCGTTTGTGAATGAGGCGATGAATTTAAAACTGCAAAATGTATTATTATATTCATAAGTACAATGTAATGTTTTTGTAATCGTTTGCATTAAATTATGTACTGTCAACGTGGGTAACTTTGACTCCGTGTCAAACATTGGACATAGCTTTTTTAGAGGGTTCTATTTCTTTTCCAAACAATTGTGTTCAAAACGATCGCTAATTTATACTTTGAAGACTAATCTTTTGGGCTACAAGTTTCTATCATCATCTCACCCACAAGAAGTCCACTGCTGGACACAGGCCTCCCCCATGAATATCTACAAAGACCGGTTGCGCGCGGCTTGCATCCGTCTTCCTGCCACTCGTATGATGTCTTATGTCCAACTTGTGGCTGTTTCTATAACAACATAACCGAAAAGCGGATTTCGCAGTTTAACTATTTCGTTACGCTTGATACGCTATTGAGTGCACGTTTTTTGTGAGAAAGTGTGCAAGTCACTGCACGCGTTCTTTAGAATTATTCTAGTATAGGTACTTGGAATAATTCTAATAAAATTACTTATTTATTACAAAAAAGTTTGTTGGATGATACGAAAAAGCGCATTTTTTTATTTTTTTCCGGAGTCGTATTGTGATTATAAAAAAACTATATAGCGTATGGCACTCGGGAAATAAAGACTAATCGAGCGAAACGTCGCACATCAGCACGTCAAGCCGTTTAGACTATAGGAGCTCATATAGAAATATACATACATACATACATACATACATAAACTCAAAAAACATAACCCTCCTTCTTACGCAGTTAGGTAAAAAATTAAGAAGAAGGCTATACTTACAATGTTTGACACGGAGTCAAACTTACAGTATTATCAGCGTATAGATTTTAAAGTTCGCCATGTAAGATCTTTTATGTAAAATTGAGGCGTATAGTCGGATCGATCGTCATTAATTTTATCTGTAAAAATAAGTGTTTGTCATTTGTATAGTTTGCACGGCATTATTTCACGCTCACGGCTCCGATATAGTAATATGTACTCCTTTTAATCGGACATTGTAATACATAATATGTACAGCTCGAAAACTACCATTACTATTGATTCCAAATGTATAAAATGACTGTAGCGGCTCAAACTCTGTATTTAAAATAAAATCGGTTGTTTAGAAGTATAGGTAATCTGGTCCATGACCTGACAAAATTAATAAATAGATTTGTGACCAATAGGGAGATATGATTTTTCGAAATTACGAACACTGATGGAGCACCCTTGTGCATTCATTTTGCCTCAAAACTTTGATAAAAACTTCTACGCACTCGAAACACCATTCGAACGCTTATTTGCATGTCAAAGAAAGTATGCGATGGTCATGGAATCATTTTGATAGATTTTTGGCTTCAAATGTGAACGGAATTTTGAATCAAACTACCTCTAAGTAATGTTCTCGCGATTGTTAGTAATTCGAATGAAACAATGTTTACTGGATCTATCGCGTATATTTTACATAATTTGATGAGCTGACGTTTCGAACTCTACAGCGTCCAAGGACGCAGGTGAGACTCTCTAAGTGTTAGTAGAAAGCTTAGTTTTCTTAATCTATTTGGACAAATCGAATTTGACACAAGCGATAGTTTTAAACCCTGTGTGGCAATGGAGTGCGCTTGGTACTCTAAGATATAATACGTTTCATCACATATGCCCAGAAACCCATTGGAAATCTTACCCTTCAATATAAGGCTCAGTAACGCTTGCACACTACTTTTTTGTAACCTATGTCATATCTACTTCATGTTCCCACTATTTCGGAATCGAGCGTATTTTGAAATAAGCCGCTTCGTGTTTAAAATTATTCGTAGTTTATCATATACAGTATTTTATTGAAAATTTATAAATTATGTATTTTTTTGTTATTTTAGTCAAATTTATTTGCTCTATTATTGTCAAGCTTTGTTTAGATTTTTTTAAATTATATTTATTTGCCTCATATACACGACGGTGTATGTTTTCAGTAGTTCCAAGATATTTATGTACGTACTAATTTTAAATAAATTGTTTCTGAAGGTGACGTTTTGAGCGACGCGACCGACGTCACACCGATTTTTTTGTTTGTCGCGTCGAACGCGGTTTACGGAATTTTAATGACATTTTCATATACAGTGGCCACGCGCGATAGCTTTGCCAGTCGCGATTGTTGAAACTACCTTAAGCTGTCTTTTGAGATCTTGAGCCGCAGACATGACGTGCTACCAGCTTACTGGCTGTGAAGACTTGTAGGCGTTGAATAATGATCTTTACTCTGAAACGCATACATATTGACCTGTCAGCACCGACGATCGTCACGAGAGGGAAACCAGCCTGAAGGTGGTGTTTCGACGGCTCCGATGAAACATCGCGTGGCCATAGTGAAAATACGAAAATGTAGAATATAGTCCTTGCCAAATAACATGTGTATATGTGAATGAACAAGAACGGGCTGGTGATCAATGTGAGATCGTAATTTTAAAAAGTAACGGCTTCCATAGACCACATTCCGTGTCTAGTCTCAGTCCGTCCTTGTTCGTTAGATTATCGTCTCTTTATCGTGGTCCCCATTATGTTAGAATTCCGTAGATTGCGCCAACGCAAGACAAAGGAAACAGTGTGTCGTCAGTAGTGCGCGTCAATCACACGCTGTGGTCGGATCAGCCGTGATCTACCGTATGTCACCGCAAGATGACGTGTACACGATATTTATAACTATGTACCTTATGTACCTACATTATTGTAATAGGTTAATATTTTGTACTAGCCACGTAATGTTGTTTAACACAATGTGATTCTCTGTGATAAATATAATTGATATTTATTAGGACTGGGTTTTATTTTCACTTCGGGAGGCAGGAAACAAATATAGATAACCAATGATCAGGCTCTTCATCATGATCTGCTATTTCCATTCGGCTTGCCTTCGTTTTTATCTTGCTTCATCACAAATCAGGGAACTGAGAGACAAGTATAAGTGAGTCAACTTTGAATTGTGTGTTTTGGTCAACCGGAAGAAAGAGACTTGAGGCTTAGAAGGCCGGGTGTGCATGTCACCATAATCGCCATAAAAGTCCAAACTTAAGCCGCCTGTGCCGCGGCGCAGGCGACTCAAGTCGCGCCGCTCAAAAGTTCGGTGTTAGCGAGAAACTTTTATTCATATTAAAAGTAAGTATGTATATTAAAATAAAAGCAAAACATCCGACTATAGAAGAGCTATTTTCGTAGTATAAATTACGCTTGAGCTGCGCTCGATATGCTGTTGAGTGTACGTTTTACGAGAAAGTATGCGCAAAGCGATAAGTCGCTAGTACCTACCATCACTGATACACAACTATTTAACAAATACTAAATTCTCTACTTAGCTAATCACTTACTACTCGCACTAGGTATAATAAATCACTTAACAATAGTCATATTATAATATGGGAATCGCGTCGACTTCAGTCGGGCGTCAGCATTTCTATTACATGATAACCCTCCCGTTCCGCTTCCATAACTCAGGAACAGACTTAGTTCCGATGCAAAGTTGGCTCACGCCCGTTTTTATCTTGCTTTTTCTGCAATTAAGAGAGTGACACAAAAGATAAAGAGAGTTAAAAAAGTCTCAATTTAAAGTAGGCTCATTGAATTTTTGTCTCACACTTGTCATTACAGAAAAAATAAGATAAAAACGAGCGCGAGCCAATATCGCATCGCTATAAAAGTTGAGCGTAACCCCCCCTGGAGTATCTACCTATTATTATAAAGTAACACTGTCTCTATTTGCTTGTTATCTTTTCTACAATCAAAGGGCTGAAACGATCGTTATTAAATTTGGGGCCAAATTTTACCTGGAGACGGATATAAGTTCATTTCATCATCATCGCCGTTTCTCGCCTCCACGCGGAGGAAATCCAGCTACTATTATGTAAGCCTTCAATGGAATTGCAATAGCTCGCGGTTTCGCCCGCAAAAACCTTTACAAGAACACACAAACTCATTTATGTTTTATCGTTACTTCATCGGAATAGCTGTGCCCTGCGATTTCAACCTCCTCGAGGTGATTGTTGATGGTGATTTTGAAATGTAGTCTAGCGGCTTCGCTAAATTGCACCACTAATCACTAAGCATTGACTACGACCCCTATAATATTACTTACCTACAACGTAAATAAAAAAAAAATTGCTAACTAGCAAATTTTCATCTATATTCGTACAGCCGCTTATTTTGTTGTTTTTGAGAAGGAAATAAAAAGACAGTTGCTTTTGCTCTTAAAAATAATATCATCATCATCCACAGCCGTTTCTATCCCACTGCTGGGTATAGGTCTCTCTCTTATCATGCCATCTGCCTCGATCCTGTGCTAATCGAGGCCAGGTTCGACCCGCAATAGATACAATATCGTCCGCCCATCTTGCAGCTGGACGACCTACGCTCCGCTTCCCTTGCCTTGGCCACCACTCGGTCATAACCTTACTCCATCTGTCATCACTGTGTATAGCAACATGTCCTGCCCAGTTCCATTTTAATTCCATTGCCGCAATTCCGACGTTCCGATCTTTTGTTCTCCGTCAGATTTCGGTATTTCGAACTCGGTCTTTGAGTTTGATACCGAGCATATATCTCCATGGCTCTCTGCGTCACTCTTATTTTTGGCGCAGCCAAAAATTAGCCATGTGGGTAAGCCATTGTGGGCACCATAAGTCATGGTAGGCAGAACACATTGGTTGAAGAGTAGAGTCTACAGACACTGTAGAATATGGCGTGGTTTGAGGATAAAGTCCAATTGATGTACCCATGAGCCATGAGCGTACCCAGCTTCTGGTCTAGGGGGGGGGGGGGGGGGGCAAGTCAGATTTTTAGGTGAGATCGTCCGCGGTTGTTTTGTTGTCATACACACTACATGAAACATAGCACGGAGTGTAACAATTTTACAAAAACAACCTGTGTTTTATTAATAATCAATAATAAAACACAGGTAATAAATAGCGCGAGCGAAGCGAACGCGAAATTTTTTGTAATGTTTTATAGTAATATGCTTTATTTCTCGTATTAGTGAGCCCACAGTACTTTTATATTAAATTAGAATTTATTAGAATTATTATTCCTGATTAAATTTAAACTTATGACTTTATAGAAACTTACAAACATACCTACAAAATACGCGCTACTTTCTTGACAGTTGGGAAACAATTTTTGCTTAGTAATTGTTTTTGTGAATTATTTGATTGTATTAGCAAGTTCACAGCACTTATAATACAAATAAACAAGTACATGGGCGTACCCAGGGGGGGGCAGGGGGGGCAGCTGCCTGGAAACTCGTAGAAAACGTATGAACTCGCCTAATTACCTACTAATCAAAGTTTAAACGGGGCCATATGTGCTAACTTTTAAATAAACCGCGCAGTAGACACTGGCAAAATGCACGGTGCAATTATTATTGCCATAAAAAACCGCGCAGTGAGCAATTGCTACAGTCGCCAGCCACCACGCACCGCCGCGGCCGCGGCGACGATTGCGGACGAAGATTACCGTATCTAGCTGAGCGTTTGTATTCTTGGCGGTAGGGAGTTGCGAGCGAATAGCATTTATTTTATTTGACATGTTATGCTAAGGCTTTGAATCTTGAGAGCTGCGTCTTCCAAGGACAGCAAGCCGCCAACAATATAGGGCAAATCAACCAGCTGGTTAGTTAAGCGAATATTTTCGCCGATCGTTCAGATCAGCCAGAGCCATGTCAGTCATGTCAGTACTGTGACAACATTAACAGCAAATCAGCATTTGAATAAAACCTAAAAAAAAATTTTTAAATATTATTTTTAGCCGACTGAGTAAGAGGAGGGTTATGATTTTCAGGTGTATGTATGTATGTATATGGGTATGTTTCTATATGATCGCCTACAAGCCTAAACGGCTTGACCGATTCTGTGCGAGGTGTCGTAAAACTCCAACAAGCTTTTTCGTAATAAATAAGTGATTTCACTAGAATTATTCTAAATAATGCGCCTTTATAGACTTTTACAGCGGTACTTTGTCATAAAAACGTATGTTTGTAATTTTCTATAGTCATGTTTTTTTAATTATGAATAATAAATTTGTAATCAATGCATTCAAATGGCTGTATTTATAATTTTTGATAACGTAAAAGGCGTTCTTATCCCTGTCGGATATTTCATTTTTCTCATAACATAAATACTTGTTTGGTTCATCTGGGCCACAAAACCTAGGACACGTTAACAAGATCAATGAATCAAATTATTTTCAAGATTTAATTTTAAAAACCTTCTAAATTTTCGCGCTCACTTCGCTCACGTTTTTACTACTTGAACATAGAAATACTGTGGGCTCACTTATATGAGAAATAAAGCATATTACTTTAACTTAGAAAAAAAGTTTCAAAAATTTCGCGCTCGCTTCGCTCGCGCCTGGTTGTTTCCTATTATTTTTACCCAACCGCATAAGAAAGAGGGTTAAGTTTATTCGAGTAAATGTATGTATGTATGTGGGTATGTTTCTATAATATGGCCTACAAGCCTAAACTAGAATTATTCTAAATAATGCACATTTATAGTTTTTACAGCGGTCCTGCGACTCTACAACATATTAAGCGGAACAAAATCGTAAGTAACACATCGGGTATTTAGTTTTAATTCAATTTTCGCGATAACATTTTTCTAATTTAATATAGAAGTACTGTGGGCTCACTAATACGAAAAATAAAGCATATTACTATAAAAAATTACTAAAAATTTCGCGCTCGCTTCGCTCGCGCTATTTATTACCTATGTTTTATTACTAACCAACAAAATTGTTACACTCCCCTTCTCTCCCCCCTCCCCGCTATGTTTCATGTAGGTGTTTTTGTGTAGTGTGTATGACAAAGCAGCCGCGGACGATCTGACCTAAAAAATCTGACTTGCCCCCCCCCCTAGATCAGAAGCTGGGTACGCCCATGAACAAGTATATATATATATTAAAAGAAAAAACTAAATACCCGACATGTAACTTACGATTTTGTTACGCTTAATATGTTGTCGAGTCGCAGAACCGCTGAAAAAACTATAAATGCGCATTATTTAGAATAATTCTAGTTTAAGCTTTCCGTTTAGGCTTGTAGGCGATCTTATAGAAACATACCCACATACATACATACATTTACTCGAATAAACTTAACCCTCTTTCTTATGCGGTTGGGTAAAAATAATACGAAAATTTTTGTAACTTTTTTTCAAATTTTAATTGTGTTTTTAAAGTAATATGCTTTAATTTTTCTCATATAAGTGAGCCCACAGTATTTCTATGTTCAAGTAAAAACGCGAGCGATGTGAGCGCGAAAATTTAGAAGGTTTTTAAAATGAAATCTTGGAAATAATTTGATTCATTGATCTTTTTAGCGTGTCCTAGGTTTTGTGGCCCAGATGAACCAAACAAGTATTTATGTTAAGAGAAAAATGAAATATCCGACAGGGATTAGAACGACTTTTACGTTATCAAAAATTATAAATAGGTACAGCCATTAGAATGCATTGATTGCAAATTTATTATTCCTAATTAAAAAACATGACTTTATAGAAAATTACAAACATACGTTTTTATGACAAAGTACCGCTGTAAAAGACTATAAAGGTGCATTATTTAGAATAATTGTAGTGAAATCACTTATTTATTACGAAAAAGCTCGTTGGAGTTTTACGACACCTCGCACATCAGAATCGGTCAAGCCGTTTAGGCTTGTAGGCGATCATATAGAAACAAACTCATATACATACATACATACACTTGAAAATCATAACCGCGCGTCAATTGTAAAATCATAATCAGGCGCGAGCGAAGCGAGCGCGAATTTTCTCGAAATTTTTTATCAAATTTTAGGTATTCGTAAGCTGATTTCAAAGACTTACGTAATAGGGCGAATTCTGTGGCTGATTTGCTGTTAATGTTGTCACAGTACTGACATGGCTCAAAATACAAAGGATATTAAATAATTTTGAACGATCGGCGAAAATATTCGCTTAACGAACCAGCTGGTTGATTTGCCCTATATTATTGACGGCTTGCTGTCCTTAGAAGACGCAGCTCTCAAGATTCAAAACCTTAGCATAACATGTCAAATAAAATATATGCTAGTCGGTATTCTTCGTCCGCTATGGTCGCCGCGGCGGTGGCTGGCGACTGTAGCGCTTGCTCACTGCGCGGTTTTTTTTATGGCAATAATAATTGCACCGTGCATTTTGCCAGTGTCTACTGCGCGGTTTTTTTTGTTGCAATAATAATTGCACCGTGCATTTTGCCAGTGTCTACTGCGCGGTTTATTTAAAAGTTAGCACATAAGGCCCCGTTTAAACTATGATCAGTAATTGGGTGAGTTCATACATTTTCTGCGATATTAATACCGCTAGGTACGCCCATGTATGTACCTACCTTAATAAATAATAAGTAAAAATTATTTATATAAGTAAGAGTAATGCACAAAATTCGAGGCCTTATTTATTGGTGTAATTAACTGTAGGTCTGTAGGTGTAACGATTGACACATCCACGATTTCGTTTACAAAAACAAAATAATTCAATGCCTACGGATGAGCATATATGGGCATTTCGGCAGGGAGTAGTTCTTTTCTTTGGTATAGGCAAGAACAAATAAATATTTTACTATTTATAGTTTACAGAATAATGTACTGCATATTATTATAAACCTTGTTTGTTCAAATCTAAAAAAAAAAACCGTTAAAATGATTCGCCTCAATACACTTGCCCTAAAAACGTTATTAACCATCGTCTTAAATTCTCTGTCTTCTTTCCGCAAGTGTCATAATGTGTCAGCGAGAAGTAGACAAAATATGTTAAGCGATGCTTAAAGTTAAGTAACGTTTTTCGGTAAGGCCGTTATGTGCTTATGTGTGAAGCCAACCACAGGAAAAAAACCTTTACTTTTTTATGTTTAACGGCTCTGGATTCTCAGTCCTTTGAGCCAAACTAAACCTTAACTAAGCACTCAGAGTTGCCAGAATTTATAATTGTAAGCTAAATATAGCTAGCTATACTAAAACTTCCGTGAGTATGTATATTTTATACCAGCCCCCGTATTCTGAACCCATTCGGTTTCGGAATTGATTCGATTTGTATATCTCCGTCTCTGTCATTTCCATAGAGCACGACAGAGATGGATATATACAAATCGAATCGATTCCGAAACCGAAATGGGTTCAGAATACGGGGGGAGCCGGCCGACGCGGTGGCGGCGGTGTCGGCGCGGGCAGCGAGGTTTGCGGCACGCGAGGCGCGTTCGCTCCGTGTGCGTCCCGTCAGTACGGTACGGCGTCGTCCGACTCCTGAGGTACATGTGTATCCTGAGGATGGGACTCTGACAGTCCCGAAACCGGTTGGAAGACATCGATCTTTTGAACGATTAATATCGTGAGTTTTTTGTGGTTAATTAAATAATATAAACATAGCTACTTTGTAGTAATATTTTTGTATTGTATTCGTTGTTGTATTGTATTATGGCTTTAGAGAAAGTAATATGTAGTGAAAATTGCGTACCGCCCAGAACACTCGATTTATTATATGATGCACATTGCACATAAAATATAACGAAAATATGTTTATTATGTTTTTAATTTAATAAATCCATGGAAATTTCATATTTTTTAACTCTCCCCTCTTTTACCACCCCCTTTATTTAACCCTGTAGCAAAAACTAGAGTAGCAGTTTTCATCCATATCTGTGAATTAATGTAAATAAAAAACTTAATACATAAAACATTAGAACCTTGAAACTTTCATACATACGCCCCCCCCCCGTTCCAACCCCTTAATTCATCACTGTCACAAAAAACTGAAGTAAAGGTATACGTTTATCTGTCTTACCGAAAAATCTTACTTAACTTTAAGCAATTCTTAACATATTTTGTCAACTTCTGGCTGACACCTATTGACACTTGCGGAAAGATGACAGAGAATTTAAGTCGTTGGTTAAAGTTAAGTAATGTTTTTCGGTAAGGCCCTTTATCTCTATTAGTTAACCCAAATACAAAATTTAATGCGCCTAACATCAAACCCTAGAACTTTCATAATTTACCCTCATTTTGGGGTCAAAATGAATGGGGTCAAATTAAGGGATCTTAATTCGGCCCTTTTTTATAGTTTACAGCCTATGTCATTCAGGGACAGTGTCTCCATATACACGGTAATTACCGTAGATGCACGGTAATTAGGTCTTTATCTACCGTCAAGGTAATAATACACTACCGTGACCGTGTCATATATCACCGTATTGCTTGTATTACCATTACAAATAAAGTTGTTGTAAATATTTAATTATGTACTGCGTAAAACGAATCTCAGTCAGCCAACAGTAATGATATGACAATACTGGTCCTATTGCCATGAAGTCCCGGGGAATCCCTAAACGTCTATCTCCACACACACATACGTTTATCACTACCAACTAGCCTTGGCAATCTATTCCCGTTCTGAAGCCTCGATGACACTGGGCTAGTTTTCAAGCTACAAGCCAGCGAGTTCGCGAGCAGCTTGTAAACTCGCTCCATGTCATTGAGCTTTTTTACAATCTGCTTTTGATTGTGTCATCGACACTCGCTACTCACTCACTACCTAGCTTATAAACTCGCCGACTAGCAGCTCTTAAACTAGCCCAGTATCATCGAGGCTTTATTTAAATAGTGGGAGGAGTTAAATTTGTTAGTGCGACGAGTGAATCACGTAAAAAAAGTTGTTTTCTTTCTTCTATGTACTTACGTATTACAAATACGTTGTAAGCATTTAAATCCAAAAGTTGTTTTAAGTTCTAGCTTTATTTTAGAATAATCGTTAATTTAAAGCTAATTTTTCTTTTGTAAAATTACCGGTAATTTACACGGTACTCTTTTATCAGATTCACGGTAATTTTGCCTAGAAACACGGTATTTTTACCCTTGCAACACGGTAATTCTTAATTTAGATATGGAGACACTGTTCAGGGATAATATAGCATTCTAATGAAAAGATTTTTGAAATCGATTTGTAACATTTTTTATGTACTCAGTTTTAGCAATAAACGTTATTTTATTTTATCAAAAAATATGATAAAGTAATAAAAGATAACATGCCACGAAAATATAACATTGAATTTGAAATTCAATAAAGTGTTTTAGTATCTCATTTATCTAAGTAGTGGCACGAAGTAAATTTTTCGATTATATTCTGCATACATATAATAGTAAATAACTGATATCGTGCTTCGAATATTCCAAAATAATTTAAAAACAAATATAGTAACTTCAATTATACATGTCCTGGTAACACTTGCTTGCACGCCCCCTCTTCTCTGCCTTTCTTCTCCTCGCTCCACCCGCCCCGCCGCCCGCTGGCTGCGCCCGCCAGTATCGCTCGATTTTTGTGTACAGTGGACGGTCGCGTGTTTTGCTGTCGCGAATTTCACGGTCTCATCCTTTGTCCAGGAAGAAAACAGGGCCAAACAAAATAACACGCTTAACAATTCGATTCCTTTGTAGTGAATAGCTTAGTAACCAGTACGATTGATCGTTGTTATCCCGGCGTTCCTTGTGTTATTCAGTGATCCCGCATAGTCGTTCGAGCATGAATAATAAAGAAGTAACCGGTGATATTATCGTGTGTCCAACGGGAGAGTGGTGATCGCGGAGTGGAGGAGTGGAAGCCGTCGGTGCAGACGGTGTGTGATGCCGTGGAGTCTGCGGTGACGACTCGCCGGCGAGCGGTTGGATGGCGGCTGTCAGTGGCCCCGCGCGGCACTCTCGCGTTTCCATGAGTGTGTCGATGTCCCTGATGCAGGGTACGCAGAGCGCGCCGCAGGGAGCCATCCTGGCGGCGGCGGCGCCCTACTACCAAGCGCCGGCCATCCCCACGGACGTGCAGCCTGACCGCCCCATCGGCTACGGCGCCTTCGGTGTTGTCTGGTGAGTACTGTTGTTTGTAAATAATCACAATATAACCTACACTACTATATTATATAAACAAAGCAAAACTCCAAGCTTACGATCATATTAGCACTTTGATTAAGTTGACAGCCTAATATTCATAACAATATGTAAGTAGGTAACAGACAGTTTACCTAAGCAACCTAACAGTTCTTAGGGATTGAAAAATTACTGCTCATGAGAAAAAACATTAGCCTGTGGCTGAGCGTATAGGACTGAACAAATAATTTAATGAAGACAAATACCTAAAATAATATTTTTTGTGTGATAATGGTAAATTTAAAAAAAACCGACTACTTATGATCTATCTCACCACAACCATTGATTATTTTATCTTTTGAGTACAATTTATATCAAATTAATCTCCCAATTTTTGATTAATACCTATTATGTCTAGCCTTTCACATTATTTATGAAAGAAACCAGGCGTCCATACAGATTCTTCACATCCATTATCATTTACAAAGAAAATGCTCTGCTTTGGTTATGAAACTTTAACCTACATTGATAGTCTTTGTTGTAATTATTAGATACAGGGAATACTTTGTTGTTAAAATGCATTGATGTCAATTCACTCCACTTGTTATTAAATCTGATTTTTATAATGGGGAATGGTTTTAATTAACATAGCACATTTCTGTACTTTGGTTTTGTCATTGACTTGGCCCTTTACCATAATTCCTTGGACAATTCATCTTTCAGTTCTAACCTTTTGTTGCATTCTCTAAACTGTTCAAAGAGAGAGCCAAAGCCAAAGTGTGTCAACTTTCAATCACAGCTAAATAGACATGACAGTAAAGAATCTAATATTTGTGTAGGTTTCAATCTGATACATTTAGTTTTTCACAGAAATTTCAATTTGATCGAAGTTAATGTTCATAAGTAGAAATATTTATTAGAAATTATTAACATAAAAATGATTTTTATGTATGGAAATTAACTTTGATCAAAATGAAGTTTGGTAAAAAAATTGTGATGTTGCTTTCTAGTGTACTAAATTAAGAGTCATTTTATATCTTCATAAATGTTGGTATGAGTAAGACGGACTTTGGTCAAACTACAGAATCTGGGTTTGTCAAGATTTTAACAAGCAGTACAAAATAATCATAATTATATTATACACTAGAAACACACACTGCAAAATCACTCATCAATATCAATCTCATATCGAACAGCATTTCCTCTCAGGATTATATTTTTGATAAGTGTGAGTGAAGGAGGTAAAACTGCTGGTGGAGGAGCATGGAAGTTACTACACTGACAAGAACATGCATTAGCTGCAGCGCTGCTGATCGCTCAGCAGCATTATCGTTGAGCACTTACCTTTTTTGATACACCAGATACTACAGCGATAACTGCATATTTCTTAGGCTCAATAGTCTTAATTTTTTTATTTGTACTTGTGTTCTCTCTTTTTGTTGTAGTGTATGGTGTATAAAAATAAAATATTTAAATAATGTATGAATTTAAGTATGAGCTATGCAATGAAAATGTCAACAAGCAAAACTGTTTATGCCCCAAACATCATTATCTATAAGAGCTCATGATTTCTGCATAACACCTGACTCAATACCTAAAGCTGGAACCATTATGCCAGCACTCAAAGGCTATGCTCTGTTATTTTAAGGAGACTAGAGGCTGTTTTTTTTTAAATGTGGAAATAGGTTTGCACTTGACCGCCAACTCGCCTGATGTTAAGCGACGTTGCGGTCTACGATGGAAAACAATAAAATGAAAAAAATATGGTTAGGGAAAAACAATAAAATGTTGGTACGGGTTTCGTGGAATGTAAGGTTTCCTCATGTGGTATTTAGTATTCACATGGTAAAAATATAAAATTTGAGTTTTGTAAACTACCTCTGCCTTACTGCCTAGCGCCTTAACTGATTAATCTCAAAATATTAAATACTATTAGAACTTATAAAGCTAAAGTGAAAGAGTTTTATCACCGCGATGAGATTGTGGACAAAAGAGTCCCATGATCTTAGCTTTATGAAATTTAGTATTTAGGCTAATAGATTTATTGATAGGGTTGCCTTCTGTACTATAATATAAAGTAGCTTCAGTTGTGTCCTGCGGTTTCACTAACATAGTTAATAAAAAAACAGTGATGATTATTATATGATGATTCCCAAAAGTATTACTTCCTTTTCCTTATACCACTAGTTGGGGTCAATTCAATTCAATTCTTGTCTATGGCGTTCTTAAGTTCTCGCCAATGTCACGTTGTTGGGGTCAACACAGCATGTTTCGTTCTTCTACTTCACACTGTCAGCCGTCATTTCTACATTCACTCTCACATCACATATGATCTTCAACATTATTCATCAATACTTTCTTAGGTCACCCTCTCCCAGCCTTATTATATATAGCTGACCTGTGCTATATTTATACAATTTAATTGAAAAATACTATATTTCCTTCCAAAAATAGATGATGATGATGATCATGATGATGAAAAATAGATAGTAATGCTCTGGTAACCCTAGCCATAGCTTCTCTAGTATAAAACAATTAATTTTTTATTGCCTCTTCTGCTTACTTCGAATTCAAAATAGGAAGCAACAACTGCTCCTTTTAAACTAAGAGGTCAATGACACAAGTTCAGTAAAGCTAAAACCAATGCTCTTTGTTCCTCTATGGAAACTAGAAGTGGCTCATTGTTACCGAGATTAACATGCTTACCTGCAGCTCTGTGAACAATCACAACGCACGATACAATACCTGGAGCTGTTACCGGTCTCTTTATAACTTACCTTTACCTGCAACGATTTGAATAGTTTGCTACGACTTATGCATGTACGAGACTTCGGAGCTATGTCAAACTTTTATGAGTTATGTTGATTGTGTTTTGTAAATAGTAAACTTTTATTTGCTGGCTGTGGCCGCAACTTCGTTCGATAGTGCGAACCTGAATGCTATTTAACGTGTACCTACCATGAATAATTTATGATATGAGTACTTTAAGGGTGACTTGAAACTGACGATATACCTATGTCCAAGTTTCGTGCGCCATCTAGTGAGTATACATTAAACTATTGCAGCATTTCAAACGTATAACACCCCTCTTTTTGGGTCGGGGGCTAAAAATGGAAATATTGAAGTGCCATATTGCAACCATTACTTTATTAATACCCTTTGCCCTAGTTTAACAACAGAACTGTATTGAAATGACCCCTAAAGCAATGTTCTCCAGCTGCCAAGCATAGGTATTCAAGTAGGTAACAGAGGAGACGAACCCGTTATTCCGGATGCCGACCAATCGGCACCTAAGTGCCCCGCGATAAGTAAAGCACACCGAGCAATTATTGCCGGGCTCCGTGCTCGCTTTTACAGCCTCGGAACATGAGCTCGTTAAGACGAGAGAAAGCCCCACCATTACAACCTTTTATTTAATTTTTAACGGCTCCTATCGGTTTTATTGCGAAGACCCCGCTCCCGCTTTTACAGCCCTCGTTCCCGAACGTTTTTACTCTTATCGAATAGCGAAATAACCGGGGCTTTGGAAAAGTTTACATGTGCGCTGAAGTTGTCCAGTTCGCGTGTGCCCGGTGCTCTCTGCAAACACGTGGCGTTCGCACCTCGCGCATGTAGATTCGATCTAGTAACGTTCGATATAAGAGCTCTTTTCGATATGCACGCTCCCCGACAGAATGCACATGCGTCCATCGACCGCAGCCCTAAATCCGGCAATTCTCGACTTTATTGCTTCGGCTCTACCTTCCCTTTGAAACGACCGGTCGGCTTTCTGCCATCGAAATTAATGCAACGATTGATACCAGATGTGTGATAGTGAACTCTAATCGGTCGAGTTAAGAGTGATATCGGGACGGAGGTAGCAGTCGTGAAATAGTGCATCGAGGGTAGCGGTTGAGTATGGGTGGATGCTTTGTGCAGAGTCGTGCGTAGGTAGGGCTCTCGTGCACGGCGCTGCGTCGATTGTGTGTGAACGACCGCGACCGAGGGGAGCGTCTGATACGCGTCGAGCGCCCGAGAACCCTGCCAGCGCGGTGCTCTGCTCCCGTCCCGCTCCCGGCTCTCCTTCCTGCTACACTCGTCCGTTGAATGTAAATAAGGACATCTGAACGGGACCATTTTACGTAGACATGCCTGCGGTTTTTAATTTATTTCGAGCTTCTTTAAAATTTCGCGTTCTTTGTTCGTGTTCACGTTTTAAACTCGACAAAGAGTCGAAGTAGGTATAGTCTCAGACAATGCGATTTCACTCCGTCTGTTCATCCCGCATGAAATGACTTTCATCATAAGCTGATGTCGAGATGACGAGCGGCCATTGTCATAATCTTTATGCTAAGAATAACCTGCGACGTAGAAAGCTGCGGAACCATAAACGCTCGCGTTTTACAATGCGCACAATCATCGGCGTAAACGCACACTTGCCTAAACTAGACTAAGTAGAACAACGAGAAAACAAGATATACTTTGTGGTGAAAATTATTTATCTTTTTGTTATTAATTTTGACTTTGTTGGCATAATCTTGAGGAATCATATTGCCGGTGTCCAAACCTAAAAATTAAACAAGTGTTCGATGGTAAGTAATCCAGTAGCATTCGATCGTGGAAGTTTATTTAAAAAGTTGGCTGGGTCCACGATTTCTCCGAATCGATAAGGATACCGTTACGCGGTTGTTCGCAGTTCAGTTCTCAGCGAGAGTGCACTGCACACTACTGCAAAGACTGCGAAATGCCGGTTTAAACTGTAACAACTGATCACCAATGTCAACATTCGACACGGTGTAATGCAACTTTTAGAGGAGCAAATGTGATACATACAATGATGTCTATAAATAAATATTGGTGGACATTTTACACAAGATCATCTAGCTCAAACTAAAAACAAAGCTTGTTCTATGGAAACTAGATGGCTGTTAATATGACAGACAATACATACATACGTATATACTTTTGTTTTGTAAATAAATACATACTTATAATATGTATAGAAACACCCAGTCACAGAACACACAAATGTTTGCCCTGGTTAGGGATCGAACCCATGACCTACAGTTTAGAATACAGTCGTATTACCACTGAGCCATGAGGCCTGTCAGTCTGTCAAACTATTCATTCTCCTTATTGAGTGAGACAGAACATCACAAATCATCATTGAGGTCTTCTGACGGTTGTTGGAGAGTTAAACTTAGAGTAGAGAGTTTCATTCGAAATTCCGTTCATAGTTGAACTAAAAAATCTATCAAAACATGCGCATGATCATCACGTAATACTGTCTTTGACATACGCATGATGTTTCATGTGATGTGTGAGTATAGATGTACCTATTTGTCACAGAATTAAGGTGTGAAATTGTGCCAAATTTTGCCTAGATCGTGTGTAGCGACCGGCGCCGGCGGTGACGTTACAATGTGAAACCTTATAAAGTTATAACAAGCCTTTTTAGAATAGAATAGAATAACTTTATTGTACATCCATACAGAGTAACACTTACTTAGTAGAGTTGCTTTTTACAGGTTGCTTCTCTCGACTCTCATTCTAAGCTTACTTCTCTGGGTTAAAAGATGTTCCAAATGTAGGGCTAGCAGTGAGTGCTCGAGAAGAGAAGCAGCAGGCACAGTATATGTTTTTCTTTCCTACATGTAAAAGCTTGTAATGATATTGGTTTGGTACCTGCAATAATAGAATTAGAAGGGTGTGGGCCGCTAGATCGAGCCGGGCCGGGCTCCGCTCCCAGGCTCCACCCTGCTGGCCGTGGCTAATTGCGCCGTGCCTTCGCGGAAAACTGGATCCATCGCTTCGGCTTCGTTTCTTGTTTCAGACCTTGAAGGCGCGGATCCATTGCTACTCACGTGTACTTGCCTTTTTTACGCATATTTTAATCATACCTTGTGTAAACGTTTCTTTTTGTATGTAAATGTAGATAATCCATCCAATGCGGTTAACGGACACGATATGTTTAGCCGTGTAAATAGGAATACCGACATAGACTCTGCGTGCACATCCTATCTCTGTCTCTCTCTCCCTCTCTTCCGCTCTCTTCCTGTATATTCATCCCATATGGTAGTGGGGTCAGCTTTTCTACTTTTGTTCCTCGACTTCGCTCGAACTTCGACGTCGTCGTTGGTCAACTCGCATTCTCTAATGTCTTTTAGCACTACAGCTTTCCTAGTAGTTTTGGGCCTGCCTCTAGATCTTTGATCAGGGTTGAAAAGTTGTTGCTGTAAAATTGTATCTGTATTATGGCTTAAAGAATAACTATAATGTATAATTATAATCAAGATCTCTTCAAGACAAGAATGAATTGTTATCTCATGGAGAACTTGCTCCGTCTTCGATCACATCGTCGCTTTTAATTAGGTGAGCTGTGGTCAAAAGTTAGCCCGTTTAATCAGATATTTTAAACATGGAAAATTTTTGTGTGGATTTCTCGGTCAAATTTTAAAAAAAGAACCTGATCAGTGTTCCTGCTTGTCCAATGAAGAACACGCACCTAAAAACCATATTAGGTGCGTGTTCTCGTATAATTGCCGCATCCCCTGTGGTGCCTCGGGCGCGTGTTATATTACTTACCATTCTGAGGCCTACCTGCCGAACTCCGCGGGTTCAATACGATACATTTCGATACCTGCTCACCTTACATCCTTTTCCTTTTTTTTCAGAGTTCCGTACCTCAAAAAGGAAAAGGAGCCCTTGTAGGATCACTTTGTTGTCCGTCTGTCTGTCTGTCTGTCAAGATCATTTAGTCTAGTAAAAATAAGATTTGTGACAACATAAAAGACAATTGTTATTTAAATGAATGTACTGGTGTTTTGAAATACATTTGACACACTTTCATAATTATATTATAAAAGCTAATTTTGTTACCTTTAGACTCTCAAACGGCTGAACCGATCGTTATGAAAATTAATATAGAGATAGCTTTGGACCTGGAGATGGACATAAGTTATCATCATTATAATCATCACCGTTTTTCATAACTACGCGAGTGAAATCGCGGAACGCAGTTAGTCTATAAATCGGGGATTATTGTTGATTTATGATTTTTAGTTATTTTCCTGTCATAATTTCAAAGAATCCCCCCAGTTGCAAATACTGTGATCTGCTCCATACAAACGGAATTATTTTTACTAGACTAATTTTTCTAAAGTACTCGTAGAAGTAGTATCTGAGTTGAATAGTAGCTGAAGTTATAATTATAATATCAAATACTTACTAATAATACTCTGTGGTGTTTGGCAACTGTAAAACAATCAAGCTACGCTCTAACACAACGCATTATTACAAAAGGCTTTTTTATTTAAAGGTTTTTGACTGGCCTTGTGGCTCAGTCGGTAGTGTGTCTACGTCTACCTGCTGAACTGAAAGGTCGTGGGTTCGATCCCCACCCAGGGCAAACGTTTGTGTGATGAGCATGGATGTTTGTTCTGTGTCTGGGTGTTTCTATGTATCATATGTATATATTTACAACAAAAAAAGTATATATGTATTCTATCAGCCATCTAGTTCCATAGTACAAGCTTTGCTTAGTTTGGGCTAGATGGTGTTGTGTGAAATGTCCACCAATATTTATTTATTTATTTTATTGAGTCCGTAACTAGCACATCAGATTCATTTTATTGACCTAGCTAGGTCCTAGATCATGACTGATGAGATCGGCGTAGAACCTGAAAAAATGGTAAGATAAATACGAAGCCTATGGCCAGCTGTGTATCGATGAAGGCTGAAATGATGATGATAACATTTGGCAAGAAGCAGTATACAAGTAAAGGAAAAAGTCCAATTTTTTTACTAAGTATGCGAAACAAATTCGGCTATAGTCTTTCACCGTAGTTAAAATATATAGTTGAACATTGGTTTTTTAACTCCCAATCGTTTTTCATTTCTTTTCGTCAGAGTAACGAATTACACTTCCATAGTTTATGTATTTTAGTACTTATACTACCTAGTTATGTCTTCTATAGTGGTACGGAAACCTCGGTGTACAAGTAAAATTATTACTTGGCCAATTTATTTTATCATAATTTATTAAATTTTTAAACGCGTCTGAACGTTTGACACAGCTGTTACATTTGTTATCAGCGTCGGTTTAGTGACATCGTATTATCAGCTTTGTCTTATGGCCGGCGCTGACGCGATCCGTCGTCGCTTATCTATCATTGAACACTTACCTAGGTCAAGAAAGCATGACCGGCGGCAACGGGTAGCGCACTGAGCTGGGCCCTTATGCCCGGTTCCTATAACTTGTGAACGGATCGTTTTGCTTACGCTCAGCAAAATTTTAGACGCGGCGTGACTCAAAACTGTTTCTATATTGTACCGATGCCGAGCGAGATTACCGAATGCTGGCTACCTACGGAAGGGAGGGGTTGGAACGGAGGTTCGTAGCTGTAATGTATGGGAACGGCGATCTAAAGTGTTTCTATTACAAACGTCAACCGACAGTACAAGTGTCAAATTCAATATTCGTAGGTAAATTGGCTATCGGCCGATTTCGGGCGGTTATACGTTACTTGCTCAATAGTTTTTGTGAAACAAATCAAATTTTAGTTCTAAATATATGGAACTAGAAATGGAAATACTGCATATTTACTTATTCAAGGGTTTACCGACATATAGATGTTATTGTACACGAAGTAAGCGAATTTTATGATTTTTTATGCTTTTATGATTATGATGATTTTATGAATACGATTTTTTTAAATTAAATATTTTATGCATCAAATATAAATTATACAATTTTAATTAAAAAAATGATGTACCTACTTACCTATTCATTTAAACGAAAAAATATAGAAAGAAAATATACCTATGTGTACTTACATAAAAATACTATTTATACAACGTCCTGGTTTTTTAAAATATTTTCATTACTTTTTGTGGATTTAATGTACTTATGATAATAAGTAAAAATATTCCTATAGGTATTCCGTCATATTTTATTATGATAGAATAATTTTAATTAAAATATAGGTAGCTATATCAGGCATAATTAAGTGCAACGCGTAAAAAACATAAAAAAATCACGTAAAGTAAACTTAAGTAATATATAAATATATTAAAGTAAGTAGGTACTTTATAGTTAAGTGTATTAGGTATACCTACCTAGTTTAATAATCGGTTCCTAATTATCTATCACAGAACCACCTCTATCTAGCAATACAATTAATGCGAAAATGACAACAATTAATTATTATTACCTGCTTTTGTTTATTATGGTCACAAAAAGTCATCTGTTTTTACGCGCAAGTAGGTAGTAGATTCTATGAAGGGTCGACATCCCGAACTATAAACATGTTTGAAGGACAAGCATCTTAACGTCCTCGACATATAACACAAAATCATTTGTATAGTAATGAAAGTCAAAGAGGGCCACAATACCGACTGTTGTCCGTCCAGGCAAGGCATGCTGAGCGCATTGTGAAACACCCAAATTCTGTCGGTAAAAATGGCGTCAGAACGGCTCGTAGCTCAAATAGATCGGTTGTTGGTAAGTTATAGGAACCGGGCATTAGTCCGTATGACCAACGGCCGCGTTACGTGAAATCGACGTGGCAGTCGTAACGACGCTTGTTACATCGTTAATAGCTGTGGTGGTGTCCTAATTGAGATTCCCAACGATTGCGACACAGTAAGTTAGTTGCGATGCAACAGTGTCTTATGATGTTTCGATAATCCAGTTTCGGCGTGTGCAAGGTTGCAGACGGGCCGCTCGCCGCCCGCGCTGTCGTCACAGATAACGGCGAGCCGGAGTTACAGTTCGATCGGCGACCTTGTGTCAGACGCAGCTGTGGCTGTGGTCGCCGCCCGACGCGCCCGTCGGTCCACACTTACATCGTATCCGGAACACCGACGTGTGTGGTTCATCCATGATGTAAACACGTGACTTTAATGCCTGACCTATTGATAATCTGTTAAATGAAGTCGGTTAATAACATCAATCACAATAATAATTTTTATTAAGTAAAAAACCGACTTCAAACGCAACTTACTTAATCCTTCACGATTGTCAACTTTTTAAAGAGACCTCTCTTCACCCGCTCTTTTTTTCCTTTGTCAAGAATGCAATGACAAATGTCATTCAATGTCAAATGCTCGTCTTTGAAGATTAGAAAATGTGCAGATGTTTATACGATAATTCTTAATATTTGACACTCTTGCAAAGAAAAACGTGTAGGTGGAACTCTGCGATTCTATAATCTGACTCAGGAATACAATGAAAATATTCTCTTTTTGAGAGATTATTCAAAAAGTAATAAAGCGATGTTTATAAAATAATTATGGGACCAACTTGGGAGCTTTCTCTATACATCAATTCAGGAAACATAAAAATTGGTTCTCGAATGACGGAGTAATTCGTGTACATACATTTGAAAAAATATACGGTACGAATTGATAACCTCCTCCTTTTTCGAAGTCGGTTAAAAATATTGAAATTAATTCCTTAAAATAGTTCAAAGATTTTGATAAACAGCATCGAATAAATACCTAACAAGTATATGTTTAGAAAACTCAAAAACCCGTGACAAAAGAAATCCGCTGAACCGATTTTGTTGAAACATAGCTAAGAACACTCGACAAAATCCTTTCTGTTCAATCCTTCTAGTTCAGTAAGGTAAATGTACACAAGTTCGAACATGTCCTAGAGCTCGAACGCTTTGCGGTTTTTTGTTTTTTAAACTTTTCTACTAATATTTAATAAGATTTTGTGAATGGCAAAAAAATTGTGGCTAAATTCTAAACCAATATAGTAGCAACACTGAAAAATTGGTCTATTGGCGACCAGTCTACATTACAACAAAAGTGCGGTATCCGAAACTATTAAAAACTTGACAAGTTTAGTTGCTACACTTCGTTGCTACCACGTCATTTAGTTTATTTTGTTTCTCAGTTCTGCGTAATGATACGGTAAGTGTGTTAGTTTACTAAGATACTTAAGAAAATTTTCTAGCGATATAACCTATAAATTGAGAAGATTTTAATTGATTGGTTGTTATATTTGTGCGTTCGCCTACTAGTACACACTTAACCTCTAGTTGATCCAATACTCGGACAAAATACATATTTTTCGTCCAAACACTAGGACACACTTTAGCTTTTGGTATTCCTTGTACCTAAGTCCGTAATTGATCTTTATTGCCTTGAAATTAGTTTCAATTTCCCTTAAACCTGTGGTAAATATCTTCCGAATGTTAGGACGTACATCGATGGGTGCATTTATGTGTCTTATTACGTTGAGTTTAGTTACATTTTTGTTTGGCTTAGTACGAGTAGATGAGATAATATATAGTTAATTCGATTTAATTGACATATAATAAGAATTTAATACAATTTATACTATAAAATATATAGATGTCTCTGAGTCTGAAACAAATTAATTTTGATTTGATTTAATACTTTCAAAGTCGAGCATTTTTTTTTCTCAGCCATTACTGTACCACTGCAGGGCAAAGGCCTCTCTTCCCTCTTTCCATCGAGCAAAATTTATAAAATAAAAATGCTATTATATTAATTTCGTATAAATTTACTTTGTATTTTTTCTTTGTTTTTGTGGCTTGTAGTTTTTACTCAAAACTAGGTATCAGTGACAAAGAAGAAAAGTTTCCTAAGAGTTTAGGTACTTATCGATCGATTTTGATATGATTTTTGATCTACGTGTTTTTTTTTTTGCAATGATAATTATCTATGTTTAGTTTATGAAATGTTATATCTAGTAGTTTAACCTAAACAATTTTTTGATCTATATTATTTTACTTTATTTCTATTATAGTCCATCATAAACAAGAAGCGCGAGGCAATGTTTGAAGTATTAGAGGCAGTCAATAAAGGAGCCACGGTTTCAGCTACTGCAAGACAGTACAATGTACCAAAGTCTAGATTTTTTATACACGACAAACAACGCGGACTCTCTTCTGTCGTAAGCTCCATGGGGCCGCCGACGGTTTTGTGCGGGATCCGTAGCACGGCTTTCCGTTGGCCAAGAGACCCAAGTACGCTAATCACACATGAAAGGCTGCCTCACCATATAGCGAAAAATCCTAGGACTGCTCCTTGATGCCGGTTGGCGACCAGACGAGAAGACCTCAAGGATTTTTGGGGGATTATAGGCGTCCCCGCAGTCTCTAAGCTAGCCTCCTTATAGTGCGATGTCATCTCGTGTTTGTACCCTGGACTATGTGACTGGTGCCTCACCCAACTCCCGTTCTCCACACATCTATTCTTTCTATAATAGTAAGCTGTGCAATCAGCAGAAGCACACTCTCTCGCTGCGTGCACTTCTGCAATATATTCGATATTGGCGTGCAAGATCTGCACGCAAATATCGAACCAGTACGATACCATCTTGAAACTGAGAACCCGCACTTGCTATCCGTCACGGAAACGCAAATCAGATGTCCTACTGACACAGCCTATCTCTCTTTCCCAGGCTATGTACTGAAGCACAGGTGGTCTGGTAAAACACGCGCTGGTATCTGCGTCTACGCACGTGATGACATCTTCTATAGGCGTCTCCGTGACCTTGAAAGTTCCAGATTCTCTATTCTGTAGATTTTGGTCGACACCGGCTTAGAAAAGACCCCACGCCGGCGTCTATCCCTCGCACACCGGGAACGAAGAGACAACTCTGCTGTTTCAGCAGCTCAGTGAGAAGGCAGATCTGGTTAAACGGCGATATCCCACAGTTCAGCTTGTTCTTCTGGGGGTTTTTAATGGTTACCACCGGAGTGGCTATTCCCAAACCAGAAGACAGACCACGCAGGGAGAGAAGCGTATAACCTAGCAATGTCATTAAATCTCACTCAACTGGTCAAGGAAGCTATGAGAGTACCCAAAGTTGACAGCCACACTGCCAACTGCTTGGACCTTTTACTGACGAATGATCCCGACAGATATTCCATATCGTCAGCACCACTTGGTGGATCCGATTACTGTCTGGTGATAGTTGTATCGTCTAGCACATCTATAACATGCTTGAATCAATCGGCAATTGCCCAAGAAACCATTTTCAAATACATTTAACACAATTTCATAATAATATTTCAAGCGAAATTTTTTACCTTTATAAGATGAAATGGCTGAACCGGTCGTTATGAAATTCAGTGTGAAAATAACGATGAAACTGAAGACGGACATGGGCTACTACTTATCATTATAACCGTTTTTCATAATTACGCGGGTGAAACCGCAGGTGCAGGTAGTTCAAAGTTAGTAGTATCAAATTATTGTTAATCTATGTTTTTAGGTATTTTTCTTTCATAATTTAAAAGAATCCCTCTAGGTTCATTTGGTCCATACAAATGGATTTAATTTTATTAGACTATATTTTTTTATACAAGATAGATCCACGATTGACCACCAACTGGCCTGATGTTAAGCGACGGTGTGGCCGAGGATGGAGCTCGTCGATCTAGAAGATATCTATTCACTCTAGCCTTGAAAATTTCAAGATTGTAGGTCTCAGGAAACAGAGATGGCGGCAAAGAATTCCATTCTTGTGCAGTACGCAACAAGAATGTGGATCGATATCGCTGAGTACGGATTTTTGGTATTTCAACGAGAAATGAGTGGTAATTCGCCAACTTTCTGCTAGTCTTGTAGTGAAATGGGGAGGGTGGAATTAGGTCGTGAAGCTCTTGCGCACATTCCCCGAAATGAATCCTGTAGAAAATAGACAGACATGCTACTTTACGGCGGTGCTCGATACTAAGTAGCTTCTTGGCAGCTAGTTTATCGTCACCGATTAACCTCACAGCTCGCCGGTCCACTGATTCCAAAGCTTCCAGCTGATACTTGGCTGATCCATCAAAAAGGTGGTGATACAGTGCGTACTTTGTAAGACTTGTTATCATACTGTTTGCGCAGAAGTTTTGCTTAGTGAAATAACGTTTCGATGTATCTATTGTAATGTATCATTTGAAGAACAACGTAAAGTTTGTTTATATTGGTTGATTATCTGTAAAACAATCACAAAAAATCCTAATTTCACTAGAATTTATTAAACTAAATTTATTATTGAACTGATTCTGAAACTAGGTAGTTTCGTCTATATTTTTTCAAAAGATGTTCCAAATAGGTCTCTAGGTAGGATAGGTATCCACCAAATATTAAATAAATAATTATGGCCCTAAATCTGGCCGTTGCTGGTCACGGGCCTCTCTTTAACTGCAAAATTAGTAAATGCTTTTCGTTTTCAAGTTGTTTGATATATATTATTTCGATAGTTATTAAAATGTATTTTTCTTTCACGTGAAGTTCTTTACGCACTTTGAACTGAAATACTATTTTATTCGTAGTTTACGCATGATTTTTTCAGCTATGCCTAAAATTTTTTTGAGTAATGACGGGATTTTAAACTCTAAATTCAAGCAGATACAGTTCATATTTGTAAGGCGTTCGACTTTTGGGACAACATTCCGATTTCTAGTGCAAATCGTTCGAGCACTGGTACTTTAGGGTCTTTTTTTACTATTTGCTTATTAATTACTATTAAACCTCAAATGTATCCTAAACAACTTATTTTGAGATAAACTAGAATGTATACCCTATCTAGCAATTAAAATTTCATTTTCGTATTTTAACTAGTTTCAGTATGGTAGAGCAACAAAGTCAGCAAAGTTCAAAATCGTTCGATTATTGAGACGTTTACCTTACTTTGTTTTTTATAACAAAATAACTGAAAAAAAAAAACATCCAAGTAGACGAATTGCGTATTTCGAAGTCTGTTTTTTTTTTAAGTTTAAAAAAAAAACAATAATTATTTGTTAACTTTTAACTACGTCCATTCTAAGTTGAATTTTAGATCTACTAGCCCGGTCCACACAAATACTTGAGATTTTGATTCGTGCTTAATTTAAATTTGTTTGTTCGTGTCGTTTGCCAACGAATTTGATAATCCGTCGCGGATAAAACCTGAGCTCCCTGACCATTGTCTCGAAGGCAACCGCTGTAATCATAGTGCTATTGTTACTTGCTCAATCTTGATGGCCGCTCCGTTTGCTGGCTTCGTTAAACAAAATAAACCTTATCGAAGTAGGTCAGCCGATGTTAAACTGCGCTAGCCCTAGCCTAGGAAACACAATAAGTTCTTTTTTACGCGATGAAAGAACTGGAAAAATGACGACTGGTAATATTAAGATTAGCTGTCACGCAGTAGTGTGCATACTTTACTATATTCCGGATTAGATATACATAGGTTTAGTATTCAATAAAAAAAACGGGTATTTAATGATTTTTTTTTTAACATTTAAATTTGAGTGAGATTGTTACTATTATGAAGCGACTTTCTCGGCTTCAAGTAAGCTTAGGTAAATTCAAAAACCCCCGACAAAAAAAAAAAACGACTGAACCTATTTTGATGAAACATAGCTAAGAATACTCTCGACGAAATCTTCTTTCAAACAAAAAAAAAATTAGATCTAAATCGGTCCATCCGTTTGAGAGCTATGATGCTATAGGCATCAAATCTTTTTGGGTCAGGTGTTCAAAATACCTTACTAGAAAATGTAGCCAATGAAAATGTAGTAAATGTAGCACTCAATATGTCAAGACGAATATAACGATACCTCATCACAATCAATCAAGCCGTTTAGGCTACATAACATACATCCAACAAAATAATCTCTCTTGGCGCAATCGGGTAAGAAGGAGTAGCCTGACAAGTCCACACTAAAGTATAATTACTAGGCACTGTTCTGGCACAACAGTTCCTTTCAATTAGACGACATCTAGAAAGAGTCGTGCTGGTTTCGGAATTGGAAGCTTATCTGCTCTTTGTGATTAGGTTTTTTGTCTTTCTTCCTTTTCCTATAGGAAAAATTTGTTTCATTAGTAGCTAGACTAGAACCTAGACAAATCAAATTCGGTTCAATACTTTGGTCTTTGTAACAAAATAACTGGAAAAATATATGTCATTCAAGTAGGTAAACGAAATTGCATATTTCTAAGTCGGTTATTAAAAATTTTCAAACTATAATTATTTGAGTTAGGAAATTATTTTGAGGTCTCATTCAAAACCATGCGGGTTTTGAATGAGACCTCAAAATAATTTCCTAATTAAGTACCACACAAAAATTTTTTTTTTATAGAATCTGAAGTTTTACCAAAATTTATTAAAATATACTAGCTTATATATACTTACTAGCTTGTAGAGAAAATGAAATGAATTTCATTATCCACAAAAAATAGGGTACAAGCATGATCTTAAAGCGAATTCAGTCCGGCTTATTTTGCCATTTGTTGGCTTGTGGAATTAACTTTTTTCAGAGTCAGAATAAGTCAAAAACAAAAATTAAACAATCAAGTCAAATCTCAATAACTAGTTGGTAGGATAGTTTTATATGTGGAGATGCAACATATTCGATGCAAATAACAGGTATGAGAGCAAGATCAATCAGTTCTGACCGACGCTTCGCTCGTTCGATAAATTAGTACCTAATAGTTCAGTAATGTGAAGATTGATTGCATTACTGTATAGACTTAGTACTGCAGTTAACCGTTTGTGCTCCATCACTGGCGGACGAATTGATGTCGTGAGAATGAACCGTGATTGACTGTTATTCGATTAACGTCTTTAGTTCTATTAATATGTCGCTCGGTTTGTGACCGAGAGGTCGGCCGTCCTTTGTGCCTGTTCATCGTACTGACGAGGATAGCAGAATTTGTTTGTTTTTTTTTTTGATATTTTTTTTTGTCATCCCTGTTTATACAAACTGTCCCACTGCTGGGCGCGGGCCATCTTGTCATTATGAGAAGGGTTAGGCCATAGTCTGCCACGCTGGCCAAGTGCGGGTTGACAGACTTCACACATCTTCAAGATCATTGAGAACTCTCAGACATGTAGGTTTCATCACGATGCTTTCCTTCACCGTTTGAAGTTGCCAGCAATCAACAATACGCACATTACTTCGAAAAGACAGAGATTGATAATTTATCTAAGTATTTCCAAAATTACAAAAATTATACCTAAGTATTGCTGATAACATAAAAATACTTAGCAAAATGTTTTACCGACCAATTTTAACATGGAAGTTACCATCTGCGGCTCCACACTAGGCTCAAGGCCCGTATTGTGACGCCAAAATCAAGAATGTAGGTACATGATAAACAAGTATCTCTGGATTGGAGGTAAGTGTCAGATTTGGTTACTACATAATACTGTATTGTATATGCGTGCATGTGTGTGTAGGTATATGTGAGAGTGGGTCTGGTGTAAGTGCGTATATGTAGTAGTTTAGTGTATGTCTAGTGTTGATTGGTATGGTGTGATGCTCATATTGCTCATAGCTCAGTGCGAATCCGGGATATTAAATACTCGGTGTCCCCATATGATAAAATTCGTAACCATTCATGAACTATTTGCTTTAGAGTAGTTCTCTCATTTTTGATATCAGGCAGGACCTTAAGAATCTCATTGTAAATACGCGGGAGAAGAGAGTTTGGGTGACGATTTGCGAAAGCTGAATTTACTCTGCATATAGGTACTCTAAAAATACGTCTGCTTTGCATCTCTGTAAGCTGGATTGAGGCTTTAGTGGAGTTATGTGTATTGTGTTACAAGTATCTACTTGTAACACAAATTCTGCTGTCAGCTATTTTCTTTTAAGATTAAAAGAAAAATAAAATACCTACTCGACTACATAAGAGAGACTATAGTGTAATTAACGCTTAGGTTGAGCTTGATATGGGGTCTTACCGAATAACGTTACTTACTTACTTCCGCAAGCGTCATTATGTGCCGGCGAGAAGTCGACAAAATATATTGATCATTGCTTAAAGTAACGTTTTTCGGGGAAGCCGATGGTTTCAGTGTACGTTTTCGCGAGAAATAATGTATATAAAGCTACTTACTGTATAATGACTTTAAATGAACTTTCTTTAGAATATTCATTTTCAAATAATTTATTTGTTACGAAAAATTTGTTGGAAGTTACGAAAAAGCGCTTTTTATTTTTACGAAAGTTTGTATACTACATTCATCCAGTGAAGATGGATCCATCGACAAGCACGTTTAGGTTGTAGACGGTAATTTAGTAACATACATACACATAGATTGAAAAATAACACCCTCCTTCTTGCGCAGTCTGGTAAAACGAATTGGTATAAATATTAAGAACTCTGTTTTTGTGTTTTGATCGTTCACTGAAGATGTACTCTATTGTCCTGAAAGCTTGAAGCTTTCAAGCTTTAAATTATTATAGTTTAAAAAACTGAGAAAAAAAATGACTTCGAAATATGCAATTCGTTTACTTGGATGACATATTTTTCCAGTTATTTTGTTACAAAGACCAAAGTATTGAACCGAATTTGATAAAATGAATACGGGACCATTCACTTCTGTCGTATGGTCATAAGTCACAAGCACCCACATTTTCTGTATCTTTTTAGGGTTCCGTACCTCAATAGGAAAAAACGGAACCCTTATAGGATCACTTTATTGTCCGTCTGTCCGTCCGTCCGGGTATCAAGACCTTTATCTCGGGAACGCTTGAAGGTATCGAGTTGAAATTAAAACCATATACGCAGATCCATAGTATCTTGCTGCAGAAAGAAAAATAAAATTTCTCAGTTTTCGTAAAAAAAAGTTACAGCCGAATATGTCGTAAAAAACGCACATTTCGACACTCACAGAGGAATCAAAACCTATGGGGTACTTCCCGTTGACCTAGAACTATGAAATTCGGCAAGAAGCATTGTGTTAGAGTACACATATAGGAAAAATCCGAAAACTGGACATTTTTAATTTAATCACAAAAAATAGTGTCTCTATGCAAGGAATGAGGACCCAAATTTTAAAGTGAATTAACCGTATCATAAATCTTACGAAATATATCATATGAATCTTTCATATGGGGTATCATATGAAAGAGTCTCATTAGCATAAGCTAAAACAGGTTTTTAATACATTCTTCGCCCCTTGCAGACCCTTCACTTCAGCTGGGAACCAAAACTTTTTAGGCGAATTTTGATTAAGTACAGAGTGGCCGCGCAAAGCAACGTTGACTGCCTCAAGCGCCGGCGGTTTACTAACTACTACAAAATGAACGGGACGCTCGCTCGGATCCGAGTGGGAGGCGCCGCTACTATAGCCCCTCGGATCCACTCCACTCGGATCCGAGTGGTGAGTAAGGAATGTGTTAAATATTTTACGATGTTTATTATTCGGTTTATGAAGGAAAACATAAAAAAAATATATGATTTCCCCCTTTTATTTAGTTTGTACGGAACCCTCGGTGGGCGAGTCTGACTCGCACTTCTCCGGTTTTTTTAATGAGTGTAACAATTAAGCCATGGGCCACATTTCCCGATTTGTGTACAAATGTGGTTATTATCTAGCATGGTGTGTAGATAGCGCGCCCTAGAGGTGTCCCCAATATTTCCCTCTTATCTACCCCCCACCCCCCACCCCGAGCCGGGCGAGTGGCAGCTCGTGACGTCACCACTTCGCGTTTGCATATTGACTAGTCAGCGGCATAATATATGTACAATATGCGACGATTATGAAGTTTTAATAGGAAAATGGTCAAAGAAAAAAAATGTGGTAGCTATACAATTTTTATAGACTTTATCAATCACTGAACCTGTACAAACCATAAGTATCTATATTAAAAGAAAAACAAAATACCCGACTGTAGAAAAGCAGTTTTTGCAGTCTAACTTACGCTTTCGTTACAATTGATACGCTGTTGAGTGTAAGTTTTTAGGGTTCCGTACCTCAAAAAAAAAAACGGAACCCTTATAGGATCACTTTGTTGTCCGTCTGTCTGTCTGTCTGTCCGTCTGTCCGGGTGTCAAGACCTTTATCTCGGGAACGCGTAAAGGTATCGAGTTGAAATTAAAACCATGTACGCAGATCCATAGTCTCTTGCTGCAGAAAGAAAAATAAAATTTCTCAGTTTTCGTAAAAATAAGTGACAGCCGAATATGTTGTAAAAAACGCACATTTCGACACTCACAGGGGAATCAAAACCTATGGGGTACTTCCCGTTGACCTAGAACTATAAAATTTGGCAAGAAGCATTGTGTTAGAGTACACATATAGGTAAAAAACCGAAAACTGGATATTTTTAATTTAATCACAAAAAAACAGTGTCTTTATGCAAGGAATGAGGGTCCAAATTTTAAAGTGAATTAACCGTATCGTGCGGGGTATCATATGAAAGAGCTTCAGTAGCATAAGCTGAAACAGGTTTTTAAATATTTTTACGATGTATATTTTTCGGTTTATACAGGAAAATGTAAACAAAATATATGATTTCCCTCTTTTATTTAGTTTGTACGGAACCCTAGGTGGGCGAGTCTGCTCGCACTTTTCCGGTTTTTATTTGTGAGAAAGTATGCGTAAAATCGCTGTAAAAGATTAATGCGCATTCGTTAGAATAATTTTAGTAAAATCACTTGTTTATTAAAAATTGTTGTTCGTTGGAGTGTTGTTTTGGGCTGTCATAACCCTTTATTGTTTGGACAGAGTACTTCCATTATGTCTACTAAAATTAAGACAGTAAAGTAGGTGTTCGTTGTTAGAAGGCATATAAAAGGCGGATCATTATATTATCGAAGCTTCAACTTCATGCTTCGGTGTAGATATTCTATTTTGATCCGGTCAAGTAGGCTAAATGTTACGCGTTGACATTGGCGCTATCTCCTATTTTAGCAGAAGGTGAACCGACAGCCCGACATCTCACATTAAAATGTCTACTATGTCATTTTTAACAGACTTCTAAAAAGGAGGTTATCAATTCGGTCTGTATGTTTTTTTTTGTATGTTTGTTCACCGATTACTCAGCTAATTGTGCATTGCTTTAGATGATTCTTTTTGTATTTGGTAGATCATACTTCAGAGGTGGTCCCATATAAATTTTATCAGCATCGGTGCAGTACTTTGGTTTTTATAACAAAATAATTAATAAAATATCATCAAAGTGCCTGTACAAAAGTGAACGTCAAGTCGCGTATGTATTATATTGCGTATTTTGAAGTCGTTTTTTTTTTTTCTTCAGTTTTTTAAACTATAATTGTATCTGTATGACTTGATAATTGTTTTTATCTCAAAATAATAAATAGGTGATAGAAAGACGTAGCGTATTGGTACTCATATATGTGCGCTACGACTTTCTGTCACGCATATAATCTTTACCCGATTGCACAAGAAGGAGGGTTATAATGATATCATTATAACCCTATAATGATATGTTTTCAGCTGTGTATGTATGTTTCTATATTATCTCGTACAGCCTAACGGCTTGACTGATTTTGATGTGCAAGGGGTTATTAGATTATTTATACTTGCCAAGTGTCATGGGCAATTTTGTTTTGTAATAAATAACTCTCGTAAAATTTAAACAATGTACTTTTTCATAACTTTCAGTGGATTCTTTCGTATCAAATAAAACACAATATAAAGATACGTAAGACTATGACTGTGATATTTGTGGACGGATGTTACATTCTGGCTGAAAATTAAACTAGATTATGTCTTTGTATTAAGTGGCCAAGACCGAGTCGAAGCACGTAGCCGGGTTCCGTAGCCAATGCTAAGATTAAATAATTATAGTTAAAAAAATAGAAAAAAAACAACGAATTCAAAATAAGCATTTCGTTTACTTGGATGACATTTTTTCAGTTATTTTCTCATAAAACCAAAGTACTGAACCGATTTTGATAAAATTCATATGGGACTACCTCTGAGATATTAGGTACCTACCAAACAAAAAAGAATCATCAAAAACATTCATAATTGACGGAGTAATAACAAACATACAGAGAAACCTCATTTTTATTGGAAGTCGGTTCAAAAGAAGACCACTTGGCGAGTATTGGTGTACCTAACTAAATAAACATGTCGTATTCCTGTTATACATTAGAACGTGCACCTTAAAATTCTGCTGTTACGCTAGTTTAATAAAATAGATAAGAATGATTACGAGGTCATCACGCCGAGCGACCGTACGCAGTACGCACGTGTATTGTGGAAGATACCTGGAATTAATTGGTTGGCAAGTGTTGTACTCGCGGAGCTCCCGTGCTCTGTTCGTCGGGTTCAATCAACTTCACGATTTTGTTTATGTTCGCGTGAACTCTACTAACGTGCCATTGACATTCGTATTTGCACCGCGATCGAAATAGCGCGAGCTAAATATCGCCTCGCGTTATGAGAGGGCGGTAGTTTTGACGACAATCTACCTACGATAGTAGCTGCACGTAGTTGTTTTTTTTTTTTGTTGTCAGCCCTGTTTATACATACTGTCCCACTGCTAGGCACGGGCCATCTTCTCATTATGAGAAGGGTTAGGCCATAGTCTGCCACGCTGGCCAAGTGCGGGTTGGCAGACTTCACACATCTTCAAGATCATTGAGAACTCTCAGACTTGTAGGTTTCCTCACGATGTTTTCCTTCACCGTTTGAAGTTGCCAGCAATCAACAATACGCACATTACTTCGAAAAGACAGAGTGCGTGCCGTGGGATTCGAACCCAGGACCTGCGGATCGCAAGTCAGACGGTCTCCCGACTAGGCTGCTGGAAACTTTCGTTAGCTGTTACAACAGGTCGACTGGTTGACGCTATGCATCAAAATGATAAATAAAAGCTAGGGATAGGGAAATAGATTTAGAGGAGGGCCGTATAAAATATTTTAACGCGATTGGATTTGTGGCTCAGTTGGTAGTATGTCTGCCTGCTAAGCTGTAGGTCGTGGTTTCGATCCCCACCCAGGGCAAAAATTTGTATGATGAGCATGGATATTTGTTCTGTGTCTGGGTGTTTCTTTGTATCGTATGCACATATATTTACAACAAAAAAAAAGTATAAGTATTATATATATATATATATATTATGTATTCTATCAGCCATTTAGTTTCCATAGTACAAGCTTTGCTTAGTTGGGTACTTGGGCGTTTCGCACCGCAAGCGGTTCGAACCTCGGTCCGAAACACCTAAGAGCTCTTTTTGAATAGGCCCTTTCGCACCGCGGTGCGAATCGACCAAGACCATTTTGGGCTAGATGGTGTTGTGCGAAAAACAAAAATTACAACTTGTCAAAGTCGTCAAAGAGCATCCACTATATGTAAAAAATAAAACAAGTTTGTTAAATGTATTGTTTGGACTTCGATGTAACAGTTAACTTACCAGATTATCAATTGTCATCAAGAGTAGTTGAGCGTCAGTATTCACACCCTATTCTATTCAATTTCGATTTCGAATTTACACTTTCTTCTTTGTCATTTACATTCAAAATCACAGAGTACAAGTCTTACATTTCTAATCGAATTGCTGTCTTTTATTTAATAATAGCTTTGCTCTTGACCGCTAATTCGTGTAACGCGCCTCTTTAGAAAAAAAAAAAAAACGAATTACTCGCGATAATTAGAAAGATAACCAGATTATATCTATAATTTATCTTACTCCTGAATTGGTCTTCGGGAAGACACATTTAGATAACGTATTCCATATCGTTTATTGAAATATCATATGAAAATGGCAAATGCGCAAATCATGCGTATCCAAAATCTCAGAAGAAATTAAAAAGGACATGGAACATTTTCACTTACTGTTTCGAACACTCATCCAAATGTTAAGATGCTGCTATTGTTACATTGCTGGTCATAATTATAACTTTCTAAAGTTCTCATATAATAATTTTGGTTTAACGCCTCATCGTCGAAGCACAGAAGCATCCAATACCATCAGCGTCATCTGTCCTAGTTTACGGTTAATGTACACCATTAAATTCCCGAAGCTATAATAGGGCTGGAATGAACGTTAAAATTTTAATTCGTACGCTGTGCCCGTTTGCGAGTGCGATATCGAAATACAATCTCTATTCTACTGTTTGGTTTTCGATAAAGGCTGTTGACACAAAAACCGCAGTTGTTTTGAGGGCAAGCTTTTCGCCTGTCCGTCTATTGTGGGTTATTGAAATATGAAAACGTGTTCTTAGAACAGATGTAATATTTTTCATGGTTTTTAATTACTAACTTGAAAACGTTTTTAACAAGTATATTATAGTTACTAAAAAAAATTAACAACCCACTTCAATTTCTCTTTACACACATTGGACGATTGTTGTAAGAAGGCTTTTCTAGCTCACTAAATTCGCTTCGGCCGCGTTTCTTCGTGGTTTTAAACTTTCTTCAGAAAACTACATCCGCGATCCTTTTTAGGGTTCCGTACCTCAAAAGAAAAAAATGGGACCCTTATAGGATCACTTCGTTGTCCGTCTGTCCGTCTGTCCGTCTGTCTGTCTGTCTGTCTGTCCGTTTGTCCGGGTGTCAAGACCTTTATCTCGGGAACGCGTGAAGGTATCGAGTTGAAATTAAAACCATATACGAAGATCCATAGTCTTGCTGCAGAGAGAAGAATCAAACTTCTCAGTTTTCATAAAAAAAAGTTACAGCTGAATAAGTCGAAAATTTTTTTTTTTTTTTTTTTCAATTCGAAAATAGGCTTGCTCTTTACTGTCAACTCACCTGGTGTTAAGCGACAGTTACGGTCTACGATGGAGCGCGCTTGCCTAGAAGAAACCTATTCACTCGCGATTTGAAGACACCTAGATTATATCCAGTCGGAAAGACCCACTCAGGAAGCATTCCACGGTTTGGCGGTACGTACAATGAAAGTGGAGCCAAAGCGTTTAGTACGTGTTTTCGGAATATCAACCATATAATGAGATCATGCAAAGCAGACGCACACTCACCGAAATGTATACGATAAAAAACCGACAAACTAGCTACTTTGCGACGATGCTCCAGACTTTGAAGTTTAGTCCGGACAAGGGAATCGGCACAAATGAGCCTCTTAGCACGCCTCTCAATGGTCTCTAACGCCTCAAGCTGGTACTAGCAGATCCATCCCAAAGGTGTGAAGAGTACTCCATGTACGACGAAACTTGTACTTGGTATAGCGTAAGCAACTGTTCCGGCGTGAAGTACCGACGCACCTTCGAAAGGATACCCAGCTTTTTGGTAGCTATTTGAACCTTAGACTCAATATAGGAGCCAAAGTTAAGGGTGGACGTCAAAGTTACGCCTAAGAGCTCAAGGTGGTCCTTAATCGGTATCGAAATATCTTTTCTTTATAGGCTCTAGCAAGTATAAGCTTACAAACAGTCGTGTCATTGTGATCGTCCAAATTTATCAAATTAAGATCAGAAAGCGTGACGTCTCATAGCACTCTACCTCTCCCTTATAAATAGACAACGTAGGGTGAAGCGAGTCCGCCACGGGTCTCTGCCAGCTTTAGCTTTATTGGCAGTCTGTTTCTACTGTTTCCTGTGTGTAACGGTTGAGACTTTACATAACTTGTGGACTTTTCGTTTGTAAATATTTTAAATTTGTCCAATCCTACGGTCGTCATTATACTACAAAGAAATGAGATTATTAGTTTTATAATTTATTATGAAAACAAAATGCAGAACAAAGCCACTATGAACAAGCATATCTTTATATACATCGTTAGGTTTGCTATTATTGCTTTCCATTTGGGACTCGGTATTTTCTGTATTTTTATGTAGGTATATAATATATATATTCTAAATGTCAGGTTTGATATCCTGTCGACAGCAGAAGTGTGTTAGCTCTACGCACGTAGTCTGAATAAAATATTTGGTATCGATCACGTGTCGCGCGAAGCACTTTTTGAGAACTCTCGAGGTAAGGCCACTGTACGTCATGCGTCAGAGTTAGGCCTCGAGCAGAGTGAACGCGCGGACACGGAGGCGGCACCCGCGCGGACTCAGTATGTCGCCAATTGTCGCAGTGACCAGGTTTTGTCGATAACACGTACCTTGCTCACTGACGAGGCCTGTCAGTGAGACCTCGATGGAGGATAGCAATGTTAATGTTTGCCGCTCGATCAATGACATTATCAAACAGGGGAAGACGTGTGAGGCAAGCTCAAAGTTAGACCCACCTTACCGAGTTGTACTGCGTGCGACCATTGCCGTGAATGCTCGCCTGAGAGTTATCTTCGAGACTGTGTTGCTTTTGTCGACAATTAATTTTACATGCACAATATGCGTATTGCATTTTTTTTTTCAAACAATTGTTAGGTCCTAATTTTTAGGTTGCTATGTAAGCGCGTCACACGTCTCCCTCTAATTGATAATGTCGTTGCGCCCGATTTAGTTTTGTTTAGGTATATTGTAGTCGCTTGGCGCGCCCACCATAGTCACTTTATTATCATGATCGCAAAAGCTGTTTCCTAACAGATACGAGGTTCTATTGAAGCTCAAAGCGAATAGGTATCGTTTTCGTACTACATCTTCCACCATGTCGTCACTTTCCAACAGTGGAGCCGGTGGTCAAGTGCCGTTTTCGCGTTAAAAAAGTTAATTATGCAAGAAATTTCGCGTCCTCTCAAGAAGACCAACTAGAGAAAAAAAACACCCTGAGATTTTTTCCCTCTCTTAAGAGTGGTAGTTCGGCCGTACCATATTCGAGCTTCTTGTACTTTTATTCTAGCATTACCAATTTTTTTTATTCGTTATTCTCCGCTCTAACCTCGGACGAGCCCTTATGCTTCTAAAACCGCACGCCCCGACAATATCCCACCCTACTCTCCTCTGCCATCCAGTCTTAGGAAAAGAAAATGAAACTCAATGACACATCCTAAACATTTTCAACCGAACTTCGGGTAACTTTAGACAGCAAGATTTTGAAAGATACACATAATATTTATCTTCCCACCGCGAGACTCGTGCCTTACACCGAGATTCGACCTCCAACTTCACTATGGCAACAGACAGTAAACTTCGGAACATGAAAATTAAATTCGATGTGCCCTAGTTGCGAACTATGATAAGCTGAAACGTAAACATTGGCTCGGGGCGTGTCATGGCGCTCTATAAAGAGAACACAGCCCCAGGGAAACGAGATCGACTGGCCCCAGTCTCGGCCCGTCCTACGGTTCATTAATCACTTCCTAATCGAATTTATTAACATTTGTGCAGCGTATCCAGCCTCCAGTTAGAAGTTACCATGTCCTATCTATTTATGCGTGCCTGGTACTTATATGAAACAACCGCGCGCTTGCTTAGGAGAAATCGATACACGCGCGGCGTAAAGACACCTAGATTGTATGTATCGGGAAAAAACATTCGGGTTGCATGTTCAATATTTTAGTGGTACCTGTGGAACTCACAATACAAGATGAATTAAATCGTTTTGTACGAGTTTTTAGAGACTACACCATGAAGCGATGTCGTTTTTAAAATAGGACTAATTTAATAGGTCACATTTGACACTTTACCGTACCCGTATTTACAATCGATATCAGATTCTCTAAAATTATACTTTTCTCTTTGTCAGTCCTCGTAGAAATGACAGAGATCGAATTTACCTCCGATAGGTGTATAGCCCTCAGAGAATGACGTTGGAATTTTTGACGTTTCTTGAGGGCTATTCCAACATGTCGGATTTAAATTCGATCTCTGTCATTTACAGAGACAAAAGTATAATTTTCGAGATGAATCTGATACCGATTGATTGTGAATATGGGTACCTACTGAAAAATATTGTTAGTGTCAAATGTGATCTATGAAATTGGCCCTACTGTAGTACTTCTGGTTGTCCGATAGTAGAAAGGGCAAGGTGAAATAAGATCGTGTAAACCGCTAAACTAAAATAAAACTGTAAATTACTCAGCCACTTTTTAGGTGTGTTCCAGGCTTTAAGTTTCGAGTTGCGATATACGTAAGTATATAATTTTGGGTTTTTGGCGGGAACGTCTTAGTAACGTGTTGTTGCTTTGTTTTATTTTCCTAAACTTGTGTTATTTTGAACATTAAGTCTATAAAAATGGTGGTGCTTTATTCATTAGGTGTTCGATAAAGTGCGTGAGTGTGGCAAGTGAAATAAAGCAGTAAAACGTGTGATTTTACGTTGTCGGCAAAACTCCATAGAAGCTTCTAGTAAAGTCGCCACCAATTTACTGAAGCAGGACTCTACTTATAAATTGACTGTATGTATACGTGACTTAGATTGTGACTAGAATATTTACAACTTGTTTTATTCAAGAAACTTGAAAAAATCCTAATACTTGACAATACAAAAAAGAAGAAGAAGTATATAATTACATTATAGTTATTGAATTAATTCACCGTAGTTATTCTAAATGTTTTTTTTTTGTTACAAAGTATAAAACCAATCACAGTTATCTGGTGTTGCTATTAAAATATGCAATTTTTGTAATATCAGTCGTGACTCTAACGCACGCAATAATCATTTGCAAAAACCCTGTTATTTGTGTATATTGCGGTTTCGATCATTATTTCTGAAGAAAGTGACGTGGAATGATACTCCTATCTACAGAGCGGCTTTATATTCGTTTGTTTCCCAACGCCTCTCGTCTCGGCGCCGCAAGTGGTGCTTAGTGCTCACAATGCAGAACTATACGTAATATACCTACATACGCACACATTTGACGCATCTACATCTTGTGTGGTTTACGCAATAAAAAAATCTAATTAGGTGCTTTCAATAGAAACCAAGGTTGGTGAAATTCTAATGGCCACGGTTCGTTGAAGAGGCTACGCGTTGTGTTACAAAAAATTCGACGAATGTATGTTAGCGAGCCATCAGTGTTTTGTATGCGCGTGGCGTGAGCCAGGTTTCCGTTTTCGGCCCCCATGATAAAACGTTTACACAATGTCAATTTGGCTACCTGGCAGGTTGCAAAATGTGGCCTTCCTGCGGGGCGCCCGGCCGCACCGCTGCCGGTCGCTGCCGGTCGCGGCCGCTCGCCCATTGTTGACGGGAACGATTCTTTCGGCAGGTATAATTAACCTGTACAATTTGCAAAATTTTCCTCAAATGCTCTTCAAAGATTTTGTACAGAGCCAAGCTTCTTAACGATAATACGATGCCTTTCCACCGGAACTGAGCTCTAGTATGCTGCTCGGGGTGTATTTGCAGTTAATCAATAGGATCCTTTCCATTTTAAGTGTCTTCAAAAGAGAATCTCAATTTTACTGTATTTTAAGTTCCAATTACTTTTATTTAGTATACCTAACATAAACAGTGGTTGCGTGCGCTTCTATATAATTTTTATTCAGGTAGAAACTAATTATCACAACATAACTTCTAAGTCTACCATCTTCAAATCTAGTGATACTACGGGTTGAATTCTGTTGTGACGCATCCCTGTGCCATAGTATATTCATATTATGCAGATAAGCCTGCCACAGGATTAAAGATAAGATTCCATAAAGATCTGTATTGGCAATTAATGTTTTGAACGTCCCTATAACGGCTGTATCTGCCCTCATTCTCATACAAAGCTTCGAGTAAACTAAGAGGCAGGAAGACACTAGCTGCACGCCTCTTCCAACCGGTATTTTTAGAAACCCACGAAGGGAAGCCTATCGAGCAGTGGACTTCTTGTATCTGAGATGATGATGATAAAGCTAAGTATATTATATGTGATATACGTAGCGTGACTTTATAAAGCAATGTCTCAGCATCTTTCCTCAAGTGGAGAGCGGCCCTTATTGTCGCCGTTGTCGGGAAAAGTGGTCTCGTAACTAAGTAATAACACCCCTAACTTAATATACGCGCGCCTCCGGCCTGGATCAATTGAATATACATCGTATTAAGTGAAGTCGGTCACTCACGGGCGAACTCTCCAGACGTTTCTCCAGATTACATGTTTACTGCCAACGAGAAGAGGGACTGACAAAGAAAATGCAAGTTATGTTTTTTTGTTATGCGTGAATTTCATGATAAGTTTGTTCTTGACCACCGACACACTTTGGCCTTTATGATGGACCGCGCTAACTTAGACGAAACCAATTCTTTCACGATTAAAGGACACCCAGATTATATTTATTGGAATACCCACCTAGTCCACATTTTGACAGTACGCAAGATATGCGTTTCGTTAGCGTCCAAGGATGGAAAATAAAGTCTCCGTTCACTTCGATCGAACTCAAGATTAGCCGGCTAATGTTAAGTTTATTTCTACTTCTACACCCACCTTTAGCCGTAACAGATAACTTAAGAATACACCGTGAAACGTTATTATGAGATTCTAGCCACCAGAAAAAGGCCAAAAAGGCACCACAATTATGTAAGGGTATTATTATGTTTGAGAAGTTTTCCCAGAACTGTTACGGACAGATATACTTAGCTACTACTCAGGCATAGGTTACCATTTTTACCAGACTGCGTAAGAAGGAGGGTTGTTTTTCAAGTGTATGTATGTTTGTATGTATGTATATATGTATGTATGTGGGTATATATAATACTTATTGTCTATAAAATATGGGGAGGCCTATGTCCAGCAGTGGACTTTTTATGGCTGAGATGATGATGATGATGATGATAAAATATATGTAGGATCTCAGCCATACCAAGTCCACGGCTGGACATAGGCCTCCCCAATGGATTTCCAGAAAGACAGCTTGAAAGTGGCTTGCATCCAGCGTCCTCCCGCCACTTGTATGAGGCCATCTATCCATCTCGTGGCAGGTCTTCCTACGCTCTTCTCGTGGCTGGACTATGTAGAGATTTAAAATGTAAATTTATGTTTGTGTCAAACGGAATGATGAAGTCAAATGAATGTTGCACTCGTACGAAACTCTCGGAATGACATCAAATCAATTCCAACAATGTGATCAATTTGTTCGCACTAGAGGCGTCGTCTATTCATCCCGCATTGAATGTTCCTCTGGCGACGTAGCTCGCTTCCCTCTGCCGGGCCGGAGCGCGGAGGCAAGCGATCGGCAAACATCACTCCGCTTTTGTACTCGTACCTGCCTCTGAGATCTCATTTCTGAAATACTTTTAATTAATTACTATCTTATTCCTCGAAGATTAGTTTTATAATGCATCATTGATGTTGATATTACCGGTTACAGATCATGAATTTTACACTTTGTAATTGTAACTCTGTGAAGTTTAAAAAGTAAATAATATGGGAGCAATACTCATCAATATAACTTTTAAATATCTGAATTGTATTTATTGCTCGATACCTCTACGAAAGAAAGTATACATATCTCGTAAAAGATTTTGTACAAAAAAAAAACAGTTGCACTTTTTGAGAGATGGCGGCGCGAGCGGAAAAAATACGAGGGGGCAAAGTAAAAATTCGGAAAGAGCACACCGAAATCTATAAAAACACTAATTTAGTAAAATCCCGGTTAGCTTTCCAGGTTAATCTACCAAATGATTGTACTATTTAACAGGCTTCTTCTATATGACTAGAGGCACATGCTGAGTTTAATGCAGCCTTTAAAACTTTTCTGCCCGAACAGGCACGGTTTTTCAATAGGCAGCTTATCGTTGCTTGTGAATCTTTCGTACTGCATCGGTTATTTTCTTATTATCGACTGGCCTCATAGCTTAGTTGGTAGCATATCTGCCTGCTAAGCTGTAGGTTGTGGGTTCGATCCTCACCCAGGACAAACATTTGTGTACTGAGCATGGATGTTTGTTCTCTGTCTGGGTGTTTCTATGTATCATAAGTAATGCATTTACAAAAAAAATATGTGTATTCTATCAGTTTGGGCTTAGATCATGTTGTGTGAAATGTCCACCAATATGATTAGTCATTAAACAAGGTAGGTAAATAAGCAGGTGTATAATCGATATAGTTGAATATCCGTGCGGCACGTAGAGTGCGCTCCTCAGGCTGTGCCCCGGCACGTCGCCCTCGGCATCCCTAATTGAAGCCCCGAGGGCGGGCGGCGCGGCGCGGCGCGGGCGACCGGAGATGCGCCGCGTGCAGCTTCCCCTCTGTGATTGCATTCGCGCCCCGCGCTCTCCGAGCGACCGAATTAATGCTAAGTCTCGGCAGGCCGTCTACCTGACATATAGCTATCGCTTCTTTCAACCTATACGACGATATAATCTAGGTGTTTTCAAATCGCGAGCAAATGGGTTCCTTCTAGGCAAGCGCGCTCCATCGTAGACCGCAACAGAAGCTTAACATCAGGCGAGTTAACGGTAGAAGCTCTTTTTAGATTTCAGTATTCGTAAGTATTGGTATGGATACTCGTCATCGCCGATACCAATAGCGTCGCCAACAAAGCTTGTTTGGTTTACAAAACATTTTTTTTCGGATATTTCAACATTATCATCATCTAAATATTTCGCCTATCAAAATAAACAAATTCATTCTCACTTTTCTAATATTCCAACTCATCACTTCAATGATTTCATATGTTTAAAAATGTTGATGCGCGAGGGAGATAACTGCGCGCGTCGAGCGAATCCTTCATTAGCTGTAAATCAGATTAAAATAGTACTTCTCATCTTCATTCATACTGTACACGTGTTTACTTAAAATGTACACCATTAAATCATCTCTGGATACTGTGGAAATGAAGACAGATTTTACAGTATGTATGTATAATTACTATTCACGAAACCAAATTACCTATCTAATTAATTCTCATGGTTATATTCACCTCGCTCGTCTTTAGTTTCTGCCTGTAGCGGGGATTTGTCTCGTCAGGTTGCTGTTTCATGTTATTGCGATTAAATTAAGCCCTGGATTAGTGCTTAACATCTTATAATTACTGTTTTTTTTTATAAAATAGGTGAAGTAAAAGGCAGGCGGCTCGCCTGACGGTAAGCGATAACCGTCGCCAATGGACAACTGCAACATCACTGACATTACTGTTGCTTTGCTAACCCGGAAAAGTGCTTGTAGACACCCTTTTTAAAACGCTCTTTGTTGAAGCTCGGCGGGAAAACCTTCCGAGGAAGGACATTCCACATTCCAAATAAACTTCATTTGAATTTATCTAGTCAATAAGCCTACTTGTTGGACCAAATTGATATGTGTGTAACATTACTGGCTAAGAACGTGTCGATACTCGGTATGGTATAGTTTCGAATGCAAAACATCACCTTCATTCTCTAGCTCGTAATAAATAAATAAAAAGTATGTTTTTTTTGCTAAAACCATTTTGCATAAGTTCAATGACTTTTACTACAACGTTCGGAATAGTTTACATTAGTACTTGAACAGTTTGATTAATCCAATTAGTTTGGATGTTTGATGATTATGAAATGAATGTTTTAAATACAGCTTCTCACTATTGGAACTCACATTATATGTGAACTTTAAACTATTTAACATATATTATATTATGATCTATGCTAAATAGTTTACATTACTATAAAATTATATCAGATATATGTATACATATTTTTGTGGCGATCTGCAGCCTAAACTGTCACAGATATCTATATGCAATATACCATTAGATTCGTCTTAGTTGCGAGAGTGATATTTTGTTTCATTATGGCGTTTTTAACACGAATAAGTCCGCGATTGACCACCGACTCGCCTGTTGGAAAGCTTAAAGAAGCAATTGAAATTTTGAAAACTAATAATATATTTTGTTGTTTCAGGTAAGAATCGAGCCACTAATACAGCACACCTACGTAAGTGAAGCCAGTTCGAATAAATCAGGTCATTTCTTCAGTAACAGAGTTATCGCCGCCGACTTCTAAGCTCATCTAATTCCATCGAGCGTCCTAATTGTCAAACCGTTGCTCAATAGACATCTGTGAATGTTTATTCAATATTACACTGCAGAGTGACTAACGTCGACTTAAACTGCTCCTCTAGGCTTCATGCGTTTTAATTACCGGTAGGACGCTGAGAAGTTGTTTCATTTGATTATGAAGAGCAGGTGCCACTATATTCTTGGTTAATTACGACATCAAAGGTCCTATGCATGTATAATACAGTAGTTGAAATTGGTGGGAAATACAACTCTGGATAAATTTTCTGTATTTGAAAAAAAAAAACTGATTCTAGTAGTCTAAGCAATTTAGATTGTATCGCATTGAAGGCTGGGAAAAGGAAGCCGTTTACCTTTTGGAATACATTTATTATCCATTGTATTTATGTCATAGCTTTTTTGCTAAATTTTGCTAGTTTGCCTCATCTAATAGCCCTTCGTTTGAAGATTATAGATGCGAGACTTCCGAACGAAGAGATCCGTAGACGTACAAAGGTCACCGACATAGCGCAGCGGATAAGCAAGTTGAAGTGGCAGTGGGCAGGGCACATATCACGTAGAATTGACGGCCGATGGGGCCGAAAAGTTCTCGAATAGAGACCACGAACAGGCAAGCGTAGTGTTGGAAGACCAGCCACAAGGTGGACAGAAGATATCATACTAGTGGCAGGAAGTCGCTGGATGCAGGCCGCTTCCAACCGGTCTTTCTGGAAATCCATGGGGCATATGTGGCATATGTCCAGCAGTGGACTTCTTATGGCTGAGATGATGATGATGAGATGCGAAACTTTATCTTATCATTTTGCGGGCAAACTGCGTTAGTGGTACCTGTGTAAGAAGACCCGACATATCCTGTAAGAAATTATGGGAAAACTAGAAAAATCAAATGACAGCATGATTCAAATCAACATTTTGAGAATTGTATATTTATATTTAAAAAGATAAAGATAAAGATATATTTATTTGTCAAAACATGTGTACAGGTGCAGATGTCAAAGCGTTAATATCGGTCAAACATGTTTTTACCACATAGGGTGTACAAATATGAGAGTCAAGTAGCTTACACTTACATGCTTAAGTCATTTTAGTTACAATATCAATTTAATTAGTTACAAATCAATTTCATTAGTTACAATATACATATTTAATTTTATAGATTCTAATGTCAGTAGTTAATATTAATTCTTATTGAAATCAAATTTATCCTGTAGGAAGTCATCTATTTTATAGTAGCATTTAGCAGTCAATAAAGCTTTGAGTTTCTTTTTAAAAAGGCTCGTATTAAGGTCTCTTATACTTTGTGGTATCTTATTGTATATCAATGGGCCCATTCCAAAAACACTATTTCTAAAAAGTTTTGTCTTACTGTATCGAGTTAATAATTTATTGTCACGGCGGTTAAAACAGTTTTGAATTGTTATATTTTATCAAACTATAATATCGTTGTGGCATGGGGTATATTAATTTATGACATATGGCTTTGAAACTTCTGGCCGCGCCGTCGATTACTAGTTTTATAAAAATATAAATCCATAATGGACGTACGCATATGAGTGCGGTTTTAGCGGTACGTTATACGTGTATAATGTATATATTATGAATACGTTACTCATTACTGGTTGTAAGTTCAAACGAATAAACTCCGTCAGTGCGCAGTTTCCATAGAGCAGACCTGCTCCACCCGGTCCCGGGGAACAGGCTTATCAGTCCCGGATCTGGGCTCGGTGTCTCGTTTCAGCTGGTGTAGGGTGTCGGCGGCTGGCCGACGCCACCGCGCACACAAAGGGAACGGGCTCCGGCCGTGTCTCTCACATTCTCGTTCTACTGGCTGTAAACTATACCTATCTAGTTCTACTGTTTGAATGCGACGCTCTTTTGAAGAATTTCTAGATGCTTTGTGTTGAAGGTGGGAATTATAAGCGGTGGTTTCAAGGCTGGTGGACTTTGATATGAAATGTTTGAATGGACTTAAAATTCGTTTTATATTAGACCTAGAATGCCATGTTTAAGAAAATCTTTGGATCGAAATAATTTTTTTGTTGAGAGTTTGTAATTTTGCTTTATACCTAGATCTGATAAATGAACAATTTTGTCTTCAAAAATGTTGCGCGAGCGAGACACATTATTTACAAACTGTAACCTTAAGGATTTTAAATGCCTACTTTTGTCCGTTGTAAACCGTATAATTTGAGTGTTAAGTCTGAAACAGAAATCTTAATTGTTATTTATCACGTACCATCCATATTTTATTCAAATTTTGATAACCTTAAGGTTACAGAACGAATCCTGCTCTCACAGTCATTTGTTATGAAAATAACGTAGATTTGACCCACGACCGCGAGCGCGCCGCGTATGCATGTGATTGATCGATGTAGATGTGGAGGCATTCAGCTCGTGTGCCCGGGATGGAACGTCAAGCCTCTCAGGCGCCTCTACAATCCCTGCCCCGTGCCCGACGGCCGGGTCGTGCAAACAACGAAATGGGAACGGAACCTTGCTAAAATTACCCTCATATTGATGGAACCATGGATCCGATACCGGAACACGTGTTTCTCCATTTTTGTTTACAGTCCGCTCGAAAACGTAACGATCTCCACCGTTCATTTACGTCAATAAAGCTCCGAATACTGCTCGAATTGGGCCATAACAGGTAAAACGAAAGCTCACGTTAGTGGATTTGTGGTTGTTACGTGTGAAGCGAAGGCAGGCAGCGCTCGGCAGATGCTATAGAGGTCACCGGCCCGGCGGCGCGCCGCAGCTGGCTATTGTTCCCGCTCGCTTTTTATGCTCCCCGATCCCGACGGAGCGGGATGCCGTGAAATTTACGCAATCCTTACTTATTTGTTCTACGGTTTATGAAGCTTTCCACGAATAGGAAACGAGAAAATCACATTTAGTCGACACTAGACGCCGAATGAAATATTCAACTCACCTTTAACACGACACCGGCACGCATCTGTATCGAATTAAAAAGTCAAAATGTTTCCTGTTCCCGCGTGCCGGGGAGCGGTTCGTGACTCGCCTGGTCTACGCCGCCCCGCCCGACGAGACGTCCGGTGCCGTAATTTTCTCGTTTCGAGTGGTCATTAGTTCCAGAGGACAGGGACTTTGTCGCACGCCCATTAACTATACACGCAGGCATGTCTGACCGTTCTGACTCGGTTTACATATGTATCTATGGTCTCTTTGTAATGTAAAGCTCAAAAGTATATTCTGCTAGGTAGGTACGCGTTAGTTTTTGGGCGCGTTACTTTTGTGAGGGTTTTTGCGATGGTAAGAACGTGCCCCTTCGTTGTCGGCTCGTAGCTCGGGAGTTTGGGGTGCGTTGCCTCGCGATCGATGCTCGGCTCCGGCCCAACTACGCTTTGGATTATTTCGGCTAATACATTTTTTAACCGACTTTTAAAAAGCAGGAAGTTCTCTTGTTATGTTACGCGATTACTTGAGCAATTATGATATGATTTTGATGATTCTTTTTCGTTTGGAAGGTGTTTCAGAGATGGTTAAACAAAATCGGTCCAGTACATTGGGTTTTAAACAAAATAACTGGGAAAAAATAGGTATGTTATCCAAGTAAACAAAATTGCGTATTTTGAAGTCGGTTGGTTGTTGTTGATGTTTTTTGTACTATAATTATTCTCTGCTTTATTCCGTCTATTCTTGTACTCGTTTCATATGTGTAGTTCTCGGAGGTTAGACAAGTGAAATTCTAATTTCGTGAACGCGAGTAGAAAATAAATATGTGGGATTGACATTAGTTAACGGTCACGTGACGGCACGTACAATTTTTTTTAGCATTTCGAAGCTTATAAGCTTTTGGCTTTTGTAGAAACAGAAACGTTTGCCACTCGTCTAAGCCTGTTTGATTGTTTTCTGTCGGCCATGGTCGTACCACTCAATAGTTTCGCGGTTAGTCATAGTTAACCAAAACAATTGAGCAGGAGTGAATAGTTCCGTCCGCGCTAAGTGGCCACCGGGAGGCGGTTCACACTTGTATTTTCCCACGTGGAGCGATCCGTAGCCTCCGCCTGCATCCTTCTCGAACTCCTCGTGGTTTCGGTTGGTTGTCTGAGTGCGCTCGACGCTCCCGTCACGCCACGCGGCTCGATCCGTTTCCTTTCGATAATTTCGATCATTCAACTAACTAAGACGTTTCCCAAAAGCGTTCGCTCATCGGTTGTCAATATCGGACCGAGGCCGAGCTTGGCGGAGGTGTGAACGCTTTCATAATTTAACCGGATTAACGTGGTCCTCGTTAATTTCGCCGAGTGGGCCATTCATTAGCCGTCGTCCTACGCAGAGACGCGATATAAAAGGACGACGGGCAGACTTCTCCGAAGGTTACCTATCTATAATTCGAAATACATTTGTTTGAATCTTACTTGCTCGAATCCGTTTACTAGAGTTGCCTCATTCCAGATGTTTTACTTGACACGTATTTAATTCCATAAGTTTGACAGCCATCAGTTTCATTTCCCCGAACAGTTTTTTTTATACAATATTGATCTACGATTGGCCACCATCTCGCCTGATGTTAAGCGACGGTGTGGCCGAGGATGGAGCTCGTCGATCTAGAAGATATCTATTCACTCTAGCCTTGAAAATTCCAAGATTGTAGGTCTCAGGAAACAGAGATGGCGGCAAAGAATACCATTCTTGCCATTCTTGCTTTTGCATTCTTCTTTTTTTCTTTCCATTACTTATTAGGTTAGATTCGTTAGGTTTCTGTTTTATTATATTCAGAAACCATCTTATTTACATAGGTTCGATTATCAGATGTATCAGTTATTAGGTTAGATGGTTTTCTTTTTATTATACACATAAACTTTCGTTTTACAAAGATTCGATTATCAGACAAGTTGTGAAATGGGTTTTCGGATTTTTTTAGGTCTTTTAAAAAACTGGATTATAATATTTAGGGTATTCGGGGAAATGATATTCGGTATTTCACAATTCGAATTATAGATAGGTAACAAGCATGCTTCTCTGAACGGTCGGTCTTTACAAACTGGTTTGATACAGGTACGCGACTAAAAATTATACGTAGTCAAAGGACGGAGCCGAATTTCGGCACCGGAGGAAGGCTTTTGTCAAAAGCGCATCGCATACCTAGCGTGTTTCTACCGAACGGACACGATTGAAGGTTTTTCGAGGTTAAAGTAGATATTTCATTTTGGTAATTAAATGTAATGGGAACCACGACATAAATATATAACTAACAGTACACTAGTATAAAAGATAAAGTGAATCTGTTTCTCTGTCTGTATGTTCTTTTTAGATCTTTTTAGATGATCTAATCGTTTTGAAATTTGGTACAAAGGTAGTAATTGAGGTCCTGGAGACTGACAAATAGTCATACATACATGTCATCATCATTACGAAGGTGGAACTGCGGGGCACAGCTAGTAATGTTATAGAAATGTGTATGGCTTACTTAGCATATTTTTAGTATAGTTTAGTGTTGCCTTGAGAATTGTCCTCATTGCCCTAAACTAATTAGAATTCTCAAAAAATAACTGAATTAAAAAAAAAAGGACAAAATTCTCATACAAATTTAGAACTTCTTGATGCCTTGAGAATGAGGGTTTTTTAACAAGTATACATTTAGAAAACCCAAAAACCCCCGACAAACAAAAACGGCTGAACCGATTTTGACGAAACATAGCTAAGAACACTCAATAAAATTCTCTTTCAAAAAAAAAACTAGACAAGAAACGGTCTATCCGTTTGAGAGCTACAATGCCACAGGCAGACACAGATATACACACGTCAAACTTATAACACCCTAGAAAAATCTAATTTCTCAGTTTCCGTAAAAAAAGTTACAGCTGAATATGTCGAAAAAAATTCACATTTCGACATTCACAAGGGAATCAAAACCTATGGGGTACTTGCCGTTGACCTAGAACTATGAAATTTGGCAAGAAGCATTTAATTTAATCACAAAAAAAAGTGTCTTTATGCAAGGAATGAGGGTTCAAATATTAAAGTGAATTAACAGTATCATGTGGAAATGAAAGAGAGAAGAGCATATGAAAGAGCTTTATTAGCACAAGCTAGAACAGATTTTAAATATTTTTACGATGCATATTTTTCGTTATAAGAAGGAAAATAAAAAATATAAAATGATTTCCCCCTTTTATCTACTAGTTTGTACGGAACTCTCGGTGGGCGAGTCTGACTCGCACTTGTCCGGTTTTTTTAATCATGTATTCATAGGGAAAATTGCTGAGATGATGATGATAAATAGAAAATGCATTAAAAAAATGTAATGTTACGTTTATAAACCAATTTTTATAAATTCATGTTATGAGTACTATCTATCGGCAATTTAAAAAAAATAACTTTCATTGCCCCTATTATGTACCTACATATTTAGTAACATGAAAAAATTACTCAGAAAGGATCTAATTCTAGAACGTTACAGGTTTACAAAAGGTTATTTTCCAATAAGTGAAGCTATAACCCGCGCTCGTGCAGTGTTCAAAGGCGATGTTTGTTTTAACGAGTTCGTTGGAGGGCCGCTCGTGAACTGCTCCTCATCGGTTCGGCTGCTACACCACTCCCGTGACTGGACACAGCCACATGCATGTTATTACATACTTGTACAATGGTAACACTGTTTCACGATCCTGTACGCCTAGTCTTCTGTAGTTACCTGACCCTAGAGATGGAGGGTAAAGATATACGGGTGTGTCTCTATACATTCGTATATATATATTTTTATTATTAATATAATATTAAAAAGACTGCCCAATGCGGTTGAAAATATAGTCGCATATTTCGACTCAAAATTAATTTTGTCAAAAACCTCACAGGCATGTGTCATACCTAAGTACATTTATTTATTTTCTTAAGTTCCCATTTGTATAAAAAATTGCTATGATGATATAGTATAGGTATATTAGAGAAGGACAGGATATTTTTTCGGTATCGATAACGTTTTTTTTTTTGACGTGACAACGTCGATGAACGCCGGCTGCATGCACGAAAATGTGTCCCGTTACGCTCATTGTCGAGAGCTCAATTTTATTCATAAAAGTATGCAATCATTTCATCAATGTTTTGTTATGACGTTGTCACGTTAAATTATCGTCCGTAAGCCGACTTTACAGAAAACCAATTTTTTTATTTACCTGAAATATTTTAATAAAATTATACAGTGAAGTTACGATTGCACTCATCGTAACGCACAATTAATTAATGACAACAGCTATGGCGTGTACTTAGACGCCACAACGTACGCAAATAGTATTTACACTGCGTTGGTACAGAAAGCAAGATAATGGATAAATATGTAAGTTTATTATTGATTTTCGTTCGATTCGGTCGTACTACGTGCACGAAAACGATACGATAGGGCTAACGCTACCCAGAACGATTCCCCGAGCCGTGATCGAAGCGGAATGGCCGCCGGAGACCGTACCAGGTAAGCCGAGCCCACCTAATGAACCTCGCTGTTAAGAACTTGGGCCCCGGTGGCCCCGGTGGCCCCGGTCAGGGACCTCGACCGCCCAGCTCCCAGTCCTCCTAGCGCATGCACCTTGCCGCGAAAAACACGACCATTTGAATACATAAACTCGGCGCGATGACGAACCGAGCCGCGTCCGGTTGTTTTATTCGGCCACTGGTCTCCCTCATTAATGTAGTCATCTGGCAACCGACAGCTTTACTCGAAGGAAACGAGACTGCAACGTGGTTCACGAACTTGTAAAATAAAATCACCAATATAAAATTAGAATATTTTAACACGTTTAACTAATTAAAATTTGTTCGCTGGCAAAACCGTCAGCTCAGCTTATCTTGATTAAGGTTCGGGGTTGTTGATCTGCGAAGTGGGGAGTGTATGTCCCCCCGCTCCGCCCGCGGCCCTCCCCGCCCGGGCCTTATCGCCTCCTCATTCAACTGCCTGCGCCCTTCAGGTTTGCGACCTTTCGCTAAGAATGGAGGGACAGATGTTTATAGAGCATTTGTAAGGAACAATCGACGGTACCTACGATATTTATCCTTTTGTGGAAACTAGGCAATGAGCTGGTGAATTCCGTTTGATTGTCGTAATATGATATTTATCGATCGACGTTCTATTGAATGCGTGCGGACCGTTTGTGTTGGATTGATGATGAATGATAATTTTGTTTGCGATTGATTGGATTGATGGTGAATGATCATCATATTCATCATGCATGAGCATGATCAATGGTTGGAGGACGTGCCTTGTCGACGTTAGCGGCGCGACGACACGCAGCCTCGCCGCAGTTTTATTGAATTATGGCGCATTATTTTGTAACTTTCGAGTTTTAACGGTTAGAGGAGCAACAAGACTGGGAATATATCTACTATGTATTACATACATCGATCGTTTTATATCAGGCATTGAGCTATAATACCTATAAAGTCATAATCTCTGAAAAAATACAGACCGAGAGACTTAGACATTATTACTGTTTGTAACAAAACTAACAATAAATATAGTCATGGAAATAAATGTTAATAGAAAAAAAACTATGTCAAGTAGCAATAAGTATAAGCCGGGCCCAACTCAGCATTGTGCTGAGTATTTAATATGTATGTTAATTTTGTAGTCTTTAGTGGCACATTTACTTGAATTCAGACGGTATAACCATTCAATAGTTTCCATAACAGTTTCTTAATGAGTGTTTTGGAATATTGCGTAATCTGCTCGCGGATGCATTACAACTAACCAAAAAGTCAAGTCAATAAGTAGTAGTGTGTACAGTTTTGACGCGAACGTTTAATACTGTGGCTCTATGTATATTGTAGCTCGATGATGTCAGACAAGACCATTGTTTCATTCGATTCTAATTCGATTCGGTTTTATAACAGCGCATGTGTCATGCGATTTTTTTAAAGCTTTTTTTTAGTGACTGGTCTGTGATATAGGAATTTATTGCTAACCATTGTTTACGCGGAGGAGAAAGTTGTAACAGCTCGTGCGTGCAATCTAATATCTTTAAACGAGCAATTCTTGTATATCTATATCATCTCAGCCATAAGAAGTCCACTGCTGGACATAGGCCTCCCCCATGGATTTCCAAAAAGACCGATTGGAAGTGGCTTGCATCCAGCGTCTTCCCGCCACTTGTATGAGGTCATCTGAGCTATGCTCGGAGTCTCTCTACGAGATCGAATCAGAAATGAAGAGATACGTAGACGTACAAAAGTCACCGATATAGCACAGCAGATTAGCAAGTTGAAGTGGCAGTGGGCAGGGCACATAGCACGTAGAACTGATGGCCGATGGGCCGAAAGGTTCTCGAGTGGAGACCACGTACCGGCAAGCGCAGCGTAGGAAGACCAGCCACGAGATGGATATCTATATATATATATATATATCAAAATCAATTGCTGTTCGTTTGTCTCGCTAGAACTCGAGAGCAGCTGGGCCCATTTAGCTGATTTTGGTTTTAGAATGTTTGTCGTAGTCCAGGGAAGGTTTAAACGTTGAGAAAATGTGGAAAATTGCGAGGAAGATAGTAAAAACAACAATTTCATTTACCCGTATAAACTGTTCTACTTACTTTCCTGTCCAACATTAGACGTTCGTCCCTTCGGTGCGAGCAAGGCTCTGACATCCAGGTACTATATATAATTAACTAAGAAATTGATTCAATTTATCTATGACGATGATGATGATCTACGTTTGACCACCATTTTGGCTAATGGTAAACGACGCAATCTCTCAACGACGAGGCTGAGGACGGAATGAAGCACATTAATCTAGTAGCCTTGAAAATTCCAAGATTGTACTTTTAATGCCTCGATAACATAAAACAAAACACTTTCGAACTCGTTCAATGCAAATATCAGAACATAAGTTTAGCATTACATTGTCGGATCGGGAATCGAACCCACAACATTTCTGCACGCAAAGCCGCCGCGCTACTACTGAGTCACCAGTTCACAATTCAACGTAAGTTCTAGCCAACCTCTCCATTATGACTACCTCCCGAAATCTCGTTCCCATGTGCCTGCCGACCGGTTGTGGTTACAGACCTATCAAAATACATTCAGCGTGAGTCATTTTAACCGGAATAAATGTGTTGCCGTCTACAAGTTAATATTTCAACACCGAATACTGTTCAAAGTTGGAACGACGTCGCACTAATTCCGGTAAAGCTGATGTACGCCAACTCAGTTAATCTATTCAAGCATGGCAAGTTTCTAGGCTGTAGCAAATTGCCTAGCCAATTTGTGCTGGCATTTCAATCAACCTTCTGTTATTCTCTTTATTTTTGATATTTTAACTAACCGGCCGAGCGAAGCGTATGCTATTCAGAAGTGGCCGATTTTGCTTTCATCTATGTAGCTTTTCTGTGACCATATTTACCACCCGATTTTGATAATATTTGGAAGAAACAATGTATTCAGTTTCAATTAAAACCCAGTAAGGAAATTTTTGATGAAGGAGAAATTTAAGGGTTAGACATGGGATAGAAAATCAGAATGTACATCTTACTTTCGAATAAGAGTCAACGATGTCGTAAGGCCTAATTATGTCATTTGATGCCCTGCCCACGCCCCGCCTTAATAGGGAGAATAGGTGTGAATTTGTCGGTTTTTTTTTTTTTTTATTAATTGATGATTAACTATAGTAATTTATTGCGGGGCTATTTACAATATTAAGATCGTAATGTTAAGGTGAAAACATAATTACTAAAAAACAAAACCGATCTCCCGCACCGAGGGTTCCGTACAAACTAGATAAAAGAACTACCGGGCCAAGCTAGTCATTGATAAAAGGGGGATTTTTAAAATTTTTGGACATAACCCGAAAATTGCACATTGTCAAAATAATTGAAACTCAGTTTTAGCTTGTGCTAATGAAGCTCTTTAATATGATACCCCACATGATACAGTTAACTCACTTTAAAATTTGGACCCTCATTCCTTCCATAAAAACCCCAATATACAGTTTTCGCATTTATTCCTATATGTGTGCTATAAGAAAATGCTTCTTGCCAAATATCATAATTCTAGGTCAATTGGAAGTACCATATAGGTTTGATTCCTATGTGACTGTCGAAATATGCGTTTTCACGACATATGCGGCTATAACTTTTTTCACACGATACCTCCACGTGTTCTCGAAATAGAAGGTCTTGACAGACGAACAACAAAGTGATCCTTTAAGGGTTCCGTTTTTTCCTTTTGAGGTACAGAACCCTAAAAATGTAGAATGGAAGAAGGAGGAAAAACAGAAGTCAGATATCAACGATAAACAGGATCATATATGTAAAATATACTATAACATATGTAAAATATACATATAACATATAAGTGAAAGACAAAGCTAAAAAAAAAAAACGTAGTGGTCAGTTCGGGGCAAACTACTAGTATGTCCTAAAAGCGTGTACTAAATGTTTAAAGGCCTTTGAAATTGCTTTGTTATTATATGGTGACCTCCGTTCATAATCAACTACGGTTCAGCGATAGCTCTACAATTTGCAAGGCAATTTGAATGTTATCCTTATACGAATAGGTACCTAAATTACATAGCTATACAGTATTTTACCCGACTGCGTAAGAGCTATGCTATGCTATGTTTTTCGAGTGTATGTATGTAGGTATGTTATGTATGTATGTTTCTATATAATCGCCTACAGCCTAAACGGCTTGACAGATTTTTATGTGCGAGGTATTGTTAAATTTGTTTTCACTCCCTGAGTCATAGGCTAAATTTCTTTGTAACAATAATAATAAAAATATCTCAAAAAATAATGTCCTTTTTCGTAACCGCCAACGAACTTTTTCGTGATAAATAAGTGCAATTTCTAGATTTATTCTAAAGAATACATGTTTATAACCTATAACAGCAACTTTGCGCATACTTTATCATAAAAAAACGTAAACTCAACAGCGTATCAAGCGTAACGAAATCGTTTTGCAGTATAACTACTGCAAAACTAGCTCTTCTGCAGTCGTATATTTTGTTTTTCCTTTAATGTGAACATTTGTAATGTAGCAGACAGCTGATTGGTGGCACGTCAATAAATTATAACTAGTTGATCGGTTCTTCGATGAGATCTTGGTAATGATAATGCCAGTTCTATTGAGACGTTAGCTTCGGTGTGAATAAGTTTCAACTATTTTTATTGACATTACATGTTGACAATTAATAAAACTGTCAGGCAGGACACATTTGAATTAGCTTAGCAAAGATCTAATTTATATTATGTACTTCAAAATTTGTCCCCAAACTTTACCAATGTTGATAATAAGAAATAAAAACAAATATGAATAACATTGGAAGGTAAAAATCTGGGCTTAACTTTTTCTGCTTTCTTTAGTTCCAATTTTGTTTTGTTGTTTGTTATGTTCGGTATGGTAATTGTTATTTAATCCATTTCAGTAATCTGTGAATAGTGCTGTGGGCTGTGTTATTACTAAGACTTTTATGTATTCTTATTATTAGACTTTATAATACAGCTGTTGCTTTTACTAATTTACTGATCCTCAGTAAATAAATAAATGTAACCAATATATTATTTACATTATAAATATACTAGCTGATTTCCACGGTTCCACCTGCTTACTAACGAAACACGAAAAGTGGCCGGTGTCCTTCGCCAGGTTCACAGCTATTGCATCAAATTTCATAACTTTCGGTTCTGCCGTTTGATCCTGAAAAAAAGGTAACAAACAAACTGAGTTACTTTGGCTTGTATAAAAATTAGTTAGGATTAGGTTATGTTCTTTATTATTAACAATTGTTAGATATTGGTGAAAAACGAGTTAATACTGAAAAAAAAGTGTTCTAAATATTTATTCGATATTATTTCATTATCCATTTATCATTTCTTAGTGATCTATTTAGCCGTATAATCGTGAAAAACAAATTAACTGATGGCAAGAAGTTAGCTACGTTCGCTTTTTAAACCCCGACCATAAGTTTGACTTGTGTATCTGTGTGTATGTCTGTGACATCGTATCTCTCAAACGGACGGACCGATTTTGATCTAGTTTATTTTTGTTTCATAGATTTGATCGAGAGTGCTGTTTCGTCAAAATCGGTTCAGCTATTTTTGGTTACGGGAGTTTTTTAAGTTTTCTAAACTAACTATTGTGATATTACTTAGGCCTACTGAACGTGATCATCATCACTCAAAGTCCCGGTGCTGCTCCCAGACTATCCTTTCATATCTGTCTCGATCCTGTTGTTTGCTACTCCAGTCCAGGTTCGAACCGTGATAGTAACGATCCATCCATCTTGCAGCTGGACGAACTATTCTCCTCGCCTCGTCCACCACTCCGTCATGACCTTTCTTCACTGTAACACTGCGCCTAACCTGTTCTGACTCCACTTCCACTTTAGTATCGCCGAGGACGTCTCGACCTTTTGTCCTTTCTCGTATTTCGGTATTTATTGCGAACCGGTCTTCTAATCCTGAACCCACTATTGACAGCAGAAATGGTCATAAAATACATTGTAAATTGTAAACTACCTTTCCGCATAGCTTCACTGTTTAATTATTGGAACGGTGTTACCGCGTGCTGGTGTCGTCAGTTGTCGGTAACCTATCTCTAAAATCCGAAATATATTTGTTTGAATCTCACTAGCCCGAATCCGTTTCATAGAAATGTCTGATTCCAGATGTTTGAGTTTGACACGAGTTTCTGATTCCGTAAGTTAGCCATGACTTTCATTTGCCCGAACAAGTTTAAGGTTAGGTTCTTGAAGTTTCTGTTTTATTATATTCTTTCTTCAACTTCATTATTTACATTGTCCTCTTATCAGATATAAATTATTAGGTTAGGTTCCTGTTTATTATACTAAAATTTTGGTTCTGTATAGATTCGGTTATCAATACACGAGTTGTCAAATGAGCATTCGGGATATTGATAATGTCTATTGAAAAAAAAATGGTTTTCCGAGAAATCATCATCATCATCAATTTCTTTATTTCAAAAATCGGATTATAGATAGGAAACCCCAGTTGCCACATTAACCCGTCTGGTACATATCCTAATTCGCATAAACCAGCTTCCGTGCCGCAAATTGCAATATCTGCTGTAAACGCATTAGTTCGCTCAATAATTCAGCCTTGTCGGTTACAGGGAACCTATATTGTAACTAATGGCAATAATCGTCTTGCTAACTAGTCGGGTACCGGCCGTTGTTTGGTAATGTTTGGACGACTTTAGACTGGCAAACTTGCTTCATCGATGATCGACCTTTAAAGGTATACACACAGACTGTCGGGTAGTATTAGAACTTTATCTAGCTCTTTGTGTGAATCTCCCACGCTTGTCGATTCATTGATTGGTATTGTTTTGGAAATTCGTAGTTATCACACATTTATAAATAAAATTACAGGAAGCGAAGCGCGACGCCAACCATCCATGACGCGTACGCTGCTTTAGAAAAGACCGCCGAAAGCGGTCGATATCATAGGCTGACATTTCGACTCAAACTGTGATTATTTTGTTTAAATAATTATAGTTTAAAAAAGCGAAAAAAAAAACTGACTTCAAAATACGTATTTCGTTTACTTGGATGACATTTCTTCAGTTATTCTGTTATAAAAACCAAAGTACTGTACTTACCGATTTAGATAAAACTTATATGGGACTACTTCTATGGCCTTGCAAACAAAAAAGATCATCAAGATCAATTTACAATTGGCAAAGTAATCGCTGAAAAAAAAACATACAGTAAAATTGATAAGCTCCTTTTTGGAAGTCAATTAAAATGATTGAATAGTCTTATTTTTATTCAGTCTTAGCAGCATCTACTGGATGCCGATACTTGCCAGGAACACCCTCTAATTTTTACGTATTTAGTAGGAGTTGTTTAGGTTGTGCTTGTACGTCTATAAGTCAGAGAGTCGGTTACAAGGATTTTGTCACTCTCCCATCTAAAACGAATCTAATGACCACTCAAAAATGTTTATATGGGACCACCATATCATCAAACGGTTTAGACTGTACAGTGCAAATAATTAAGACTTAGAATAACCCTTGAAATACGTTACGTTCGTTTTGCTCCAAGTTTGAATATTAAAACAATTTAGATTATTGTACAAATAATGAACTAAGCAGATTCAATCGGTGACTTCCGTTAGCAGCTGCCAGACTTCGATTTAGGTTAACGGCGTGGCGACTCCCATTTACCTTACAATGTCTGTCCGCTTGCTTACGATTCTGTTATGCTTTCAAATGCAGTCAAAAGCGTCTTACTTGCAGTTAGTTACAGTTCAGTCATCCAAAATAGTTCCTGTGCAGTACTTTTACGATATGTTCTAAGAGTCCGATAGTGTCCATACAGATTTAATTACAGAACAGCTGTGTGTAGACCTGTCCCACTACTGGACGAGAACCATCTTCTTATTGTGTCCACTAAGTCTGGACAAGTGCGTGTTGACAGACTTCAGACATCTTCATGGATTTGAGGAACTGCAACTGCATCCACTGGAGTCCACTGTAGAAGGAAACATCTAGCGTCCTACTGCCACATGAGGCCGTCTGTCCATCTTGTGGCTGGTCTTCCTACGCTGCGTTTGCCGGTGTGTGATCTCAACAACTTTTCGGCAATTAGCTCTACGTGGTATGTGTGCCTTGCCAACTGCCACTTATGATGATAATGATGTATGTATGTCTTTGGAATTTGAACCCAGGTTCTGCGGATCGCAAGTCAGACGGTCTCCAAACAGTCGTAACTCGTAGCAAAATTTTTACCTCCATTCAGTCCATCGTAGACCGCAACGTCGCTTAACATCAGGCGAGTTGACGGTCAAGCGCAAACCTATTTCTACATTAAAAAAAACTCTATTAAAACATCCTGGTTATTGATTAAAACATATTGGTTATTCAACAGATTACGATTTGTTCACACTTAATCGTTTCACTTACATCCATATAACAATGACTCACATCATCTCGGAATTCTTGAACAGGTATCTCAAATTGTCTCGCTGTTTTCTCTTAAGAATGGTTGAATACCTCTTTCTGAAGCACGGGTGTGCTGGCTAGTCTTGTAATCAGTTCTGTTGTGTCGGTCCGCGTCCCCATGTTCACGGCACCTGTCCTGGAGGCTTGCGATGTGTCACTCGGTCGAGTTTAGATACGACGCCTTTGTGACGGGAATAACACGCTCAGACTCTTTGTGTCTTTCATTTAACCGTTTACAAAGATTACTTTATTAAGATTTACGTTTCTATTCGATTTATTACCATGTCAAATATAGTGTTAGTTTAAAATAGCATCATGTTGAATAAAATAAAGTAAGTATAGGTTCTAAAATGTGATTTATTTTAAATACAAGTTAGTAGATACAATCTACCTTCTAAAGCTCAAGACAAGCAGTTCGGGCAGCGAAGTAGGTCGGGAGCAAATTCAGCGGTGGCGAGTAGCCTGGCGACGGTCGCCAACCGACCCGCTCAGCTGATCGCGATAGCGCACACAAAGGTCTCTGGGTTAATCGTCCGACATTAGCGCTTAATTATACCACAACCGCGGCCGCTGCCGGCTGCAACGGGGCTGCACTTCTTTGACTCATTTTAAGATTAACTCCACTTTAATTTCATAGTTATTCGATATGTTTGAACTCATTTTCTATACGGATTTACAAATTTGTAGACAGTCCAAATTTTTTTTTAACTGTCTACAAATTATCCCAAGAGTTTTTGAGATTTTTGAGTTACACTCACTCAGTATGATTGTGCAGTTGTTAAGGTTATGTAAACATTAAAATTACAATTTTAATTATAAGATATACAGGATATAAGAACCAGGACAGGAAGCCAAAACAACACTCATTAATTAAACTTGAACTGCACAGAACTATTAAAATGTATCATATATTATCGATTTCTGATTGAGTATCATATATTATTATATTAAGTAACATCCATTGTAAAATAACTTGCCTAATATAACTGGCATTTTATAAATGACCAATAAAGAATCGGAATCAAATTGTCGGCTTCCTTTTTCTCTGAGACACATACAACATAATACATTTTCTTAATTCGTATTTGATTTTCTTAACATACCTACTATTGACAGCCTCTCTTTATCTTATTATAGTTAGTCAATAAATAAATCTTGGTGGACATTTCACACAACACCATCTAGCCCAAACTAAGCAAAGCTTGTACTATGGAAACTAGATGGCTGATAGAATACATATATACTTTTTTTGTAAATACACAGAAACACTCAGACACAGAACAAACATCGACGCTCATCACACAAATGTTTGCCCTGGGTGGGGATCGAACCCACAACCTACAGCTCAGGAGGCAGTCGTACTACCACTGAGCCATGAGGCCTGTCAAAAGGTCAAAACCAATTACACCTGAAAAGTAATCCTATAAACGCTTGTCACGCCCCTTGGTCTCGATTTCGTATTGAGCTGTGATTGCTGAACCCAGAGTAACGAGATCGGTCAGCTGATTGCACGCACAAGACTTTAGGTTAACTACAGTTGTTGCAAGGAACGATTGCTTGTGGCCTTTGTTTGTTTTTGTATTTTCGTATTTTTAGGGTTCCGCTTCCGTACCTCAAAATGAAAAAACGGAACCCTTATAGGATCACTTTGTTGTCCGTCTGTCTGTCTGTCTGTCTGTCTGTCCGTCTGTCCGTCCCTCCGGATGTCAAGACCTTTATCTCGGGAACGCGTGAAGGCATCGTGTTGAAATTAAAACCATATAGGTAGGTACGCAGATCCATAGTATCTTGCTGCAGAAAGAAAAATAAAATTTCTGTTTTCGTAAAAAAAGTTACAGCCGAATATGTCGTAAAAACGCACATTTCGACACGCACAAGAGAATCAAACAGGTTTTTAAATATTTTTACTATGTAAATTTTTCGGTTTATGAAGCAAAATATAAAAAAATATATGATTTCCCACTTTTATCTACTAGTTTGTACGGAACCCCTCGGTGGGCGAGTCTGAGTCGCACTTGTCCGGGTTTTTTAATGTTAGATAGATTTACGATTGACCACCAACGCGCCTAATGTTAAGCGACTGTGTTGCCGAAGATAGAGCCTGTGGATCTAGAAGACGTATTATCTATTCACTCTATACTCTAATGTAGCTCACATTGGAATCTTCGAGGCTATCAGGAAACAGAGATGGCGGTAATGAATTCCATAAGTTTGTGTGAGTGTATGTGTGTTTGTGTTTGTGTGTGTTAGAGAGAGAGAGAGAGAGAGAGAGAGTGGCGCGTGTTCGCTCCGTCCCGCACGCATAACACATACTAAAGCAATATACATGTACACGGACACTACATGTAAAGCTTGCGAGCGCTCTTGTATTGAGAGTCCAGGTGTGTTTGGTCCGACGTTTTAATTATAGTAGTAGTGCTGGGCTGGGTTGACGGACTTATTTAATTACACGCCATTATGACCCAGAGCTCTATTTAAAGTAGGTTTACGTTGAGGACTCAATATTTAAATCGATTAGTTGGACCTGGTTTCATTCATTGATGCCTTTATACGCTTTAGTAGATGTCTAGCTTTTAACTGACTTCAAAAAGGAGGAGGCTGTTCTACTCTATGCTTTTTAATGTTCACCAATTTATCCATCAATTGTGAACCTATTTTAGAATGTATTCGTCCATCTCATACAGTGAGAGTTGAACGTGGCTAAATATAGCCACATTAAACCCTCACTTGAGATAGTCAGGTATATATTGCTTATTGATATAATGGTAATGGTGAAAAAGTGGACGCGTCTCTGTGTTGTGGAAACTATGATTACATGCTTGTAAACAATATTTAGTACAATCGCAGCGATTGGATACTCCATTATACACGTTTCCTCCTGAATCGCTTGGATCATCGACTTTTTAATAAACAATGGTTGGTATTTCTGAATGGTCGGCATTCCAATCGCTTTGTTTGCGCCCGATTGCGTGGAGTTTAATGAAGTGTGCTCTTTTTAGTTGATGCCTTTTAAATTACGAACAGAAACACTTTTTGCCGCGGGATTTCAATATTTTATGAAACCCAGTTATCAAAAAAATAAAACCGGACGGTGGGCGGATCATACTCGCCCACCGAGGGTTCCGTACAAACTAAATAAAAGGGGGAAATCATATATTTTTTTTATATTTTCCTTCATAAACCGAAAAATATACATCGTAAAAATATTTAACACATTTCTTGCTCACCACTCGGATCCGAGCGAGCTTCCCGTTCATTTTGTAGTAGTCAGTAAACTGCCTCAAAGGCCGGCAGTTTACTGACTACTACAAAATGAACGGGAAGCTCGCTCGGATCCGCGTGGGAGGCACCGCTACTATAGCCCCGCCCCATTCGGATCCGAGTGGTGAGCAAGAAATGTGTTAAATATTTTTACGTTGCTTTGCACGGCCACTCTGTACTTAATCAAAATTCGCCTTAAAAGTTTTGGTTCCCACCTGAAGTGAAGGGTCTGCAGGGGGCGAAGAATGTGTTAAAAACGTGTTTTAGCTTATGTTGAGGCTCTTTATGATACTCCACATGATACGGTTAATTCACTTTAAAATTTGGGTCCTCATTCCTTGCATAGAGACACTATTTTTTGTGATTAAATTAAAAATGTCCAGTTAGTTTACACAATGCTTCTTGCCAAATTTCAGAGTTCTAGGTCAACGGAAAGTACCCCATAGGTTTTGATTCCTCTGTGAGTGTCAAAATGTGCGTTTTTTACAACATATTCGGCTGTAACTTTTTTTTTACGAAAATTGAGAAATTTTATTTTTCTTTCTGCAGCAAGATACTATGGATCTGCGTATATGGTTTTAATTTCAACTCGATACCTTCACGCGTTCCCGAGATACCTTCACGCGGTCTTGACACCCGGTCTGACGGACAGACGGACAACAAAGTGATCCTATAAGGGTACAGTTTTTTCCTATTGAGGTACGGAACCCTAAAAACGTTGAAAATCCATATATTGGATTATATTTTAGCATTTGATTTATAGCTAAAATGATGATGATAATACAGATCTAAATTCTTTTACATACATTTAAAAGTATTGTTGAGATTTCATTTGTTCATATAAAATGAGAAAACTGACTCAAACACAACGTTACCGGCTACAGTTGCGCTCTCATCATTTTCTGCCTCAGCTCCCTCAGTACTATTCGTTTTAAACATCACGAAGACTCCCAAAAACATGCCCGTATTCTCCGGCGCAAGTTTTCACGGCTAGTTTGTGATAATACAGTGTAAAAGTCTTTTTGTGTCGTTTCGGGGCAGGAGACGCACTTCCGGCCGATGGCCGCGCGTCACTCGACTGCACCTGCCTGCCACTATCTCGTCGTCACCGTTAACGACTTCACTGGCTTCCTTCAACGATTGTCTTTATTACTGCTACCTACTAGGCGTGCTTGCTCTATTGTCGTAAAAGGAATGATACGGGACTGTATACTTAGCGGCAAACATCTTGAACCAAGTCTCACACCTTGTCTTTTGTTTTCGTCGAAAATAGAAAGGTTCTACCTTTCTTCTTGTCCATTTATTTAGGGAAACCAAGTAGTTATGAGTTAGGTAAGTTAAAAAAAAGAAAAAGGTCTTCTCGTAATTTGTAAATCTGACAAAGGTCACGGACCCCGGTGTCTGGAGCTAAAAAAAAAACAAGTAAGTAGTTACTAGATTTTATTTAAGTTGACATTGTCATCATCATCATCTCAGCCATAAGAAGTCCACTGCTGGACATAGGCCTTCCCCATGGATTTCCAAAAAGACCGATTGGAAGCGGCTTGCATCCAGCGTCTTCCCGCCACTTGTATGAGGTCATCTGTCCATCTCGTGGCTGGTCTTTCTACGCTGCGCTTGCCGGTACGTGGTCTCCACTCGAGAACCTTTCGGTCCCATCGGCCATCAGTTCTACGTGCTATGTGCCCTGCCCACTGCTACTTCAACTTACTAATCCGCTGTGCTATATCGGTGACTTTTGTACGTCTACGTATCTCTTCATTTCTGATTCGATCTCGTAGAGAGACTCCGAGCATTGCCATCTCCATAGCTCGTTGCGTGACCTTGAGCTTCCTTATAAGGCCCATAGTTGGCATTGTGATATAGCTAATTCTGCATCCAAATTCGTTAACAAAATAGGTATATCGTACCATTGATGGAGCTAGTCCGATGATGCGGCTTGATGGGGCACGGGGAAATTTCTATTTATCTGATCCTAAACACTTTTCAATAAATACAATACAAGTTTCTAATGTCCAAGAAGCGAAATAGACATGGCAACTCCTAAATTGTAATTGTTGGACTTGTCGAGATTAGAACTATTGTTAGGACAGTCAAAGGTGTAGAGTAGACGTAACATACTAGCTTAGCACCTTTCTTCAGAATTATTAGAATCAATCGTACCTATACGTGTTGTTTTCTGTTTGTATTCTTTCATATATTTGTTTCAGCCTAGATACGAGGTAAGGCCCACCTGGGGTAGGATGCCGAACAAATCTCCCTTGAACCGCACCGAAATGATAAAGAACCTCGGATATCACCTTGACCTCGATTTCTCGCAAAAGTGTGAATTTACTTTCTGTATTGTACATGAATTTTTAATTTCCTTTTGGAATTTTTTAACGGCAGGTATTTACATATGTCTTATTATTTCAGTTTACAATGAAAATTAATAATTCGTTTTATTTGTTTCAGGTAATTTTCATTGTAATCTTCATTCGTCTTAGTAAGTACTTTACGTCGGGTTCCAATATTCGATTAAATCACGTTGGGCTTGAAAGGGGGGAGGCGGTTCCAGAAAACCAAGAAATATAGAAAAGGGGGATGGGAGGAAGGGCTGAGATATCACGTGTTTTTTTCGCGCACGCCGCAATGAAAAATTGTTAGGTAGGTACAAAATTGCTATAAAATCGTCGAATTTCACGTGATGGCACGTCACAGTTTCTTATCATTTTGTAGCGTAAGCGTTTGTAGAAATATAAACATTTGCCACTTGTCTAAGCCTGTAGGTTGCCAATTGCCTTGGTTTATTTAAATATAAACATTTGCCACTTGTCTAAGCCTGTAGGTTGCCAATTGCCTTGGTTTATTTAAATATAAACATTTGCCACTTGTCTAAGCCTGTAGGTTGTCAATTGCCTTGGTTTATTTAAATAGAAACATTTGCCACATGTCTAAGCCTGTAGGTTGTCAATTGCCTTAGTTTATTTCAAAATTTCAATTACTCTCATTATTTTCGGTATTTTAGTTACAAGTGCGCGTCCTGCATGCAGGATATATAAAACACATGTAATTAAAAAGCTCATCATATTTCTCAGTCTAAATAAACTCTCGAATGCAGGCTATGCGCAGGCAGGCATATCCGACATCTGGCGCGGGCTGCGGTACGCACCTGCCACCTGCTTACTTACTTCTACCGTCGTATATTCAGAATTTATGTAATTGGTTTGAATTGACTGAGTGCTGGCCCTGTTGTTAATTTATAAACGCCTGAAGAAGTTATTGCTGTTGTAGCTTAAATGATCAGGATCGCTTGATAAATCCCTTTTTCGTAACATTATTATTTCTCGGTTATATTTTTTTTTCGGATGTAATTTAAGATTTTACACCGCCGCGCGCCGGCGCCGTGACTTTTATTGTTTGAGTTCATCATTAGATGTGATTGTCCTAATCTTACATACATGTTTCAATTATGGTTATAATGTATTCATTTAGGTATAGTTGAGTAAAATGTTTTTCATCCACGTCAGAAGTTTCTTTTTCGTAGCTTAGGTATTCTCGTATTCGTTTCTTATGTACTACTGAAACTTTCATACCTATCCACTAATTTTATATTCATATATTCAAATAGAAGATTGGAGGCTGAAAATTACAGATTTTTAATATTTTCCTTGTTTGTATGTCAATTTTAGTCTGTACACTGAAATATTGTGTATATAGCTTTTTCAAGAAGTACTTGAAGTCTTAGAGAGCTGAAATTTTGTATTAGACCTTCTCCAGATTTTTGATCTTGAATCGATGAAATTTAGGAACTAATAAAATATAAAATGTAGAAGCCAGACAAATGACGGTCATTGAATTTCATAAATTTGCTAACTTTATTATGCTCAGAAAAAATTGAGAACTTCAGTAACATTCAGACCGAAGTTATGATCATTCAAAAATACAACATAAGCGACCTTACTGAAAAACGTTACTTAACTTTAAGCAATGCTTAACATATTTTCTCAACTTCTCGCTGACACGTAATGACACTTGCGGAAAGAAGATAGAGAAATTAAGACGTTGGTTAAAGTTAAGTAACGTTTTTCGGTAAGGCCCAAGGCTTCTAGATAATAGGTTGAGTAGTATCCTTCGGCTGGCTGGCTGGAATAGTAGTGCCTTCAGATCTTGCAGTAAAGTTAGTACCTACCTACTAACTATTGTATCTTCTGTGATAAAGTCGCCAGTAATTCCGCGGTCTCTTAGCTCGTATAACTATGTTGCAGAAATCTAAAAAAAAAAAAAACTGCACTCCAGCTCCTTGGCAGTTTTACATTCTTCTGCACTCTGCGGGAATTTAGTGGCGCGTCCGTAGCATTCTATACAAGCTGGAGAACTTGGAATACTTTGTGACTGCGGTGAAATAATCGTGAAACATACTTTTGACGTACTTTGTTGAAGGTATTGTTACGCAACTGGTGTTCTGCCTGTGACCGGGTCCATTTGTTTCCTTTTGTGTTCGCGCGTTACAGGTCCATTGTCTTATCCCTGTTGAGCTAACTTTACATAAAATTACGACGTTTCATTGTTCAGCGAGTTAGTTGGCTTTAAATTGCGTCGCCGCTTATTTTTACTCGATTGTCGCAAGAAAGTAACGTTTTCGGGCGTATTTACGAATGTCTTAGTCTGGTACGCTCGCCAGCCTAAATCGTGTGACGGTATTTAATATATGAGGTGATAGATAGATAATCGATTATTTTCCCAAGTGTGTACAGCAATTTTGTAGAGCATGAGTTGCAATTCTTCGTCGCGTCGCGACGGCTCGACAGTCGGCGGGCGTGCCGTGTCGTTCGAGGCACCGACCACACGATACCACTAGCAGTGATTCACTACACTCCTAAATCATAATAAACGATCACATTACTACAGTTATCAGTTAAATATGCGTATATCCATTCATAAGTCCATTTTTAGGATTCCGTACCTCAAAAGGAAAAAACGGAACCCTTATAGGATCACTTAGTTGTCTACCAAGACGCAAGGGAATCAAAACGTATGGGTACTTCCCGTTGACCTATACTTTGAAATTTGGCAAAAAGCATTGTCATATAGTACACATAAAGGAAAAATTCCGAAAACTGTACATTTTGAATGTACATATTACTGTAGTAAATGGAATGCTATAGGCCCATTGCACTTATATCGATATTTTCAAAAATTTTCGAGAAGTATGTTTATAATGAGTTAAATGATTATTTAGAGAAAAATAATATTCTATGCAATGAACAAAAGGCTTTCAGAAAAAATAGAAGTATTAATATGGCCATATACGATTTCATTAAAAACGTCTTAATATGTATGGATAAAAGCACTCCGGTGTGCGCCATATTCTGTGATATGACGCAGGCGTTCGATTACGTAGATCACAGAATCTTAGCTAGTAAATTAGAAGCGTATGGAATACGTGGTAACGTTTTAGATTTGATAAAGTCTTACCTAGCAGATAGAATACAAATCACGGAAATCAGTCGAGTCAATCTTATCACGAAAGCAGAAGAAATATATAGATCGTATGAACGCAAAGTGGCGTACGGAGTTCCACAAGGTAGTGTCCTGGGACCACTTTCATTCATAGCATACATAAATGACTTGCCTAATGCTACATCTCAACCTATGACATTATTTGCAGATGATAGCACTATCACCGTAGCATGTAAAACACTTGACTCTTATGAAAACGATATTGTTAAATCTTTGACCTCAGTTATATCTTGGCTTGACAACAATAACTTAAAAATTAACCTAAATAAAACAAATATAATGCATTTTAGACAAAGAGAAACAAACAAAGGTAATATTAATGTAGCATATGACAATAACATTATAAATGAAGTAGAAAGCTCAAAATTTCTTGGATTATATATTGACCGAAAATTGAATTGGAAATCACAAATAGAGCACCTTTCGAAAAGAATAAGTAGCCAAACATATGCCATCGCCAAACTAGCTCGTACTCTAAATATAGAATCTTTACTTAAAGCCTACTATGGGTTAGTTGAATCAATTTTGAGGTACGGGATTATTTTTTGGGGAAATTCAACAAATAAAATTATTATTTTTAAAAGGCAGAAACGCTGTATTCGTTCAATGTTTAAACTCAAAAAAAGAGATAGTTGTAAGCCCTATTTTTTAAAGTATAAAATTCTTACACTTCCGTGTTTATACATTTTAGAAACGGCCCTTTTTGTAAAAACAAACCGGGAGCGATTCCCCACACTATCTGATACTACTGTAAGAAATAGGCGCGACCAAGACAAACGGCGCGTACATGAAGGAAAGACAGCACTGATGCAAAATAGCATCGTATGTATGGGTCCTAAAATCTACAATAAGATTCCTAAGTCAATAAGAGACCAGAATAGTAATTTATTTAGAAAAAAGTTGAAGGCATTGTTATTGCAGAAGTGTTATTATTCTATCAATGATTTTTTAAATGACAAATTTTAATTTTATTTGACATTATGTGTATCTTTTATTGCTTCTGCTTTGTCATATTATAGATATTTTTGGTTTGTGTATTAATCTAATAACATATAATAATTATTATTATTTTATAATTTTTCGCATGTGCATGATGCTGTCTACCTGACATTTGTGCGCCTAATCGGCACAACATGATTTTAAGCGACTAAATTTAGTGTAACATCTTTTATGCACTTGTTGTATAAAATTCTCGTGTTGTATGCAAATAAATTATCTTTATCTTTATCTTTATCTCTTTGAATTTAATCACATAAAATAGGGTCTTTATGCAAGGAAGGAGGGTTCAAATTTGAAAGTGCTTTAACCGCTTTAAAGTGCTTTTTTATCATGTGGGGTATTATATGAAAGAGCTTGATTAGCACAAGCTAAAACATGTTTTAATTTTTTTTTACGATGTATATTTTTCGATTTATGAAGGAAAATATAAAAAAATATATAATTTCCCCCTTTTATCTACTAGTTTGTACGGAACCCTCGGTGGGCGAGTCTGACTCGCTCTTGTCCGGTTTTTAACCTCCGACCCAAAAACAGGGGTGGTATAAGTTTGACGTGTGACCTGTGTGTCTCTCTGTGGTATCGTAGCTCTCAAACAGATGGACCGATTATGATTTAGTCTTTTTTGTTAGAAAGAAGATTTCATCGAGAGTATTCTTAGTTATGCTTCATCAAAATCGGTTCAGCCTTTTTTATCGAGATTTTTGAGTTTTCTAAATTTATACTTGTTAGCCGACTGTTTTTTTTTGGGTAAGTATATATAAATGTATATTACCTTCATTAAATGTATACTGTATATTACCTTCAGTAGCCTAACCTAAACTGCTTGACCGAGGGGGATTTGAGGAAGCAGAATGTAACGATACTTGTAACATCAGCATCGGTCGAGCGACTTAGCCTACGTGAGGTACCATTGATACAGATTCTTTTCACACAACTGAATGATGAGACGAGAAAGTCGCTCGCCTGATGTTAAGCTTCACGTTTGCTCATCTTAACAGTCAAATCACATACAAAATTTTCGACTTCAATAGTTTAAGGCCCTGTGCATATAAATCTCGCTATGCATACGCTATGCAAATTTCGTTGGAAACATAAATGCGTACTAAAACCATTACCTGAGACGCCTTCCATCTATCCTTTGATCAGGCGGATGAAAAAAAAACAATTCATTATACACGAAACGACCTATCACAAATAGTCTAAAATAACCATGCATAGCTCATTATGTTGGTAAAGAGGTATATGTTTGCTAGTGAACTTCAATTTGCTTTTAACTCTCCAATCTAAATTGGCGAAAGTGCAAATTACCATAAACACTCGCGCTAATATTTCGATACAGCGAGTCAAGAATCGCATGCTATTATGTCTGAAGCTAGAAAAGGTGCATCAATTTGATAGCTATCTTCGAGTCGAGCCATGAATCGCAGTTAAAGTTGGTGCCATGTCACCCGAGGCACGTACTCGTATACCGTCGGTCGGCAGAGGTGACTCACTGCAAGCACCGAACTCACGGGTTAGCCCTGACTCATGGCTCCTTGTACTCACTTGTTCACAAAGATACCACAAAGGCGACATCAAAATAATTATATTGAAAGGAATTAATGACGTGGTACGAGTAAGGAAGTTTAATTAGGAAAAAAAAAACAACTGTGAAATGTATATTCTACTTATACTATCTGCAGATGAATTAATAGATTATTTATATAACAAAATAAGTTTAGAAAACTTAAAACTTAAACTTTAAACCGTTATGAAAAAACTGCTGAACAGATTCTGTTGAAACATTACATAGAACATCATCGATCAAATCCTCTTTCAAACAAAAAAATCAAATCAAATTATTATGTATATTTCAGTTACTCTTTATGTATGTACAATAAAGTTATCCTATTATATTTAAAAAAAAAACTAATTGAAAATCGGTTCATTTGTTTTTTTTTTATATATTAATAGGTTTGCGACTAACCACCAACTCGCCTGATGTTAAGCGACGCAGCGGTCTAAGATAAAGCGCGCTTACCTAGAAGAAACCAATTCACTCGCAATTTAAAGACACCAAGATTATATCTATCGGGAAAGACCCACTCAGGAAGCGTATGTTTGGGAGCTACAAGGCCACGTACCAAATAGACCAATACCAATAGACCAATACCAATAGACCAATAGACATAAACAAAATTAACACCCTTCGTTTTTCGTCGGGGGTTAAAAAGAAAGTGTCTTTAGGGCGAAAGCATTTTTTTAAATCCTGTTCCAAGTATAAAAATCAATAAGAATTCTTGTAACATTGGTTTTCATCACCATAAAGACGGATCATGCAATGGCAAAACATTAAAAGTTAGATATCAAAACGATATCCCACGTGTATAATCGTAATCGCACTTGCAAATCGGAAAAAAACCCTTCAGCCGACTTGAATTATTGACGTGGAACATCTTCCATTAATTAAACAATCCATTAATTATCTCCTTTTCAAAGTTATTAATACTTGTTTATCATGGATGTTGTTTGGACAACTGCAACATCAGCAGCGTCGCTGTTTCTTTGCTAACCCGGTGAGGTACTTGTAGATACCATTTTTAAAAAGCTCTTTGTTGTAACTCGGCGGGAAAACCTTAGTTTAGCGAATACAATTACAATCATACATATACTGTAGAGACCATATTCCATATGTTGAGACCATTAATATAATATTTACTTTAGTTAAGTACTCATTAAACTCGCAAGTTCTAATCTTAAAGCATTTTTCCTAAGAACACACATAGAGGAAAATCAAATGACGGGTTGTCAGTAAAAATACACTTTTGCCTTATTGCATTTCACAAGTTGATTAATATTTTGACCTACTTGGATTTCTGTCGTGTCTTTTCCCTCTGGTATTCTGTGCTGTATTGCGAATTCCTTGAGATGTTTTCCTCAAGGCACCTCAAGAGTATCACTCATGTATTGCTGAGCAAGATAAATTACGTAATGTTATACATAAAAAAAATGTGAAATTCGTATAAAAAGTATATTGGTATATCTACATCACTATTAATCTTAGAACTTGTACTTGATAATGAGGTCATTTAACACTCAAATGATTGTAGAATTTTTTGGCTTTATTTGATTTTTAAGAAATTATTTCAATTAGTAAAAAAATGCGATTAAACTATTTTATTTTTTCCGCTCGCTTGTAGCCAAATGTTTTTAAAAGGAATTTCCCATGAAAATGAATATGATTGAATATGACAAATTGAATTAATTTGATAGATCTATGTTTTTTACATCTTAAAAGCAAAATAAATCCAACCTAAATTACGTAAATCACCGTATATGAAGATTTTCCGCTATCGAAAGAACGGGAGTCAATTTTACCCACGTTCGCGTTTAAGTTTAACAAGCCATTTAAACGCGATTTTCTTAAATATTTTCTATACTATTGGACTTGTTACTTCTTTACTTTAAAATTGACCACCAATTGAAAGAACACGCTTAAATAAGTAAAATACTATTAGACTCATACATTAATACTCTGATATCGTCAAAAATATGAAAAAGTATGTGTAAAGTTACCCACGCTGACAGTAGTCAAATTATTTAATTAATTTTATTAGCAGTCGTTTAGATTACTACTAATCTTTTGTGGAAACAATCAAGAACTTTCGAAGAAGGATAAATAATTAGTACAATTTTCGACAAGGCAAAGTTAAACTCTCATTGACAATATTGCTTTTACAGATTTTTCTTCCTAACACGGACAATACAGTCTACTCTTACACAAGTTCTTAGTTTTATAAGATGATATGATACAATGTATCCCACACGAGGCACGGTGTTTATACTTGCAGATGAAAATATTCATATAGTTGGTCGAATGTGGCTACAAGCTTGCGGCGGATGAAGCTAAGCCTGCGCACACACGGCCCAATCCCGTTATGTAAAGCTGCCATATCGGTTTTACGAACGTGAACCTGGCGATACGCACCGTGTGTGTATGTCTACTCTTCCTACCTTCTTTATGTCTACTCGTATTTGTGGGAACTTTGCCATTCAAGTGATTGAGGATCGTGTAATCTGACGTCGTGACTTCGGTGGCTGCCAGTTAAACTGAGTTTTGACATGCTCGTGTAATGCGTGAGATTTAGATAGTTCGTTATCTTGTTATGGTAAACACGGATAAATTGTAGAGTCTTTTGCTTTTTAGCTATCGGTCGATAAGTAGGCGCTTCAACTCGTATTATCCTTAAAGAGTTTGTCATACTTTGGCTGTAATTTTATAACTACTATTAGTTTATAGCCTCGCCCGCTTATCCTTTGTCCTAGGTGCGTGACGCAGTGCGACGCGATGCGGTGCGATTTGACGCGACTTATTATTTCTTTTCAACGGTCTACGATAACAAAGGACACGTCCTACTTCTAGCTACTGTATGATATTTTCGCGTCGCGTCGCTTCGAATTACGTCGCTTTGCCGCGTTCGTCGCTCACCTAGAACAACGAATTAGAGTTATCGAAGGACACGTATATTTTAACAGATATGTAAATATTATCTATTTCGTATTTCTCGGTATGGTTATCTACGCTGAAAATAAAGCACGTTTACCATTTCTCATTGAATTGCCCAAAATCCGTACACATAATATGTTATACGATTTCGGTTCATATTTTTGATGGATACTATTCTGCCCTGGAGTAGAGTTCCCTGCCGCCTAATCTAACCTGATAGTTACAATCTTGGAATGTTCAAGGAACGATCCTTAGGCTGCGCCCAGTCGCTATCCAGCAGGCGAGTTTCAGGTACGTAGATATCGTATTAAAAACCTATAAAAAAACCTCATTGAAATTAAACAAATTTTAACGCTTTTATCGCGTATATTTTACATAATTTTATAATCTGACATTTCGAACAAAAAAAATCTGTTCATTGTAGCCTTAAAAATTCCAAAATTATAGTTACCAGAAAACAGGACAGACTCTATTAACGAGGATTTTCCCGTCTGAAAATAAACAAGATGCCAAATTTAGCATCATCGGCGCTCCCACAAAGGCTTTTCTGCCGCTATTTTCCTCTATTTCGTGTAAAAATGTGACAGACAAAATATATACGCGCCACGGACCATTCAATATCGTGATATAAGGAGGTGCTTATTTCGGACAAATATTTGCTTTTTGTCCTTCTCGTTATTTTCACGTAGGTAGGGATGTGTTTGCTAACAGATTAGATTTCTGTTCTGTAACTTCGGAAAATGTTCGCACCTTTTTATTAATGCTGTGTAATATAAATCTCGTGGCGTAGCTTGGCTAGGTGTTCTCGAACGATCACCAAATTTTAAGCAAAGGACGGACCGGTCAGTCTTCGGATTTAAAAACAGCAATCGTCAAGCCAGGTCAGAGGCCTTTCGGCGGCTTAGATGAGTTGCATGATCTAATTTCCTCCCTTGCCCTTTCAACTATCGTGTAATTGGACACATGAAAAAGTGTCATCATCGCTTCGTAGTGTTCAAAAACATGAACGAAACGCTTTGAATTCATTTTCATCGTGTAGACTGCTAAATTGTCTGAATACTCTTCTAAACCCTTCTTGAGCCGGTCTTAGAGATGCACGCTGGGTGTCTTGAAATCGCGAGTGAACGGTTCTAGGTGTGCTTCATCGTGGACCGCAATATAGCTTAACATCAGGCGGGTTGGCGGTCAAGCGCAATCATCCTACGTAAAAAATACAAACTCAATAATTATTTATTAGTGGAAGTATTGAAATTTAGATTTCTTTACCATGTTTAAATTATGAAATAAGGGAAATCAAATTCCAATATTAGAATAATGCTGCCACAAAATCTAACAATTTTTCCAATGAAATTATGTTCTGCTCAGAATGTATGAAATGGAATACACGAGACTAGCGGTTATAATTTGATCAAATTAATAGCTGTGGATTCCATCCCAAAATATCCTTTTATAGGTCATCCTATTTTGGGATATCACAAAATGGTGTCACTTATATTTCGGGAGTTTGTCGTCGACATAGAAATTAATACCAAAAATTTATTTCTATAATGAATGTATTAGTAATTGCGTAATTTCAGTCCCTGTCCCTTGATATTTAGTTAATTGTTTTGGTACCTGCTCAGCCTTTTAAGCCACCTTGGCCCGTTGAGTCATGGCTTTTTACGGATATTACTGCTCGCCTTGACATTGTTCACTTAAAATCATAAGTTTTCCGCCAATTCAGGTTTCACTTTAAAAATATGATATTTAGATTTTACGTGGCCTGTCTTTAAAGAAAATACGTCTAACCTTTTATAACTAAGTACAGAGTTGTGTTGGTCCCAAAACAAAACTCATCGCATATCAAAGGGAGTGCTCTAACTTGGAATTCGTAAGTGTGTTTAGAGAAGAAAACTGGGCTACGGCCTCGCAAGCAAAAACAGTCGGACACAAGTTACCGCGCTGCTGTTCGACTGTTCTGTGCGATTCCCAAGTTCGTAAGCTATCTGTACAGTTTGTAAAGTGTCGTTTGTCGTAGTTTTGTCCCGCGAGACAAATTACGGAAATCATACGAGGTTTGAACCCGACTGAAAAACGCGACGATTACGATGCGAAGGGAACGCGTCATCTATTCACGGTGGTTGTTTCAAAAATACGAACGTAACGCTTTAGTTCCACTTTTATAGTACGCACACCCAAAAATTTGGAATATGCCTCCTGAATGGGGTTTTCGCTGATATATATAATCTGGGTGTCTTTAAATCTCGCGTAAATCGGTTTCTTCTAGTAGCGCGCTCCATCGTGGACCGCAACGGCACTTAAACATTAATAAAAAATAAATCCGGCAAAGTACAAGTGTCACTCGCACACCGAGGCTTCCGTACCCTATACATGACACGTGAACACTGACCAGAGCTAATTACCTACTCAACAAAATGTGCTTTATATCTAAGTGTGCTTTATTATTTATTTATTTTATATTTGTAACTACACATATTTTCTAAAGGAGGAATAACCTCAAATGCTAGGCGTTCATTTACGATCAAGTTCAAATAAGTAAGTGTTACAGACGTATTTTTTTTTTCCGAAAACATTTTAACAATACCGTTAGCTCTATTTTAAGTTTAGGTATGTCACATGATACCAGCTGTCAACGAAAAATTTTAATTTTTTGTTTCTTTTCTTATGGAATCAACAAGGAAGTTTTCTCAACAATATATTTTCAAAAATTATTTACGCAAGCTTGTCTCGCATTTGATCAGTTGTTAGTATTTGTTGATTTACATCAAAGTAAACCTATAATCTTGCCAATTTTGAGACTAATAATAGGCTTCCGCACCCTAGTATGGCAGCCTAAAAAACATACAAAGCTTGAACACGACTATGAAAAACGCGATGACTGCAATAAGGAGGAAAATGAAAGAGGATCTTTTAATCAACTTTTCGTAGAAGTTTTTGATCGTTAAATTGATTCATCGATTTCTTGTATTACGACACGTGGCGCCTTAGTTGCAAATTCCAAGGCGACGGCGCGGCGGCGCGGCGGCGCGCGTTCCTCGCCTCTTGTTTGCGAAAGTGTCACGTCGTTGTCACGTCGCTGAGTGTACCTACTATCTTCCCCCTTCGAACCCCATCTCGCTCCGCAACTCTGTCTAACTGGGTGCGTTCAGCTACTTTTGGGTTTCGATAGATAACATTACTCGAGGCCGTATGAGAGCGATTTAAGGATTCGCTCAACGCGCGCAGCTATCTCTCTCGCGCATCACAACATTTTTAAACATATAAAATGATTAAGTAGATTTTATATATTGTGTTGAGTAGGGGTTGTTGATGAGGTTGGATTAGTTTAGAAAAAAGATTTTTGTTGTAATATTTAGAATTAGCCGAGGAGTAGGAAAATATGTTTTTTTTTACTACCGTCGCGTCGCCAGTATAATTATGTGATATCTGTTTTTTTTAACGTTTCTCCTACTTAAATAAACAAATTAATTTCACACTTTTCTATTTTCCAATGATTTTATATGTTTAAAAAGGTTGTGATGCGCGAGAGAGAGAGAGAGAGAGAGAGAGTGTTGCGCGCGTTGATCTCCACCTTCATAACTACGATGACCCTCATAATTTACTTACATATTCAACTGTTCGTGTATTTTTAATTTAGGTACGTTTATAATATTTAAATTCGTTTTGCTTATTTCTACTCTAATTTTGCTAGTCCGCCTCACGTTACGGAGTATTAGATGGTTATCGTATTGTTTGTCTCGTACTTCCTAAAATATGCGCCTTGTTTACATGTTGAAGAGTAATTCTGTTTAATAGATGGCTCGTCTCACACGACCTGACGTTCTATAGCTAGCTATGGACGCATGGTACGAGACTGCGAGTCGCGGTAAAAGCCTTCCAGTGGAGCGGTCGTATCACTCAAAGTCCCCAAAATTCCTGCCACACGATATTTTCCGAGGGCATGTTTGAAGACATCGCATTTCGGCTCCTGGAATATTGAGAATGCCACCCCGGGGGAATCTCTCGCCTGCCTTTTACGATATAAAACTTGCACATTATTAATTCCCTGTTTTGTATTGTTCGGTATCAATAAATTAGATAGTTATCTGCTCGTCAGTAGCAATTCGTCGTTATGGCACGTTTCAAATTAATCTGTTTGGGTCGACGTGCTCGACGAGATTTACACACGATGGCTGCGAGGGCACGTTTGCGTGCGGACTGTGAAATATTAGTTTGTATTGTGCTTATTGGCACTGACCAGGCGAGCTGGCTCCAGGCCTGCCGTTTATCGAATGACCGCAGCTCGCGCATGCCCCGAGCTCCCTAATTTAATTTTAAGCCCGTTTCACCGAAAACCCGTGGCCATTCTTTCGTGCCGGCTAGGTCTGAGCCCTCCGCGCCATCGGATCGCGAAAGCATCCGCTCGGCCCTTTCGACCCTCGTCGAAACCGCCCTATCTCTGACGGGCAGCGGCTTGCGGATTATCAAACTTCGGCTCGGCTTCGACACCGCCCCCGCATTACACCTACTTAACCACTACGATTATTTTTCGAATAACTCGCGGCCGTGTGTTAATGTGCCGTATTATGTTATGCTATCATTGCTCTCGAAACTCGGTGTATGAACAAGCGATATAAATAAATATGAAGGTAAAGTCGGACTAAGTCCGACGGAACAGTCACACGGTTTTGTCTGCTCTGTAATTCGGCTTCAGTGTAAACAACGTTCTATTCACGTTTTATTTTTCGTAACCGCGTATTTGTTTCAATCAACACGTGCTCGGCGTACGGCGGGGACGTGTAACGTCGATGTTTATCTACCGTCGGCCGAGGAGGGCGAGGCAGACGTGAACGTCTGATAATCCCACCCGACCGCGCCCGCGGCTCGTGCCGATACGGCCGGGTTCCTTATCGCTCCGTGCAATTTCTTTGTTTGTCGTTTAAGTACGTAATTTCGTAAAGAGGTTCGTCAGGCTGGCGCGCCGCGGAGATAAACCACACAAGACTAGTCCCGCAAGATGGCAGATATCTCGGGCGCGTGTTGCCGGAGTTTCCGCCTCGCGATATTTCTTTCGTAGCGCATCGTGTCGCCACCCGCCCCGTCTCCGGGCCCGCTCCTGGCGGCTTCCCTCGCCCGCTTCCTCCGCTCAAATATGATTTTGATTATGAAATATTGCGGTGAAACTCTCCAGATAGGCGTTAGCGAAATATCTCGCTCGGCTGTGAGTCGTGCGCGAGCGTATCTGTAATCTGAATTGTGAAGTACCGAACATCATTTCCCCAAATAAGTTTTTTTTTTTCAAAAGGCATTTTATCAAAATCCCCAAAGCTCATTTGACAACACGTCTGATATCTGAATCTTAGCAATAGAAGCCTAACGAATCTAACCTAATAATAATTGTTATATCAGATAGCCGAACGATAAGAAACTTTCTGGATAAGTATAATAAAACAGAAACTTAACGAACCTAATAACTGTTCGGGCAAATTAAACTGATGTACTGATGACGAACAAATTTATGGAATCAGAAACTCGTGGCAAGCAAAACATTTGCAATCAGGCAATTCTATGAAACGAATTCGAGCAAGTAAGATTCAAACAACAGTATTTCGGATATTAGACAGGTTTACCGCGCTAGCGTGGTACCGTTTTTACGCGCACTGTACGTAATTATCGTGCACCTGGCATTGCAACAATGATTACCTACTCATTCTTTATCGGGCGTTCGCGGTAATGTGCGCTGATTGGTGTAATGGACGCCGGAGAGCGCTGCGCAGGTGTGCACCTGACCACCAGAACGGCAGGTGGCTTCCCTCACTACTGCAGCGGACATTTCTTGCTCTGTTTGTTTTTCAACTTACTTGAAGTTAGTTTTGCTGCCGCTTTTCATTTATTTTTAACCGAATTGTTTTTTTTTTAATGAAAACTGAGTAGTTTGGTTTTTCTCTCTGCAGCAAGAGATTATGGATCTGCGTATATGGTTTTAATTTCAAGTCGATACACGGTAAGTCGCACAGACGGACAACAAAGTGATCCTATAAGGGTTCTGTTTTTTTCCTTTTGAGGTACGGAACCCTAAAAATCACGTAAGTATCAAGTAGTATACCATCGGTTTTTATACGAAATCAATATAAAATGATTCCACATATCTTTCTATTATTCGTATTGGTATTTGTAATCGAATCGAGTCATTCCTCGGACGTAACAGCGGCTTTATGTGTGCCATTCGCATTATGGGATACATGTGTCTGACGGCAGTGAACCCATATCCCGGGACGTAGTTCCGGCCTCACCAGCCGGTGGTTAGGGTCCACGTTGACATTTTAAGTAATGAGGAATTTAAAGAGCACACTACTTGAACCAAGTTTGTTATTTCCATAGTTGATAAATCGTCTATGAACGGCATCGTCGTATTCTTGGACATTTGCGTATCTGACTAAATACGTCTATTGGCCTTTTTGACCATATGCGTCGATCCCTTCATATTTGTTTATTTATACATTCTTTCAATGACAAAAATAGTAAAAATGTCAACATCAAATCATATTTCGTAGAATTTTTAACCGACTTCGCAAAAGGAGGAGGTTATCAATTCGTACCGTACTTAATTGTTTTTTATGTATGAACACGAATTACTCCGTCATTGTAGAAACAATTTTTCCTGAATTGGTGTATAGAGAAAACTCCGAAGTTGGTCCCATAATTATTTTGTAAACATCGCTTTATTACTTTTTGAATAATCTCTAAAAATTAAAATATTTTCATTGTATTCCTGAGTAAGTGCGTCAGATTATAGAATCGCAGAGTTCCACCTACACGTTTTTCTTTGCAAGAGTGTCAAATATCTAAGGATTATCGTATAAACATCTGCACATTTTCTAATCTTCGAACACGAGCATTTGACATTCAATGACATTTGTCATTGCATTCTTGACAAAAGAAAAAAAAAACGGGTGAAAAGAGGTATCTTTAAAAAGCTTACAATCGTGAAGGATTTAGTAAGTTGCGTTGAAGTCTGTTTTTTAATAGAAAAATGATTCAATAATGTCAATCGATCATGTAAACAAATGTTAAGATTTCACAATATTAAATATATAATTTAATACATTTTCTTTGTTATTCGCTGTTATCCTTTCTCTTCAGGGATTCATGGAAGCTAGGTTGGATTTCTAGAAGCAAAGTCTGGTATAAAAAGATGACATCGATTTATCATTTTATTATGTATCGGTTTATTGATCGTCTCATTTGTTGATTTACATCTCTTGGATGTTTAGTATTTAAAGAGATAGAACCAACAGTAACATACTATATTACTGTGCATATATTTTATGGCACTTCTGTACCTACTTTGACTGCGTTGCACAGGAATAAATCTAGATTATTCTTCATATAGTTTCGGCGTATTTTGAGGGAGATACGTTTTTCAAATCCCTATCTTTAGTAGGTACTTAAAACTCAAAAGATTTAAACTTCCCTTTGTTTGACGGAGCTTAGCATATTTTCTATATGGATTGGGCCGGCGGGCGGCGCGGGGCGACCGGCGTCCGTTTGACCCCGATACCGACCAATGACGCAGTTTTTGTCGGCACCTAATTAAACCGGCGACCGGCTCCGAAAGCCATTTTAATAAGTTTAACCGTATTATCTCGGTTAGTTGACTGTGGATGCAGTTCCGTATGAGCCGTCCAGTTTAAAGGTTAAGAGGATCACGGCAGTTCAGCCGGCATCATCGACGTGAGGAACGTTACATGAATCCTAACTAAATATGACTGTGCCTCCTTCTCTTAGTAAAATAACTAGGCTTATCTTAATGAAATTTTATATAATGTAGCTAAAACCGTGGATAAGATATACACTACATTTAATCGTCGTTATCACCAGCAGTAGCATTATTTTTACCTGACTGCGTAAGAATGAGGATTATGTTTTTCGAGTGTATGTACGTTTATATATAGGTATGATCACCTACAGCCTAAACGGCTTTACCGATTTTAATGTGCGAGATGTCGTTAGATTCGTCTTCACTCCCTGAGTGTCATAGGCTATATATTTTTTGTAATAATACACCTCTCGCAAAAATACCGAAGAACCGGCCAAGTGCGAGTCGGATTCGCGCACGAAAGGTTCCGTACCATTACCTATAAAAACGGGCAAAAATCACGTTTGTTGTATGGGGTATGCCCCCCAGTGAATAATATACTCAAGATTATGTGAATATTTCAAGCGTCTTCCTGTTGCCGTTATCAATATCGAGCAAAAAAAATCACCTTTGTTGTATGGGAGCCCCCTTAAATATTTATTTTATCCGGTTTTTTAGTATTTGTTGTTATAGCGGCAACAGAAATACATCATCTGTGAAAATTTCAACTGTCTAACTATCTCGGTTCATGAGATACAGCCTGGTGACAGACGGACGGACGGACAGACAGCGAAGTCTTAGTAATAGGGCTTCGTTTTTACCCTTTGGGTACGGAACCTTATAATGCCTTTTTTCATAACTTCTAATGAACTTTTCTGTAATAAACAAGTCATTTTACTAGAATTATTCTAAAGAATGCGCATTTATAATATTTGCCAGCTATTTTACACATACTTTCTCACATAAAATGTACACTCAACAGCGCATCAAGCGTAACGAAATCGTAAGTTAGACTGCAAATAATGTTTTTCTGCAGTCGGGTATTATGTTTTTTCTATTATTATAAATAAATACTTGTTCGTCACGTGAGTGACTCTGCGGAGCATCGCTAATTTAAGTAATTCGATTTTCAATAGCACCTGCCTGTTTGATCAATCTTTAGATCAAATAACTCGTCTGCTCTTGATTGGTATATATGTAATATACATAGATAATAATTATAACTGCAACCTTGGTAATTAATAGGACGTAGGTACGTCATCATCATCATCACCTAGCGGGTGACACCGCGGAGTACAATCCCCCATCTATCTATTCTTTGCCCTTGCGATTTGTTTGCTACGCGGTACGGCTAAAAGTACGAAAAAGAGCCGTTTCTTGGTTGATATTCCAAAAAGTTAAAAACAACTAAAACTTTTATTATTACGTAACATAAAACGTGGCCAAGACCAAGAGAAGCGGAACGAAGGTCATCCGGCTGCAAGATATGGACGATATTGTCTCTGTCGCGAGTTGAACCTGAACTCCATTGTCACAGGACCAAGGCAGATGGCATAATAAGAGAGGCCTCTACCCAGCAGTGGAATAGATAAAGTTGTGGACGATGAAAATGTGGAATATGTTTCTTGAGTGCGATTCTCATGGTGGCTTCAAATCGCGAGTGAAATTGACTTCTTCGTAGACGGTAACTGTCGGTTCATCACGATATCATTTGGCGGTTAAACGCTGGTATATTAAAATACGAAATGATGTGTGTCAACATTAATACAAATCGTGTTATACCTACGCGACGGAATAAAAATGTTCGTTTGTAATGCGAGTGGGCGGAATCGTAATCGTGCGACGTGCCCGCGTTACTATGATTTGTTTACACCGCGCGAGCGGCTGGCGCGATCAGCTGAGCGGGTGACGCGGCGGGCGTGCGCGCGCGTCACTTGTGACGTCACGACACGACGCCTTACCGCCGCGCGCCCGCTTCCTCGGTGCACCAATCTATTGTCCATCGGATGGAAATTATCACTTTTATGTTTTGTGATGTATCTATAGTGTAGTTTTAATACCGATTAATATCTGAATTCGGATCTACAGCAATGTTATTTACTGTTATCAACAATTTAGATAGATGGTACTGACCTGATAGCTTAGTTCTGAACTTTTTTATACTATTCCATCGGATGGGGATCGAACATTTGTGTGATAAACATCGATGTTTTTTTGTGTCTGAGTGTTTGTATATTATATGTATCATAAGTAGGTATGTATTTACAAATAAAACCGGACAAGTGCGAGTCAGACTCGCCCAGCGAGGGTTCCGTACAAACTAAATAAAAGGGGGAAATCATATTTTTTTTTTTTTATATTTTCCGTCATAAACCGAAAAATATACATTTCATAAAATATTCACTTTAAAATTTGGGCCCTCATTCCTTCCATGTAGTGTAGACACTATTTTTTTGTGATTAAATTAAAAATGTCCAGATTTCGGATTTTTTCCTATATGTGTACTCTAACACAATGCTTCTTGGCAAATTTCATAGTTCTAGGTTAACGGGAAGTACACCATAGGTTTTGATTCCATTGTGAGTGTCGTAATGTGCGTTTTTTACGACATATTCGGCTATAACTTTTTTTTACGAAAACTGAGAAATTTTATTTTTCTTTCTGCAGCAAGATACTATGGATTTGCATATATGGTTTTAATTTCAACTCTATACCTTCACGCATTCCCGAGATAAAGGTCTTGACACCCGGACAGACGGACAACAAAGTGATCCTATGAGGGTTCCGTTTTTTCCTTTTGAGGTACGGAACCCTAAACAGTACCTATACAGGTATTTTTAACAGCTATCTGATTCTCGTATTACAACCTTTGCTTAATTTAATTTGGGTCTAAAGAATGTTGTGTGAAAATGTCCACCAATATACACAATATACAAAAAGTAATAGTTCTAGTGACATGAAAGTTAGAAAACAAAAAAAACGTATAAATGATTTTCTTTCCGTTAGTACATTAACAAATTTTTAACCGACTACCAAAATCGAGGAGGTTCTCAATTCGTTTATATGTTTTTTATGTATGATTGTTCAGTAATTGCTTCGCCAATTATGATTTGATTATGATGATTGTTTTTTTTTTGGTAGGTCATATTTCAGAGATGGTCCTATATAAATTTTATCAAAATCAGTTCAGTACTTTAGTGTTTATAACAAAATAACTGGAAAAATATGTCATCCAGTAAACGAATAGTGCACTTTGAAGTCGGTTTTTCAGTTTTTTAAACTATAATAATGAATTAAAAGATTATAAATATTACTTGCTATATTAATGCTCCATCGTCACTTTATAGTCAGTTGAAATTGTCTTATGTAAGCTTGCACGTACTTACTTCCTTGTATTTCTATTAGTTATTATTAAAACCTTTGAATATAGTCTCTTGAATGTCATTCAAGCTCTGGTGTTGACCACAGAATATTAAATACACGATACTACTAATGTATATTGGTTTGTAGCGAGCAAGGCAGCTGTGACCGCACCGCGAGTGTCAAGTTCCGACTGGCTCTTGGACCTGCGACCCCATTCTCTAGCACTAGGCTTCACTAGAGATTATCTCGACCTTTACAATGTAAAGTAAGGCTAACCGATAAAATCTCGAGCACTCGAGAATAGCCCCCTAAAGAAAGATTACCTTCGGCAATATCTCACAAGCCGACTTGTAATGAGATAAGTTACCAGCCGTGGCTCGTCTATCCTTAGGAATCTCAAAGGAATATCTTATAACGGTTTCCGAGAACTGAGAATCTGGAATTAGATAAATTCACGTCGCTTCGTGTGTTCTGTTTGTGAATTTAATTGTTGTGGTGGTTTCCATGAGTCGGAGCCTTTCCATCCCCTCGGCTGGTGGGGCTCGCGGTGCTTTATTTGCGTCTCAACCGTGGAGTTTCATTAACATTTTTAAATTAGCTTTGGCTACGTTGATGTCAACTGAATACTATGTTGCACCAGTTAATCGCGTGTGTGGCACAGGTTCAATATATATAAACATGCATACATTGGAAAAAATAACACTCCTAGGCGCAGTCGGCTATAAAGAGAGGCCTATGCTCAGCATTGGGCGATAATAGGCTGAAAAGACATGATAATCAGATTATTTTATTCTAATTTTATTACATAATGTGATAAGATTAAAAGAATTCGCCTAAACTTCAGATATAAAAAAAAATATCTACCTCAAACATTGCTAGAGCCGAGTGTCAAAACAAATCTCAGCTGCGATCATAACATCCTGTATTTATCGTTATAGCTCATAGATATAACTAGAGTTCACATAACCGCACTACATAGTGTGGCAGCGACGTGCGTATGTTAACGTCGGTAGGTACCCGCGGGCCGTGCGGCGAAGCCCCACCTAGAGGCGAAATGAGGCCGTCCATCGGAGTGCCCACTCCTGTTACATGTTGGAGCATTCAGTGCATTACCTTCGTGAAAGCTTGGAAACATAGAAATAAACGCGATTCAAGGAAAGTACTTAAGGTCTTTTAGTATATTTGCCTTATATATTATATATTTTGGTGTTGCACTATCTAAATACACAGGGTGGCATTGTCACTCTTCACAACCCACAACACGCGTCCAACAGCGTTGCCCTACGTGCGACTGAAGACGAGTCGGGCGATTACCTTACTTGAGGCTTGCCGCGCAGAGCCGGGGGAGACTTATCTACGTATAATACATCATAGGAACCAAAGCGAATATTACAGACGAAAGGTAATGATCAAAATTAGAACATTGCTATATGAACTATGCTACATTGTGATATGAACTTAATAGAGACTTGTTACACGAGTCTCGGAACTCGTGTAACAAGTCTATTACCTGAAGCTCGATATCAAATAAAGGTAATTAAACCGTAGAATTTAAACCGTCCGTTGTTCATAGCCTCAAATAATGTTGAAAAGCTCGCTGAGAGAACAGCGCCGTTTGTTACGGCGAGTTATTTTAATTGGAAAAGTCGGAAACTCTAAAGACAATCGCATTATTTCATCGGGTCGTTATTTTTTACTGCAACATTAATTTCTAGCGCGCACGGCACCTGTGTATATCAACTCCGATGAACAAACAATTCTGTATTCAATTCCCTATAAATAAGTAGAGGCATTACCGGAGCTAGGAGGGGGGGGGGGGACGACGAAGGAGAAAGTCCCTTTGGCCCTGGGGTAGAAAGTCCGTAGCGAATATAATTTTTGATACTGAAAATAATTCCTGGGCGTCAAGATTTAGCGACAATTGTAACAAATCGCTAGTCTATACATAATAATAAACTAACAATATGTCACAATTATCGCTAAGTCGTATAAGCGAGTGGCGAACGAGTGATAGTTCAAATAGCAGCTTTGAGGCCAGTGATTTAATCAGTAACTACACCGATTCTTCCTTTCGCTCCTTGTGTATCCAACTATGGTTTTTTATTATACTAAGAAGGCACAAGCATTAAAGCAAGCCTCTACGAGACACCTTTACATACATATACTATATTGCGTCAACAATAGTTCTGAATTACTAAATAGGTGCCGGCTTAAAAATAAACAACCAAACAAAACGACCCGCAACCGACGAGATGTATTAAACGAGTATGAAAACACTAATGAAAATAAAAGAGATGGATGGACACTTATCAAAATCGCAGAAAGTGGAAAGATACAAACTCTACGTATCCCAACAGGAAAAAGCTGTGGGTTGTATGTTTATGTCAAGTTTGCATCGATAATAGTCTTATTGGCTTTGAACTTAGTGCTCGCCCCACAAAAAAGTCCTAGTTACGGCAACGTCCAAACGTTGTCGTAAGCGCAGCGCAAAAGTAATTTCCTAAGTTTCCACAATAAACGGTTGTCCGTCGGACTGCTGTTTGTTACATTACCGGCGGGTTTATTAACTGGTCCATTGTTTACCACCAATTAATTCGAGCATTTGATAATAGGTCACGCGGCGATGGTATACGACTTCCGCCGCCGTCCTCCATTCACGCCTGTACGCCGAAACAGGTTCCTATTGACCCGAATATGAATTGGGTGCTAGTCTTGAGCTATAGAAAATGTGTTCTGAATGTAAAGCATGTGGTGATCTTGAAACTGTAGTATGGATATGGAAATAACTCTTATTGTAAAACGATGAGGATAGGGTTAAGCTGGGTCCACATTAGTAACATTCTGATGTAACGTAACACTATCTGTACCCTAACTATAGACTCCCGTATGGGCCGCGGCGTATCACGATCGAGAAGGGAGGGGAGGGAGGGGTAAAAAAACCAAGAAATTCATGTGACGTAGTTTATGGATGACAGTGTGAGTGTCATATCTGTTTTTGGTAATCTGATAAAAATCGACAAGGCCCAGGACCTTGTGTTGTATATCACGTATCAAACGTGAAGTCGTACCTAATAAGTATTGTTGTATGCTCTGTAATAAATATGGTAATACACTGTCAAAGCTCGTTTATACTGCCGATACATATTTTTTTATGTATCACATACGTGTTACTTAGTGGACGGGTTGTATAATTGTATCATACGAATTACATCCACACTAGTGATTATGATTATGATTATGTCAATGATAAATACATAAAAATGTTACAATTGTGGATCCAGCTTTAAAACATTAAATATACGAGTAGAAAAGGGAGAAACTTAGCAGTGGCTATAATTAATGTGGGCTAGTGTTTCCTGTATGCCCTACTTTCAGATTAGACTCCCCTTGGATATCCAACACGACACCGTCACCAGAAGCACTGTGTCACCTTAGAAAGTATTCGAGTGGACCTTCTGAGCTGAATATAAATAGTTGGCGGCAGCTACTGGTACACAGCACTCGCTCAAATAGCCCACTCCTCGCTAAGGGCCTTGCTTATTATTTGTGACATTCGATTTTTCTACCATCCTAATAATACGGCAATTTTCCTGTTTTTCTTAGAAGTTCACAAAGTTGCGCGATAATACGCGGGAACGGTATGATCGTTGTTCTTATGCATATTATTATTTTTTCAGGAGTAAGTTAAACTCTAAGTAGGATAGAAACGTCGTTCAAATTCTAATTGCAAGTGAATAGTAACAAAAAATCATGACCTTTGACACGCACACTTGACCGATTTTCGCATTGAGGTCGCAGTGACACTTGCCTTGCGTGAAAGAGTACTTCATTCGCGATACATAACACCATCCCTACATGATTATGTTCTATGTATGTATATACAAAGATGTACAAGCTACAACATAACAGTTACTAGAACTACAAGTACTACCACAGGTTAAACAGTTGTTACGTGTGTCAGCACTTCACTCTTGTAACAGATATGATGTAATGGTGAAATCTAGAATAAGCATAAGTTTAGAAAACTCAAAAAGCGCCGATAAAAAAGTCTGAACCGATTTTGATGAAACATAACTAAGAAAACTTGACAAAAACCTTTATCATACAAAAAATAGATCAATATCAGTCCATCCGTTTGAGAGCTACGATGCCGCATATAGACACAGATACACACGTCAAACTTATAACACCCCTCTTTTTGAATCATGGGTTAAAAATCAAGTTTTGAAAAAATGGGCAAGTTTCGAGCCGCAAGTAAAGATTGTTTGGAAAGGGTGTTTTTTGTTCCGATTGATTTGTCTTAGATATGTCTTAAATTTTGGTGCTAGATAGCATGAAAAAAATTAATACAACTATATAGAATACATTGAAGAATGCATTAGCTCACTTTTATTGTGCGTGCCGTCAAAATGTGGAATACGCTTCCCAAATGGATATAATCTGGGACCACTCCACCGTAGACCGCAACAGTCGCTTAATATCAGGCGAATTGGCGGTCAAGCACAAGCCTACTTTCGATTAAAAGAAAATTAAATTGAGCCTTTGATTGATTTTTTAGCCACGATACTTTTCGTATACTCTATCTCAAATTATTACTTGAGATAGAGTCCGAAATGAGAACTATATTGGCAAAATATTGGAACTGAGGTCTCGATTGTCTTGGTAGTCGAACAAAAAATGAAATGAAGACAGCAGCGCCCTCAGTGTCGCATCGGTTCTCTTTCCGGTCATCGTGTACACTACAGTGTGTTACTATGCCTATACAATGTAGACAGATTGTGTAACAGAATGTGCCATGGACGCGTCCCACCGCCTCAGGCTTGCCCTACAATAATTCAGCAGCCAACGTAAAAAGCCCGACTCTGACATTGACACAGTTGCCTGCGCGGACTTCCTGCCCACTCGGAACTCCATTTGTTTCTGTCACATTGGTTTTTTTACTTGTTTCGGCTCCGGTTCGCTCCGGAGTCGCTTTTCAGCGGCGTTTAGTGGAATTTTCAATTTTATTTATATTGTTTTTTTTATAGTTTTCGCCACGCACTCTGTTACCGTGTTTGGTGTTTTAACTCGGCCAGAAGGGTTTTAAGTGTTTTTCGATAAAACTGAATGTATCGCTTTACGTCTTTTAGTTTAGAGTTTTAACTTGAATTTTATACGACTGCCGACAGTCGTATAAAATTCAATATAAAGTTCTTGTCTATCGAGCGGATTTATGTAAATTCGTACTTTCGTAGGCTCCTCTCAGTTGTGGGTTCTCATAGTTATTTCAATACTAGCCACCGCGTGTGTGTGCTCCACATGTCACCAGTGGCAGTGATAAAAAACGATGATTATGGTGAAGATGAAATGGAGCTTACGTTCATCTCAGTTATCTCTGTACAAAATTTCATTTTGATTCATTTCATATGTCCAGTCGTTTGATCTTGAAAAGGTAACAAACTGAGAAGGATGGAGAGCGCGACTTACTTTCGTTTTATTTGTTAGGATGACATCCGCGGAAAAAAGGGAGTACTATTAGTGTTGTATGGCTACATTTTACAGTCGAGTATTTTTCTTTGAATAATATTACTCATATAATATGTATAGATTTTCTCTCATATATTTGTCGTTTTCTATAAAGTTATAGGAAAGTAGGTACATCGCGCTAATTAGAGTTCGCTCGTTTATTAACCCGATCCAATTAAGTTTTGACATTTGTGAGGTAAAAATACGTTATCGTGCGATAATAAGCGGTAGGTGGCGTGTGTACCAGTCCACGAGTACAACGGAGAGGCCGACCGACGGCGGCCGCTCTACTCTACTCTACCGCAGATGCTATAAATATTGCAACTTGATCGTCAACCCGCCGCCCGCCGGGAAATTGGCCTCGTGTCCCCCCCCCCTGCTCCCAAAGTTTTATCATCCCATCTCCACGTATGAACAGTTTCCTACCACTTAACAAAATAACAAACGGAATTTGAAGAGCTGAATAACCGACGGTTCTATGACGAATATTTGGACACGAATCCTCTCACTTTTATCTGCATGACGGCCGTTACTCAGAGATGCCCCGAAGATAAAGATTTGATGTTGCTTCTTATTGTCGCATCGCAAACCGTTTTCCCTTTGCAATAAACGTAAAATAGAAACGGGAGATGGCGAAGATGTAGACATTTAAATATTGAAAGGTAAGACGGCGGGTGTAGTTCGATACTGGAGGATTTGCATTTCTGGTTGCATTATTATTCTCGATTGACTTTTGTTCGTCTTCAACTCTCTTTTTATTCTCGTCTCATCTGCGATTAAGAAATATGAATTTGCGCGGAGCTCTTCGAAACATTTCATTGGGAATTACTAAAGATAGATGAAATGAGTAGATTATGTGAGCCTATAACGGAAATTCAGTTTTTGAAAATAGAAATCTCGACTTTGAAAACTTAAGTTTTCTTCCATTAAGTTTTACACAGGCTACTCTGTGAAGTTTTAAGTTGAATTGATTTCAATACCTTTTCGTAAGTAGCTTGAAACGAATTAAACTGCCAAGTTTGTTGAAATAACTAATGAATGAAACGTCTGCAAGTACTTATGATTGTTTTTATGAATTCATTATATTTGAAGATGTTTTTACAGTTGGAATAGTAATTATACAATATTAAAAATCCGTGGAAAAATGAACAGTGATCGTTTGACACGTTTGGTTAAACCTCGTACTAATTATAATAGTAATTTAGTAGTTAAGTGGGTAAACACCGACTTCACACAAGCGCATTTTTAAAACTCTAAATTCTATATCTAAATTTCTAAAAAAAAAAAAGAAACGTTGTAGCTTACTTTTCTATAAAAATAGGAAAAAAAATCTACCACTAAACATCACCCGGTTTTTATGTTTTTTTTTATTTGATTGCTTTAAATCATAAATACTTTGCTTTGTTCAAATCTCGTTATAATTATGAAGATAAAAAAATAAAAATTATAATTTTGCTAAAAGCAAACTGTAGAACCATTAACAGTTCTTATCATGTAATTTTTTTTATCGAAATCTGATAGGGGTACGAAAGTGAGGGTTGAAATTGAACATATTGGAGTATCTATTCACGTGACACCGTGCTAGCGCGGGGTTGTTCGCTGCTTCACAAAATTACTAGCATAGTATGAATAAGACTCGGTCGGACCGATCCATTCTAAGAGTAACTGACTCGATTTGCACTGTGACACAGAATAATTATAATAATACTAACTGTGATGCAGTTCAGTAACGCACAATTCTAAATATTTACTTCGTCGATTCACACCATGGTATAATAATAGGTAAATTAAAAAAACAACAGGCTGTAAGCGAAACGGTGAAAGATAACTTAACAACCTATATACCGACATCAACATTTTACTTTGTTTACAGCTTTGTATTACACGTTTTACGATCGTACATCAGAAATCGTTCCTGGACACTAGACTAGATTATAAAAGCTCAGCGTGTAGGTCGTAAACGGAGAGGGGCTCGCGGGGGGAGGACCGGGGGATGCGGTGACGCGCCCGCGAACTAACGGAAACAAACTTTTGGCGCCGACTTTATACCGCCGGCTTCTTGTTGGCAAACTACCCTCATAGAAACACGCGGATATAATACCCTTTGTTTTTTTCCAGCGATAAGGTTGTCCTTCGTATGCAGTGACTTTTATCTGCATTGCATTTAAAACGACGCCTTCATTCCGGGCAGTTGGACAACAACTATACAAAACCTGAACCATGCTCGCTGGACGCGCCATCTCAAAACGTAACAATCCAAGCGATGAATGAAGCGATTCTTTACGACGCGTAAAGTTGAATCATCTACGCCGTTCCGCATCATCTTGCATTACAGAACAAACGCATTAATAATACTAGATATAGCTTGAAAGATTAAAACTCTAATGTTTTGCATTTTTTGTTAAGTACAAAAATGTTTTTAAAAGGTTTGTCATTGATTATTTTATTATAGTAATGTTCCGGCGGAAGACCAGCGCCGGATGCTTGTAGCTAAAACTTTTTATTTTATTAGTATTGATTGAAACGTCGTCAAAATAGGCTCAGTTGTTTCGGCGCCAACTTTTGAAGTTGCATCACTTAGCTAGAAGCGACTCGCATTCAATCTTATTACATCTATAGTTACAAACATACACTGCTAACCCTTCATTTGTGAGCGTCTATAATTTTATTCATAAACACAGCTTTGGCAGTATTGTTATTTATTCTCTGGCTTTATATTCCCGGTGGTTATAGCTATTATGTAAAGTGAGCGAAGTTCGCCGGTTACTCCCACACGCTATGTACTTTGCGACCTCTGAACAATTTCTCTCAATGAGAAAAGTTGGTGGTCTGGGACCTTTCACACCACACCTCTCTACCAGTGATCGTTTGATACGCTCGAATGCAATAAAAGGCGAATTATAGTGACGCATCGTTATCACGTAAAATTACTTTACAGACAACCATTTTTTTTGATAACTTGTATTGTATGTTGTCTGGCTTGGAATAAGAACTAACTCTCAAGTGAGGCTACTGGATTATATCGGTAGATGCTTGGTCATCACAGAAAAGAGAAGGCAATCTTTTCTGTGTTGGTCACAGAATACTTGATGGCTTGGTGATATTACAAAACGTTTGTCTATTTGTATTGAGATGCCTTAAGGTGACGTTCTAACAGTTGCGATCGACACGGCAATCGCTTGCGTCGAACGAAACACCAATTTGTGCGTCTGTCGCGTCTTTAATGTATGGAATGCTACTCAAACCGCGCTGGCCTGTACGCCGACGATTGCGATCACTGCGAAATGTTTCAAACATCACAATTTAATTTAAAAATAATACATATATGCGATATAACTATTAAATTTCAATCGCGAAAACTTCAGAAATTATTATGTATTATCGTATATTTTCAAATTATTTTCACTAATTTTGGCTAAGATACTCATTGTTGTTGAACTCCGTCACTTTAAAATGGCTATCCCCATTTGTAAACATATTATTATCATCTATCAAAGCATTACGTAAACAAGTTCTTCCAAATCTGTCTTCGACGTAAAGGCTGACGAGGTATAAAATTAACCTCAACATATTGTGTACCCCGAGACGATACAGTGTACACGCCACCTTACGAGAATGTGGTCAACATTGTAAACAGGCAGGCAGATTCCGTAACGTTAATTTATTCCTATTGTCCCTCGAATGTTGTTTTCATAACGTATGTGCTGGCCTTATCGCGGAGAGGAGGGCATTTTTTGTGATCGTCGGGCGGGGGCGATAGTGAGACTGGTTAACTATTTATCACTACTAGTTTGTACGGAACCCTCGAAGGTGAGTCTGATTCGCACTTGTCCAGTTTTTATTTAACTACTGAACTATAACGAAATTAAAAAAAGCAAACTGTAGAGGCACATCAACTGAAATCGAATAAAATATAGGGGTGCCCTCGACGCATAATGCCTTAAAACAGTAATTGTCCTAAACGCATAATGACATACACTGAAAATTACTAAACGCGAACTAACCCAAACGTAAAATGGCAATCCTAAAAACCTAAACGCAAAATGACGTGAATGAATGAGGGTAAAAACGGTTTTTTCTATTTGTATGAGAGATCGCGCGACAACTGCGCTCTCGCCGTAGCCATGTGCTCTGCTGGTATTTAGCTATACGACACTTATATAGGGATATATTCGGCGCCTCCGGTAGGTATGTATGTTCTATTGATACCTCCGTTATCGCGAGCCAGCTGCTTGATTACCCGGGTATCATATCATATGATAGGCATTTGATACGGTGCACTAGTTCTCACGGCTAGTGGCTTGTTCGCTACTCTCCGTATTATTGCAAGACTGCACAAAACGAGGCTTGTGCTTTTATATATATACGAGTATACGTAGGTACTTACTGTATATATACGTGTCAATGGCAAAAACTACTAACGGTGTGTTTATATACTCTCCGTTTTAGAGCCTGTTCTAAATCAAACCATCACTGAACATTGGATGGGCTGTGGTCAAATGTGCGAAGCGAACAAATGTCTAAAAATGTACCAACTCCTTGTCCTTATCCCATTAAGTGGAATCTGCACCCAGCATGAATGAATACGTATATTAAAATATAATCTTACGGGTTATTCACGTTTATTTTTGAGTCGAAATCTCCGTCTAAGTATAGTTTCAAACGCATATGGCGGTATCTTTCAAAAAGAACAGCGCAGACGTTACTATCGAAAGACGTCTCGTCTGGTAAAATTTCGTAAGATATTTTAAAGATGGTGTTATAACCACGTTAGTGTCCATTATAAAACGTATAATATATTTCCGTAGTGCCCTTGACACGGTCACCCGCCCCCCTCGGCCGCGGTGTCACGTTGTCAATGTCACCCGCGTAGAGTTCGCACATTTCGCAACTCGTTCTTTGTAACCGTGGCTTGTAACGGTACAAGATTCGCGCAACCGTATCCATGTGGCTACCGTTCCGAAATTATACTCCACTACAATGGGTTCACATTTGATGTTTCGTAATTTCAAAACTAGTAACGCCCTCGCGTTACTCTCTATGGCTTCTGTGTGAATGTACTGGCTGTTTTGTTACTATGTGTAACTGTGTGGTTGATTTGTATTGTGTTACATAAGATTGCCCTTATTTATTTTTTAATCCCTGACCAAAAAAGAGGATTGTTATTAAATGGCATATATATAAATACAAGTACATACACGAAACCTTTACAAAACGTGTTTAAAATACGCAATTCCGGATGACATTTTTTTAGCTTATCTACACTAATATTATAAAGAGGAAAGATTTGTATTTTTGTATGTTTGATAAGTTATTACTCAAAAACTACTAGACCGATTTCAAAAATTCTTTCACCACTAGAATACTACATTATTCCTGATAAACATAGGCTATATTTAATACCAGAAAAAATTAGGGGTCCTTACTAAAACTTCAATAATATAACCCAAGGTGTAAAAAAAAACTGCCATAAAATGTCTTTCATCGCATACGCTGCTCAAATTATTGATGATAGAACAAATAAATGTTCTACAATATTAAAGAACATACCAATATCTACAAAAAACATCTCGATAGCATATGTCTAACTATTGTTATTATGTCACTATAACTACTTTTTTTGCATTTTTTAAGTTGAAAGAAATACCGACCAAAATCAGACCATGTTACCCATACCTTTGTATTAATCCTTATCCAAATAAATTATATCGTTTTCAAGACTGTTTCAATACCTGTTAATTACTTTTTTAATTATTCAAATCCTATATTCCATTCAAAAGATATTGCGAATTTAAAAAATACTAATAGAAAAATAAACGCCCTCGCGCCGCGCGCCTCCGCGCCGTGGCTGATGTGAGGGCATGCAGCGAAATACGTAACTCATACATATTTGGGTAAACATATTTTGTCAACTTCTCGCTGACACGTAATGACACTTGCGGAAAGAAGACAGAGAATTTGAGACGTTGATCAAAGTTAAGTAACATTTTTCGTTAAGGCCGAAAACATCTTACATGTGCAGGAACGGTGAGTCAGGTGGGGTGCGGTAGGAGCGAGGTAAGAGCGGAAGAAAAGCAAGGTGTGATCGGTATGAGTACAGGAGTTGAATGAGACTGAAACGGCAGAAACGGGAGCGAGGCAAGAACGGGACAAGTGCGGAACGGAACGGAGTGGGAGCGAGGAGAAAGTAAAATGAGAACAAAGTGGGAGTGCGAAAGGTGCGAGGCAGAATAGCGAGTGAGTGTAGGGTGGAAATGGAGTGAAAGCGATCTGAGATCGGGAAGAACGGAACAGGAACAAGTTGAGAGCCAAACGGGAGCAGGGTTGGAGCGGGGCGAGAAAGGGATGAGAGTTTATTTTTCATTGAATTACATAAATCTACGTTATACCACTGACTCGACATTAATAGATTGGGTCGGAAGATTTGTTGAAGCAGGACGGAAGTACGACGAGATTGAGTTAGGAGTGAAACACGAGCAGGACAGCGGCACAGGAGCATTTGCTTGGCGGGGGTGCAGTGAGTGCAGGTAGGAGCGTGACATAAACGATTTTCTTACGCGTATGAAGTCGCGGCGGGCAACTAGTTTTGTTATAAAAACCAAAATATCGCACTAGTTTTGATAAAATTTATATGGGACCACCTCTGAGGCATTACCTACCAAAAAAAAAAGAATCATCAAAAACTATTCATAATTGGCGGAATAATCGCTGAACAGACATACAAAAAACATACAGTCGAATTGAGAACCTCCTTCTTTTTTTGAAGTCGGTTAAAACGATAGCTCTCATTACGAGAGCTATCGTTTTAGCACGAGTGACATTAAATACACTATCTAATCGTGGTGATAGTTCTGAACGTTCTTTACGCACGCAGGTGTCTAACCCAGATGGTTGTACAGAATCATATCTGATCCTGCGCCGTTCCAAGACTCCATAGAAACATCACCATACCCACCCCAGGCGACGAGGCTTGCGTTACGAAGTACCCATTGATTGAAAGCGGTCGCCGGTCCTGTCGACGGCGTACATACTCGTATATGTAGGTATTAAATGCTCACTAAACTTTCCTCTTTAGGTATTCAGGTATTCTGCTGGTATTAGTTTCTTTTTCGATAAAGTTAGGTCCGTTCAAGTGGACCTTTCCCACTCAAACCTTCCAAAATTGGAATAGTATTGGGTTGGTTCGTACAGTTAACTGTACATTTGTACGTCTTCCTCCCCCCCTCTCCCCCCACGGTGGGACTTGTAAAAGGATTCGGGTAATCAGTGCGTTGAAAGGCTCTGCGATAACGACCGGGGAGACTCGAATGCTTCCCGGATATGACACGATTTACATATTTTTAACGGTTTTGTATTTGTATTTACATATGTATTTTTCTATATTTCTTCCCAAAGCTTGACGCCTTAATTAATGTTGATGTAAGAGGTTTCGTTAGACTCGTCTTCACTCCCTGATGTCATACTATTTTTAACCGACTTCAAAAAAAAAAAAGGAGGTTATCAACTCGACCTGTATTGTTTGTAATATTGTCAGAATTTATATATATGCTAGTTTTGTAATATTAATAACACTTCTATCACAAAAACAAAAAAAAAGCTTTTTCACAACCTCCAACGAACTTTTTTGTAACAAATAAGTGATATAAAAAAAAAAACAACGGGTTGCACTCCAGGAGTGCCGGCAGAAGTGAAAACTAAAAAATAAAATAGCAACAAGTATCTTTATAAATATTAAACAAAATACCCGACTGCAGAAGCAGCAGAGCAGTTTTTGCAGTCTAACTTACGATTTCGTTACGCTTGATATGCTGTTGTGTGTACGTTTTTTTTGTCTTTTTTTTTAAAGAAAGTATGCGTTAAATCGCTTTTAGTAAATGCTTATAAATGCGCATTCTTTACAATAATTTTAATGAAATCACTTGTTTATTACGAAACAGTTTGTTAGAGGTTACGAAAAAGCGCATTTTTTATTTATGTGAGAGATGTATTATTATTATTACAAAAAAATACATAGGCTATATTTTTTTGTAATAATAATAATACATCTCTCACATAAATAAAAAATGCGCTTCACACTCAGGAAGTGAAGACGAATCTAACGACACCTCGCACATCAAAATCGGCCAAGCCATTTAGGCTGTAGGCGATCGTATAGAAACATCAAAAAATATCTTATGTGGTAATCCAAATTATAAACTACCTGCTTACCAAATTTCAGCCAAATCCGTCAAGCCGTTTTACCGTGAAGAAGTAACAAACTAACACAAACTTCGCATTTATATTATTAGTGTGAAGTGTAATGTGATTTATTAGCATTTCCTATTCCAAACTCCATTAAAACATATAAGTTACATATTATATTCGAAATCACCGTTAAAAATTCTTTGTTTTGATACCACACTCGATGTATTTCGTAAACATTTTTTTTAGATTACTTTTGCCGCCAAAAATCCTTAATTTTTTTTATTTATTTTTTTATTTTGATTTACCCAGTGTCACTCTCACGACTAAGACGAATCTATTGACACCACTCACATATATAGGTAAATACGACAAGCCGTTTAGGATCTAGGGCGTGCCAAAGAAATATACATACATACATACATACTTACATACATACCTCGAAAAACATAACCCTCCTTCTTTTGCAGTCGGGTAAAAAGCTCTCCGATGGACAAATTAAAATTTATATCGGTGCTCTAACCTACTGAGCTAACGAGTCTTACGTGCATGTGTCGAAAATAAGCATTCGGCGCAATGAAATGACGTCATGCTAGAAGGACAAACTTGTACATACATACAATAATGAACTTTAAATGCAGAACGTTAGAATAGGTTTCTGACTAAAATAATCCGTCCGTCTTACGATCTGACGATCTGACGCGAGTTTAACATATTTTACCCATCCCAAAAATGCACAACGCCGCTAAAGAAGTTTTCACTTCAAAAACTATTCCAAAGAATATTAATTTAAATAAATTACAGTTTTCTACATACTTTTTTACAAAAATACTTACTTAACATGACAAGCGTAAAATAGTCAATAGTCAACGAAAAACACAAAGTCGTAAAACGTGAGCTACAGTACGAAAAATATGTTCAAATGATAATATTTTGTACAAAACTTGACCGCAGTAAAGGTCACAGTACACTTAGGGATTACTCTAAAACTGTACACTCCTAAACAGCCAATTCCAAGTTTGAACTAGGAGTCACAGGGTGATTCATAAAGTTTATTGCAGCTTTTCTAAGTAAAATACTTAATTAGCGACATAAAACGGGGTCGTTAACACGTTTATATTCCTTTACTACGCGTCAAGTTTGCTCTCGCCGGATTAACTCGTACCAAATATTTTATAACTAAGTAACTAAAAACATTTGAAATGTTGAGACAAACTTTGCATATCTCTTTTAACCATTGCAGAAATTTTAAAGTTTTAGTACTAGTGAAATATTAATAAAGAATAAAACTAAATCTTCAGAAACTTAATTCTAGAGCTCCTTTACCCGTTGCTACAGAGAAGTCCTTTCTGAAGTAGACACATTAAGGCATCATCCCAATTGCATGCCTCCTAGAGCAGTGCTTTAGTATGTGTAGTGACATATCACTCAGTTACTCTGGATGAATCCTTTTATGGGTAGGTAAAGGTATAAATTGTTAGGTATACTTACTTTTAAAAGCGATAGAAATAACATATTTATTATTAGACAAGTGAAAAGAAAATTTACCATTGTTTTGGCAGTTCATATTTCGCAAACGGTATACGTATCAAATTAAAAAAATACAGGCCTTAAAAAAGAATACTAAGATATTTCACATAATATAGATGCTGTGTGAAAAATCCGCTGAAGGTATTCAAAGTTGGTATATGGTAGTGTGTTGTGGGTGGGATACACAAATACCCTTTGCTTTTTTTTGTGCCTTTATTTTTTTTTGCGCTTGACCGCCAACTCGCCTGATATTAAGCGACGTTGCGGTCTACAATGGAGCGCGCTTTCCTCACCAATTCACTCGCGATTTAAAGATACCCAGATTATATCTATCTATCGGGAAAGACCCACTCAGGAAGCGTTCCCGCCTTTGCCTTTGCCGTTCTCAATCAGTTACAAATAACGGTCACAGCTCAACTGCGGCAAAATAGAATAGATAACAATAATCGTGTAGAAGCTCACCAACCCTGCTCCAGGCAAACCTGTTCCATCCAGTGTTCAACCGTGCTGCGAAGCGCCACGCAGCGCGCTCGAAGCACTTCCTGGCATTGTGTATAAATAACACTAGACCCGATAGCCAGCTCGATTCGCGGACGCTATTTAAAAGTTCGTATAGTGGTTATAGTATGCACCTCATTATGGTACGAATTATTCATCTGCCGTGCGCGCATGTCGGTAATGTGACCGTTTGCGAAATACACTCCTATGGTAGTTTGTGTTGGTAATTCAAGCCGCCATTTTGCGATTTGTAGCTGTAGTTTTAGGTGGCTTAGCACCGCTATAATTTTTTTTAATCTAAAATAGGCTTGCGCTTGATCGTTAACTCGTCTGATATTAAGCGATTGTTGCCATCTATGATGGAACGCACTTGCCTAGAACGAACCTGTTCACCCGTGATTTGAAGACACCCAGAGGGACTTTGTCCTTTTTGTTATATGTGTTTTCTATAAAGATGGAGACCGAAAATATTACATGGACAAAAAGAGTTAGAGAACGTTATAATTACGGACTAGACCTACATATGCTGTTATAAGCTGAATTAATGTGGGTTACATTTTATATTCTAAGCCTTCCAAATGTATCAAATATTTAATGTTTAAAGATCAATTAGTGCTTATCTAAATCATCTATCTATCTTATACTATGTCCACACACTTGACGAGTGGTATGGCAAATGGCTTGGCGAGATGACAGAGCCGCAGCAGTGGCCCTGCTGTTAGCTCGATAACTATTCGCGCGAATCTCAAAAAAAAAAAACAAAAGCCGAGAGCGGGGCGTAGTGTCGCTGTGACATTAATAAATCTTTATACGTATTTGATTTTAATTTAAAGCAATATACTTATTACAACAACAAACACCGATATAGCACAGAGGATTAGCAAGTTGAAGTGGCAGTGGGCAGTGCACATAGCACGTAGAACTGATGGCCGACGGGGCCGAAAGATTCTCGAGTGGAGACCACATACCGGCAAGCGCAGCGTAGGAAGACCAGCCACGAGATGGACAGATGACCTCATACAAGTGGCGGGAAGATGCTGAATGCAAGCCGCTTCTTTTAGGAAATCCATGGGGGAGGCCTATGTTCAGCAGTGGACTTCTTATGGCTGAGATGATGATGATGATGAATATACTTATTACTATCATGTCTGCTATTATATTACTTTAAATGTGAGTGTATAAAGCGGGGAACAGCAACAGTTACGCGGCGCGGCGCGCGTCATTAATCGCCTTATTGTGATTTGTATGATCCCGTATCCTCGGGCCTCGTCGCTAACTTCCACAAAGCCGTCCACAATAAATCAATGACAACCCCTATTGGAGAGATCCCGGAGGCTCCCTGGCTCCGTGCAGGGCCGGCGCGGGCGGCCGCGCGCCCCTCCCGGTCGTTGATCTCTCGCGCCCGACGCTACCGACATGCGACTTCCACCTACAGCTACGTTACTCTTCTAAATGAGGGAACATTTGGACGGAAACTTTCTAAATTTTCTCCGCAATTATATTGCAAACTTCATTTTTAATTCCCGACCCAAAAAGAGGCGTGGTATAAGTTTGACGTGTGCATCTCTGTATTTGTGTGTCTGTATGTTTCTGTATGAGGCATCGTAGCTCTCCAGCGGATGGACCAATTATGATCTAGTTTTTTTTTGTTTGCGAGGAGAGTGTTCTTTGTTTTGTTTCATCAAAACCGAATCAGCCGTTTTTTACGTCTGGGCTTTATAGGTTTTCTAAACTTGTTTCACAAAAGTTCATTCTATGTAACTTTAACCTATAATTTAGCCATCTGCTCAAAGAAAACGGTTATGTTTATGATAAGCACCCTATATCCGTCTCCAGATCCACAGCTATCTCTAAAACTAAATCTCATAACGATTGATTCAGCTGTTTGATCGCGAAAAGGCAACAAATTTAGCTTTTATAATATGAATAAGGATTATTATGAACTTGTTACAAATGTATTTCAGAACACCGGTACTTTCATTTAAACATTAACAATTTTCTTAGTTATATTTGATGTTGTCACAAATCTTATAGATATTCTCGATTCATATGCAGTTATTATAATATAAAGACGTAAAAGCCAGCACCACTATTTGATAATATAATCTCTCCATAAAGCTAGAAGGCTAGGTTCTTACTGTATATTTTCATTGCTAAATACATTTTTACTAGTTTCGTAGTGGAACAATAGTCAGTGCATTTAAAATTTAAATTTCATTGTATTGAACAGCCAATGAATTCTTTGTAAACGATTATGTGCCCCGACGTATGTTATACAAAAAACTCCCTGCGTATTATGTATATACATATATTTACTGTATTCTAAATCTCAAGCAATTTCGTTTAACTTATATCAGACTACTGCAATTTACTAGAAATCTTATCAAAAATCTAATTTATCTCAATGCGTCATACACATAAAGTAAATACGTATATATATCTCAGCCATGGTATTAAATCTTCAATTTATACAAGTGCTTCTATAACGGTTCGTTATAATATATAAATGTGCATGTTTTACTCCCAAGGGGTACATTTTTAAGGGGTGATACAAGTATGACAATAACTTATGTGTATTTTAGAGAATCAATCAATGGACGCAGTTTTAGGTTGCTCCATATTCAACTCACTAAATCTATCTCATGAGATTCTCAATTCGACTGTGTTTTTTATGTTTGTTCAGCAATTACTCCGCTAATTATGAATTTTGTTTGGTAGGTAATACTTCAGAGGTGGCCCTATATAAATATGGTCCCTTATAAAAATCGGTTCTGTGCTTTAGTTTTTATAATAAAATAACTTAAAAAAATGTCATCAAAGTATACGAATTGTATATTTTGAGGTCGGTTTTTTCTTCAGTTTTTTTAACTATGATTATTTGATATTGTAAAAGAAGCACTAACAAAAATACAAATAATACAACAAAATTTTAAGTCGTTTTATCATAATTATTTCATGACATACTCCATACATCTATCAGCTCGTTGGTTCGACGATGTTATAAAGGTTGCGGATCGAACCTGGACAAGATTGGCACAGGACCGAGACCAGTGGAGTATTAGAAGTGGGGCATATACTCATCAGTGGCCGATAACAGGCTGTAAATGATAATGTCTTGACACCTATATTAACGAGAGATACTGCACTATGTCTCCCAAGCGGCTTGTGTCTGTACCTTTTAGTATCGGAATCGTTTCATATGTCGGATTAAAAAGAAAACAACCTTGTTACAAACTTGAAATTGAAATACTGCTAAATATAGTATTTGTACAAGCGCAGGTGGCCGGAAATATTAAACTATATTGCTGCAAATGTTGACTGGTTTGATCGAGCTGGGATTATAGATATATGTGATGCTAATGCAGATAAAAATAAATGTAGCGACCTATGTGCAAAACATCAGCTATGAAATAAAAATAATTTGCCAGAGCCCTTTTCAGCTTTTTCATTTAAGAGCATATTTGTCGCGGCAATGTTGGCCTGTAATTTACACGTTTTTCATGCAACAGTAGAAAACTGTTTTCAACGCCTACATTATAATACTATACGATTTCGAGAATTATTTTTATGGTTGGAACTATTAATAGCTATTCCTCTTCATTTGTTTGGTTTTTGTAAAATATCTAACTTCGGAGTTTTAAGGACGACCTTTTTAACGAAATTAAAAAAAGCAAAACGTAGAAGCAGAGCCATTTACGATTAAAAAAAAAACACCGAAATCGCACGTAGGGGTAGAAAGTAAGAGCGCGCGACTTTACGTTTTCTTTCATAGTTTTGGTTTTATATAACTACTATTACGCAAAACGCGTTCGTGTTTATCACGTGTTCGCAAAAGACATGTCTATTGGGCAGAGCCAGTTGACGAAGCTGAAGATGGAAGATGGCAGTATAGCGTCGACCAAAGCAGAAGTCTTGAGGGAAATCGAGAGGTTCTATGGACAGTTATACACATCGGTCGCAAAACCTGTTAGCAGTTTGGGCAAAGATCCAAGAGCCAAACTGACTCGACATTATACCGAAGATATCCCGGACATCAGCCTGTACGAGATTAGGATGGCCTTGAAACAGCTCAAGAACAACAAGGCACCGGGCGACGACGGAATTACATCAGAGCTACTGAAAGCGGGTGGAACACCGGTACTAAAAGTCCTTCAGAGGCTCTTCAATTCCGTCGTGCTTGAAGGTACAACGCCAGAAGCATGGAACAGAAGCGTGGTGGCGCTGTTCTTCAAAAAAGGAGACAACACTTTGCTGAAGAACTACAGACCCATCTCGCTTCTGAGCCATGTCTATAAGCTGTTTTCAAGGGTCATCACGAATCGTCTTGAACGCAGGTTTGATGACTTCCAGCCTCCCGAACAAGCCGGTTTCCGAAAAGGCTATAGTACCATAGACCACATCCATACGCTGCGGCAAGTGATACAGAAGACCGAAGAGTATAACTTGCCCCTTTGCTTAGCGTTTGTGGACTATGAGAAAGCCTTTGATTCGATCGAGACCTGGGCGGTGCTTGAGGCTCTCCAGCGATGCCGTATTGACTATCGGTATGTCAAAGTGCTGAAGTGCTTGTACAACAACGCCACCATGTCAGTCCGAGTACAAGACCAGAACTCAGAGGCAATTTCATTGAAAAGAGGCGTGAGGCAGGGAGACGTTGTCTCTCCGAAACTGTTTACCGCCGGTTTGGAAGATGCCTATAAGCTTCTGGAATGGAAAGGGCTCGGCATTAATATTAACGGCGAGTACATCACTCACCTTCGGTTTGCCGACGATATAGTAGTCATGGCAAAGTCGATGGAAGAGCTCAGTACGATGCTCGAAGACCTCAATAGAGTTTCCCAACGGGTGGGCCTCAAAATGAACATGGACAAAACGAAGGTTATGTCGAACGCCCATGTAGTGCCCACCCCAATATCTGTGGGGAACTTCACTCTTGAAGTTGTTGACGAATACGTCTACTTAGGACAGACGGTCCGATTAGGCAGGTCCAACTTTACGAGGGAGGTCAATCGTCGTATCCAACTCGGCTGGGCAGCGTTCGGGAAACTTAAAAGCGTCTTCTCGTCCAATATTCCCCAGTCCCACAAGTCGAAAGTTTACAACCAGTGTGTGTTACCAGTGATGACATACGGCACTGAAACGTGGTCCCTAACTATGGGCCTTATAAGGAAGCTCAAGGTCACGCAACGAGCTATGGAGAGGGCTATGCTCGGAGTCTCTCTACGAGATCGAATCAGAAATGAAGAGATACGTAGACGTACAAAAGTCACCGATATAGCACAGCGGATTAGCAAGTTGAAGTGGCAGTGGGCAGGGCACATAGCACGCAGAACTGATGGCCGATGGGGCCGAAAGGTTCTCGAGTGGAGACCACGTACCGGCAAGCGCAGCGTAGGAAGACCAGCCACGAGATGGACAGACGACCTCATACAAGTGGCGGGAAGACGCTGGATGCAAGCCGCTTCCAATCGGTCTTTTTGGAAATCCATGGGGGAGGCCTATGTCCAACAGTGGACTTCTTATGGCTGAGATGATGATGATGATAACTACTATTTTATTACCTACAAACAAAAATATGTGTATTACATTAAATGTAAAATGCACATAGTAAGTATATCTATGTGTATAAACGATATGTAACACGTAGGTTGTATTGTCTGCAGGGCGGTCACGGATCCCCGCGATGGCCGGCGCGTCGCCCTCAAGAAGCTGCCAAACGTTTTCCAATCCCTCGTCTCCTCCAAACGCGTCTTCCGGGAACTCAAGATGCTGTGCTTCTTCAAACACGAAAACGTGAGTACCGAGTGCCCTGTCCATCCTGACGGAGGAACGCAATATTCTCGGAAAATTGTCTGAAATATTGTTGTTTAATATTTTTGAATGTTTTTCCATATTTAAGTATCTACAAACTTGTAGACAGTTCAGGTGGCGCCACCAGCACTTGATTGGTTTAACCTGTTCTGAAATTTCTACCGTCGCAGACGCCTCTGTGGCCAAACTGGTAAAGGCTCCCCAAGTACTGATTGGGATATGCGATAGCCTAAAAACTCTTGTTGTATGGAAAAATGTATAATAATATAGTATATTAGCGAAAATTACGGTCTCGGATTCTTTTAAGCTCGACCTCATTTATTGTCCCCCGTTACTGTATAAAAGATATAAACGACAGCGTGATATGGACTGATAGTTTGTTTTGCATTTTCATATTAGTGATATGATTCTTCGCCGTAATATACATATGTATTCACACGCGTATGCCTCGAGTTATTATCATGTTCGCATTACCCCAGACTTCATTAACATTCTGCAAATTAAAAACGTCGCCTTTCAAGGAATTTCCTTTTCTCATGAATTTCAAGTTAACGATGGTGAATTTGTAACATTCTCACGAAAGAATACGATAGCGTTTTGGGGCCAAGGACGTGAAATTACCGCTAGCTGCTCGCTCACTAACCTCATTACTGGGATTGGCAACGTCGATTGTGTCAGGTAACAGCGAGGCATCTACAAAACACACCTCCACACCTAGATATAGTCGACTGAACCCTGAAATACCCGAGGTTACACCAGCGCGCCTTGATAATTAACAAACTTCCCAACTTGACGCAACCCAGATGTTTGTCAAACGTGTCGAATGACGCTACGTGATCATTCACAACGGACCGTTTTCAACGACAATTTAAAATCTGCAACTTCATTATACCTTTTTTGACATTCAAATGAAGCTCGGTAATCTCGAGCCGATGTACGGAACCTTTCCCACGGCCATTAACTAAAACTCCGTGTTGGAGTGCCTTATCTATTCACATTTTGTTTTTACCTACGTAATTAGAAGGCCACCAGCAGTCGTGCTCGACTTTATGAATGCTAATTAAAGTCTCTTCATTTACACCTGCTGTAGTAATTACGGCATTTCAAGTTACTCTACCTAGGTACGTTTTCAATTTATCAGCGATGATTCGATTTCGTCCCTATAAACCCACCTGCGTCGTACCTCTTTATGACATTAGCGATTATTTAAAATTAAGAGATTATTGATTATTATTATTTTTTACTATTATGATTATTATTCTATATTATTATTATTTTTGACTATTATGATATTTTTTGTTATATTATTATTATTTTTAGCCAATTAATTAATGAATTATTAATATCAAAATAGTTTTGTCAACCACCCTTTCACATGATTTATTATGAACTTGACTTGTAACTTGGGCGTTATGAATAAATTATTTGTATTTGTATTTGTATTTGTATTATGTTAATAGGGTTTGGATTGGACATTATCACGAAATAATTGTAATGCGGCTTGCGTCCTCCTCATAATTTATTCATTTTCACTGTGTTTTATCGATCAACGTGGCTTGTGTGCGGTTTGCGCATTTGTGGCTTTACGACTAAATGTGAAAATTGCATCGACATTAAATGTATTATTCTAGCAGTCTCTAACGTTGACTTTTATTTTAGGTTCTATCAGCCCTCGACATCCTGCAACCGCCCAGCCTCGACTTCTTCCAAGAAATGTATCCTTTTTATTTATCTATCTGATGGTATTGTCATATAAAGCGTTCGGTAAGTATGGACTCGTGGACGGCTGGAGATTTTAACTGGAACGGACGCATTGCATCACATGTGAGTTGTAAGATTGAATTTTTACTTAAAATAACTAACTAGGAACTGTTAGAGCCGACGAACGGTTCTATTCAGTGTTTTCATGTTTTCTTTATATTCATATCATCTCCGCTGCAACTTTATAGAGTTTCTCTCGTAGAACTGTTAGCTGCTCTCTTGACACTTTATTTGATTTATATCTCCAGCAAAGATTTTTATCGAGTAGGTAGTGTATTGAAAGTTTTACTCTTCTTTTATTTATTGCGAATATCGTTACCTATGTCCTTATGTTTTATGCAGTCAAGTGTAGTATCTCTAGTCGATATTATTGTAAGCATGTCATGGTTGTTTGTTTACCGACCTTCGCAAATTATCTGTATACATTTATTTTCAAAAAACTTAAATTAACATATATCTAGTGTATTTCCACTTCGAGGTCTTCAAGCTGATACTCTTGCCTACTTCGAAGTTTTCAAGCTGGTACTCTTGTCGACACGTGTTTCACCTCTTCACGAGGCATCTTCAGGACTTCTTGACTCTTCGAGCTCTTGCTCTTGCGCTTTAGAGCTTTTTTACATTTATTTTTCTTGCATTTTTATAACAAGTAAAGCTTTGGTATTAAAAATCGGAATGAAATCTGTCGGCAAATCGAAACCGTCATTTACTTTCCGTACCGTAATATCGAAGTTTGCGCTTGTGATGGAATTTTTCACGGCCTTGTAGATATTCAATTTCACAGTCATATCTTACTGCAGAGACGGTCGATCTAGCGGAGGCAGCTCTGCGATATTCCACAGATATCTGTGTTCTCAGTTTATATACCCGCCTTGAAATTTGCGTATAAAATGTTCACTGGACGACCGGGTTATACATTACGGGCACACCCAATTGTGATTTTTATGACTTTGTCTGATCTTTGCTGCTTGATATATTTTGCTACCTTGGAGACCACGAGCGTTTTAGAGGCACCCTAATTTCATATGTATTACATTTATTTTTTTGGTGTTCGATGAGAGAGGTCTATGACTAGTGACCTAATGATCATTTATCATTTATTAAGAGTTCCGGAATTGTCAATAAAATTTCATCATTAATTGCTATAAATTGTAATTCACGGCACTCTTGATGATTCCATGTCTACCTCCGGCAGACAATGATTATGTCGTTTTACTCGATTAATTATTAAATGAAACTGAATGTAATTAAATAATGACCGACAATCACATTAATATTTGGCTCAATTGATTTTAATTGTCTATTGGTAAATGACTGAATAAATGAGTGACGAAGCGACTGGGATCGCTAATAATCTGAATGTGTTTATAGAAGAACGTGCTGTATTATTTTTATAAATCGATATTTTGTCTAGCTAAATAGTTTTTTTTTTTAAGTATAACGACTCTTAACTAGATAGCACTTAGGGTTGTTTTCGTGTGGAAAGCTGAAACTGTTGTCGGTGGTAAAGCGCCAGCTGTAGAGCACAACAGGCGGTCGGGTCCGCGGCCGGCGCCCTCGTTCCCTGCCGCCGATTTATTCCCGTTCAAGTTTTATTGAAATTCGAATGGCTCTCGTCGCTCCGTCCTCACTCCTCGCTCGCCGGTCGCCGGGTGAGTGAGGCGAGTGAGTGAGCCAGACCCGGCGCCGAAAGGAAAACATTCCAACTTTGGCTAGCTGCGAAAACGTTTCGACGCCTCTTAGAGGCAAGAACAAATTTTAATTATCCACCGACTCGAAACTAGGATGGGAGTCTTTGTGATCGCTGTTTACTCCGTCGATACTCGAAAAAACTCTTCGCAAATTAATCTTTATTGATGTCAATTCCATCTTAATTTTGTTTGACATCAACAGACTACCGGTTTATTATGATTTCTGTTGACAATATATCGTTGTATTTTTATCACGGTAACTTCATAAATTCGTACTTGGACAAATATATCCGTCGGCGCTTGAATTTCTCGTTCCAAGTGCAGTTCAAGGGCTCTCCAAGGCTATTTCCACTCGAACAATAAACACGAAAACAGAAAAAGTTTATTTCGACACAAAAAGCTGCTTTTACACGAATATTTCGAGCTTAGTTAGAGAAGCCTCGCCGCGCGCCGGTGGAACGGTTGCGTTTTTCCGCACAATAGAGAAACGTGCTCTCGAATTCGGAGTCTTGGAACGAACTCAACTATACAAACTAATTACAATACCATCGAAACACGTGCCCCGTTGTTTCATTCTTTAAAAAACATTGTAAAATGTACGGCGTCGCTGGGCGTCCCGCGACCTTTCAAGGTTTGCTAAAGGTTTCACAAAATTATGACGTAACGCAAAACGTCGCCTTTTTATATCACAAATATTAATCTTATAATTTTGACCTAGTTGTACAAACTTTAACCATTAATTTCCCATGAATATTATTCTGTCTAAAGTAAACATTTTCATTGGGACAGAGCTGGTTCTCGGTAAACTTGGACAAATGTGGGAAAGATTCCGTCTGCTATTAATCAAGGAACCTCGCGCGGACGGCTTTTTGCGGAAAATATTTGCTACTGGTATTTACGGATCCAGCGTTTATACACAGATATTATAAAACAGTAGGAAATTGTTCATAATATAAGTGTGGTGTGATAATATGTGCGTTCTACATCATCATCATCATCCCAGCCAAAAGCAGTTCACTGTTGAACATAGACCTCCCCCATGGATTTCCAAAAAGATCGATTAGAAGCACTTGTACCCAGCGTCTTCCCGCCACTTGTCATCTGTCCATCTCGTGGCTGGTCTTCCCTCGCTGCGCTTGCCGGTGCGTGGTCTCCACTCGACAACTTTTCGATCCCATCGGCAATCAGTTCTACGTGCTATGTGCCCTGCCCACTGCCACTTCAATTTTCTAATCCGCTGTGCTATGTCGGTGACTTTAGTACGTCTACGGATCTCTTCGATTAAATAATAACTTTTACAAAATTCCGGTTTTAGCGAACTCCAGCTGTCTTTTATACTATCTAATGTTTATATATTTCGTATATACTTAGAGACCCGTTCAGGTCAGCTGTATCCAAAACAACTAACCTGTTCTGATTTTGTTATATTACATAGATCTACGATTGACCACCAACTAGCCTGATGTCAATCGATGTTGCTACAACCAACCGAGGGATGCTGCGAATGCCCGAATCCCGTTCGATGCTTAGATACACAGATATTACAGTTAAAAAAACTGTATATAATAATGTCAATATCTGAGAGTACATTTCCAGAATATTGAAGATGTTATACTCGTAGTTATGAACGTTAATGCTTACAGAGTATTATTCGAGGCATCGACAGCGCCGCAAGGAGACATGCTGACATTTAATTTTACCTTTTTCGCTCGTATCGGATAAATCGACGCGGGAGCTGTCACCCAATATCTGTGCAGGGGGGAAATGGGGGGGAAAATGAAATGTGGAATGTTCCATGCTAAAACGCAATGAGACACGGAATCAGAATTCGTTTTGCTTAAAACTAATTTTTAATTTTCACTTACGTTTTAGTTTGATTTTTTTGAGCATGTGTAAGTATCAAATCTTTCGAAGCTCACTTCCAGATTTTCGATTGAGCTTAAATTTGGTATACTTGCGTAACGTCGGTGACAATGCAATAATATGGTACCGTGGACCTGTTCTGATGATGTAGTCGATAATTTTTCTCCGTATTCCTTCCTTTGTTCTTACTGGCTTAGCTTTTGGGTCATTTTAAGGTCAAATTGTGCTTTACATATTGTAATTTTTGATTGTATTTGAAATACGCTGTACGTTATTTTCATTTCACGTTCAATAATTCTCTTGTGAGCATTCCCTAACGCCGAATAAAGAAAGTGGCAGTGACGCTCGTGCCAAGCGACTCGACACGACGGCTGAATGAAATGACAATTTAAACAAACTTAATGAATTCCACTGTCACATCTTTTTTGTGAAAACCGAGCCACCCGTGAGACAAAGAATAAGGAAAAATTATAAATAATATAGGTACCTACACTTACTGGCTCGATTGGTACAAGTTTTTTTTTGTTTGTATTGGTGAACATTTTCACACAACGTCATCTAGCCCCAAACTAAACAAGGCTTGTACTATAGGAACTAAGATAACTTATCATCATCATCTCAGCCACAAGAAGTCCACTGAACATAGGCCTCCACCCTGGATTTCCAAAAAGATCGGTTGGAAGCGCCTTGCATCCAGCGTCTTCCTGCTACCTGCATGAGGTTCACCTTGTAGCTGGTCTTCCTAAGCTGCGCTTGCCGGTGCGTTGTCTCCACTCGAGAACTTTTCGGCCCCATCGGCCATCAGTTGCTACATGCTTTATGCTCTACCCATTGCCACTTCAACATGCTAATCCGTTGTGCTATGTTGGTGTTGTAATTTAATGCATACATATATACTTTTTTGTAAATACATACTATAGAAACACCCGGATATAAATGATTTTCCTGGCTGGGGATCGAACCCGCGACCTATAGCTTAGAAGGCAGACATATTACCAAGTGAGCTATGAGGCCAGTCAGTATAGTATAGTGTTAAAGCTCTTGAGATTTCATTAGTTCTCTTTTTAGCTCATTTAACCTTCCATGCAAGCGTCTAAACAAAGGATGATAAATTTCAATGAAAAATTACTTCTTTGTGTGCGATAGTTGTATGGAAACATTCTGCGTTCTCTTGAACTTTCCCGCGTCACAGAGTAGGTACAATGTGCAGTATCCTTGACACATCTCTCGGCCGCGTCGCAATTTAGAATAAAACGTATTTCGCCCATCCCTTTGTCAGCGGAACGCATTTATCGCCATTGTTTTTGCCCTGTGGCCATTCCTTTTGTTACATTAGTCGTTTCTTTTGTTCGGTGCATGTTGTTGTTGTCTTTGTGTCGAGCATGGTGTGCACTGTGTAAGCGCATCGTGTTGTGTGCCGTTGCGCGCGCGCTTCCTAATTAGCGTTTTTGCGTGGGCAGCACGCTTGCCCCGATTTGACCTCGTGCTGGCGCGCGTCACGCCTGCACGAGACCACGCTGCGTTATCGCCGCTGTCGCCGCATTAGAACATCTAACGGTTGTTTTAAAAAGCGTATAATTAGAAGTATTAAGGCGTATGCCTTAACATCGCTTTGACCCTTCTTGTCTTCCTAGGCATCAGTGCTTGGTGAAGTAGCAGAAGCAAAAAGAGTGTCGGTCGGCCTCTGTTTCGCTTCAACGACTGCATTAAGCGTGATCTAGCCTCATTCGACATCGTGCATGATGGATGGGCGATGATGGCGGAGATCAGGTGGAGTTAGTGGAGGAATCGTATCCGAGAAGGTTTACAGACTCATGACAGAGCTTGGTTTGATGACCTCGCTATGAACAGAGCGAGACGGCTCTTGGTGTGGACGATCGGTTTATTCAGCCACTGGAAAAGGTGCCGCCTACACCACGACGACGTTTCTACTTGAACTTACAGTCATAACGGATCAAGATGACGAGCGCAATGCATTGTTACACGGAACTTTTAATTGTGAAATCCTAATTACTGGGTAGCACTGAGCTGTTATGGGTACGCCCGCCGCTTAACATGAGGCGTGGCTTCGTTACTTGTATTTTCAATCAGTTATATATATATATATATAATATATATATAAACAAAATATGTATTATAGGAGTAGAAGTGACACAAGCGCAAACTGGATACGATATCGTAACTATTCAACTCCGAAATCAATTTGACATTCAATATATCAGTTTCTACAGCCTTTGCTATTCAATACAAAGTTGTAGCGTTTCGTAACTAAAACGCGACCTTACATTTAACCTATTCCTATTTATAATACAATATCTACTAGCTATTGCCCGCGACTTTGTACGCGTAGAAAAAATCTCTCCATCATGCTTTCCCGCCCATCTCGCTTCACACCCTTTACAGTCTTAATCCAAGCCTGCCGTTAAAAAATCTTGACAAATTATTTATAATTAAATGGACTGTATTTATGAATTATAATACATTAATCTAAATTCTACATTTCATCAAACTACAGTCAAAGACACGTAATTTTAGTGCTAGGATCGCATTAAAATTACGTGACTTTCATAGAAATTTCTATCCTCTTTTGACCACCATACTCCATCCCTGCCTAAAATTATTATTATTTATTCCAATTATTTAACTTAAATAACAAACTTTGTCTCCCTAACACCGAAATAATGGAACTTTCATAAAATCTTTTACCCCTATTTTAGCTCCTTAATTCAGCACGTTCGCAAAATCATTTCTTAGTACTTAGACTTGTATATCTCTGAATTCGATAAAATTTCAGCTTAGCAACTCTACTACTATAACTGGTTATTGAAAAAAAAAGGATTGGTATAGGTACTTAGTCTATTTTGCGAGCTGGATCTCGTGACTCTGATTTACATTTGGCCAGTGTCCCTAAAAGTCCGTGTGACGTGGGCGACGCACAAATTGATTGGAAGTCAATAGGTCGCGTCCGTCACGCGACTTGCGCTCCAAACACTTCCACGTACTTACCTTTTAAAATGGTTAAATTTAGGGTCATACACACACATTTTTTCAAATCTGGTACATTGCGTCGAAACGTACACACATCGACTCGCGAGATCTTTTAAAACGAAATGAAATTAGCGTTTTACAGCAGCAATATATTTTTGAAATTTTGTTAAAATACTAGTTCTTTACTTTTGATTGGATTATCGAGAAGCAGTAAAGGATTCGAAATAATGAAAGCGTGATATTTACCATCAGCAAGATGTTGATTCCCTAAAGGGAATTGTCACCCGTGCAAGCACAAAATAAGTGTTAAAATCTCTTCAGTGAGCAAGCGTACGAAGACCAGCCACGAGATGGACAGAATATGACCTCATACAAGTGGCGGGAAGACGCCGGATGCAAGCCGCGCGCCAATAGGTCTTTTTGGAAATCCATGGGGGAGGCCTATGTCCAGCAGTGGACTTCTTATGGCTGAGATGATGATGATGATGAGCAAGTCGGCAACACAAACCTCTAGTGTTCAAGTATGTAATACTATTAATATCTTCCGTGGTTGTACTTAACATTGGCGGCAGTTTAGTTTTACCATCAGTAGGACCGTCAACCTGTTTGATTTTGTTTTGTCCGTTTCGTTCCATTGGCGGACAAACTTTAACTCCTTCGCTTTTCATGATTTTGGGCTTATTGTTCAGGGCCTCAACCGTGAATATCTTATTACCGATCAAGCGACATTACTTTTGAAATGTGTGTGTTTTATAATCGCTTTGATTTTCGTCTGATACTTTTAACTGCAGAAGAAGCAAGATAGCAAGTGCGAGCTAACTTTGCTCGGTAATATGAAATCACGGTTGTTTCATACAATTTTGTTGTTTCGTATTCAATTTTGAGAGCTGATGCGTACTCTCTATGGGATCTAGCTAGCTATTTTACAATGTTCAAACTTCTTCCAATTTGTTTGTAAACTTATTGATCTAATTCTAAGATGTTGGAATATCAATATGCGAGGCCTCCACTTTACTAGCGGTCGGTTCACAAAGATATGGGAAGCCCTTCGTTCGGTGTGTTGACGCATTGCACAACCTTGGCCGTTTATGTGTTGTAGCTTAATACAAAACGTGTTGGACTGGTAAATATATGCCTTGTTTTATATTACGCCTCAATTAATACTATTTTAAGTGTTTACTTGCTTAGAAGTACCTATTTGATATATATTTTGAAAACTGCTCTGCTCATTTGATACTGATGTATGTACGAGATATAGTACCTAAATGATTGAAATCACAATTAATGCTATATAGTGTCTATTCTACTTGATTTGTTTGACATTTATTTGGTTTATAATTTTATAGGTGACTAATGCTAATAGTCTTAGTAAAATGGCTATGACTTTGGCTTGATTATCTGAGTGTCTTTAAATCGCGAGTGAATTGGTTTCTTACAGGTAAGCGTGCTGCATCGTAGACCGCAATGTCATCAGGCGATTTGGCGGTCATACGCAAACTTGTTACTACATAAAAATAGACTTACGGGCACACCGATATGGCGAATTTATAAGGGTTTTTCTCGTCATCATCATCATCTCTGGCACAATAAGGTTACCACTGGATGTAGGTCTCCCCATAGATGTCCAAGAGTCTTGTTTGTCTTCTTGCCGCTTGTATGAGGTAGGCTTGTCACCTTGTGGCTGGTTTTCTTACGCTGGGCACCAGCGTAGGCTTTCTCGTAATAGGTACAATTTAAGAGGTAGTAAACATTTGTCTCCTCTTGTACAGGATAAAGGAACAAGTATAAGTTTGAAAACACAAAAACCCCCGACAAAAAAGAACGGCTGATCCGATTTTGATGAAACATAGCTAAGAACACGCTCGGTGAAATCCTCTAACAAACAACAAAAAAAAAAACTAGATTAAAATCAGTCCATCCATTTGAGAGCTACGATGCCACAGACATAATTATATACACAGATATACACGTCATACTTATAACACCCCACTTTTTGGGTCGGAGGTTAAAAATAAAATGCGCAATTAAATACTAGTGACAATTGTGCACACAGCGATCCTCGATCACGTAGTGTCGTTGGTTGTATCTCTATGATTGGATCTGTAATAAAACTCACTGAAATGATTGTTCTTTACGCATGCTTGTTACTCTAACGGTGTTCTAAGCACGCTTTCGCTTATTTCCACTCCATTCATTCGCGTGACAGTTCCTTTGGAGCTATCAACACTGTCATTATAAAATTTTTGAAGATTCATCACGTGTTGTGCGCCGGCGCGACTTTTGGCCCTTGATCTTGATGCAAATGACGCTTTGGTCTGATGGGAACCATAGAGCACACAACCATGAGAGAGGAAATGCTAGCAACGGATTTTCTACTGTGTCTTGTGTTTGCATCTCGCTTACACTTACTGCTATCTAGCGCTATCTTTGTTGCACGGTGGTGGATTAGTCAATTCGCTTACACACTTGCCGACGCCTCAGTGTTTCGCGATCTATGACAAGAACAAAGTTATTCGGCATGCGTTTCGTTAGAAGTATTAACTTCAAGGAACATCTAAGTGTGACATCACATGATCTCACTAGGTGGCAGTGTCACTGAACCTAGAGCCATTGAGAGATTTACAAGTTTTAGCTGCGTCAATATTGGATCTAACTTGTTAACTAGTTGTACTCTATTTGAATAGGTGATTTTCATTTTGTAACCAATGTATCTGTTGTATAGGAATAACTCTGAAATGAACTAAGAATCCATAGCAGCGTAGGATGTGCACGCAGAGGCTACGCAATACTATTCACACGCAAGTGTATATCGTGTCCGTACCTAGCATTGGATTGATACTCCCATATTGTTAACCGACTTCAAAAAGGAGCTTCTCAATTCGACTGTATTTTTTTGTGTGTTTGTTATGCAATCACTACACCATCATAATCATCTCAGCCAGTAGAAGTCCACTACTGGACATAGGCCTCCCTCATGGACTTCCAAAAAGATCGATTGGAAGCGGCTTACATCCAGCGTCCTCCCGCCACTCGTGGCTGATCTTCCTACGCTGCGCTTGCTGGTGTGTGGTCTCCACTCAAAAACTTTTTTGCCCTATAGTCAATTTACTTCGCCAAATTATGATTTAATTTTGATGATTCTTTTTGTGTTTGGTAGGTGTACTTTGAGATTGGCTTAGCGCTTTGGTTAAAAAAAAAACATTGCGCATTTCAAAGTCGGTTTTTCAGTTTTTTTTAACTATATTTAATTATCATAGAAGCGAAACACTTGCGTAGCATGCCCACAGTCATATTCCGTAATGGTACTAATTAAAACTCAAACACATTAATACGATTAAAGTGAATATTCTTCATATTAATGATCATTTCAATAATTATATTTTATTGGGCGTGTTTTAATGTAACGATTACCATAAAGCACAGCTCAGAACCCCGTTACTTTACTGCCGGTAATATTTGAAACGGCCATTGAACTTATCATTATGAAGTAGGTACTTATACTGTGGGAACCATCCTGTACTCCTATTCACAATCATTCGAATTCGCCATATCTTCATCTCTGTCACTCTATATGGTAATGACAGAGATGGAGATATAGTTTCCGACCCGATTCGAATCCGTTGTGAATACCCGTACTGAATTACAGATATCTTGAAAACAACGACGATTACCGTTGACCTTCCAAGAAATGTATGGAACAGCTGATTGGATTTCGTGTTTTTTTTTTACTCTCCACTCAAAAAGAGGGGTGTTATAAGTTTTATGTGTGTATTTGTGTATCTGTGGTATTGTAGCTCGCAAACGGATGGAGCGATTTTGATCTTAACTATTTTTGAAGTGAAAACTTCTTTAGGGGCGTTGTGCATTTTTGGGATGGGTAAAAATGTTAAACTCGCGTCAGATCGTCAGATTAAATTCGTAATACGAAAATTCGTAAGACGGACGGATTATTTTAGTCAGAAACCTATTCTAACGTTCTGCATTTAAAGTTCATTATTGTATGTACAAGTTTGTTCTCCTAGCATGACGTCATTTCGTTGCGCCGAATGCTTATTTTCGACACATTCACGTAAGACTTGTTAGCTCAGTAGGTTAGAGCACCGATATACATTTCAATTTGTCCATCGGAGGGCGGAGGTTCAAATCCTTTACGAGTCAGTCTTTTTGCTATTTAATTTTTTAGTTTTCACTTCTGCCGGCACTCCCGGAGTGCAACCCGTTGTTTTTTTTTATTTATATAAAACAGTATTTCATCGAGTGTTCTTGGCTATGTTTTTTCAAAATCGATTTAGCCGTTTTTTCGGGGGGTTTTCAGTTAGAGAATCAATGCGGCATTGAGGGCGTTGCTATTCTTATTTCATTAATTTGTCAATTCCAAACATCAGTTCCCATTTATTTTTTCCGCGACACTATCTATCCAAATAGTCTACGCCTCTTTGCTTCGATAGTCTTGTTATCTTGAAATTAAGCTCTCCACAAAAAGAGACAACGTGATATTGTGAATTGATACAGCAGTACTCTCTCTTTCACTAGCAGCTTTGTTGTTACACTCTTAAGAAATAACACTTTTTTTGAATCGATAAATAAACAAATAAAATCGAATGCGGCAGTTTTAATTTAATCAAATAAAAATAATAATGGGATTAACCACTTTATTGAAGCAAAGAGGCAATATATACAATACACCCTGTATATGCGGCAATCACTCATGTCTAATTGAGCTCTTACATCAAGCTTATACATCGAGTGCGCGCGCACTAGTACTATTTATTTAGCTCGTACTTTATTGCGGTTGTCTCATAAAATATGCGATTGCGTAGGATAATATTATTATATGGTAGATTTATCTGAGATAGGAAGTTGGCAACTCCTCGTCGTCGATCTCGAGATGTTGGAATACGCAGAAAGGATACTGTACCGACAGGAGCTCGTTGTATTCAATGGTTTAGATGACTTCGTTGTATCTGTTGTTTATTATTATAGCTGTTATTTGTTTTTAAATTGATACCCGCATAGTGATGCGCGGGTGAAACGGCGAGGCGCAGCTAGTATAAGTACTTTTCCCACGATAATGATGAAATACTGCCTATATAATGGCTTGACCGATTTTAATGAGCGAGGCCTTGTTAGATTCGTCTTCACTTCCTGAGTGTCATAGACTTTATATTTTTTTAAATAATAATAATAATACATCTTAATTAGACGAAATTTAATTTTTATATTAATTATAAATTATTAATTTTTATTAAATTTTTATTTTGGCAGGTTTATCTCATTCTGATGCTCCCACACAAGCACCTCATCTTACTCACTGTGTGGGAGCATCAGCCAATAAACTAATTTTCTAATTCATAACCATTTCATCACAATATCCAAAAACTTTTCAAACTCCATATTGTACAATAGTTTCACCAACCATCCACATAACCACTTATATATCTAATTTGTAAAGGGCCTCTCAGTGTTCACTTAGGCCTGACTGATGCCTTCCAAAGACCCGGATCTTTGGAAGGCTTCAGTCAGGCCTAAGCTTGCCCCGTATATAAGTTTAAATAAAGAGATAAAACAACTAAAATAAAATAAAAATAATTCATGTAAAGCAAAAATAAAAACAAATAGTTTTTTTTTGTAATTTCCAACTAACGTTTTCGTAATAAACACATGATTTTACTAAAATTCTTCTAAAGAATGATTTAGGAGCCTTCGGAGCCCATATTACCGAGCTGCAATGCAATCTGCGCTGAAGCCCGATTCGCAGTCCGAACTGAAGTAGCCTATATGTTGACTAAGATTAATAGGCTAATTCTATAGGCCACCACTTCTGATTAATATTTCTTACAACAGATCCAGCCGCTGATTTTTTGGCTCACTATTATATACCTAATACTTAAGATGTATACACACATAAGTTGAAAATATTAATTGTAATGAAATTTTATTGGTCAATCTCTTTAAGCTTAAGCACGTATTTACGGTGGCTGCAGAATTCCGGAGCGGTTCCATCGGCGGGCGCACGCATCATCCCCCCTCCCCCCCTCCACTATGCACGGTCACTCCCCCGTAATTACCCGACACCGACGCTGGCTGCCCTCACTGACAATAACCGCAAGGAAATGCCTAATCGTAGCCAGACTGATAACGGCATTATCACACTAATATAAGTACATATATATCGGTAAATCACGTACATACGATGTATAGTGCGTTAATGGAACAGGCTCTAGGGTTATTCCACATATTAATAGTACGTTCAGTAGACCAGTTTTTATCCAATTAAGTACATAAAATTGATTGTTAGTATTTTATTAGTGTTATGTGACCTTATACGCATGTTCTTTGTGTTCTAATCTCTTACAGAATACAGAATTGACGCGATTTTGTGGTGACAGTTAACGCGTCTTTACACTCAGCGTATGACGTCACTGTAAATCCAATCCGAATTCGATGCTTAGGAACAATAACGAGCGCGCCGGCCGCCGATCAGGCAAATTGAAATCGAACCAGATTCACAGTAAGAGGTATTTTATTATCAGATGATGCTAGAGCCGTTCTTCTTGAATCGCATGAATTCGCATCGTTTAGCACGAAACGTAATCACTGTAGGATACTAAATGACTCGCACTCCGCTGTAAATGACTGTCATTGTCGCCTTCGGGGAGAAACATTACCTCCACACTTTCCATCTCATTGTCGCCTTCGGGGAGAAACATTACCTCCAAACTTTCCATCTCATTTTCTTTAAAAACCACATCTCACACTTAGGGCCTTACTTAGGAAAAAAAATTGGAGCTTGTGTAAGTTCAAAATCAGTGTAAGTTTTAGCGTATGGTGTGGAGAGAGGTAGAAGGCAGTAAGGCTGCCTTCGACCTCGCCTTGACCTCTACCTTGACTCTTGGACTTTTTTTAACCGACTTCCAAAAAGTAGGAGGTTCTCAATTCATCGGAATCTTTTTTTTTATGTAGGTATGTTCCTCGATTACTTGAAGACCCCTGGACTGATTTGAAATTTTTTTTTTGTTTGAAACGGTATACTTTCATAGTTGGTCCCATAGAAATTTGCAGGGAAGTCTACTCCAGTGCAGTACGCATCAAACAAAAATGTAGACACAAAGCGTTGTGTGTGTACGGATTTTGAGCATTATTTGGTAAGCCGTAGTAAAATGATAATAAAGTAATTAATCAATTATAAAGTTAGGATCGGCTTTATTTTTGGAGTAGTAACGTATCTGGTCATTTGCGTATCTGGTTAAATGCGTCTATTGGCCTCTTGCGTTTTTGGTCATATGCGTCGATCCCGTATTTATCATTCGGTAATGACTTTTTCGAACTGCCTTTGAAATGATTAATTTTATCTGTTGTCGTCAAGTAGTCTACAGAGCGACAAGTGTGGGAGTTGGTGTTGTTGTATTGCCCGCTACGCTTACGCGTTGCGACGTTGTCCTAGGTTAGCGACAACGCGGATAGATGCGTGACGATTTGATAAATGTATGAAATTGTAGCTTTCAGAAGCACATGTTAACATTCTTTCTTTTCGTAGCTTAGTGCTCAACAAAGCGTAATAAAACAATCGCGTGTCGCGTGTTGCTCTACACCCGGCTTGATCTGGACATATGCAATGAGAGCCTGCGGCCCAAGGAGGCAGTATCCAAATCCGTAGACTTCGGTCAAATCCGGACCGTTAGCAGGCCTATGTGGCAGCCCTGTCGGTGCTCTCTAGTAATTTGATTCTGCGCTCAAGCCAGTCCGTACTCCGTAGGTACGGGACTCAACCTATTAAGTAGGCCCCTAATATGATTTACGTATCACTCGCACCGAATACACATAGATACACTCGCTTACGTCGTGCACTGTAGTTATATAGTAGCCAAATTTTATTACATTTATAAATATCTTTACAAAATTATTAACCCTCATTTATTGCATTATACGACAGTAACTTTGCTTATTTTCTTATCGAAAGATTATGGTTTCGTACATTTTGTTCATTTGCCGATGTCTGATAGGCTTGCGATATGATCAACTCGCCTGATGTTGTGCTCCGCTGCACTGTACGATGAAGAGCGCTTTCAGTCACTGTTTTCAACTGTAGGTATATCGTCAAGCAATATAAATAACGGTCATATGCTAGTAACTTTACTGGAAATAGTTTTGCCGAAAACATGAAAATACACCATGTTATTTCAATTTCAGCGTGTCATTAAATATTACTAATTTTACACGTTAAAATTGGAAATAAAACAAACAAATAGTCAGGAGACTACCATTTCTCGTTAATATGTCCGAAATTCGTATTCGTACGCAACGATTTTTTTTTTTTTTTTTTTTTTTTTTTTCCCTTTATTTGTTCACAAAACTTATTTTTTATGCTTTTTTATTATTGTATAATGGTTATTTTGCAAAGTTTATTGATCCCTTCAACTGTGGTGCAAAGGTCAACTCGCGATTTGATACGAAATTCCTTTGCACTCCAGTTTGTAGTTTAAAATTTATTATTATTATTGTCATTGTTATTTATGATTTATTTAAGGGGGTTAATTAATATCTGAAATAAATGAATTGAATTAAATTGGTGGATCATGTTCCGTTAAACTTTTTTAATCTACTGAATATGTAATGTATAAGTTCTAATAGGGAGTTTATTGCAGTTTCTTTCTTAATGAGTTCTTCGAGATTATAAGGATTGATGTTTAAGTAGAGGCATGCGGATTCATGGGCGTTTCTGGGTATACTAAAAGTGGGGCATTGTTCCATTAAATGTTTTATTGTTTGGATTGAACTATTGTCACAAGGGCACAAATCGGAAGTAGTTATTTTAAATCTGTGAAGGTAGAATTTATTAAAAGCATGACCAGTAAGGTACTGTGTAAAATAGAATGATGTTTCGGTGCATTCTCTGAGCTTCCTGATGAGATGTAAGTTCGGGAGAATGTTACGCGTATGCTGTCCTTGCTGTGCACTTAAATATCGCTGTTCCCAAGTTTCCAAGGTGAGTTTTTTGATCTTTTGTTTCACGAAAGAGATCGGGAAACTTGAGTAATCCGGCGTACATTGCAGCTCAGTCGCTTTTTTAGCTTCTTTATCAGCGGCTTCATTCCCATTAATACCAACGTGGCTTCTTACCCAACAAAATCCAAGTTCCCCCACCTGATGATATTGCCGTATGATCTGGTGTATCTGTGACACCAGGGGCTGAGTGTTGCTTCGATTTTCTAATGCCTTGAGCGAAGCCATCGAATCAGTAAATATTGTAACTTGGGGAATTTTGTGATCAAGTGCCCACTGACAGGCATTCCGGATAGCAAGTAGTTCCGCCTGGTAAACTGTACAGCTATCATGAAGCTTGAATTGTTTTGAGGTTGTCCCTGTGCTTGTGTCGGGATTATAACACACAAATGCCGCGCCCACCGCTCCACTGTCTAGTTTACTGCCATCAGTAAAGATTTTTGTCATGTTGAAATTACAATAATTGTCAACCTCGTCTTTGTCCCCGGCAATATTGTATTTGATCGCTATTCTCTCAGCTGGATGTGGTAATTTGTGTATAGAAATTGGTTTCTCCCAGGTAATTTGATCTGGGAGGAAGGTTGTGATCCCAGATAGCTTCACATTCTCGATGCAGTGCACTTCCTGAAGCTTAAGGTCCAAAGGCACGAACTGCGCCAAGGCGAGGGCTGCTGTGGTGGATACAGTCCTGAAGCCTTTTATGGCCTTTAAAGCGAAACCTCGCTGCATGCTTAGCAAGGACCGCTGGACGCATTTCAGCTTAGAAACCTTTCCCCAGATGCCAGCTGCGTAAGTCACAATAGGTTCTATGACTTGTGTATATATCGTACGCACGTTCTCTGGGTGGGCTCCCCAGGTGGGTCGAGAGTAAAGGCAGAGCTTATTAAAAATTATGGTCGCCTTCTTCAGAACGTGGCGCACATGACTAGGTCCACATTTTTTATGTTTACTGCACAGGAGTCAAACTTTCTCTGTTTCCTGAGAACTATAATCATGGTTTTTTTGAGGCTAGAGTGAACAAATATATTCTAAATCAACGAGCTCCATCTTCGGCCTCACCGTCGCTTACCGTCATGCTAGTTGGTGGTCAAACACTGTATTTTCTATAAAAAATGTTTTGGAATAAGTATAAAAACAGTGACTTTTCTATGTGATTCCGTTTTCATACTTGAGTTCTAGCAACGACCACCTCCCAAATACTAATTGTGATACAATAGGTATGCGAGAAGCATGTACACTTGTACAGTGTACACTTAATCAAATAATATTTGGAAATGTTTGCATTTCTCCGAGTACCTGGCTACCTACCGATATAAAAGGAAAGTTGGTTCCCCGAAACGGTATTTGTGCGGCACACGTCGAGTCGGACCGTCTAGGGAACTCTAACACGTTTTATGTTTATGAGCCCTTTCAGTGTATTTATATAACATCTCCGCTTTTATTTCCATGTCGGACGCGCGCAGCGATGCCGTTGAGGTCAACGGAATGCGCGATCGGACTTGTAACGTCTCGGAAACCTAAGCGCAACGTACATCGTAAAAAAATACGCCGTAGCGATATAAAAAATGCTGTAAAACTGCGAGGACGCGCAGTAAAATCTGTTGCCGGAGTTTTTGTACGAGATAAGTATTCCTTTGGCCGTATCATTTTTATTTCACAAAAGTTTAAGGGCCTCATAACCGCAGTTAAATTACTCGGAAGATTTATTTGGAAGTTTCGAATAGCGCGAGAGTCTCGTTTGCACCGTTTCCTCGGAACGCTCGCTTCTCATTCCGGGTTCGATATTAATTTTGTGTAGCATAAACTGCTTGTGAGCATATAAAGAGGTCGCGCAAAAATCGCGCTAGGCGTATAACGCGACGTCTCGCCGTACAGCCTTCGTGAAATATTAAACCTTGTCTTTATTTACTGCTTCACTCGCTTAACGTGGAAGAATCTCATCGTAAATAACCCGCTTTTATGATATTACCACGACTTCATTATGTCTCTCAAATGGTATAACCGGTGAAGTTACGGCCCGACTGGCGATATTATATTACAGAGTATGAATTTGCACGGAATTAATGTAAACGTAGCCGTAGATGGCCACTATGGAGAATTGTGTAACGCTTACTAATTTGCGATCTGGAAGTGAGACGTAGCTACTGACGGAGGCGGCTGAGGGGAAGGGGGGGCTTAATGTATTCAATTTTGCGAGTGCCAGGGACCGAGGCGAGGCGCACTGCGCTCTCGGGCCCTGGGATTGTAGAACTTATATAAAATGTCCTACCCTTAGAAATTTTAGGCTGCTTGTAATTTGGGTAACAGCAAATTTGCTACGGAGTAAAACACGGCACCTAGACATGGCTGTCTGTTAATTTTGATAAGGAATAAAATAAAATTAGATAGACGAAAATATTATGAAGAAAAAAACTGAAATCATTTTCAGTTTCTGTAATTATTACGCACTCTTTATCTGTGAGTGACCGCAACGTCGCCTAACATCGGGCGAGTTGACGATCAACCGCAAGCCTATTACAAAATGAAATAAGAAATCTATAAAAGGCTTTGTTCTGAATAACTGACGGACAGATAACGTAGAGCATAAGCCGCCCTTCTCAAAGACATGTTATTTGAAACATGCCTTATTTATGAAGTATAGGTACTAAGAAAAGGATTTCTAAACCGCGAGTGAAACGGTAAAACCGCAGGATACTGCTGGTTCAATGTATAATTAGGGCAGGTTCAGTAAATTTGATAAGTATTTGTTCAGAAGCGATTCATCAGGTAGTCCGTCGGACGCCGCGAACCGTCCGCGTCGGTCTCGTGTGATCCATCATCTCGCCCATTATTACGCTTCCCAATCTTCACTATTACAATATTTTGTACCGGACAGAAGCCATTTATATGAATCGGGCTGCGGCCGCTTTCTATAATAACATCTATCATAATGTTGCGTGAATGTAAATAAATTGTAGCGTAGGTGTTGAGTAATATCGTCTTGACACAGGGCAACAGCTGGATGAGTTCGCAGGGTCGAAAAGTATGGTGGTGTTAAAGAAGAGGTCTATTCATATTTAGTCATTGAATCGACAAAGGTTGAAATGATGATGTTGACTGTAGATTATTTTCCTTTTATCGTCGGTAAACTGCGGAACAAATTTCAGAGCTGAGAAGGTGTCTGGATGCTTAGGAATAATTTAACGCCTGACCCTTCTAGGACTGGCCTCGCATCTCATTTGGTAGTATGTCTGCCTGCAAAGCTGTGAGGTCGTGGCTTCGATCTCTTCGTGGGATGAATAGTATGCATGTTTGTTCTGTGTCTGGGTGTTTCTGTGTATCATAAGTGTTTATTAAAAAAAAATGTGATATGTGAATTATTAAAAAGAAATATTTGAAATAAATATTGTAAAAAGTTCTCGACACTGCGCAACGATGAGTGTCATGTTTTTCGGATATGTATGTGTACGAAGTGTATGCTTGACCGATATTTGTAACCGACTTCGAAAAAGGAGGAGGTTATCAATTCGTATCGTATTTTTTTTTATGTATTTACACGAATTACTCCGTCATTCGAGAACGAATTTTTGTGTTTCCTGAATTGGTGTATAGAGAAAGCTCCCAAGTTGGTCCCATAATTATTTTATAAACATAGCTTTGTTAATTTTTGAATAATCTCAAACCTGAAAATATTTTCATTGTATTCCTGAGTAAGTGCGTCAGATTATAGAATCGCACCTACACGTTTTTCTCTGCAAGAGTGTCAAATACTAAGGAATATCGTATAAACATCTGCACATTATCTAAAGGGCCCCATATTCGGTACGATTCGTCTATACGATCGATCTGATGAAAATCGTGACGATTGATCGCATCAAAAATGTCGCTCATACACGAAACGACTGGTCGTAACGATCGATCATTTACTTGTTTGAAGCTGAAGGTTATAGACGTGTTCAAATAATTCATTAATTCAAATAATCGTTACGATATTCATGATTGCATGGGTTTTTGTTGCGATTTCCGATATCGTCTTCGATTAAGTAAATCGTTAACGATCTTGACATACACCATCGATTCGTCGTTTCGATCGGTTCGATGCGACGGATCGTACAGATATATCTTACCGTGTATGGGGCCCTTTACCTTTGGAAACGAGCATTTGACATTCAATGACAAATCGCATTCTTGACAAAAGAAAAAAGAGAGGTTTCTTTAAATCGTGAAGGATTTAGTAAGTTGCGTTTGAAGTCGGTTTTTTAATAGAAAAATTATTGTTAGATTTGTTTTATTTCCTGACTGTCATAGACTATGTTTTTGTTATAATAATAAGATAACTGTCGCGTATAAGAAGCGGGGCCCGCGGTTCCACCCGTAGTGTGATGTAAGTGTGAGTAGTGATGAAAAACGATGGTGATGGTGAACGATGATGATGATGTCTAAAAAATGATGAAAATGTGGTCTATGTCCGTCACCGGGTTCTGAGCTATCTTTGTTCCCAATTTCATAACAATCGATTTAGTCGTTTAATATTGAAAAGGTAACAGACAAAGATTGGAAGAATTTAAAAATTGTAATTAATTTAAGAATTGTAACAGCGAAAGAGTGGAACAAATTGCCGGCTTCTTTGTTCCCTGAGAATTACAACATTGGTCTGTTCAAGGTCAGAGTGAATAGGTATCTTCTAAGTCTGCGTGCTTCGTCTCCGACCACATCTTCGCTTTCCAACTGGCGAGTTAGTTAGTTAGTGGTCAAACGCGGAATATTCGTATTAAAAAAAAAGATAGTCGCTTTCATTTTTATAACTTTTTGTAATCAGATCCTCAAGGCTGCTAAGTGGACATCACTCGCTCGCCGCTCGCTGATACGATTCAAAGACAATTTTGACAAATTGTTAGTCTATTTGTATGTAATAGACTAGCAATTCGTCAAAATTGTCTTTGGGTGACTTTGGTGTCTTTGGGGTACCAAATGGAATGGAATACCAAAACCTATGGGGTACTTCCCGTTGACCTAGAACTATGAAATTTGGCAAGAAGTATTGTGTTAGAGTACACAAATAGGAAAAAATCCAAAAACTGGACAAATTTATTTTAATCACAAAAAAATTGTGTCTTTAAGCAAGGGTTGAGGGTCCAAAATTTAAAGTGCTTTAATTGTATCATATGAAAGAGTTTCATTAGCACAAGATAAAACAGGGTTTTAAATATTTTTACGATGTATTTTATTCGGTTTATGACGGAAAATATAAAAAAAATATATAATTTCCCCCTTTTATCTACTAGTTTGTACGGAACCCTTGGTGGGCGAGTCTGACTCGCACTTGTCCGGTTTTTTTTTAATACAGAGGATGTATTTACATCAAATTCAGCCGTAGCTGTAAATACATCTCCGTTCCGGCGTTTCTCACTGTACATGTAAAAATATTCAATCTGTCGATGTCGTAATGTAAAGATCTCACGTCGCATTGGATCTCCCTCCAGCTGCCTTCAGTTACATAGTATTTATTATTTGCTCCGTGCTTCAGTCGCAGTGTTCCGCGCGATACACGGCCCCTTTCCGCGCTTTTCAAAATATCAGCCTGCCGGGGTTTAATCTGAAATATGAAGGGATATATTACAGTAGAGTGTGGCCTGCAGCGTGCTCTGTTACTCTGAATGATTGCGGTCGACACGGTTCGCCCGGAATGCCTATTGCTCACATACTTGTGCTTAGGGTGCTTTTACACACGAAACGCGGCTGTTAAGCTAGGAACGAGATAAAGATAGGCTTTGTAAAATAGGCTCTGTGACCGTTTCAAGTAATGCTAATGTAGCTGAATGGTAAAATGTGCTACGAAGTTACGCTGAGAAGTAGTTGTGCGAAGAAGGTGAGCGTCTTGGTAGAGCTAAGAAATGTAACTTACAGTAGCAGCGCCCCGCGGTTTCACCCGCTTAGAGATGAATTACGGTGATGATGATGATGATGATCATTGATTTGATGATCCGCCCTTTCTGCTTTGTGTGTTTATATTATGTACAACAATCACAACAATCGGTTCAGCCGTTTAGTCGTGAAAAGGTAATAGACAGACAGAGTTAGCTTATATATTATTAGTGAGGAATAAATGCCTTACTATGAAATTTCTAAATAAGTTAACCTGGCTGCCGTTACTCGTAGAACGTTACATAGATTATAAATACGATATTCTATAATTTAATTCGCAATTAGTTGGAATCTATTCATGGAGTTTCAGGAAATTAAGTAACAGAACAGCCGTAATGTTATTCACGGGTAACTTTCCACTGGAAGGGGAAAGGTCAAGTTCTCGAGTTCTCCATTACGAGTACATCCAAAAGTTTGCGAATTAAAATGAGGCAGAGAAAGAAATGACTACGCGGGAACGTTTCTGTTATATTTACCTGACTGCTAAGAGGGATATTGTCTTTCGTGTGTATGTTTCTATATTACCTCATGTTGCCTAAATAGCTTGACGGGTTTGATGCGTGGGGTGTCATTTTGATTCATCTTTATTTTTTTTTGAAGTGAAAACTTCTATATCGGCTTTGTGCATTTTTTGGATGGGTAAAAAATGTTAAACTCGCTTCAGTTCGTAAGACGGACGGATTATTTTAGTCAGAAACCTATTCTAACGTTCTGCATTTAAAGTTCATTATTGTATCTACAAGTTTGTCCTTCTAGCATGACGTCATTTCGTTGCGCCGAATGCTTATTTTCGACACATGCACGTAAGACTCGTTAGCTCGGAGGGCGGAGGTTCAAATCCTTCACGAGTAAGTCTTTTTGCTATTTTATTTTTTAGTTTTCACTTCCGTCGTCACTCCCGGAGTGCAACTCGTTGTTTTTTTTAATTCTAATGAAACGATAAACTTTTTAGCCATAGCCACTATTAGTTGAACTATCTGATCGTACTAGGACGGGAGAAATATTAAACTATATTACTAAACTTATTTTAGGTCATATACCTGCGGTTGCCTTTTTTAATAACTAATAATAATAATTATATAAGCGAAAGTAACACTGACTGTCTCTCTGTCTGTACCTTTTTACGACCAAACGGCTGAACCGAGTGTTATGAAATTTGATACAGTGATAGTTTAGAACCTGGAGACGAACATAAGTTACATTATATCGTCATCATCACCGTTTACCATCACCATCGTTTCTCATCACTACGCTTGTGATGCCGCGTGCACGGCTAGTACCTTTGTCCTGAGAGACGCGTGACTGATAGACAACCTAAACCACTAGGCTTAGAGACATACAAATCTAAGAGTGCTTTCCATGTGAAGTATAGAGATCCACTAATGAAGGATTTCTTTCAAGTAAAACCGCTGCGCGTGACTAGTTTATTATATTTTTTTGATAATTTCCATTGTTCGGTTTAGAATCCGGCTGGCACGGTAGGGAGCGTGTCGTCGGAACTTCGCCAGACGGCAGGCTTCCGATCTAATGGTGGTTCCGCATTCTCGATTCTATCAAAAAGTTTTCTTGTTAACTGCGACTGTGAGGTGATTCAACTCAATGCAATTGTTTTCGATTATTGTAATGCCACAGTTATGGCTCCTTTGTTCATTTCCTTTCCGAGTTTGATATTTACATTTGCTGGTATTTTTCGGCTCTTGAGGCTAATATTATCATAAAATAAAATTAAAAAATAGCATAAAACGTGTAATTTTCTTTTATAGTACATATTTGCAGAAATCAAACAACTAATAATGGATCTTTTTTTTCCGTTTCACAGACACCGTGGACCCAGTGACCGGTGACCTTTTATTTGACCTTTGTCAATTTTACAAACTATTGTTACGGAATTAACTATTATAACATGTATCTATGTTTCTAACACTGCAGTATATCAAGGCAAAATAAACTGTCTATGACCACTTGAGTTTTTAAAATGTCATAACTTAATATATCGTTGTTATATTAAATTAATTGTCGGTTAATTATCTTAAATTATCGTTGTAGGTATAGCTATCCCTAAAAGTAGGCTTTGTCCTGAGTTACTGATTAATAGACAACACACCATTCTAGATGCATTAAATTTGAAGGGAGTCTTCCTTGAAAAATATAGTGTAGTACGGTGTAGTGGTATCCACTTAGGATTAATCTATCGCAGGTAAAAGCGAAGGATTCGACTAATGTAAATTATACACGGCACAATGATAGAACTTATTAATAATTTCAGTGAAACAATTGCGTATACTTATGAAAATCTTGATTAATCACAAGAAACCATTTGTTTCTAACAGCGATCCAATATACGAATGCTCTATTGGTACTTGCTAAAATGAATAGAACACAAAGCTTTCCGTGATGTTTGCGTGCCTCACGCTCTCCACTGGCGAGACGAGCCCTATTCATCAACGTTGCTCCCTGACGTTGCTCCACCCTAAACTTTACCGATGCTTTTTATTATTCATCAGACTCGTGCCCGCGAGGAACAATGGTTCCCCCCACACTTTTACCTTCCGCGAAACAAGCTTCTGACATTTGTTTATATGCTATGTAATAAGTATATTTGGTTTATCTCGGAGCATCTGATCGCATTCGATAAGCTTCATTTCGTTTTGTTTCTGTTCTGAATGTTCAGCGGATTAAAGGGCTCATCGTCTGGTGGAATCCATGTCCGATACGTGTCAGATGGGCTCGATGGACGGCCGATACACAGATTGGGGACAGCACATGCCTCGCTTTGAACTATCACTTTTTTGCTTTGGTTTATTTTTTGTGGGATTATCTCTCGCCTGCCTGTATACAGCCCACAGTGAGTTTTTTTTTTTAGTGTAATGTCGTATATATTTTGTTAAAAGTTGCCACTGGCATAAAATCGAAATAAGTCCAATTATGACGATTTTCTTAGCTCCTTATATATATTACACCATGCTTATATATCGTGTTTATTGAATTTAGAAACCATAGAAAAAGTTCCTCCATCCTTATATTTAGTGCATTTCATATTTTATGATGTAATTTAGCTGCTTTTTTTACATTGCAATGTTTCTCTGTGATTCATTCATGTACCATGTTTACGTATCGAATACGCTCGAATTTACGCTTACTTATATAATTAAATTTATTTACAGAATATTTATAGTGTACATACTTACTCCAGTTTGTCCACCGCAGTAGCTCGAGGACCATTTATCAACGTCTCCCTCCCGCGCATCCTTCGGAGTGGTCATTCGCACGTCCGCTTCTCCAAATATCTTTTATCGCCTTCTAAATATTCCTCGACATCGCTATACCCAAAATCGGGTATTTCCGATTCGACAAGCCCGCGTTCACCGCGCTGACAATGACAATGACAAACATAAAAACATTATTCGGATCAGTGATTTGTAAACCAGTTGTTGACCCCTGTAGACTTTTTAAAATCCGAATATTTAGTAACATTTTTAACGGTGAAAATATTGGAGTCACGATCGCGACGTTTTCCATGTTTCGTACGTATGCAAATATGACGGAGGAGAGGCGGCGACCGGTCCTGTTCAATAAACTCAACAGTGTCGATGTTCCATCAAAGTCACCTTTCATATCCCTCTGTGGATGCAGCTGAATACAGACATCGACAAGTTTTGTGTCAAGTTCTTTCACACTTGTTATTTTAGTTTATTCAAATACATACAATGCGGCATCATCATTATCACCGTCTCAGCCACAATACGTCTACAGCTAGCTACATTATAGGCTTTCGATGGATTGAAAAAGCCCGGCTGTCACGCGGTCTACAATTAGCAACATCCTGCCATAGTATGAGGTCATCTGTTCACCTTGTTGTTGGTCATCTAACATTGCTATCGATGCGTGCTCTCCACTCGAGAACTTTTCGGCCCCATTTACGATAAGTTCTGTATGCTGTGTCCTGCTGTCCTGCCCACTACCACTTGCTAATCCGTGGGTTATGAGCGGTACCTTTGTTCGTCTACTTATCTCTTTCTAATTCAATATGCAGCGTCGCCATAAATAATACAGTCCATAGAACTTGTATCGTATCTTTCAATTCTCCATGCAAATGAACTAGAATATATATCCAGTGCTAATTTATTCGGCCAAGTTTCCCCATCGCTGTACCTTAAAACCAGTTCTATTATACAAGTATTGGTGTTTGAGGACACCGTAAATTAGCATTCAGCGTCGGCTTCGCCTAATTTATGTGAGTTTGCCCCGTTTGTACAATCTTCTTCATTTCGTAGCGCTGCCGGGTAAGGAGGCATTTAGAATGCAATTCATAATAATGTATTTGACTGTTGTTGGTTGTAAGTACTGCTGTGACGGAGAGGTTATTGTTGTGTGCCGGGTGGCGCTTGTTCGCCGGCCGAACTATGCTCGCTAGAGCTGCTAATGTTCGCTAAACTTGTTCATTACAATGGTTATGCAAATAGCTTAGTAGAACCGTCACGACGGTGTGCGTACTACACCGGAATATAGTGTAGTAGTTAGGGAGTGGTAAGTTTAGTTTTATCATATTTAAAATTAAACAACTGTGATACAAAAACGGTTATAGAGTTTTTGAAATCGTAGCTAAGAACGTAAGAATACTCAATAAAGTCACTCTCAAACAAGTAAACTAAATTAAAATCTGTTCATCCGTTTGGGAAGTAAGGTGGAGGTTTGGGGGTTTGGGGAGCTCCATCCTCGGCCACACCGTCGCTTAACATCAGGCGAGTTGGTGGTCAATCGTAGATCTATCTTCTATAAAAAAAAAGGACTAACTAAACACGCTCACAGACAAACACACATATTTAAATTTAAACAATAAGAGGTTATATAATAAATGGTTTAATATATGTATATATATATATGCTATAAATTGATAACCTCCTTTTTTACATATAATGAGCTTGCCTAATGACTGTTCATTTTGAAGTCTGTTAATAAACTGGCTCCAAAACACGTACTTAATTACGAACCTTTACTTGGATCGATGATGACACATTTTTTCCACTAATTTCGTTTTTAAAACCAACCTACTGAACTAATTATGTCAATTTTATGTAACTAATCTGAAAGTAAATCTTTTCAAATAAGTAAAAAACCCAAATCGGTTTATAAACGATGAAGTTATGAGGTAACAAACATAAAAAAAACATCCATCGAATTGATAGCCTCCTTCTTTTTTGAAGTCTGTTAAAAAAGATATTTTGAACAAGGTCGCAATATCCATATTAGGTACTGAGTACCTGATCGAGCGTGTAAAAGTATCGAAAAACCTTGTTAGCGTCTGAACCGTAACTTCCGATTTGTGCAGCGTTTAAAGCTAATGGACTGGCTCAAAAATATAAGGCTGTTAACAACCGAGCGGACAAATCATTATCGCACGGGAAAATGGCAGATAACGGACTGGTTCAGCTAATAGACGTACTAATACGTGACGTACTGGGCCTCTTAGTTCTGTTGGTTGTGGAGGCTTTTAGTGTTCTTTGCCAAAGAACCCTCAAAATATCTGACCATATGACACAGTCATTTTATTCAGAGAATATAGTAACAACAACATCATTAAGACGAAATTTGATAGGCAGCTGAAAATAAACCGCTATAAAATGTTTTAGTAAAATTATATTAAATGTAAATAAACAAGTTTTTTCATTGAAATTAGATAAAAATAAACTAAAATTTGTTTTTTTTTACTAAATTATTTAAAATATACGCGATAAATCCATTAAAAATGGTTTAATTTCACTGAGAAAGAATCGCGAAAATGTTAGAAAACATTAAAAGACCCATGTTAAAATAAGTAATAGAACATTCTGTTTACAACTGCATTTAGATACACAATAATATATTCTGTAGACATTGAACAAGCTGTAGCTCAACATAGAAGACAAAGATCATTGATATTTTTAACCGACTTCCAAAAAGGAGGAGTTTCTCAATTCGACTGTATGTTGTTTTTTTGTGTGTTTGTTCAGCGATTACTTCGACAAATTTGGATTGAACTTGATTATTATTTTGTTAGGTAGGTCATTCTTCAGAGGTCCCATATACCTAAATTTTATCATAATAGGTTGAGTACTATCGTTTTTAAAACATATCATAAAACAAACGAAAAATATATCATCGAAGTAAACGAATTGCGTATTTTGTAGACGAATTATTATATTTTATAAAATACTCGCGTAATGATGAAAGTTACGTAAGTTCGATCGTGGGCAAAGCGAGTAAAAGCCTACGGTATCCCGACACGTTCTTAGCCAGTTTTTTGTAATACGAATGTATCATGTAACAGGCTACGGCAGGACGAACGTTTCGGGAGCTTAGGTGCACAGCTGCATCACATCCGGGCTCTGTGAGCACTGTTGTAGTATAGCCACGACCAGAGAATGTAAGCACAAGTGTTTACACTCTCTACACTATCCCTGCTGTCCTCTAGTCTGTTTATTGGATAGACATTATGAAAGATACCTCGTAACGGGGACGGGAAGGTGGAACGATCCTAATGAACAAAGATCCGAGCTGCTGTTTGCGTAAGTGTTATTAGAATCTGATGGTTAACAAACAGATGTAATGTGTACGCCGTATGTGTATTCGGGGAACTATTTTGGATGTTTGTACGTGGTTATAATTATCTGGGGCTGACGTCACGCGGTAGGTTCTGTATGTTTACGTATAAACCATGACACATAATAATATAATATGTCCATTTAATTTAATAAATAAATATTGATGGACATTTCACACATCACATTCTAGCCCAAACTAAGCAGAGCTTGGACTACTATGGAAACTAGATGTCTGATAGAATACATATACGAGTATAGGTACATACTTACTTATTAGTTTTTTTATAATGCATAAGTTGGTTAAAGCATACGAGAGGTCTATAACACATATCACACATCAAAATCAGTTAACCGTTAAAGCTGTAGGAGGTAATAAACACAGTTATGTACAGTCAGATTCAAATTTACAATCTCAAAAAAGCAATATTCCAAAAAGAAAAAAGGATTATGAGCTAATAAAAGTTGTATTGATGAGCGTTATTCATATATAATGAAACGAGTTTGAATAGGTCCTCGTTGTTCGGCACTAGCCGTCGCGTCGGGCTCCCCTCACGGAATGTGTAGCAGTGCGCGGTGCGGGGAGCGCCGCGGGTGGAGCCCTAGCGGCCTGCCCTCGTGAATAATTACCGCGCGTACGAGGGCGCAGCCCCACTGTCGCGCCGCCGCCGTCTCACTACCTAGCCTCGGAATCGGACGAAATATCACAAAAATATTGTAGGTACTGACTACTTTGTTTGATTTTCATGTACCTACTATCTGATTTTAAAACGATATTGACTGGCCTTGTGGCTCAGTTGGTAGTGTGTTTGCGTCTACCTGCTGAACTGAAAGGTCGTGGGTTCGATCCCCACCCAGGGCAAACATTTGTGTGATGAGCATGGATGTTTGTTCTGTGTCTGGGTGTTTATATGTATCATATGTATATATTTACAAAAAAAGTATATATGTATTCTATCAGCCATCTAGTTCCATAGTACAAGCTTTGCTTAGTTTGGGCTAGACGAGCACTATTGAAATATTCCAATAGGAATAGAGAGAATCAGGAGAGGTTCTTTCTCATTGACAAATACATTACTTAAACATAATAATTTTCAATAAGTTTCAATATCAAAACTAAAACAAAAATAAAAAATAATAATGATATTAAAAGAAAAACAAAATACCCGACTGCAAAAAAGCCGTTTTTGCAGTCTAACTTACGATTTCGTTACGCTTGATACGCAGTTGAATGTACGATTTTTGTGAAAAAGTATGCGTAAAATCGCTATAAAATATTATGGCGCATTTTTTTTTAATAATTCTAGTAAAATAACTTGTTTATGCGAAATGGTTCGTTTGAGGTAACGAAAAAACATTTATTTTTATTTTTGCGAAAGATGCATTATTATTATTCCAAATAGTTAATAATAATAGTACTTGATAAATACTCTGTATTTAGATCTGGAATTGATGCAGCCGTTTCAACTAAAAACATAACCCTCCTTCATCCAAGTGGCAAGACGACGCTGGATACAAGCTGCTTCCAATCGGTCTTTTTGAGAATCCCCCATGGATTTACAAAAAAGAGGAGGGAGGCAGTAGACTTCATATGGCTGTAATGATGGTTATGAAAATGATTGTGAGATACATACGACGAATATGACAATTTTATAAGCGCTTCGCTTATTACGGAACCAAAAAAAAAGTCTTGAATGATAGACGGACAACGAAGTGATCTTAGGGTTCCTTGTTTCGTTTTGAGGTATGGAACCATAAGTATTGCAGTAATATGAAATGAGTGATTTTCAGTAAGGTAGCATCGTTGAAGGGCACTCGAGTGCCGCGTCCAATCGAGCCGGATTAGTGAGCTGACCACAGAGCACAGAGCTCCACGTGACTCGAGCCGAGCCATTACTGCTCTATCTCGGGAATGTTCCCCTTTGATCATACCCTTAATGCCGATGCCCACTACGACGTGCCATACCCTGACCGTGCTATGAACGTATCAGATACGGCACGGACCTATATTTCCTGTGGGAACTTGTCTTAGACGTAATAATTATAGTAAAAAAAACTAACGCAATTACTTCATAATGCGCATGTTTGTTTAAAAACCAAATTATTGAATGGAATTTCTATGGGACCAATCTGAAAGTACATCCTTTCAAACTAAAAAGTTATGTAACCGTAACGAAATCGTTAGTTAGACAGCAAAAACCGATTTTCTGCAGTCGGGCAGTAGTTGTTTTTATGTTAATATAGATAATTGTTAAGTATGCACCAGTCCAGTGGGTCTCTACCCTCAATGTCTATCCCTCGGAGAGGCATATGCGGGCTTCCTACATAATGCGAACGATATTAACGCGAGTCTACGGCACGTGATGGATTTCTTTTTCAATTTAGATCTTACGCGTACTAAATTATATTCTAGTGGAAATTTACATGAATACAATCACGCCTATTTTCCCTTATGTTCTAGGCAGAGCGGCAAAGACTATGAAGCAGTTTGACGCCACTTTTGACCGTTGTTAGAGGGTTAGATGGAAGAGAGATGGTATTAGAGGGTTAGAAGGTAAGTTATAATATTAGTTTGCAATGACAGGGCTATCGCCTACTTAAACGCCAATTTCCCTCAAGTCCCTTAACTGAGTTTTACAGTTGGTCCGGGAAGAGAAGGAGTTGGTTTTATGTTTTTGGTTTTAGGGTTCCGTACCTCAAAAACGCAAAAACGGAACCCTTATAGGATTACTTTGTTGTCCGTCTGTCAAGACCTTTATCTCGGGAATGCGTGAAGGTACCGAGTTGAAATTAAAACCATATACGCAGATCCACTGTCTCTTGCTGCAGAGAGAAAAATCAAACTTCTCAGTTTTAATTAAAAAAAGTTACAGCCGAATATGCGTATTTGGAATTTATACCTTTACACAACGAACGCTCCATAGTGTTGAGTTCGGGTATACAATAAAAATATATATAGCCGTATTAAGGATTTCAAAGTATACCCGACTGCAACATTTTTTTGGGGTATACTTTCATGTAGGCCATTCCATTTTGCTATACTGTAATCTATACCCGTTTTAGTACCTTTCAACGAATACAGAGACAGACAAAGGGATGGTAATTTTTATATGTTTTAAACTTTAGGTTAGGTTAGGTCAGGTTTTATAAAAAAAAAGCTCAAACCTAATCTAGGGTTAGGTTAGGGTTTTTATTTACTCGTTTTGTTGCGGCCAGGTATGTTTTAAAATAACTGCGCGGGCGTTTCCAAACTGAAAGTATACCCGAAGTCAATACGCACCAGTGACGTCACAAATGTTAGGTAAAGGTAGGCTTTAATGAATAGATATGAAAATATACCCGACAGCAACACCGTCTCTGACGTCATGAGCGTTGTGTGAAGGTATAAATTCCAATATACGCGCCGAATATGTCGCAAAAACGCATATTTCGGTACTCGCAATGAAATCAAAACCTATGGGGTACTTCCCGTTGACCTATAACTGTAAAATTTGGCAAGAAGTATTGTCATATAGTACACATAAAGGAAAAAATCCGAAAACTGTACATTTTTTATTTAATCACAAAAAATAGGGTCTTAATGCAAGGAAGGAGGGTCCAAATTTTAAAGTGCTTTAACCGTATCATGTGAGGTATATGAAAGAGCTTCATTAGCACAAGCTAAAACAGGGTTTTAAATATTTTTACGATGGATATTTTTCGTTTTATGAAGGAAAATATAAAAAAGTATATAATTTTATCTACTAGTTTGTACGGAACCTTCAGTGGGCGAGTCTGACTCGCAATTGTCCAGTTTACTTAGCTTTAAAATATAGATTTTTCAGGCACATTCTGTGTATTGCGTGACATTGGTGTATTCAAACACGTAACCAAGTAGATATTGCGAGAAGTTAGACATAGTATGTTCTTATACTGTTTATTGTGTCAGGGGAGCTATTTTGTTGTAATATTTACGTCCAACCTACCAAACTGTCTAGGTCAAGTGAACTTAGCTTTCTAGCTATGTTTTTAAACGATTTTATTGCTGAAACTCTATAAGTACACCAGTTTTCCATCTGTAAGATAATTTTTTTAAATTATCTTACAGATGGAAAACTGGCTTTAAATTATCTTACAGATGGAAAACTGGTGTACTTATAGAGTTTCAGCAATAAAATCGTTTAAAAACATAGCTAGATAGCTAAGTTCACTTTGCCGGAACTTTTTGCCGAAATCGTGTATTAAGATACGCGATTTCGGCAAAAAACAAAAGGAAAGATTTAGGTTTCGGCACTATAGCTTATTTGATTTGACTTTGTTTGATGTTTAAAAAAAATTGAATATATATCAAGTATAGAGGTGGACTATCAAGTAAATGTGTGATGAAGATGGAACCAAGATCAAACCAAATCGGTCTTGGTTTTTTTTAGGCCAGAGTGAACAAATGTCCTTATCTTAGATTGACGAGCTTCATTCTCGTCTACACCGTCGCTTAACAACAGGCGAAGTGGAGGTCAAAAAGCTTTCACATTAACAATATTACATGGTGCCAGCATTGTTATTCAAGTCCCGCGAGCTGGCTGGGCCCGTAGCGCGGTGTTGTTATAAATGCAGGCTCGCAACAAGTGCTCGCCGACTCATGTAATTCCGATAATTACCGGCGGGGGGAGGGCGACGGGCAGGGGGGAGCGCGTGCTGCAGATAACAGAGATAACGGGGACGGCTCTCACTCCGCCCCTGCAATTCACTGTATTTATTTATTTATTTATTTATTTATTTATTTATTTACAAATGATTGTCATGCTTACAGCTGTAGGCCAAATCGCATAACAATCCATCACTAAAGTAAAATAATAATATAACAATACAAATTCAATAAAATTAAAAATCAATAAATCAAATATAACATTAAAAAATCACAAATAATTAACAAAAATAATTGAAATACAATATTATATAAAAAAAAAAAATTACTTAAAAGTCAAGTGGTAATCACACATACGACTAAACATGTACATATTCACAATAAATATATCAAGGTCAGGTTGTTGAGCAAGCAAGGCATTGAGCAGAGAGATGGCCTGAGCCGTGGGAGCGTACTGCGCGGTGCGCGTACGCGTCGCCGGGGCCGCGAGTAGGCGCCGCACGTGCGGCCGCCGCGCCCGCTCCGGAGTCACGAGCGCGAGACTCGACAGAGTGGAGGGGTTGTCGATCTTATTGTGAAGCAACAGGTAGTAGTGTACCATTATAGCACACTTCCTCCTGAGCTCCAAAGTGTCGACACCCACCATCCCCGCCACGAATAAAGACGGATATAGAAACGGATAATAACCATACAGCCTGGTATATAAGTATCGGGCAAACCGCTTTTGCACCTTTTCTACCATGAGCTTGTACTTGTCTTCGTGAGGGTCCCAGATTATGGAGTTGTATTCCAGTTTACTCCGTACAAACGCATAGTAGAGGGTGACAATAGTACTCCTATCCGTAAATCGGGCAGACTGTCTCATGACAAAGCCTAACGATTTGTGAGCGCGGTTGCATACCTCGACTATATGGTCATTAAACGTTAGCTCAGTGTCCAGAGTCACACCAAGATCCCGGATGCGTTCCACCCGTTCGAGAGGAACACCATCCATGTTGTAGGGGTATAAGGTCGGGGAACGTGCACGAGTAAAACTTATGACTTTGCACTTAGAAGCATTGAATTTAAGTTTGTTACGCTCACTCCACGCTACAACATTATCGATATCCCTCTGCAGTGCCTCACAATCAACATTTGTTTCTATACCCAAGAATAGCTTCAAATCGTCTGCAAACATCAGGCACCTAGCCGTCCTGACGACCTTCGGCAAGTCGTTAACCATTACTGTAAACTGGGTAGGACCGAGCGTACTACCCTGGCTCACACCAGAACACGTCAAATAGGGTTCTGAGCGGTAGTTAGAGAGCTGAACATACTGTAAGCGATTTGATAAATAACTAGAGAACAGCCTGAGTAATTTTGGAGTAAAACCTATTGCCGAAAACTTGTTAAGTAGTACATCATTATGGACGCGATCAAATGCCTTTTTGAAATCAAAATATGCAGCGTCCACCTGCTTCTTTTCGTCCATTTCTGTTATAGTATAATCAACAAAGTTTATGTGGTTCGTGACGGTGGACCTCCCCGTCCTAAATCCATGTTGAGCATCGCTCAACTGCCCACCGATCTGCCTGGTGATTTCCCTATTCAGAACAGACTCGAATACTTTACCGAATGCCGACAAAACAGCTATAGGCCTATAATTCTCGACTTTAGATCGGGAGCCATCCTTAGGTACAGGAGTGACTCTGGACACTTTCCACTGTGACGGATAAATAGTAGTATTAAGCGACAAATTAAATATAAATAACAATGGCGCTGTGAATATTTGTAAGCAGTCTTTTACTATAAAAGGTGGCACACCGTCCGGTCCCGCCGAAGAATGCGCCTTAAGCCTTCGAACTGCCAATAAAAGATCACGCGGACCGATACTATCCACCGCCACACGAGAGGAGCACAGCGGGCTGGCTGCCTCGCGCTCCGCTGCCTCCGCGGACAAGGTCGGAGTATCGGCCAGGAACACCGATCCAAAATAAGCAGCGAAGGCATTCGCGGCATCAATTCCAGATACGGTATTACCCGCATATTCGAATTCACTATTAGCCTGTCGGGTAGACTGTTGTTCCTTAATGAAATTCCAAAATTGGTTCGGATTATTCTTAATTTGGGCCTCGGTTTGACTTATGTACCGGTTATAACACTCATGAATTAAATTTTTAACCTTTTCTCTATGATATTTAAACATTTCCCAATTGAATTGATTATGTTGTTCTCTAAATTTTTTTAAATGAAAATGCTTACTTTTTATATTGCTAATCACCTCTGCCGTGAACCACGTTGGGTACTGATAGCGGGGGTTCAAGTTGAAAGGTCGCTTAAGGGGAACATAATTGTCGAAGCAAGAAGTCAACAATTTATAAAAAATGCTCACTGCTGTATCCACGTCATCCGCCAAGTACATCTCATCCCATTCGATAGCAGCAAGGGCATCGTACAACACGTGTAGATCGGCTTTGCGAAAGTTCCACTCGTGCAGCTCGCGCTCACGATCCGGACTCGGCAGACGAGCGCACGATACGCCCGCGCCGTCCCGCGGTCGCGGCGCGCGCTCCGAGCGTACCGTAACCCAAAGCGGGGGATGGTAGCCGTCCACCTTATCGGGTATCAAAGGCTCTGTATGGCCACTCACCTCGATCCACTCATCACCGTGATTGCTCAACACCAAGTCCAAAATTCCATCACTTTTGTTACGAATCATATTGTGCTGTTTCAATTTTAAAGAATATATCATATATTCATAATTCTTATAAATTTCTCGACTGCACGAGTTCAAATTAAAATCGCCTAATATGATGGTGTCGGTTTTAGGATATTTAGCTAAGATATTTTCAATAACACTAAAAGTACTACAATATTGGTCATCACTAGCTCGGGGCGGAATGTACACAACACAACATATGATCTTCTTATATTTCAATGTAAGTATCCCGGCCACAATTTCGACCTCGTCTGAGCAGCCCTCAATGTTAACTATTTGTTTCATATTTAGTTCATCCTTAGCCGCCAGCAGCACGCCGCCCCAGCCGGCGTCGGCGGTGCGGTCGTGTCGCAGGAGGGTATAGCCGGCGGGGAACACCTCACCGTCGTAAACACTGGACACTAAGAATGTCTCAGTGAGCGCATATAAATCAGCTGATAGCATACATATAGATTTTTTAGCCGCATCAAGCTTGGTACGCAGACCTCTGACATTTTGATAGAAGAGTGAATAATGCTTGGATTTCGGGTTTTTATTCTGTTTTCTGAGACTTACGAAACCCACTCCGCCACGGCTTGATATACACGTCTTCAGCCCAGTGAGCTGGTGACAGGTATTTATCGACATCCTTACACGGTACCGCAAGCTTGAATGAGGCATAATCACCACGAGATTTCAAAGCCTCTGCTGAGCATTTATTACCCGGACAAATAGTATTCAAATGAGCTAAAACTTGTTCGGCTGTAGTTCCAAATTGCACGTAGTACAAGTGCAAATAAGTTTTACGTTCAGCAGCGATGATAGTGCACACAGTTGAGCCCGGGGCAGCTGTGCCGCGTACTACATTGCTGAGTGTTCGATTAGATCGATGATTTTTTACTTCGATCCACTCTCCTGCCTTATCATCCTTTGTTTTCGCACTTTCGGTTAAGGATGTGACATGCAGCAAGACCTGCGGGGGCGCCACAGTGGGGGTGGGGGGTGCACTACGGCTGCACGGCGGTACATCAGAGCGAGGGGGATGGGGCGATGCATTGCGTCCTGCTTTAGCCTTCCGACCGGTTGCGGCGAGTGCCGCTGACGCACGAACGTGCGCTTCGCGTACCGGCCGTACCGGTCGCTTAGAACAAGACTCACTCCTACCCTCTTCTGCGGGTTGATCCAAATATGTTGACACTGAGTTTGTAGTTTGACGGTCACTAATAAGTTGCTTAATTAGCTTATTTTGATCGAGCACTAGTTTTTCCAGAGATATAATTCTATTCTGCATGGAGTTTACACTTTTAGTTAACTCGCGAATAGCAAGATCAGTTGATTTTTCCGACATTTCTATTTTATTCCGATTAAAACTGACGGAGCTTAGTTCAGTAACGTCCGGCCTCCGCGGCGATTCCATGACGTCATCGTATTGTGCGAGTTTGGCCCTGGATTGTCCTGTTTTAGGTCTTCAGTTCTAACTAATGTAATAAAAGCGAAAGTGATTCTGTCTCAGTCTGTTAGTCTGGAGCCTGGCACAGGCTACATGTCATCATTATCACTAAGCGAGTGTGATCGCGGGATACAATCGGTAGTCTATATTCCTTTTCTTCAGTCGGTCAACATATAACCAAAATAGGCTTGTGTAGAAGTAGATATGTCGATACTTCAGGGAAGAAAGTTCATAAGAGTCACTTTTTGGCGAAAATGACTTAATTAGGTAAGTATATAGTTTTATTCTGAATTCGGCGCTCTATCCATATGTATATTTAAAGTTTCAATATGTTTTGGCGTTTACCACTTTCTTCCCCGAATTAACGATGTAGGTATACTTCACAAGAATGGCACCCTAAATTTCAAGTCTCCGTATAGAGCGGCTTAGGTTGTACTTTGTATGTAAGGTAGAGCGTTACATGGGTACAGAAGTCCCAAGTCATAGGGCCTTGAATTCTGTGGGTTCAAAAGTTTTGAGGTATATATATAAGGTATTTGTCTGTAGTTTTGATTCAAAACTACAGACAAATACAAATTCTTATATACAAATACTTATTAACAGACTTCTAAAAAAGGAGGAAGTTTTCAATTCGATTGTCTTATTTTTGTATGTTTATTCAACGACTACTTCGCCAATTATAAATAGATTTTGATGATTCTTTTTTGTTTAATAGGTTCTTCAGATATAAATATTTTATCAAAATCGGATCAGTACTTTAGTTTTTATAAAAAAAAAAACTGGAAAAATATGTCATCCGAGTAGTTATCGCTTACCAACAGGTGAGACGTCTGTCTTTTTGCGGCAATTTTTATTAAAAAAAAGCTTTACCGTATTCCCTAATACATTATTTCACAGTGGTCTCTGAATCTGGCTGTTCTTTTACAATACATAAGTCTAAGTATGTAGTACAGCTTTTACGCTCGTATGTTGGGAAACAGACCTTTCCGAACATGTTTATTTGCGTAAAATAAGTCATTGTCGTATCTGAACGGAGCATTATCCCTAATCTTGGGCCTTCAGGCCTCCTGTTTCAAGGGTGGTGCGTTGCGGGAGCCGCCCTGTGCGTAGGAAACTGAACCCATGTACAGTGATGAACAGTTGTACATGTTCTTACAATTAGCGTTACGTTGCGTGTAGTTATGCGGTTTTGTATTCATTTCACAAAGGGAACGTGTTTTCCTTGAGAGTTTTTTTTACATTAATTGAATGTTTGCTTAGAAGCTGATATAGATAGATTATATGTGAGTAGGACGTTTTGTTTAACCGATTCAATTCGGTTGTAGTTTTTTGTTTGTCACCGCATAACTCCGTCATTTATAAATCAATCACTGCCTAACAAAAGTCAACTGACTCTTTGCAAAATCAGATTTTTTGCCTTCATAAAGCCCCCCAAGAATTTATTCTTCTAATCTGGCGTCAGTGATTCTCGCACAAGTTTTGTAGCTACGGCCTAGGGAGATATGGGGGAAGGAAGACGCTACCTTTGTCAGTTAACGAACATAAAAAAAACGAATTAAGAAACTCCTTTTTGAAGTCGGTGGAAAACACACACGCGCTACTAATTGAGTGTAAATGAGATACTGTTTGTTTTTTAGACCGTGAAATTATGGTCTGTCAGGGCCTAGCTTTAGTCCCGGCGAGCTTTTATTTTATGCCTCCAGCGAAATTGTGCGTGGGGAACGTTTATGTAAACACGCTTCCTTTGTGTATCTCATTTTCATTTACTTTGTATCGGATTTGATATTTAAAATGGAATATTCCAATTTGTTACTTAAGCCTAGCTGGGACTGTACGATTTTCGAACCTATTTTCAAATTCCATTTTAAGCATCTTGATCACTTCGAAGCTACGTGCATTTTGTTAATTGTCGCCAACTTCATTCGGCGATGGAAAACATCATAAGTACTAAGAGCATGCTGCTATCTTAAGAGTTAACATTGTTGAAAATGATGATATTCTGTCTAGCCGCACTTGGCGAGAAATATAAACTGTCCTTACCTTTCTCACAATGAGAAGATGACTCGCGTAGTGGCACGGACAGAGCTGATACGAAAGTCCAACTTGGTTTTTAATGAAGAAAGATATGTATGAAATTGTTATGTATGCACTTAAATTTCTTTATAATTTTGCCTCGAACTTTTAATCTGCGTTATTGTTATTTTCTCCTACCTCCAATTTTGCAAACGAACTTGATGGATTACAGTATTAATTACAGTTTTTGACGGCTCCCTCGTTATCCAGCTTACGAACTGAAGGCACAAAGCCATTAAATTTTTCGTTTGAATCTGTAAATTCACGGTAACGAGGGCAGTTCTATGCCACACAGGATTTTCTACTGTTGAAGCACAAAATTATGCGTGGCATTGAACTGTTACGGGTAATCGTGATGCTTACTTCGGTCATCGTCATCACGTCACTGATTATGAATAGTCGCGACTACTGGCAGTAATCGTACAGTACAGTCTTTTCGGTTATGGATGTCTATGTGTCTAGGTTACAATTGACGAAATGCATGTTGTGCAATGTGCAATGCGATAGTTATCGGTTGAAGTTAGACGATCCGTGCTTATTTGCTGCTTTTTTAAACATAAATAAAAAACTGCATCTAGAAAAAAAAAAAATACATGTTTGCTTATTGGATTTCCTGAACTACAGTATTATAACAGTTATGTGATCACCGAGCTCCTCCAGAGTGACCTGCATAAGATCATCGTCTCGCCACAGCATCTCTCCGCGGACCACATCAAAGTTTTCCTCTATCAGATATTAAGAGGTGAGTCGTACTGCCTATTATTATGTGTTCTATTGTTTTTAGTCTTCGTTTGACCACCAACTTGCTTGATGAGAAGCGATATACGAGTGTGTGGCCAGCGATACAGTATAGACCTAGTTATTTTTAACCGACTTCCAAAAAGCATGTTTACTATAAATGGATGATACATATGTATATGTTTTCCGATTTGTGAAAATGTGACGAAAAGGTTAGATCGTATATTTCAAGTGCATATTTAACGAAATAAAAAATACATGCTTAACGCCGATGCTCTGAGCTCTCTAGCTAAGTAACATTTTGTATGAGTTTAGATAAAAGACCTCTGCAGAACTTTTATAAAAATACGTACCCTCCCATTGCACATACAAGTGGGAATCTCTAAAACAACGCGTCGAGGCCGCCAAGTCCTTACAAAGCAACTAGTACAATGTTTAGTGCCGTGTTGACGGCTTTGTTATCGCAGTCGCAGTCACCGAGCCCTACATGCTACAATTAAACTTGTTTGAATACCTTGTAAAAAAAGTGAAACATATCCAATGTCGTGTTAGGTTCGTTTATGGTAAACCCTTGCCATAAAGCCACATATCGCAGCAGCAACCAGCTTCTGGCCGTAAAACGTTACTATGCCATCCCCATTTGTCGAATAAACAAGAAAGCGTTTCAATTAGCATACGCAACGATATGGCACAGTGCCCTCTCTTGTTTTACTTGGGCCGTGCTTGTATCGATCTTTGTTGCTTGAAGAACAAAGCGATAACACTTGGCAGTGGCTTAGAAGCGATTCATATCTCTGTGTAGCCATTAAACGCGGGGATTTTAATCTTGTACATAACATTTTTTTACCAGCGTGAAGTTGGCGGCCAAAAAAATCTGCCATTTAAAACCCGACCAAATTAGAGAGTACTTTGTATGAACTTACTTTTGTATGAAAATCGATGTTGAAAATGAAAATTTTTCTTTCTTCGGATTAAAGACATAATAGACGATTAAACTCGCTTCTAGCCACTTTCTGCATAGATTGTTTGGTTGCAAGATTTAATTGTACATTGGAAAAATTAAGAACTGTTTCAGTTTTCAGGGGTTTAGATATCTCAAATTATCAACGAGAAACTTACGTTTTGAAAATCCAAGTTCCAAGTTTACCTGTCTATTTTAGGGTTAAGAAAAGTTTCAGCAACAGCCGTTTTCCATTTTTGGTAAACTGTGTATCAATTAATTTGCGTTTCAGGTAGTTTTCAGCAGTTTGGAATGCCCTACAGGTCGCTATACAATATCAGCCATCGCTATAGCGAGAAAATGTTTAAATTACACGATATCAAACGAAGATTTCAACCTGAAGTAGTTTTCTTTATCAGTTATCAGTTACAAGTTTTCATTATATATTGGAAAAATCAAGAATTGTTTTAGTTTTAAAATTTTGAAAATAACCTCTAATTTGGTCGGGTTATATATGGCAGATTTTTTTAGCAGGTAATTTTTTTGTCTATATCGTTTTAAGAGTGCGTCTGCGACAAGGAAGCAATTTTTTTATTCATGATAGGTTTGCTTTTGATCCCTATCTCACCTGATGTGCAGCAGTGTCTACGGATAGTTTGTGTTTACATAAAACGTTTTCGGAATAAACGACCATGAAACGATGTCACTATTTCGAGCTACTTGGCTTACGATTGTAGCCAATTGGAAAACACACATTAAATTATATTTTTCCTTCCCTATAAAGAACTATGTAATATCGAACAATACTAAAGCTTAATAAAATAGTTTCATTGCAAATGCTCGAATTGTTACATGACTTGTGTGTGAACTTGCTAAGTTCCTACTTCGAAGGGAGTTTAGCCTCAGGTTTTTTTTTTTAAGTTTCGTAAAGTAGTAGTTAAACATTTATTTTAGTAAAGATAAACGTTTAAAAATTCAGGTCGATTTGCTAAATGAACAAAACTATTATGTCTCATACATAACGTATGAAATGGTGATTGAGGTAATGACGACTTTGTTCTGTTGACTAGACAGTGATAGGTCTTTCCTACCAATTTCGTTATTTAAATAGTTTCCTAACGCATACAGGTATAGTTTATCTTGTGCGAGTTGTACAAAAGGGAGCTGATTGTTTGATTGTTTTCAAGTAAAGTTTACAAAGAGAGGTTTCCTGCGGTCGTGTCCGCACGGAACCGCGTCCGATAAATCTAAGTTTGAAACAAGCCGGCCTCGAGAGAGGCGATAGGAGCGCGCCGCGAGGAGACGACGCCGCCCTGCCGCACTGCCGCCCTGCCGCCCTGCCGCTTCCTCGCTGCGGATCGCTCGCCCACTCCCCGTTAATCAATTAAAACTCACAAGTGCTTCCAACTATCGTCCAACTTGTACCAGAAAAACTAATGCATTATCACCGCGCGTAAAGCTTGAATGGAAAATACTTGTTGGTCCATGATATTCTAGGTTTATGCCAGGTGAAGTGTGTCACCTAAATCCGAACTCATATTATAAAGGCGAAAGTAACTAACCTTTTCACGGTCAAACTGCTGAACCAATCGTTATGTACTGCTTACTCGTATGTATTGTGGATCGGTTTGAACGAACATATTGTTTTGGCTAACATCAAAACTAGACACCACCGGCTCGCTTTCATTTTATCCAACGTAGTCAATGACAGCTTGAAACAGTGCGGAATGTAGTATGCAAATGTAATCCACTCAGTCAGATGTAAAGAGGTCTGTCGCGGCGGCCGTCCTTCTGTATCCCGAGTTCGCGTTATTAATTAGTGCGATTACACGCACAGCGCCGGGAGATTTCCCGGGAGTGGAACGCGCGAAGGGAATCTAGAAAAATGCGCTCGTTAAGTTCTACCCGCTTCGCCTTGGGCGCTTAATTTAAAACTACAGTTGACTACCAACTCTCGTCGTTGGTTCAAATCACATACACAATAAAATCAACCTAAATATGCACTATGCAGATGTTTTCCATGTTCTTTGTATGTAGATAACGCACGTAGCTACTTAGTTTGACATTCTCTGATTACATGTTAGATCCCATAGTCATAAAATAGTTGTTAATGAGCGCTTCGTGCCAGAGAATGCAGGTGTTGCAGTGCGGTGACTCAGCTAGATTCAATGTTCATTCAACTTGCACGTGTTAGTTTCGTAACTTCGGGGTTTTTACCCTGTTAACTACGAAATGCCCTTAGATAGATAGATAACACTTTATTAAAAGACCACAATACAGAAACATTAAATACATTGAGAATAATATTACAGCTAGGTGTTTTAATTGGCGGCCTTATCGCTTAGAGCGACCTCTTCCAGGCAACCTTGCACAGATAGGAGAGATGGCTACAGATAGTGACCTTACAGCAAAACTTAACTAAAAATGGGTATACATAAAACAACAGTAGTTAATTATATTATAGGTACCTAGGTTAAAACAGGAAAACAAAATATTATATCAATGGATCAATGGATTCTTATTCATATACTTACATAAATATCTCTATCAGTGTACATGAATACATAGTATTTAGTGGGAGTTATCTAAATAGTGTGCTTTTAAACTTGTTTTGAAAACAGCTATGGAGGGAGCTTGCTTTATTTAGTGGTAGCTCATTCCACAATCTAACAGCAGTCACAGTAAAAGATGAAGTATAAAAATTGGTACTATGCCGAGGGACATCAAGCGTTCAATTCTCTGAAGACTTCAGAAACTAAAGAAATGAAGAACGGAAATGGAAGCTCTTATTGACACACATTTCGTTATATCAATTTCAATTACTAAATGAACTCTCCTTTTGGTGCAACAAATAGTGTACTCTGATGAGAAATGTACGAAAACAAAAGGACATATAGAAGTTAATTTTATTCCCCAGTAATATAAAAAGAACGAATTCACTCGGTCGTATTGGTCCGCGATAAATATAGCATATTGCAGTAACCTTTAAGAGCGTGCGCCGATTAGTGATGCATGACGCAACCGATGCAGGAAACGTAATTTAAACAGATGCGAAGCTATTCACGTCTCCGACAAAAAGGCAAACGGATTGTCGGGAATGCGAGCAGGCTCCGCCGCAGCTTTACCAGTTGACGAGCGCGACTCGAACATTAGCGAGCACCGGCGCGAGCCATTGTGGCGCAGTGCAGGCGTAGGCGTAGGCAGGCCGTCCGCTGCCCAGGTATGCTAATGGAGGCAGTGTCCTCTACGATCCCTATTAATAATGTATGGGCTGCGATGCAACGAAGCACGACCGCGCCCGCACTACTAATACGCACTTGCTCATAACATCTCCGCCTAGATTCCGGGCCCCTGCCATTGCCAATGTCATTATATAATAAAGCCGGATCGCGAATCCTAAAAGTGTAATCGTATTATATTCGATGTATATATTGGCCGGCGGCGGCGGCGGCGCAGAGCGTGCTCTTATCCGATCCCTCTACCTGCACCATTTGTATTCATTACAGAAACACCTGTCCATAAATATCTACATAATAGGATTGCGATTTGTTCACGGAAAGTAGTTTTTCTCCGGTCGTTTCGATGACAAATGGAAGTTCGCGTACGAACGAAGGAGACGGGGATTCATGAGCGGGCGACTCGTTAACGATTTTGACAAATCGACACCTCTCACTCTAGATTGGCGACTTCGATAATGCCGATCGGCGGCTGCAAGGGTTCCGGTTACCGCGACAGATTAGCCGGTAAAAAATAGTTTAAGACGAAAAGCGCATTAATTAATGTTATTTATTTAGCGAAGGAAGCTCGGAGATAGCATCTGAAGCTAGCGGGCGAGAATTCGCAGCGGCGGCGGTAACGAGCAGAATTATGGAAATGCGGCGGCTGCCTCCTCCGCTACGATATTATTTATGCGCGGGCTTTTTCGTTCAGGAAATCACCTCCGCGCACGCCGTAATGTACCTCAGAGTCTTTGATAAATAGCAACGTTCACTAGTGCCGCTGTACGTATAAATTAAACCGCCTCCAGTGACGTTCGGTACTCGATCATAACGTTACCCTGCGAGTTGAGCGACGTCGGAATCCTCCTGTTTTATGGCAAAGAAGTAATTTTCCGAAAATAATTACGCCTCCAGGGACAGGAAAGTGTATCGACAGGACAGAGGCGTGGAGGGAGGGGGGGGGGGGGGGGGAACCGGCGCCGGTCGACGGAAAAACCACTAAGTGGAAAGGCCTGCCGGTGTCTCTTTCCTTCCCTCGCACTAATGGAATTTACTTGGGACGTCTTGTCGTTTTTCGCAAAATACTCCCTACACTTTGTGTGCCTACTTCATTTGAGAGATTGCCACATCGAATCCCGGATTCGTCCTCCAAACACGCTATTGGAAAAGTTATCGAGATGATGCGCATGTTTTACGGTAATGTCCTCGATGATTGCGCAACGCTCTGGCGAATATGATGTCGTTAATTATAGGGGAAGCTGTGAGCTTATATTCCCATCTCCGTCGAAAATAACACGTTGTGCGTCAGTTGTGCATGACACGTGTAATCTCCGGTCGCGTGTTCCAAATCCACGTCAGCCCGTAGCATTGTCAGTCCCGAGATTCGTATAATTCGTCAGTTGACAGAGAAATAGCCTCATCGTTTGGTCGCCCTTCCATTCAGCGGCGGGCACTAATCTCTTCTCGGTATCGGTACACGAGTATGAGTATCGGCCGCTGCAGCTATTTGTTTATCTAGCGCGGGAAGTGCCCGTACCGTGATTTATTCGATCATGCTCCTCGTAGCGCGCTCGCGAGAAAGACGCTTTATCTCGCAACACTGTGAGATAACCTAAGCCGTTCGTCCTAGGAATGTTTAACTTATAGGAACACGAAATTAAAACAACTGTTCCGCTGACGGTAATCTCCTTTTTGATGGGATCATGTGTGATTTATCTGTGATGCGACAGTAAAGTTTTAATTGGCTTAAAGCATCACGTTGAAATTCCCGTTTCTGAGAAGTTCTTTGGAGGGTGAACGGGATTCAGCGTTATTTTTTGTTTTAGCTCTGTCGCATATAAATACCAGAGAAACGTTACTAACTTTTCAGACATAATAAAACTATTAGACGAGCGTGACGTATGTTTACTTAACTTATCGGGTAACAAGATGTGACCTATCTAGTATGACACAGATTAGTAAGGTGTCTCTAAATGTACAGGGTTGCCTAGGCTAAACCTGCAGTTTTCTAGCGTGGTTCGGTTGTATTTTAGTTTTAGTTACGCTAATTGTGAAAGGTTGTCCGGCGAGATGGTGCGACCGTGGGAGCGAGGCGCACGCGCACCGCCCGCCGCGCTGTTTGCCCAGCCGTGCGCCGTGAGCAAACATCACGCCTCCAGCCTCTTTACTGTTACCATTGTACTCTACCGACAGAATGCTGTGAACGCATCAACATTCTGACAAACTCAGTGTAGTTGTCTTCACACTTGTGCGATGAACGAAATTGTGGGAAGATTGACAGCGACATCGTTTAGTGGTTATTCCAAAAATCCTAACGAAACTTTTTGGTTTCACTTTTATTGTAAGAACTTCTAATTTGTGGAGTGTATTCCACAAATTAGAAGTTAATTAGCCCACTGAGTGCGCTTTCCCCAATAGATATAATTCGGTGTCTTCAAAAAGAGTGAATAATTCCTATAGACAAGCGCGTTCCGTCGTGGAGCGCAGAGTCGCGCGTCGCGAGTCGCTCGAAGTCAGGCGAGCTGGCGGTCAAGTGCAAGCCTATCTATGAATTAAAAAAACGCATGAAGTGTCTATTACGTAAATGTTTATCTTTCATGGTCAGTGTTAATTATAGCAACGATAACGTGAATTAATATAATGATTGTTATTACCAGAGGAGGAATGAAGTGTCGAGAACCAGTTTTAACTAATGGAGAGCAGTTTTATTCCGCAGTGCTCGGCAAACTGTTACGTATTCTTTGGCTAATGGCAGTACGATTCTTGATGCGTAATCGATAGAGGTTGACGAGGAGCATTGTCCCCGGTCGGTGTGGCTGCAATGGTAGGAGCCAGGTGCTGCCGGCCGCCGCCGTCGCGGTCCGGTGAGCGTGCGACGGACGACGACCGCTATATCATGTGAAAACCACCAGCCGCTCTATTATACTTACTGCCTGTGCTTTACATTATTTTTTATTATCCTGTATGATCAAATCGTCATACTTTGAAGTATATCTATTGATATACATATTTGTTGTGTGCACTTCATCTTTATTGCTTCCTCCTATTGATTAGAGATTGATGAAGTGATTTGTTTTCTTCATGCCGCTTTCACAACTTTTTATTTAGGTTTGCAATGAACGGGGGAATAAGCGTTGGTGGACTTTTTGGAATTGATATTAAGACAACTTCTCCGTTTGAAGTTTAATCACTCTAGGATTTAGTACATTATCCTATCACAGAACTGGTCTGGTGAATTGCACCTTGCACTGACTATGACAGAAAGTTGGCATTAGAACCTTCTAGTGATATAGTAAATGCACCAATTCATGTATTAAATGTAATTTTTATACGTGATAAAAGGTTGATTCTAAAGCTTTTTTTATGTGAAAATGTATTTACAATGGATATTTAGACTTTGGACAGACAGATATTTATTGTGACAAAAAACATACAACACAAAACAAAAATCATACACAAAATATACAAAATGTTTTTGTCATAATCCGGTCTCAGCTCAGCATAAAAACACACACCACACCTAACACACGCCATAACTAAAATACTAATATTAACAAGAAAAAGCTTACGTGCTAGTAAAACGACAGGCGGTCTTATCGCATTTTATTTAGAAACGTCATTTTGTACTTATCGGTTGTCAAATGTCACATTGATGACGATAATGTCGATAGTGATTATATTTACGATATCTGTATATTTTCCATGTTGCTATAGCAACAGTTTCGAATAAGTTCAATACTTGTAAATCACAGAATTTGTGGCCCTATTTACATTATATAAAGTCCCACTCATGTTTCTTTATAGGCATAGGTCAGTATGCCGGGTCTGCGGATGTCCACTGACCCGGCATTAATATGTAGAAAATATTATATGAATGCTCATGAACAGCTAATTTGAACATACTCAATATCCAGTTCGACTTCTACTCTTATCTGCCTGTGGATTCTCTAAGTTCAAGCAAAAAGCCACTGCAAGTGAAGTGAGGCCCTAAGAGAATTAACATTTTTCGAGCTGAAAACTGTGTCAAAAAAATCGAGTGATCACATGTAGTAGCCGTATTTTAATGTTATCTGAAGTAATAAATAAGAAAAATAAAAGTTACTTAGGGCCACACTTGCGCGGTTACTGAATTAAGAGAATCGATAGGCTGAAAAGGATTTCATTAGTGCGACTTCATTTCGCCGAGCGCTAGTACAAAGTTCCAGGCGTAACCGAGCACCGCCGTATAAAACACATGCGCTGCGACTTCGTTCGCAATAAGGCATCCGTTTTCGGATATGACTCTAATAATCGATATTATGTTTCGCAAACTTTGATGGCTCATTTAACGTTTCACCTTCAGGCGCTCGCATCGTACCCAGGTTTTATCATAAAACAGGGCGCGGTGTGAAAACTGCGGTACACCCTTTGGGAAATTAAACTCGAAGCTACATCCGACGGTGTCGTTAATTTGTTTCGGCAACGCAGGCAGCGCCGGGAGGCGGGGCTGGCTCTACTTTGTAATGCTACAGCCGGGTGTCTAACGCGTATCAAATTCCAAGCGAAATTGTCGCCGTCTAATGTGGCTTCGACGATTGTTCTCAGCTCTCGAATACTGCTCGTGTAGTGTATGAATTACTTTGACTGCTTTATTAATACTGGAATAGGAGTATATTATATTTACGGCATCGTATCGCGCGGAATGAGTAATTAAATACAGATTGAGCATTAAGCTTGGTAAGCTGAATGCTTAATCTGTTCAGTCAAAGATTGATGCTTTATTTATCTAGGTATATTTGTATGAACGTGTATAATCATCCATTAGGAGCCGGTCGATAGTTATTGTGGCACTAATTATTATTAATATTAAAATTTTGGACATAATTTTGTCTTTCAAAAAGGTCGTTTCGTTTTCCTTCTGTTCCGTATCTAAAGCATCGTATTTTTCGCTGTTCCCCTTTACCCGCGCTCCGTCCCTAACCAGCAGCAAAGGGTAAAAGCGTCACGCTCGTGTGTCGGCTCTAATGAGGCGCGATGTCGGTACCCATCTATTATTTATATCGCAGAAAATCTGGCCCTCCCTAGAATCCCGGGCGCCGACACCGGGCGCCGCACTTCGCAGCCCGGGGAGGCCTCGCGAGATTCAACCTCTGCTTATATGATGAAATAGACGCAGCGTAGTTCGGTGCTTGCGCGACATTTACTCTTACTGCACGTTTCATTTTAATTCCGAACTCTCAGTGCAATGTTGCACGTATCCTACATTTCTCTATATTAAAACTTATAAAGTACACTAATATGTGCCATTTTAACGACTCTTATTTGTTTTAATAACAGCGGAAGTCGCTGCAACAAAGTCTGCGGCTTTTTAACAATGTTCCCGACAAAGACAGAATAACAGTCGTCATTTCTAATTTCTGATATGCGGCTATATCGTAAATTGTAACAACTGGCGCCGGCAGTTTAACGTCTTTAAATAGCTTTTCTAGGATATAAATAAGTAGTTATAATCTAAAGTCCGGTAACTGCAGAGCTGGATCGGTGCGAACTGGATTCGTTGGTGACAAAACAGTGCTTGTTGTATCCAACCGGAATCCGACTGAGAGTGGTTCGTATCGGTAGTGATTCCATCACCTTGAGAGCTGATCGCGTCAATAGCCCAACTCTCAATATTCATCTTCAATTAATGTATCAGCTGAATATCCACTTTCAATGTTTCTGATTGAAGTTGATGTTTCATTTGCGTTACTGGTCTCTTTTTAATTGGAAGTACACTAAATAGACCTGCCAGTCGGCTCAACTAAGAACTGCTCAGGTTTCATTTGGTTAGCAATGTTGATTACGCTCATTACATCGATTTAACAAAGTTTGCAAGACTGTTGCGATAGCAAAGTCTTAGCAAATTGGAATCTATTTGTAATAAGATAATTGTTATTTTTCAGGGTTAAAATATCTTCACTCCGCGCGCATCCTCCACCGAGATATCAAGCCCGGCAATCTTCTCGTGAACAGCAACTGTGTCCTCAAGATCTGTGACTTCGGTCTCGCCAGGGTCGAGGAACCCGACGCCAGCAAGAATATGACGCAAGAGGTCGTCACACAGTATTACAGGTGAAATCATGAGATGACAAGATTACCAGAATGTTAGATCGGACTTGTGTCATAATCATAATGTGCTTGTGGAACGTTAGGTTATTGGTAATTTACTTATCCAGCTTTTGTCATTTTATAACTTGAAAAATATATGCGAATCATCTCTAACTTCTTAGGATAAAACATTATTCTTCTTGTCAGTCGAGTAGAAAGACAAGTGCCTCATCATGACCCACATTTATCTTATGAAATAAATTCTGATTACCAAGATTTAGCTCGCTAATATCGTCGTCCTGCGAGGAAAATGGGAAGATCGTGGGCGTTCCATTTATAACAGAGGCCCTGTATCTGTCTTCTATATCGTTCTGTATGCGGTGCACGGATGCCCGCGTCTGTCTGAGGTACGTGCCTCACGTCGCACATTAAACATTTAGACGGTCCAAGAGCTAGCTTGAATGCACAAAACATGCAGAGAATACCCTTGGCTACCATCTACGCAACAGTTTTTTCCTCGGGGTCAGGTAAACTGTCAATCATTAGCACAATTCGGTCTCAGTCGACCGTGGACCGTTTGAACGAGGACGCGTTCAGGGTTTCTTACGTCTCTATTAAAAGATATCCCCGATTTGCTTCGCAATAGCAACAAACAATTTAGAAAACATTTTTGAGAAATGAACATTTCTATTGACTCGAGTTTGTACTTTCAATACGCTGTCAGTAGAAGAACGAGAACCTTTAAAGGCATTCAATCATTTTTAGGGTTACGCACCCAAAGGGTAAAAACGGGACCCTATTACTGAGACTCCGCTGTCTGTCCGTCCGTCCGTCCGTCCGTCCGTCTGTCACCAGGCTGTATCTCATGAACCGTGATAGTTAGAATTTTCACAGATGATGTATTTCTGTTGCCGCTATAACAACAAATACTAAAAAAACAGAATAAAATAAATATTTAAGAGGGCTCCCATACAACAAACATGATTTTTTTGCGTGTTTTTGCTCGATTTTGATAACGGCCACAGGTAGACGCTTGAAATATTCACTGAATATTGAGTTATATTATTAACTTTAAAAATAAATAATTAAATTATAATAAAATTAATATTTAAGGGGGGCTCCCATACAACAAACGTGTTTTTTTGCCATTTTTATAGATAATGGTACGGAACCCTTCGTGCGCGAGTCCGACTCGCACTTGGCCGGGTTTTTTTTATTTTCTCCGTCAAATGTGTTATAGTGAATGAACTCTTTCCACGAGTGTTGAATGTCTTCAAACCGCTCATTAATCCGCATCAGGTCCGGTGAGCGCGCTCGGTCCGCCGCGCTTTTTACAAACTTGTAACGTTATGAATCACAGGTAAGCAGCGAATGCTCAGCGACTGTTGAATGAGTAAAAACTGAATGAATGGACGACCTCTGCTCCGCCGACCCCAGATTTGAAAGTAGAACACGGAGCGCACTTCACGCGTTCCTACTAAAAGTAAAACAACAGAATGCGACGCGCTTCTCAAATATAGCAAGATTTGCATGTCCCGTGCATGACTCGGCACTGCTCATTCCTCATTTACATCGAGGGCGAAACGCCCGTACGAATTCCCTTACTTCCTGCCGTTACTCGTATTTTTTCCTTTACTTTCCTTTTTCGTTTCCTTTACTCGTACTACGTGCTTGAAAACCATCTCTCGGATAAATTCCATAAAGTGGTTAAAGAATATTTACCGACTCACCTACTAAGATGGTGCTGCGCATATAGTATTAACTTGTATATGCAAATGAGTCCATGACCTTTCGGTGTGTTTTATTTATGCCCGTAATGCAAGCGCACCACTGCCTATTTAAATTTAAATTCGAGTTTTCTTCCCAAGTATCCGATATTGGAACCGTATAAATCTAAGGCATAAAATGGGATGGCGCCGTTTACTTGTTTCCTCGGCTGATATAAACAAGTATCAATTCATCCACTTTGTCTCCTATCCGTTCTTAAAAGTTTTCCTGTTTGCCCCACCTGAATAGATGTTGTTTCTATGCGGAATTATTGTTTTCCAATGTTCTTTTTCTCAGCTTTTGTTACAGCTTTGCAGAACTGGTATTGCCGAGAGCTTCTAACCAATTCAAATCAGTAATTATTTGTTGAACTTGGCTGGAAAGTTGTATTTTACCGTCGAGTACCTGACGATTGGACCTAGATAAAGAAAAATTCGTTTGAAATCAAAGTTTTTATGTATGTTTAGTCAATTTGTAATTTTCAAGACTGGAGTGAAATTGATACAATGATTTTATTGGTCTGAGAAATCTAGGTCTAGTACTTGGTGTTGACCATGTTAAATGAAAAAATAAATGAAAGTGCTCTGGGTATCTTCTAGACCGAGCTAGATTGAAAAATAGACGAGCTCCATCCTCAGCCACATCGTCGTCGCTTAGCAATCGTAGATCTATCTAACAAAAAAATAAAATAAAAAAATCTTCATAAATGTTGCAACTTCTCTTGACATAGTCCCGTAAATGTAAGTACGATCTCTAATTCTAGTGGTAATGTAAGTAAATAATATTGATTATTAGTTATTTTGTTTGTTACATGGCATTAAGACGACGTTCTATCTCGTTCGTGTTGTAGCCTCGTCTTCCATATTAGAGATGGCTCGCTGCTGGGTCCGTTTGTTGACTCTTCCATCTAGTCAGTCCAATTACGTACTTGTGAATTCTCCGCGTGTTTGTTCGGGCGGAGGTAACAATGCTGCCACTTGTATTCTGTGTACACGTCGCTCACGGAAATCCATATTCGGATGTGCCTGCCATTGAGACATAACTTACATATAAACATCATTCCGTAAATTTGTATAACGAGACAATGCAGTGATTGTGCCGCGTGTTTGTCGAGCAAACTGGCCTTCACCTGCGGCTGCGGGGCGGTGTCACTTGCGTTACCTTTGGATTCAAGTTCCAATATTATTTCCATAAGTAGACAATGCATAAATAAATTATTTATTTTTCCTTAATTTACATTTCTTTCAAATCCAAATCCGGAGATTTTTGATCCTTTTGATTGGCGGTTGGTACTGTTCAACTTCATCTCTTATCCCAATAAATACGTATCTGGTATGTGGTCATATCATTTCCCAATAAAATTGTCTCCGTCTTTCTCCTCACATGAATTCTTTCAACGAGACGTTGTTATTAGCATAACAATCTCTCGACATCATTTATTTGTTCACATAAATAAAGCAAAACAATGTAAAACAGAGTCGACATTATTGGATGAGTGCGAGAGAGAAGCCTCTTACTCACTACGAGTTAAATTCACTGTTTTACGGTACCGAACTAGTGATGTACTAAAACGATCAAACAAAAATATGTCGATATCTTTGTAATCGTTATCAAAAATATAGATGTCCTTATATTTTTAGCAATAAATAGTGGACATGGTGTGGTACACCATACATTCCATCTATTGAACGTAGCGAAACTTTATTAATCTATGCGTACGAAATTTTACAGAACGTATTAAACTAAATTTGTCATTGTCTTCGTCAAAGCTTGATATACAAATTTCATCTATTTAGCAAAACTTGTCATAGATTGTTAGGCAAACGTCATCTAATGAAGATTGTGTAATTCGTTGACAGAATTGATAGTAAAGACCTAAGACCAAGATTTTTTTCGCTGCGCGTAATGACAGTTGAAAAGTGATGTATTCCCACTCGTACCCTTTTCGCATCATCATCATCTCAGCCACAAGTAGTACACCGCTGGACATAGGCTTCCCGTATGGATTTAAAAAAAGATCAGTTGGATGCGGCCTGCATCCAGAGGCTGACACTTGTACCTGTTTCGCATATTTTACCAAAATTTTAAATTCGAATTTTTAATTTTTTCTCGGTAGAAGATCCAACTCTTAACGTATGTAGTTTCAAAATCTTGTTGATATATAAGCGGCAGGCACAACATACTAGGGTAACAAATATGTTTATTAAAAGAAAAACAAAATACCCGACTGCAGAAAAGCAGTTTTTGCAGTCTAACTAACGATTTCGTTACACTTGATACGCTGTTGAGTGTACGCTTTTTGTGTGAAAGTATGCGTAAAATCACACTATAATATTATAAATGCGCATTCTTTAGACTAAATTATAGTAAAGTCACTTGTTTGTTCCTAGGTAATAGAATATGAGGCTTGCGGCGGCGGAGCCCGGTGCGTTGTTACACCGAACTCGAGACTCACCTTCGTTATAATACATTCGGGATTGTATTGGAAAATGTTTTGTATGAATTAATCGGTCGTGCCGGAACACCGGGGCCGATTCATTTCCGGGTTTCATTAGTCCTTTATTCGTGGCTTTAACGAATCAGTCAATCACACGGAACGCCAGATATAAGCGAGTTGAGGCTGTTTACGAACGATCGTTTGTGGGACAACTCGTGATGGTGAAAAATTATAATGATCATGATTTATGGGGTTTTCAACAGAATTTTATAGAAAAAATTCATTGTTATTATCTAATTTTATAATTATTTATTTTAAAGCTATTTACATATTACCAACTACAAACTGTCTACACATTAAGACTATTAAAAAAAAAAAAACAATTTTTAAATATATATATATACAGAAAACAAATAAAATAAAAACTTACTCAAAAAGTCCACTGGTAGTGGGAAAAGTGGCAAGAATACTGGCAGCATTGCCACGTTGGATGGCAAATGATACGTCATGATTTATTAATTTTGTGACAATGGTATATGTTTGAGTGTTGATGACTTGCAGATTTTTTGTTTACGATTCAGAAGTGTCTTCGTTAGTGCATTTTATTATCGCTGACTGCTGAAAACAAACACGTTGTGTTTTTTTACTCCTATGCAAGATCGGCTACACACACCGGGCGAGTTGGACCGAGTTTCTATACAACGGCGTGACAAAATACGCAGTGATTTGCGCGCAATCTTAAATATCTCACCAGGCGATACTGTTATGCGGGATCATCGTATGCATCATCGTGGACAGCTTTTATCATAGGACTAGCCCTGAAACCAGAACAAAATAAACTGATCCATCCATTTTTCCGCACGTCAATAGTAAATAAATAAATATTTGAAGACATTTCACACAACACCATCTAGCCCAAACTAAGCAAAGCTTGTACTATGGAACTAGATGGCTGATAGAATACATATATACTTTTTTTTTGTAAATATATACATATGATACATAGAAACACCCAGACACAGAACAAACATCCGTATTCATCACACAAATGTTTGCCCTGGGTGGGGATTGAACCCACGACCTACAGCTTAGCAAGTAGACATACTACCAACTGAGCCACAAGGCCAGTCAAATGAACTATTTGTATAAAATAGCGTTATTTTTTCGGGATTTTAGAATTGTTCCATAATCATTTGTGATGGTGATAATAACTAGAAGGTTTTGAAGGGTTATATTAAAACATTAGTTATTACAAAAATGCTGGTGTTCAATAATATGAACTTGTAATATGTATAATTCCAGAGCGCCCGAGATCCTGATGGGCGCGAACCATTACACGGCCGCCGTGGACGTGTGGTCGGTGGGCTGCATCTTCGGCGAGCTCCTCGGCAGGCGGATCCTCTTCCAGGCGCAGAGTCCGGTACAACAGGTAAGGCGCATCACTTGCACCTGTCACATAAGTAGCATCAGCCCAGCAGTAGAACGCACTACCCTACTGTTCAGTGTTTCTATTAAGAGAAGCGTTATCGCGCGCTCTTACATACAAAAAGGAGAATACTTTTTCTAAACCCTAAATATTACCAGATTTCGAAAATAGTGCGATATTGTTTCAAAACACCTATGTTATAAGGATAAAAAGTGTCAATGAGTAATATAATCTTACTGGTTTTCCGTGACCATTACCCGAGCTATGTGTACAAAGTATTTAATGTATTTCGGGTTTTTAATCTATATCATAAACATCAAATGTTATTCATTGGTATGAACATAATTTGAAAATGGATGGAATGATTTGGCTTTTTTGTTCGTTTTTTTTAATGGTCTGAATAGACATATAGAATAATTGTCTGAAAAATTAAAAAATATCAATTTTAAATGTCATTTACGTATAATAATAAATAAATAAATAATAAATATTTGTGGACATTTCACACAACACCATCTAGCCCAAACTAAGCAACGCTTGTACTATGGAACTAGATGGCTGATAGAATTCATATATACTTTTTTTTTTGTAAATATATACATATGATACATAGAAACACCCAGACACAGAACAAACATCCATGCTCATCACACAAATGTTTGCCCTGGGTGGGGATCTAACCCACGACCTTTCAGTTCAGCAGGTAGACGTAAACACACTACTAACTGAGCCACAAGGCCATAATTTCTCATCAATATGGTCCGAGCACGCCTGATCAGTCTAAGCGTGACGTGGCACCGCTTGAGAGATAGGAACATATTTGGAGGGTGATCGGATTAGAATTGATTGAGAGGCTCCTTCGCTGACAGGCTGCCGAGCCACGGAACAAGTTGTGCTGATTGATTACTGACACTGTTACCTATGTAGCTACTGCTGCCTTCAAAATAAGTAAAGGTTACCTATTTCCATCATAAGATTTGCGTCTACGACAGACGAATGAAGCGATGTTCCAGAGCGATTAGATTCCTACCGATCAAAAAGTCTAAGTAGCAAAATGGCCAACAGCGCGACGAGCTTAGACGATGTACAAATTATTTGCAACTAAGTCTGCTGGTATTTGTGAGATCCCGTAATCTGTACCTATGTAAGGGCCACATCATATGTTCTGAATGCCTAACCGACGGACGACGCGGCGACGCATAGCCCGTTTCTAGAGGCAAGAAATTGAAAATGCCTTCCTTGTGCTGCACTTCACATCCACTAGGAACCATTACTCGATCGCGGGTAAAACCACGGGATACTGCTTGTAAAAGTTTATAATTCATTTTCATTTGGCAAATATAGATACATCACAAAACACATATCGACGACTTTTACGCTTTTAAACATGGAATTCTATACTTACCTTTAGTCCTTCAAGCCGAATCAATTGGGACTCATTTTCGATAAGTACCATCACTTAAGTTTAATCGATGTTTGAAATTTTACTAACGGTTGTTTTATAATTTATAAAACGGTAATGTTTATACGATTCCAGCTGGAACTAATAACGGAGCTTAACTTTGGTCCTTCGAGTCGAATCAATTGGTACACATTTATGATTTTTACTACTTAGGTTTAATCAAATATGACTTCGAGGAAAATTTAACTGCGCAACACCTAACGGAGTTTGATAATTTATAAAATGTGAATGTGATTCCAGCTGGAACTAATAACGGAGCTGCTGGGCACGCCGTCGATGGAAGACATGCGGTTCGCGTGTCCGGGTGCGCGTGCGCACATGATGAGGCGCGCGCCGCGCCCACCCGCGCTCGCCGCGCTTTACACGCTCTCCGTGCAGGCCACGCACGAGGCTGTGCACCTGCTCGCACAGGTAACCATACGACATTACCCAAAATACCAGGATTTTACTTTATATGAGAGATTTAACACTTAAGAAGAGATTTTACTATAAATGGGATACTTTATTCCGCACTATTACTAATTTTACATTTAATATAAGATTTTTCTGTGCACACAATTTTTTACATCATCATTCACAGCCTTCTCTTTCCCACTGCTGGGGATAGACATTTCTCTTATGCCGTCTGCCTCGACCCTGTGCCATTTGAGTCCAGGTTCTTCAACCCGCGATAGACCCAATATGATCCACCCATCTTGCATCCATCGTCTTTTACATAAATTTCGGAAAATATGAGACCAGACACTGCTGCACGTTTTGACTGCTGTAGTGACAATAAAATAGATATACTAATAGTGTGCAAGTAGTTGGAGTGGTGGTTGATGAGTGTATCAGTGGTAGTGATTGTTTCCATCCCAGATGTTAGTGTTCGACCCCGCGAAGCGCATCTCGGTGGTGGACGCGCTGGCGCACCCCTACCTGGAGGAGGGACGGCTGCGCTATCACTCGTGCATGTGCAAGTGCTGCTACAGCGCGCCGCCCGCCGCCCGACACTACTCGCCCGACCTCGAGCCGCAGGCGCCGCACGCCTTCCATGACGGCTGGGAGAGGAAACTCAACTCGGTCCATCAAGTCAAAGGTAAACTGAAAACTCGGTCCATCAAATCGAAGGTTAACTGAAAACTCCGTCCATCAAATCGAAGGTTAACTGAAAACTCGGTCCATCAAGTCAAAGGTTAACTGGAAACTCGGTCCATCAAGTCAAAGGTAAGCTGGAAACTCGTTCAATTAAATCAAAGATAAATTCTACTCTGTTAATCGAGTCATAGGTTAACTGGAAACTTGGTCAATCAAGTCAAAGGTAAACTGGAATCTAGCTCCATCAAGTCAAATGTGAACTGGGAACTCAATTCACCAAAGTCAAAATAAAAAGAAAACTGAATTCGGCCCTCAAGTCAAATACAACCGGAAGCAAAATTCAGTAAATTAGAAACAAGATTTGTTAAGTCATAAGTAAACTGAAAATACAACAACTCGGTTAAATATGTCAAAAGCAAATTGGAACTTGATAAATCAAATATGAACTGAAAATTTAACTTAGTCCGTCAAGTCAAAGGTCTCCTGTACCTTTGACTTGACGGACTGAGTTCAATACCGCATGCTGGGAGATTTCACCCGTTTATTAATCCGGAGATTTTAACCTGCCTGAGATTTTTCAATATTGCTATATTTAATAAACAAATGATTTAGTTTAGAATTTAGTAAAGTCCCGGCGGTTGTATAAAGGCCGCTTAATTTCCAACCTATATGTGTACTTGTGTTGGTATGGATGGTGACGTGTTCCCCATTGTACAATTCCAGAAGAGATCCACAAGTTCATAGCGGAGCAGCTGCAGACGTCGCGTGTGCCGCTCTGCATCAACCCGCAGTCGGCGGCGTTCAAGTCGTTCGCAAGGTAAGGCGCCGCCACAACAACCAAGCCACGACACCAACCAACCGACACACTAGGTGATTTCTTTGCGATACGTTACCTATCTGCCGGACACTCGCATCGCCTACTGAACCACACATTCTATTATATTATATGATAAACGTAAACTTTGTTCAAATTGAAAATATATTATATCGCTTTTTTTCTATTAATATACGCATTTTTTTGTCAAAATCACAATATAATGCTCACATGAGAATTGATTTTGTAATGTTGTCAATTTCGAACTAGTAAATCCACAAGTAGCGATGATGCCATGATGGCGATGATTTAAATTTCGTCTAGTCCTGTCGATAATAATGCGTTCTCATTGGTAAAACTAATTACACGTAATAAAGATGACGTTAGATATTCAGTAAGTGCAAGCGAGATGCACAAACAGTACACAGTTATTCATCAGTTATTGACTCAACAAGTATATTATGCCAAACACGTAATATTCCAGCAGCCTTATTTTGAGGACCAGGTCTTCCATTTTTTGGCAAGGGTGTTGTTGGTAGCATTGTAACTTATTTTTTCCTTTTTATCTCGTTTAAGCCAAATCATGCATATAATTTTGTTGAGCTATCGTTAAATGCCAAACTTGTCAACCATAAAGAAAGAGGGATTTTATCATTAATGGATGTATATATTTTGTGTGCATAATCTTGTATGATGTTGACGAAAAATGTGTCTAACCAGCATTAAATAGTTTTGAAAGACAAGTATTCTCTAAAACATAAGACTCGCTGAGTTGGTCAGAGATTCAATATTATTTAGGCGTGTGAAATTTGTAATAGTATAGTCATGTTGTTAATTCCAGTGTTGGTAGTATGTGAGTGTCCGGTGTACCTCGCTTAGCGACCACCCGCACCCGACGGCCACAGCCCGACCCCGGCGCGGAGACAACACTGCTTCCATTATAACAACATCTACTATAGATTTACTACGGGACTCATCTTTTGGGGAATCATAATATGTAACACAGAATCTACGTGACGTCGCAACGTTACGCGAACTTGAAACATGTTACACGGACATAGTTGCGCTAGATGTTACGGAATACAGAGCAGTGTTGCAATGTCAAGGTAGATTCCGTGTTCGTGTCACGTTGCGTGATATTTTGGTCCGTTGTGAACCGCTCATAAGTGAAATATCTTATGCAACTTTGGACAGTCCGAACTTAAAACTATCCTAGTTCTGGCTATTCACAGTTTTGGTTTAAGCATAGTTTGAAAGAGTCCAGTCCCGACACGTTTGCATTGTTTCGTTCTCAGCTTGCGCGATTATTGAGTAGCTAGTGTATTTAGTTGCCGTTCCAGTGTTGTCTCCATGCGTAAGATAATTAATAAATCAGACAAAGCAAACGGTCACCACAAGTAGGTGTGGCACGGTGCCTCCCGTTATCACTGTCGCCTCTCGGCTGACGGCGAGCGAGCTATACTATAGCCAGGTGGTCGCACAAGTAAAGAGCCTATGTCGCATCCTCCCTCCGTCCTCCCCCTCACTCCCTCCCCGCCCGTAGTCGTTTTGCAGCGTAGGTAACTTTGTGCCTTCTTTTGTACGATAACACTCACAGTACGGGTCGATTTTGCTACACCCCGAATTATGCATGGGTTTTTATTTTAATTTGAATGATAGTTTCTCTTCCGCCCGCGCGTCTCCCGGGCGTCACCCGCGCTAGTCCACGAGGCAAAATCAACCCTCTTGAAATGGTGGTGTGTACACGCTTTCCTCAGCCCTACGTAGTCTACCAGTCGTGTAGTGGTAATAACATTCTGCTTTTTTTCTGTGTGTTTTGCAACAGCTCTAGGACGGGTGCGAAAGCAAAAGTCTGTTCCCCTTTCAAGACTGCGGCTAAAATACTACTGTTATCGCCAGTGATATTTCTGTGCGCCGCCTAGCGCCAACACTCCGTCCCAGTAAGCGCCTTGGCACGCTCTATACCTTACCTACCTCTACCGCATACCGCATACCGCATACCGCGCTCTCTCTCCCCCCCGCATCCCCTCAACAGCTTCTAAACGTTGTTTCCGCTTACCTTTCGATCAAACCACAGATTTGTATTCATTAGTTATTAAAAGCTTCTTTCTTCGTCCTATATTATGTTTCTTACAATATTACAATATAATATGATGAAAACAACGTTTAAAAGTATATTGTATTCAAAATTAGAGCGCGGACGACCGCACGTAGAGACAACGTTGCGTATCAGGCTTAATTTAAAAAAACTTGTTATTTTAGACTTCAGATTTTTTTAACTTATTGGGTATTTTTCTCAGTAGTGTGCCATACATACTAAATAATTTGTGTAGGTACTTACTACTAGAAAAGTATTATACAAGAAATAAAATATTTACATTGAGCCGCTTATTCTCTGGCAATAGATATTGTTTTCGTCTTCAGTCTCTCACTTTAAAAAAATCTCATGGGCTCTACTAGGAGACAGAAGAGAAATGTATATTGCTCCAGAATAAGACAGTTGTCTGTTCGTGCATGGAACGTTTGATTATTTTCAAAAGGGTTGATCGTTAGTCCCGTTTCGCCTCTTCTTACTAGGGTTCGGTTGCATGCGATTTGACAGTTTTGAACGCTTCCTGGTTGACGATGAGTTAGTTGTTTGACGCATCAATAAATAATAACATCAACAACGTACCGGAAATGTTATAATTGTTACCGACTACGTAAAACAGAGGGTCGCAATGGAAACTCATTAACTGCAACGCCATTCAATTCAATAATTCGATAACATTTATTGTTTTATATAAAATACTTATTTAAATAATAATTATATTATAATATATAATTATTTTTATATAATTATAATAAATAATTATGTTTTATTATAAATCTCAAATGGTTAATTTACACTCAATCGAGAAGCATAAATTGTGTTCGATTTCGAAGGCAAAAGTTTACTTGGACAACGAGATTGATAGGTTTTTAGCGGGTCGTATCCTTCCTTGATCAGTATTTTGGAAAAAAATACGGGCAATATTATTTCACCTAAATTAAACTAAATGAAAAAAAAAAAAACAATTGCCACATATCGAAAAAAATTATAAATAGTGTGAAAAAGATATAAATGAATTTGTTTTGTTTTCTATATTTTACTCAGTTCGAAGTTTAAATATTTAGGTGGCGCTGAACTTTACAATGGTGACGCTCATAAGACAGTTCCAATGAGTCGGCGATATCTCGCCAATTATTTTTACATAAAAAATGCAGCTATAATCGTTACACTGTTGCATTCATTTGAAACTTTGTCACACTGTAAAGCCTTGGCTTCGAAACGTTGGATCGCAGTGTGACGATCAAGCGTTGCGTTTTTTCGATTGAGATAGCGATATTGCGGCCAGTAATTTATTGGTGGCAATTATTTATATCTCTCTCGCGACTCACTTCGTTACGCTTTGAGCGTCATCTCGTGCCTTGCAGTGAAGCTTGTGCGTTGATAGATGTCGCTGTCGTGAGTTACGCGTAACAGCATTGCAATCTGTGTTTTATAGAATACAATGTATGTTATCACGCTATCAACGTCAGCGAACCATGTGAATGTGGAAGTGATAATGGTATTTTTTGTTCATATGCGAGGGTGATAAAATGTTGTCATTAATTGTAGTTTTCGTAAAAGGTTGTCTTCTTTCTGCATGCGTAGAGGTTGGAAGCACAGTGCCATGCACACGGTTGTGGTGATACTGGATGTAGTTATACATGTAGACATTGTGATGCAGTTTTGCTATACAAGTTCTCCTTTATTATCATTATATACCAGTTCAATTTTTTTAATAGAGAAATGAATATATTTTTTTAAATCTTTGCATGACTCTTTTTTGTTGCTTGTTGGATTTCGAAAACGATAAATGGATATTTAACCGGATGCCGTATGGTTACATTTAAATGTAATTTTATGGTTCTATAGTTTGTAAATCGTCTGTCTCTAAAGATATCATCGTTGAGTTGAAGATAACTAAATAATTATGAAAACCTCGTGTGTTCATATTCGTAAAGTATTCGGGAGCTTAAGCTTAGCTTAAAACATCACAAACAAATATTTAACTAAAATTTCATTTGTCAATCATATTCTTATAAATAAATATGGTTTTAAAAAATGACGCTGGTTATAATTTTTACGTACTTATGATAGTTTATTAACCGACTTCAAAAAGCAGAACGTTCTCAATTCGACTATATGTTTTTTGTATGTTTGTTGCCGCATAACTCCGTCATTTATAAACCAAGTTTTTGTTTGGAAATATATACCTTCAGCTTGATCTCAAAGAAATTTCAACAAAATTGGCTTTGTACTTTGGTTTTTAAAACAAAATTGCGTATTTTAAAGTCGTTTGCATCAGTTTTTTAAACTATTTTTATTTGGGTCAAAATTAAATTTTTGTTGAACATTTTGTGATGTTGCTTTGTATGTCTAATACGCGACGATTTCCCTATTTCATTCTATTTTTTTTTAATGTTGGTATGCGCGAGCGAGACGGACGATTTACATAATTATGCTTAAGTGTTTTCGGTTTTGTCTTTTATATATACGTAATCCAGCAAGTAACCATTGTGGCGTGGGGTGTGGGCATTATCCCTTGGCTGACTTGACTAACCGCGCCGCGACACATGTTCCGTCTTGCAGCTCCACGGTCGCGCACCCATCCGAGCTGCCGCCGTCGCCGCACCAGTGGGAATGACGCGCGAGCGCGCGCAGCGACCTCGACCGCGCACGCAACAAGATGTAACACGCGCCCGCGACGACGCACACCGCGCACATTCATACACGACCATGGTTAACGCTGCCGTTTTGATCGCAGCCTGCTCAAATAAGCGGTTTCAACGGAGCGTCTTAATTTTGATTTAACGCTGACGCAGCGAGGAAATTTAAAACATTCTACATATTTTTATGTAACTGTTTGACGTCGCGTAAAATAAGTAGACAAAAATAAATACACGATCCGATCTGTACAGAGTGAACCTGAAGTGCATAATCTTCAATTTTAAATTGAACATTATGACATACTCCTTTCATGTGGAGAGCAGAAAGCCGAAAATGGTTTGTAGTTTGTATTACGCTGTGACGTCACAGCGACCACATGGAGGTTCGTCGCATGTTCGCTCCGAACAGATCGTGGGTTGCCATTTCAATACCGCAGTGTGGTAAGTTGCGATCAAAAAAATCAAGTGCTTTAAGCGACATCGTGCTAAGTTGCGACCGACGTGAGATGTAAATAATATAATCATTACTGCTATTGGAATAAAGTTGAAATTCTCTTCTGGCAAAATGAAATGTTTCTGTGTACATTTAGATATTAAAGTGTTGCAACGTCGCACGATGTCGTTACTTTGCAGTCCTTGTATGTCGCAGCGACGTTGATATTGCTGCGCAAATGTTTGTTAAACATAATTTTGTTGCTAGAATGCGAAATACGTGTTTTGAAGGGTTTACGTATACGCTGTATCGCGACAGCGGCGTCTTCTTATCTTCTTCTTATTACCACGTTTTAAATTAGATGCATAACTTGTATTACGGAATGGCGACGCGAAATCCTCCAAATAGGAGCTGCAGTTCTACTGATCTCAATACAGAGTTGTTTCTGTAAGTGTTAAGTCGTGATTTATAGGAAATTACTGAAGGCTTCGATGTTAATCGTGCTTAGCTTAATGTTGGAAAAAAAAAACGCAACTGTCACCAATCTCAAGTTTGCTATTCGTAAAAAAACATATTAACATTCGATTGTCATTCAATTATCATTGACATTAAAATTGTCTGCTGAAATGTGAAATGCATATACTTACAACTTTCTATTGGTTCGATGGTTCTGATGGTCATATCATTGAAAAGTCATTATGATTGGCCATTATGATACCGTTACGCAACGGTACAGACAGCTCTCTTTATGGAAAAAAACTGCTGACCTCGAATGCGCAACGGCAGTATAATACAATACAATATTAAATCACTTTATTGACACCATAATAAATAACATCACATAGGTACATGGTAATGCGGCCTTATCGCTAAAAAACATTTTAATGCAAAATCAATTATCGAAAATAGAGAGTTTTAACTAACAATAAAACTTACCTATTATTTTTCCAACGATATCCGGAATCCATGTTGAGTGAAACGTCAGTCTTTTCTTGGTTTCGCGCCTTAGCTTGTTCCCCCCCTTTGGCTTCCGGCGCCATTTTCGCTTGATTTTGGCGGGTAAGATGGCGGCACGAGAAGCATGACGTGCGGTTTTTACCTCATTATAAGTACTCAACAATGTAGGTACCAGGTAGGCATTACCTGGATTCCGGATATCGTTGGAAAAATAATAGGTAAGTTTTATTGTTAGTTAAAACTCTCTATTATTTGTTCCGTGCCGATATCCGGAATCCATGTTGAGTGATGTGTTTGTTATCTCCTGGTAGCCAAAATATTAGATAGTTCTGAAGACGCTATAATGTGATGAAGTTGAAAAGATTGAATAAAAATATAATGTAATCATCTTTAATGGCAATAGAAATTATTAACAAAATCAAAATATATCCATTATTAGTACATGTTTATGGCATTGAATTAAAGGGTAAGTACTATCGCACTGGATCAAAATAATTTGATAAAGAAACTGAACTAGGCGTGTGATTATCTTCCTGATTGGAAACTTCCTTTTGATAATAAGTCCTAAATGTATGTTCTTGCCTCCAATTGCCAGTTTCAAGAATTTGATCAATAGAAAACTTCTCCAACCAGTTAAAGGATGCGACCGCGGAGCGCACCGAGCCCGGGGAGGCGTCGACACCCGCGTCGCGGAGTACGGACTTCACCCAACCTCCAATTACGGTTCTGGATGCAGGTTTGGGATCTCCTCTGGCTGTAATAAAGAGCTCTGGCAAGTTACGTTGCTCTCGGCGATCTTGTGATATTCTGATCAGTTGACGGACCCAAAATACACAGTCGAGATTACTGTTTGGGTGTTTTCGCAATCTCCAACCCGATTGTCTATGATTGGTGTCGTCAGTTTTTGACCCAAAAGTGGGCCAAAAGATAATCGCATCTCCTTCGTCTATAATTTTCTCCGATTCGATTTTTAAGAGGGTAAGATCATGCACTCGTCGCCCCGACGCCAGTAACAGTAATATGGCCGTACGACGGGATACTTGATACAGGTTACTATGATCTGGCGTATTAGTCTCTAAATACTGTAAGAAGTGTTTCACATTCCATATAGGTGGCTTTACTGCTTTTTCCCTCGAAATTGAAATAGCTTTCAGGATGTGTTTCACAAAGAAATTTGACGATAAATTGACTTTTTCCGTAAGATTCGTAAATGTAGCGATCACCGATTTATGCACCAAGATAGTCCGATAAGCCAAACCTTCGTCATTGTGTAGATGTGCTAGATAACGAGCTACTTGTTCAGGACTTGGGTTTTTAAAGGAGATGTCATTAGATAGGCACCATCTCCTCCATTTAATCCACGCAGGTCTGTACGTGTTTATAGTAGATTTTCGCCAACTGGACATAAGTAGAGATTTATCCTCATCCGACCAATCTTTGATCTCATCTATCCAACCGAAATCAGTAAAGTTTAAATTTGTATTTGATACAATACTGTTCGACTCGCATCGGCTGGAACTCGTGGAAGACACGGGATGCTGTACGATTCCAGGAGGTTGGAAGCTTGTGTATTGAGTCCCTGACGTATCGTCGACGTTGTTATGTACCGTTAAAATTGCTCCCGAAGATTGTAGTTCTGGAGAGCGAACCACGGCCTTAGTCTCTGTAGTACCACATGCCATGAATGATGACGTGGCTATTTGAGAGTACCCATCGAAAGTAACTGGGGAATTTTGTTTGTGTATATCAGTGGCAAGGTATGTATAGTTACCGTCAGCCCCTGCGTCACGACAAACAAGGGTTCTGGAAACGTGTCCTGTTTGTATATAATGAGCAACTATCTGCTGAAGTGTATCAGTGTCGGTAGTTGTAGAATTTAATGTTGGAGAAATAACGCAAAGTTGAGTCTCCCCAGTAGGAGCTGGGCCTGTGTGAGGGACCAACTGCGTTCGGACGTCAAAGTGCTGTGTAGTGCCCTGCGTAGCGTTAGGCACGCCGGTTCCGACAGGAAATTCGTGTTGAGAACGGTATTCCTGATAGCGGCCAGAAATTTCAGACGCAGAGTCAGAACCGGCACAGACTAGTCCACGTTGAATGTTCCGCAGATATGTTTTGTCAATTCTAGCATTACTGTCCCGAGAGGCAATGATATTCTGAGTAGTACGAGGATATGTACGGTAACACCCAGATTTTTTCAAATATGTACCTATTGCCTTAGACAGTTCCCGGGAAAGACGTTCTAGTCATGCACGATTGTTTTTATTAGGTGATTTCGATTTCTTACCCTTAGAATAGTGTTTGTTCTTAGAGTTATTGTTCATATAAGACTTCCCATTGCCTTTGAACTTGTCCTTGGAGGTCGATAGGTTTCGTCTAAATGAATTATCTGTCGTCTGACTACTCGTAACCGGTTTCGAAGTTCCGTCGTAGTCACGTCTTTGACTATTAGTACCTGTTCTTATATGCTGTTGTGCTTGCATGGAGCCCATCAGTTTTTCAGCCCCTCCTATTTTTTGTAGGTAGGTAGCCAGTAAGCCACCATCAAAAATATTCACCGCATCCGGTGGAATTTTTCGTAAAACTCCACAATGATACTCTTCTGGAATTTGTTTGAGAATTGATTCCCTACGCGAGTGAATAAAATCGGCTCTTCTACCGCAACATATTTGCAAAATGTCGTCAGTCACCTTCGTGTAGTTAGAGTCCTTTCCGAATATCTGCTCAATTTTATCGAACAGCGACCTAGGTGAAAGGGTAGTTTCACTATTGTTCGACCAATCCACTAACGTTTGAAGAGTGATGCGCAGTTCATCTTTTTGTGTTATAATGGCATTAGTCAAAGCCGCATAAGTACGCTCTAACAAATGTAAGCGATCATCATTGGCCCCAGATGCATTAAAACGTCGTAATTCATCATTTATACTTAATTCTACAAAACCGGGGGTAGATGCATATTTCTTTTGAGCTTCCGAAAAACGAATAGCATTCCAATCATCACATTTAAAACGCTGTAGCTGAGTTAGTTCAGATAAGTGAGCCTCATTTGATTTGGGAAATGGAGGATCTTTTAAAGTAGTTGACAAATCAAACAGTTTTAGCTGATTATTAGATTCGCTTACGCCTTGCGGTGGTCGTAAACCTAAAACGTTACCGATCGAACGGTCGATCGCTGCGGGTTCATTGACCGCTGGTATTGCCTGCGGTGTACTAGCTTTTGGCTCATTTTGGTTCTGAGTTATCAGATTCGTCAGAAAAGCCATTTGTTGGGACAATACTTGAAATTTTAAATCACTTACAGAATCTCTCCTGGGACGTTTCGGCCTCCTTACCGGACTGGAATCCCGTGACGATGCCGAATCATTGCTCGAACTTGGAGAACGATTCCTTTTTCGTGACGCACTTACATTAGAATTATCACTATTTTCTAAGTTGACACGATTTTCGTCCTCCATATTAAAGGGAGGGTTTAATGATACACTTTGCAATAATTTTCAAGTAAAATTATGTACATTAACGTGTTAAATAGCTAAGACTTGCAACCGTTACGAAAATCGACGCTATAATGGGGTAAAAACCGCACGTCATGCTTCTCGTGCCGCCATCTTACCCGCCAAAATCAAGCGAAAATGGCGCCGGAAGCCAAAGGGGGGGAACAAGCTAAGGCGCGAAACCAAGAAAAGACTGACGTTTCACTCAACATGGATTCCGGATATCGGCACGGAACAAATAATTGACTTCTTCCCACCACACAGTGACGGCGCCGCGGCGATGTATGATAAATCGTAAAATCAGTTGCTTTCCCCCACCCCCTATATATTTATATGCATTCTTTATTCGTAGCGGTAACTATACGTCAATGGTGTGAATATGTAGCCATTCATAGACAATCGATTGGCTATTGAAACAGCAGACTTGAGACCAAGATCGCTAGCGATTCAATCTCCAGCCCCGGGATGCTCAAATCGGTATACACGTTCTATAAATAATATAATTTCACTCACCGTCGTCTACTTCAATTCTGCATTTTGTATACTTTAAAATAAAATAATAACAATAAAGTGTACAGAAAGAGACAAGCGGCACTCTTGAGATCGCTGTACTGATCATTTTGAAACGGGTATTTTAGTTTCAATTATAAAACAATAATTCGATGTTAATTTAAAAAAATAAAATGTATAGCTGTCGTTTTCGGTGTTTATTCGAGCGTAAAGAAAATAAATCGGCTCATTAATTAACTCTTACCAAAAATAAAATTTCCTATACGTTTATCGTTAGTGTAAAGTAGCGCGTAGTTTACATGTATAGGTGTGTGTAGATTCATTTTTTTTAAACATAATTGTTAAGAAACGCGAAAAAAACTCATGAATCCGGCGAGACTAGCGACTTTATACAACGAATGTAGCGTATCTTGGACGCTTTTAAAAATAAAGCTAAAATAGGTCGGTTGGAAGGCAAGGGAAGGAAATGTGTTTGTTGTTTCACACTGTTAGTCTGATTATAAATAAAATGCTTTGTGTTGGTGTAGGTATATTCGTTTGTGTTTCGTTTGCGTCGATTCTCGTGGACCGTTTTTCAACTAATTTAGGCGGAATATTAGCGCTGTCAGGTTAGTTTAGGAAATGGTACAAATCGAGGCACAGAGTGTTATGACACAGATAGAAGGATGGTATACGCAAAGATAAAGAGTTCGCTGTGAAGTATGAAATTCTGTTCACGATGTACACGTTCCGAATCACGCTAATAGTACTCACGACGGAGACTCGTCCGGACAATGACGATACGAACGATAATGTTAGATAGATAGATAAACTCGTTATTGCTTACACCGCTACACCGCTATACTAAAACACTAATTAACAAGATTGTTATTATGTTTTCACCAGTTTTATAAATTTCCTCCCACTATGGAATCAAATTGTATGACTGATTCACGTCACACAGAGATGATTCTAACTCACTTTGTCCTTAATGCCCATACTGTCTTTACAAGTTATCGTTAGTGGATTGTAACGTCAGTGTCCTGACTTGGAGCCCAACGAAAGCTTTGATTCGACTTAGCGCGCTCACTACAACGCGGGGTATAATTGTTTGTATAGCTCGTATGAGTGTCGTCTGTTATCGAAATTGATGTCGATGCGCGAGATAATGGAGGTGGGTGGTGACGTCTTACAGCATACGTCACAGGATATCCTTTCAGATTGGTCACATAGAAATTTCTTAAAATTGGTTCAGTAGGTTTTTAAACAAAATGACGGGAAAAAATATGTCGTCCAAGTAAACGTAATTGCGTATTTTTAAGTGAGTTCTTTCAACTATAATTATTATCGAAATTGAAATGAGTGTGTTTACAGTACTGTTGACCTGATTCGGAACGTGTTAGTCATATCCGTCGTTCGATATTTTGTTGCAATATACATTTTTAGCAAATGAATAATATAGAAGATTGAATAGTTTCGTGTGTGTGTTGTAACACTGTGTTCGAGTAGGTTTCAATGTGTGTCCGATTGTTCCGTATAAACGTTGCAATATTATAATCAATACGTATCGACGTAACTGCAATTTATTTTATATATATATAAACTGACATGTTTTTAAACGTACTGTGTTCTCTATTAATCTCCTGTTAAGGGCGAGTACAGAGGATTTCTATTCGATACGCTCGAAACGCCCGTCTGTACCCACCCTTACGTCCCTGTAACATAATATTAATAAGCTTATCCTAAACACCATTTGTATATGTAACATCGACTGACATTTTTACGTAGTTAGGATAGTATAGTTATTAGGAATGTAAACGATTTGTAAACTAAAAACAAACAAAAAAATAATCGTAATCGTACGAGTAAAATAATATTATTCTCAAATAGTTGCAGTAGTGAGATATTGTATAGCGGTATATGTTTATATATGTAAACTCGGCATTTAATAGTTTATTAGAGGTTTCCTTATATTACTGGTATTTGTTAGTGTGCGTGAATATTTCTCATATGTCATTGGCGTGTACTTCACTGTGGCTCCTCTGATATATTGGGTCGGGAAATTGAGCATAATTGATTGTGTACTGTCCGCGACTGAAGGGCGAATGTGAATTATAATATGTTGTGTTATGCATCTCGCTTACACGTACTCCATTTCTAGCTCTATCTTTGTTACGCCATGTCGGCTTAGCCAATGACAGCGCGTAGTTCTCTACAAAACTTGGCGGAATATATCGCCGACTAATGTCGCTATTAATGTGGGTTTGTGCATAGAGTGAAATTTAGTGCAATTTATTAGGTTTACTGTTATCACGCAGTAAAATTAGTGATTTCATTTGATATCCAAGCAAACGAGAAAGGTCGTGCCTGTCGTTATTTTGGCACCGTCTTCCAACTTCAATCGCGCTTTACATGGTACAATCACAACAATATGGTTCCATCTATATAAATGAAGAAAACAAAGTGTTGCTATTGGCGGATTTTCGTTTCGTACACTTGCCCCCCTCCCCTACCACAATCTTAATAGCAATAGTATTTAAATATAACTTGTCTTGCTCTCTCTGTAGTTGAAAGAGTAAGACAAAATCCCAAATAATATGAAGGTAAGACAGCTCGTTATCCCTGAACTAATATATCACTGGTGCTGTATAAATTCCAAAATTGGTGTTTCCATTTTAGTTATATAGTATAATCACGCTGCTTACATTATAATATTAAGTTAGGTTTACTTTGTGTGAGAAGCGACGTCGTAGCCTTAAAACTAGTTCAAAACTATTGTAACTGATATGGAAGTAATTGTATATAAACAAAACGCATAGAATTATGTTAGAATCTTGTGGTACGGGATGTATCTACTGAACCACTGTATGGACACCTTTGGATGATGGTGCGTGATTTTGAACATATTTGAGCATTCGCCACAAAATGGTCGCTCGAAAACGAATTACAAAATCACGCAAATCAAGCAGGATTGAAGGTAAAATACAAAGAAGGCGAAATCGCGTCTGATCGTTTACAACTTTCGATCTGTTTTGCAAATAGATTTCGACTATTAAAATACTGTACAAGATGTACATTTCGACTATTATACTGTACAAGATGTACATTTCGACTATTATACTGTACAAGATGTACATTTTTCGGTTACATCTCGGTATCCTTTTTCGTTTACAAAGAGAGTTGTGAGCGGTCGGGCGGGATCGCGACCGACCCACCTTGCCTTATCTCAGATAACTGTCGCTGTGATCCGTTAGGAGTAATTTATGAATTCCCAGGGACAAACGGAATAAGGGCCGAAACAGAGACACTAAGAACATAATCGTCGCTAAAAGTAGTATGCCAATTTAATTTACTACTCAGTAAAACGGCTGCTATTTAAATATTTACCGTGAATTTTTTTTAATACTTTCTTATTAAAATAGCTAAAATAATTTATAGAATCTTTTACAGATTAAATATGGGAAGATTAAAAAAAAAGTTTCTATAAATGTTTCTAAGAACAGCCATTTTAAGGGCCCCGATGCTATCTAGTTCGCCTCTATTACTGGTCGGTCACGCAGTTTGCCTGTCTCTTAGTTGATTACCTGTTGCGTAGACATGCTTGCTGTCCCTATTTCGGTTCCCGTTTCTGTGAAGTCCCGTAACACCGTACGCACCAAGTCTCCACGTGTGACGTGTAAATAATAAGTAGGACCGGTTGTAGTAGCTAATGTTGCCCTTATTTGTAAACATGTGTTATAAAGTGAATGCTGGAACGCCGACCAATGGTAGCTCGTGATTTAGAAAATAAGAGCCAACATTGGTCATCGATCCGTTGTAAACGTTAGTTAGAACCGCTTTGTAGTCGCCGACCGCGACGCTTCCGTCGCTGCGGTTTGTAAATAGACTAGATAAAATGTTTAAATATTAAAATTTCGCGATGAGCTCGAAATACTGTTCGCCTCGTGATCCGAGGATGTCCCCACGCTTCTCACTTTACTTTACGTAATAGTACGTATTGCGTTTCCAGACTTTCAGAGATCTCGTATTATTATTTTAAGTACACGACTGTTTCATTTTATACACGCGAGTGATTTAGTTGTTAGGTGAGATCGAGTTTGTACTGTTAGCGGTAAGGCCAGTCACACGACGCTTCTTTACGTTTAAGTGATCGCACACTCGTAGTTTCCTTTATTTATGTAAATATAAAGCTTAGATTTAACTAGTTAGTCGCCTCTGCGATTACTCCTGAGCGAGTGATGTCGCATCACTGTCTTATTATAATTTACATGATACAAAAATTAAAAAAAAATACAAAATACGAGAAAACAATGTGTACTCTTCGTGTCTATAATTATGATTATTAAGTTAGTGTGTTTTACCAATGTAATTGTAAATAGTAGATATTTTGTGCACTGATAGTCGTTTTAAGTTACTATAAAAATATTTTAGATTTAAATATCAAATGGCTGTCATTATCGTCATTGTAACGCCCAAGACAATGTTCATTAAAAGACTAAGTAGAGATGTTCGGTTTCATGAGGACTCCTTGGACATGTCCCGATGTACACAGGCAACAGTACAGACAGTATGGACAGCTAAACTAAAGGACTCCGTAGCACAGAACAGTAGTCAAATGTAGTGGTCACAGGTCGCGTTGAACTCGCACGCAGCTATCTCTCTCGCGCATCACAACCTTTTCAAACATACAATATCATCGGATAGCGATATTACAAAAGTGAGTTTTTTTTTTATTTAGATACGAGAAATATTATAAAAAATAAAGTTTTATTCAGATATCATGTATAGTGGCGAAGGAGTTGTGAAAAAAAAAACGTTTATTTTCCTACAGCTCTGCCAATTTAAAAGTTATCAATGATTTTTTATTTAAATATTTTTCCTAGATAAACAAATTAATTTTTACTTTTTTAATATCCCTACTCAATGATTTTATGTTTCAAAATGTTATAATGCATGCTAGATATAGGTGCGCGCGTTGAACGCATCCTTGTAAAGAACGCATTTGTCTATGCTTTGTAAGGGAAAACAGACTTCTTTTAGTTCCAAATTAAAAATAACAAAATTCAAGCATTAATTCATTCATGTCATTCGTGGATCCAATTGTATAGAAACATCATAGATACACAATAAGTAATGCACAGAGTTTGGAACAGTTCAAAATGAACAGTTGTGCTGACCACAGTTCTAACTTTCTGGACTTCTGTTGACTTTCAAAACAAATCCATAAGGAAACATAATAATATTACTATTATTATAGGACTACTCTAATCTTATTAAGAAAAAAAAAACGAAATCAATTCTCTCCTGTCGTATGTTTGAAGGCGTGATGTGTTGTTGATAAATCACACCTTCATGGCCCTCGTAATATCCGCCCATACTGTCTGCACCGTCGTATTGGAGTGCATGGTTTTAGTTAATTCTCACAAATAGATTATTTTGTATTGTGATGTGTATTTAATTTGAATTCGACATGTACCGCGACACAGAAACTTAATGTAAAATGTAAATATATAAATTGATAGGTGTTTCTGTCATGTACGGAGTTAGACGCATTTTACCATATTGTTGCGAACTGCCAAAACTAATGTAATGATTTTGTAGGTACACATACACGGGCACATTTATAAGACACTTTCATAATATCTGTACAGTGGTGTACTAATTTGTAGTCTATTCAAAGCGTCATTCTTTTGATCGATATATCTTTTCTTTCAATTTTAATAATGCTTAGTGTAAATAAAAGGCTTCACGCGATGTGAAAGTTTGTATGTGTGTCTGAGTATGTGTGCGTAGCCGAACGGCGCATCTAGAGATGTGTGCGTGCGCTCGCCTCACTTGTAACAATATACTACTGCATAGTTACGACGGGGTGCTTTTATTTATATTACCTACCTAGTAGTCTGTTTGAAAAGAGAATTATCGTGGCGAAATGGAAACTAATCTCTAGATTGTGTCGCTAGTCAAATATATATATAATGAAATAAGACATCAGCGCCCTCAATTTCACGTTAGTTCTCTTTCCGAACGGACTCTAATCCTGACGTAGATTATAAAGCTTGTGACATAATAATAAAGCTCTTGTACTAAAATGTTATAGTTCGTGCGAGCAAAGCGCCTCTGTTTCAGAAATAGACGTTGCTTTCATCTCTGTGTTAGTATGTATGTTTGTTTTTGGAGGTCGAATTTTGCGAACAATATTGATGGAATTTGAGTTGTAGGATTTATTGAACTTTTTTAAGACTGAGAAAGTAGCTACCTAACTTTACCAATCGCAAAAACTATACTGCTCCGTATGGTAGCGAATCTGTCACAATTTTCTACAGGAATTATTTAGGAGAATACATCAGAGCTACATGGCCATATAGGATAAAGGTCTCTCATTCACCACCGAGCCGTCTGTTTTCTACTACAGAACAATTCGATTCAATAGTGCACGCTGTCACCCATACGTTGTGGACTTTCCTAAGGTTTGTGGTATAAGTTTCTAATGTAAGGAGTGGAACAGATAACCGGCTTCCTTGTTTCCTCAGAGATACAACAAAATGGTAGGTAATCAGTAAAGCTCAAAGCAGATGGCGCCACTGTAGTTGGAGATCATGGAATCTGTCAGAAGAATCAAACTCCATATGTCCGCGAGTCAGGCACAAATTTCGTCAGTCATTTCCTCCTGGACGATAACTCGTATAATTATTAAGAGAGTATTATAATGATTTACCCTGAACATCAGCTGCGGCTCCGACGGTTGGTTGGACAGCGGCAGCCAGTCCTCAAATCATCGTACAAGTTATCGCCCGGGAGTAAATTGGTCATGAAAATCTGTTGCTGGTTCGCGGTCCAATACATTTTCTGAATAAAAACGGAAAGTTTAACGGGCCTCCCGCTGTACCTCTCGCTCTAGCATAATGTTAAAAAAATGAAATCGACTTCAAAACTGAAAAGGGAGAAATAAGTGATCCATAATGCCGACAAATTAAATCAAAACTGGGCGTCTACCTAAGTAGGTACGTACCCCAACTATATTTTTGAGGTCGGTGCCAGACCCTAAACAGATACCGGGCTAAAGTTTGTCCGGAACGTTTTTGAATAACTTAAGATACGCTGTTTAAATTGATAGAATCGAAAGAAACCAAATTAAATTTAGTTGATAACTGTGTTTTTATCTTAAAATTATTTAAGTATTCAGAGTACGTCAATGGTAGGTAAGTGCTTACCCTGTTAAAGTGTTACCCTAGTGATCCTTTCGTTCGTTCGTTTGAAAAATTAGTTGCTTCATTTTAGATGCTTTGTAAGACGTAAAGATTTTGTGGGGAATTTAAACCCCAGGACCGGACCTGTCGAACCGCGCCTGGCCCACTGAGCACAGCGTGACGCCGACTGGGAATAATGCCAGTGCTTCATTGTAAAAGACCGCTGAATGCGGTTGAATTAATAATCTGAGATTTGGACTCAAAATAGACATGAGTGACCCTCAGCTTTTAGTTAATAATGATATCACTAATATTTTTTTATATGAACGCCCATCATACTTGATAAGATTTTGGGATTTTTTAAATCTTGAAGAATACATTTCAAATATAGAATTGATTTTAGCGCAGTTTGTTTACTTAGAAGTGTTAGTACCTGGGCGACCGAGCTCCACTCGGATTTCTTATGACTGAAAATACGAGCAAACTCGGTTTCACTAAAAATGAAACCTAGCAAGATCGATTTATCGTCCCCTAATCTACCTACCAGGAGACCGTAGCGTACCGCGTACCGGAGGAGGAGCGTAGACCAGCCACAAGGTGGACAGAAGATATACAAGTGGCAGGAACACGCTGCTGGATGCAGGCCTCTTCTAACCGGTCTTTTTGGAAATCCATGGGGGAGGCATATGTCCAGCAGTGGACTTCTTGTGGCTGAGATGATGATGAATCTACTTACTAACCAAATTTCTTTAAAACCGTTGCAGCCGTTTCTGAGATTCAAATTATATATTTATATACAAGAATTGCTCGTTTTTACATATACGTGATATACCTAAATAATTTTAAAAAAAGTAGCGTAAGCCTATTTTCGAATACAAAAAGTAATCTGTTTATTATGAACTAATGACCAATAATATACCTACGTGACTTTTAATTTACTACGTCATTATTTATAGGTTATCTGGACTGCAATAAATTGCTGTAGACTCTGTTTCTGTTTCATCTCTCGAATAAATGTATAGATACTGTAGACTGTCTGGAAAGAGAACTAACGTGACATTGAGGGCGCTGCTGTCCTTATTTCAATAATTTGTTCGACTAGCAACACAATAAAGACGTCAGTTCCATTGAGCTGTATGTACACTTACGTACTAGAGGAGCTATCTGAAGAAAAATATAATAAATATAAATATTGTAGGTACTAATGTGGGTATCTGAGGGGATATTGGTGGGATATTCTAGATCAGTGTTAAAATTATTGTACGCTCGAAATGGGCAGACTGTTGGAACTGTTTATCATATAATAACATCTCTGTAAACAATGTTTAGCAAGAAATATTGTCTCGTTCTTAAAATTATTGTCACATTTTGTGGTAAAGTAAACAAAACAGCGTTACAGCGCTGGAATAATAATTGCATCGTATATATACGATTATACGACACGATTGATACTTGCAACGCAGAATTGCATCTATGGTGTGTTTTCTCGTCAGGAAAACGTCGAAAGCACTTACTTCACTAGTAAAGCCACTGAACTGAGTGAGGTGGTATGCTATGAGTGGTGTCTGCTCTCGTACATAAATACAGCTCAATGGTCAGTTCCCATTTTTTGCCACGACAGTTATCTTGCCAAACAGGCTAACAAAAAATAACTTATAATAACTAAGAGTTCTATTTTCTTTGTACAATAAAGTTAATTTTGTCTAGAGCGTTGTGCCCGAACAAGCCGGTTTCCGAAAAGGCTATAGTACCATAGACCACATCTACACGCTGCGGCAAGTGATACAGAAGACCGAAGAGTATAACTTGCCCCTTTGCTTAGCGTTTGTGGACTATGAGAAAGCATTTGATTCGATCGAGACCTGGGCGGTGCTTGAGGCTCTCCAACGATGCCGTATTGACTATCGGTATGTCGAAGTGCTGAAGTGTTTGTACAACAACGCCACCATGTCAGTCCGAGTACAAGACCAGAACTCAGAGGCAATTTCATTGAAAAGAGGCGTGAGGCAGGGAGACGTTGTCTCTCCGAAACTGTTTACCGCCGGTTTGGAAGATGCCTATAAGCTTCTGGAATGGAAAGGGCTCGGCATCAATATTAACGGCGAGTACATCACTCACCTTCGGTTTGCCGACGATATAGTAGTCATGGCAGAGTCGATGGAAGACCTCAGTACGATGCTCGAAGACCTCAATAGAGTTTCCCAACGGGTGGGCCTCAAAATGAACATGGACAAAACGAAGGTTATGTCGAACGCCCATATAGTGCCCACCTCAATATCTGTGGGGAACTCCACTCTTGAAGTTGTTGACGAATACGTCTACCTAGGACAAACGGTCCGATTAGGCAGGTCCAACTTTGCGAGGGAGGTCAATCGTCGTATCCAACTCGGCTGGGCAGCGTTCGGGAAACTTAAAAGTGTCTTCTCGTCCAATATACCCCAGTCCCTCAAGTCGAAAGTTTACAACCAGTGTGTGTTACCAGTGATGACATACGGCACTGAAACGTGGTCCCTAACTATGGGCCTTATAAGGAAGCTCAAGGTCGCGCAACGAGCTATGGAGAGGGCTATGCTCGGAGTCTCTCTACGAGATCGAATCAGAAATGAAGAGATACGTAGACGTACAGGAGTCACCGATATAGCACAGCGGATTAGCAAGTTGAAGTGGCAGTGGGCAGGGCACATAGCACGTAGAACTGATGGCCGCTGGGGCCGAAGGGTTCTCGAGTGGAGACCACGTACCGGCAAGCGCAGCGTAGGAAGACCAGCCACGAGATGGACAGATGACCTCATACAAGTGGCGGGAAGACGCTGGATGCAAGCCGCTTCCAATCGGTCTTTTTGGAAATCCATGGGGGAGGCCTATGTCCAGCAGTGGACTTCTTATGGCTGAGATGATGATGATGATGAGAGCGTTGTGCTTTTCGCAGGCATGCCGAGCTACGCAGTTGTGTTTGTTGTTTTATTCGGTAAGTGTATATTTTTTACTAAATGCCTTGAGATAGGACGACTTATATAGTATAAGTTTTTAAATACGCAATTTTGTTTACTTGGATGACATATTTTAAACGGTTTTTTTTTTTTTATAGGAGATAGATCTACGATTGACCACCAACTCGCCTGATGTTAAGTGACGGTGTGGCCGAGGATGGAGCTCGTCGATCTAGAAGATATCTATTCACTCTAGCCTTGAAAATTCCAAGATTGTAGGTCTCAGGAAACAGGAACAAATTCCATTCTTGTGCAGTACGCAACAGGAATGTGGATCGATATCGCTGAGTACGGATTTTTGGTATTTCGAGACGAGAGAGAAATGGGTGGTAATTCGCCGACTTTCTGCTAGTCCTGTAGTGAAATGGGGAGGGTGGAATTAGGTCGTGAAGCTCTTGCGCACATTCCCCGAAATGAATCCTGTAGAAAATAGACAGACATGCTACTTTACGGCGGTGCTCGAGACTAAGTAGCTTCTTGGCAGCTAGTTTATCGTCACCGATTAACCTCACAGCTCGCCGGTCCACTGATTCTAAAGCTTCCAGCTGATACTTGGTTGATCCATCAAAAAGGTGGCAGCAGTACTCCATACACGATCGGACCTGTGCTTGATACAGATGAAGCAGTTGTCCCGGTGAGAATTATCGCCTAACCTTATTAATGATGCCAAGCTTTTTACTAGCCAGTTTAGCTTTAGATTCAAGGTAGCCCTTAAAGTTCATTGTTGGGGTTAACGTGAGTCCAAGCAGTTCAAGACGGTCTGTCAATGATAAAAATACATTTAGGAAAGTAGGAGACAAAAGAAACTCACTCTTTTTGGCGAAGAAAAGGCAGGCTTGAGTCTTGTTGGCGTTGAATTTGACGAGATTTTCGACACCCCAGTCGGACACAGCTTTTAGAGCTTTATTCATACGCACAACCATATCTTCTCTCAACGCCTCGATTTCCGCCTTTTTGGCTCTTGAACCAGAAGTGTATCTTTCCTATAAACTCGGCAAAGCCTGTATCTTAAGGTCCAATGGTGAATTAATAGGTAGAATTACTTAGTAATTTAATTAATGTATATTAACATACATAAATCCCGAAAAACATTACCCTCCTTGTTGTGAACTCGGGTAAAAAGAACACATTATACCAAAAGATGCAAAATTTGACAAATTCATGTGGGCGAGTAGATATTAATTAATAATTATTTATTAAACCTCTGGAATCAGTGATGGGAGTAGCGCAGGGATCGTCGGTGTCTAACATTCTCTTCTCTCTCCTCCTGAATGATCTGCCGGACTCCGTCACAGCAGCGGAGATATATATGTACGCTGATGACGTAGCTGCCGTAGTCACAGCACCCTTGGTAGAAGAAGAAGAAGAAGAAGTTGAACACCACCACCCTGGAGCTCGCTCATTGGTTCCAAGCAAATGGGCTAGCACTGAACTTGACGAAGACCCATTTTATGCACTTTGACCTTGCGGGGCGAGTAACCAGGCCCTTAGCTGTGTTTGTAAATGGAGTTAAAATTACGCAGGTGTCATCTACTACCTTTTTAGGTTTTGAGTTGGACCGGGGACTACAGTGGGAAAACCACATAGATAAAGTATGTGGAAAACTAGGACCGAATCTATATCTCCGTCAATAGGTACGTAATGAGTTCTGAATCAGGGAGCTGGGTATTCGACGGGTACCTTGAGTCACAAAGAAACCAAGTACGAACACTGTTCTTGGTACTAATGATTAACGATCTTCCAGCTGTCTTTACGTTTTGTGCGGGCGACCTCAAGTTATTTATGGAAATTAATTCCGAAGAAGACTGCCAGAATCTCCAGCAAGATGTAAACGCTATTTATGACTGGAGTTTGGTTAACAAAATGGAATTTAATCCATCCATATGCCGCGTCATGACTTATACTCGAAAGAAACATCCGATTGATTTAATTAATACAAGTTGAAGTCTCATGTACCTAATTACCACATCAACTTCTATAAAATACTTGGGTGTCACTTTTGATTAAAAGTTGACTTTTAATGAACATATTGCTAACATAGGAAAAAAATCGTTCAGACAACTGGGATTTATGATAAGGGATTCCAAAGACTTCAAACAAATACATGTTATTAGGTTAGTTTTCGAAACTCTCGTTCGCAATAAACTAAAGGCAAGTTCCTGTATCTATCTGGAATCCGCATGAAGGCGCCTATGTTTTTCTTCTTGAAAAAGTTCAAAAGGTCTTCCTTCGCTTTATAAAGAAGTGGTTGTTCGGGCACTATCCTTACCTTTACCCAACCGATTTTCTCCTGGGTTGTCTAGTCTAGAGTATAACTCATTAGGCAAAAAGTGTTACAGGTTGCGTAGTAGTATGTAACTGATGTAATTGGCGCATTGTGCCGTTTTGGTTACAATAAATAAATAAACTTCAGTATTTCTAAGGCTGTGCAGGGACTTCTTTTTCGCAAATGAATGCGTACAGATCGCTGCAGGTGACATCGTTGAGTTTGCCGTCGGGCACGAACAGTGAGCCGCAGTATTCGTCGCCTCCCAAGTTGTTGGGTTCGGGAGGAGTCCAGTCCGTGTACCCGGCCGACTCCAGCGTCTCATCTACAACATTACGTAACGCATCTCACTGGTGGCTCCCCACTCGTCACTGGTCCCTGTGTCGGGCATGTCAATCCACAGACTTGACTTTAAGACCAACGTCATTAACATCAGGCGAGTTGGTGGTCTATCGTAGATCTATCCATCATCATCATCATCATCTCAGCCATAAGAAGTCCACTGTTGGACATAGGCCTCCCCCATGGATTTCCAAAAAGACCGATTGGAAGCGGCTTGCATCCAGCGTCTTCCCGCCACTTGTATGAGGTCGTCTGTCCATCTCGTGGCTGGTCTTCCTACGCTGCGCTTGCCGGTACGTGGTCTCCACTCGAGAACCTTTCGGCCCCATCGGCCATCAGTTCTACGTGCTATGTGCCCTGCCCACTGCCACTTCAACTTGCTAATCCGCTGTGCTATATCGGTGACTTTTGTACGTCTTTTGTAGATCTATCCAGTCAACAAAATATGTTAAAATCATCAATTATAGCGGTACAAAAGTTAAAATAAGTCGACTTTGAATTTGATATTTTTAACAATCGCTTCAACGTTTTTGTTGCTCCCATAATTGAAGAAAAAGCAGATGTATAAGTTTAGAAAATTCAAAAACCCCCGACAAAATACGGGTGAACCGATTTTGATGAAACATAGCTAAGAACACTCCCGACTAATTTACCTTTCAAACAAAAAAAAAAAAACAAAAACAAAATCGATGCATCCGTTCGGGAGCTACGATATCCACAGACAGACACGTCAAAATTAATAACACCTCGACGTTTTTGCGTCGGGGGTTAAAAATAGGCGCGAACCAACTTTGCACTGCTTTAAGAGATGAGAGTATCTGCCGATAAATTTGGGATAATTGGTGTCTACCAATTATCCCAAATAGCGTGTTATCTTGTACCATATAGGTCGCCAAAATACGGAAAAACTAAAGCATAACTATATGATGGATTGACTTCAGGCAAGTAACAGGAAGATGTGCTGGATGCAAGCCACTTTCAATTGGTCCTTTTAGAAATCCATGGGGAGAAGCCTATGCCCAGCTGTGGACTTCTAATGGCTGAGATGATGAATAAAAACAAATATAATAATGCAATTAAATAGGTGTCAAAGAATATCTAATTTTTATACTTACTGAATATAGTTTTAAACTCTCGAGTCTCATCTCCAACGGCTTTTTCGGCTCTGAAACCTGCGTTGTAATACCACGGGTTTCTGCCACCCTCCACTCGCGGGGTGGTTTTCATCAAGTTGTGTACCACTTCCATCTCAAGCTGCGAGTTGAGCACCACCAGGTGGGCGCCCTCCCCGCGACACTCCGCGTAGCCTTCGTCCCAGGTCGCAAGCCAGCGGCGGATGCTGTAGCAACTACCCACACTAGCGTTGTAATGGTAGTCTGAAATTTGAATAGCATTTAAGTCATCGTTTTATTTATTTATTTATTTATTTCATAGCACAAACAACAGAAAGTAACAATATTTTGGTTAATACATGAGAGTACATTGGTGTCGTTCTAGGCTACTTTCCAAAAATATATGTGCCTAATATGATTAGAACATAAAATGGTTAGAGCAAAAATCGCAAGAGGCAAAAGAATAACAATTTTAACAATTTACAAAGCAGGCTATAGTATACATAAATATGATGCGCAATATGTATTAATATCTTATCTTAAAATTTAAACAAAATTTCCTTTAATTGCTTTTGAAATATGTACAACTTCGAATTAAAAATATCAATATCAATGTCTCTGTTATATGCTAAATACATAAGCTCATTGAGCTGGCGACTCATGTTTCCTATAGGATTATAATAAGATAAGTATATTGTTATTGCAAACTTTAATATAAAATAATTTATGACTAAGTTTGTGAGATTTGAATCTGGTATTAAAATTTAAGAGAGATAGAAGAGGAGGAGAGTCAATGTAAGAATGGATTATTTTGTAGAGTAGTATGGATTCTATATATTTTCGACGCACTTCAAGTGAGATCATTTCAAAATGTTTCAGTCTCTCAGGATAAGATGAAAGTTTACGACCCATACCATTTCTATAACTCAGAATTTTAAGAAACCGCTTTTGAATTTTTTCAATTCGATTGATGTGGATTTTGTAGAAAGGTGACCAAATCACTGAGTTGTATTCAAGTACACTACGAATGAGAGTGTAGTAAAAATAGATGAGACTTTTAGGTTTACGAAAGTCCTTAGTAGTTCTTGAGACAAATCCCAGCAGCTTAGAACTACGATTTAGGATGTAGTCGTAGTGATTATGAAATGTGAGCTTTTCATCAAAATATATACCAAGATCCTTTGCAACATGTTTCCGAGAGAGTATTTCGTTATTGAGTGAATAATCAAAAGTAATCTTGTCGATCTTTCTAGTGAAGCTAATAACAAAACATTTACTTACGTTGAGGTGCATGTAATTACGATTACACCAATTAGAAAGAGCAATTAAGTCGTTTTGCAACAAGGAACAATCTCTATAATATATAGCATATAATAGGCAGGGACATGAAAGAGATTTAACTAAATCATTTATAAAGATAATAAAAAGCAGAGGACCCAAATGACTTCCCTGGGGCACTCCCGATGTGAGCACTACAGGAAGAGACAGATGACCTTTCAGAGCCACAAGTTGATTTCTACGATTAAGATAAGATCGAATCCAACGAAGTAGACTACCATGAATACCGACACCCTCTAGTTTTCTACAAGTTTTCAGCCTGTTATCGGCCACTGCTGCCTGTTATAGGCCTCTAGTGGAATACAAGAGTATTCCACTCATCCTGGACCAATCTTGTCTATCCTGGTCCTGGATCAATCTTGTCCGAAGATAGTTTAACTCGCGATTTTTAATGCTTACTACTAACTGAGCCATGACATAACTTGAATTACATGTATAAGTTTAGATAACTTAAAAACCCCCGACAAAGAAATTGATAAACCGGGTTTGATGAAATATAGCTAAGCACACTCTCGATGAAATCATCTTTCAAACAAAAAAAAACTAAATAAAAATCGGTCCATCCGTTTGAGAGCTACGATGCCACAGACAGACACACAGACACACACGTCAATCTTATAATACCACTTTTCGGGGGTTAAAAATAAACAGTTACCGTTTGCGTAGACGTCGCACTGGGAGTCGTAGGGTGCGTCCTTGGCATCCACTTTGCAGATAAACGGTATCTGTCTGTAACAAGGCAGATCCTCTATCTCACCGTCGCGGGTCAGTGCCTCACATGAACCTCTTCCTTCTTCTGATTCACTGCCATCACTGGACACTAGAAGCATACGAGTATAAACCTACAAGTCCTAACAAATTCTAAATAAATTGGAACGTGGATAATATAATCGATCGTATCTTCAAAAGTAATCTAATAGGTAATATTTTCTCTTATAGGAAACTACAAAATTAAAAAGATAACCTAATAAAAGAAAATAGGCACAAAGTATTTATTGCAACAAGAAGTGCTTCCAATGCCAAAAATATGAGCTCAAACTCGACTATCTGAATACTTTTCGTCAGGAAATTTCAGTAGCAACCTCCCGGTTTCATCTTTAGACCCCATATAAATCAAGTGCAATGCAAGGTACCTAAGTATTATAGGTAATAAAGCAAACTAGGAAAAGCCGACTGTCTTAGTACTTTACCAGTGCACTTTACCTTCTGACCCTAACAATATACAAACTACCTACACATACTTAACTACTATACAAAAAGAAAATCGATTACCTCAGACCGATAAAGAGAACCTGTCCGTCATATCGAGTAATATACCCAGCTTACTGCCACTTGAAAAATTATTCCCATTGTTTGTTTAATATGAGGTTGTTACTCTAATTAATGTTTCATAACCCTATGAATAACCCTAGCGAAGTCTAAACCAAAATTCACGAATATAGTTCCTGGGTTGACCCATACTCGTATAGAGTTCCCGTCACGTAAAAAGAACGCTGGTTTGTTCGTAAGCGCGAACAAACCAGCGTTCTTTTTACGTGACGGGAACTCTACCAACAATGACGAATTTAAAGATTTTTTTATAAAAACACTGTCTCCGCGCTAAAGCCTAATTTAAAATGAAAAGTCTAGAGACGTCTATTTTGTCGTTTCGAATTATTTTGAAAATCGAAATTATTTTAATCGTGTAAGGGGTCTAATTAGACCTCATTGAACTAGGGATGTTTTTGAGGACTGACGTTATACTTTATCCTTTGATAAACAGGGTCTAGACAGTGCTGTAGACATGACTTACGGTTAATAATAGCCGGTTCCTCTGCAGACTCGTGCTCTCGGCCATCCTTAGCGACCCACAAATATTGTCCTAGGTCGGGGTATCGTTTGAACATGGCATGCGCTTGGATGACGTCCGCATGGTTCACAGGCAGCATTAGAGATGCACCTTCTACTTGACACACCTGAAATAATTCAATGCAAGTGTTAGGGAGAATAAAATAACTAGTTAGGATTAACTAGTTAGGTTAGGTAAGTGTTGGGGATTAACTAGTTAGGTTAGGTATAGTCCAAGTTAGGTAATATGTCATCATCATCATCATCATCATCTCAGCCATAATAAGTCCACTGCTAGACATAGGCTTCCCCCATGGATTTCCAAAAATATCGATTGGAAGCTGCTTGCATCCAGCGTTTTCCCGCCACTTGTATGAGGTAATCTGTCTATCTCATCTATGTAATTCTATATTATTATACCTAACTTGGACAAAGTTATATACTTATATATAACAATGTTACATATTATACTTTTTATAGTTTTATGTAAATATGTCATTATAATTTTTAATAACAAAATAAATAAATATCACTTGAACAATATCACTTTAAGACTTAATGTTTTGTAATCGAATCCCCAAATTTATAAGAGGTTTTCCCATGGCATCAATATTTCTAGATAACCTATCCAACAACACCCCACAATATGGAGTAGAAGTGAAAAAAATATTGATCCGCACTTTACGTGTAGGGTAGTAGATATTATTATATATTCTGTGGTGTAGGGGAGAAACCGTAACAGTGTTTTTTTGTCGAAGTAGTTAATTTGTATACCCATATTACAGCTTTCGAGTATTAAGAGTCTTTGAGCTAATCCGCAGACAGACAGATGGACGGACATGGTAAAATTATAAATTCCTAGTTAAATACGGAATCCTAAAAAAGTCGTATGATATTACTATACAAAATAAATGTTTACGGCATTAGCTTTAGATCCTCTCCGTGTGTCGACGTGCAGCTTGTAGAAAGCGTCCGTATCCCGGTTGTACTCGTAGTCTGCACGGTAGTGTTTGCTGACGCGGGGCGGAGGAGCGCACACGCACACGCCTGCAATATGTTGAGAAACGATCTGCGTTACCAACGGTCCGATCCGACAGCGCCAGGCAACAGGAACTCCGTTTTTATATAGGCGTTGGTTACCAAAGGCACGTAATCACAATACACCGACCTTGCCGGTGAGTCGAGGAACCCCCAGGTTTGTTAGAAGATCGGTTAGATTCTCTCCAAACAATTAATCAGTTCAACCTAATAGGGCCCCAGTGTACACCCCCTTCAGACGTGCCAGGGCAGCTCGACTCCTCAACGCAGGCGATGGCCCAAGCCGAGGTCCGAACCTCCCTGGAAGTGCCCTTGAGCTATCCCCTTGTACTCTGCAGCCGTACTCTCAACTTGTATAGCGATGTAAAGTTCGCTCACCGCTCGTTCTTATCTTGATTGTTCTGCAATTAAGAGAGGGGGGGACACAAAAGTTGAAGCTATTATTAAAAGTATCACACTTTAAAGTGGACTAATTTTAACTCTTAATTGAAGAAAAATCAAGATAAAACGAGCTCGAGCAAACTATGCACCGCTATATGAAAATCGCTTGAAAAGATTATCTACAAATGCGCATTGCTTAGAATAATTCTAGTAAAATCACTTGTTTATTACGAAAACGTTCGTTGGAGGTTACGAAACCACGCATTTTTTTATTTTGGCGAGAGTACTGCTATACTGCTACCAGTAGGTATTATTAAAGTCTCTTTGATGAAGTTTTCACTTGTCACGTCGTCGTGTGCTCTTATTTATTATATTGAATCCCTAACATTTCGGTTTAGCAATCGCTTTCAGAACCCTCTTAAAACATAACAGACAACGTGTCAACTGTGAAGTTACAAACAGATATAGGTTACATATTAAGTTTTTGTGGAGTAACTAGCCTTGGTGGCTGTTTTAGATTAGCTTCTTACTCATGCAGGCCTCAAAGACACGGAGGTGCATGTGTATTAGTTAGAAATGATTTAGAATATAAAGAGATACATGAAATCAGTACGTTTTGGCTACACCTAGTACCATTGAATGTTGTGCCATAGAGTTGCCTCAACACAAAACATATGTAATATGTGTGTATAGATCCCCTAAGAATAAGAAAACCCTTATTAATACATTTTTAGTACAGCTTAATGAAATCCTTAGTCGATGCTGCCACAATGTCCAATATAAAGTAGTAGTAGTAGTAGACTTTAAAATAAATATTCTAGAAAATAATAAAACTGTAAGAGAATTTAAGGAACTCCTTGCCAGTCATAATTTAAAGATTAAATTCATAGAGCCTACAAGAATGTGTAGTGGCACAAGTCTAGACAATGTTATTCATAATGTCCGAGGAGCAACAGGTGAAATACTGGAACTGGCTCTCTCTGACCACACTGCACAATTTTTCAAATGCCCTGTCAAAAAAAGTTGCCGTATCAAATCATGGTACATATTGACTACAGTCCTGACAATAGGCGTAAATTCTATGAATGCATTAGTAGATAGTCTAGGTTTTCATGAAGTATATGAGAGCAAAGACCCGAATACAGCTTTTAGTACATTCCATGACTTATTTTTAATGCTGTATAATATGTGCTTTCCTGTACTAAAAGTAAAACGTTATCACATACAACGCCCTAAATGGGTGTCTAAGTGTGTAAGACATGTGCAAGGAAAAAAATGACTTGTTATGGAAATACAGGAAATCGAAAACAAAAGCGTCTAAAGAGGCTTGTAAGACTTATTCAAAACGATTTAAGAAAGTAGTAAAATTGACTCAGAAATCACAAAATGAATACAGTATACAAAATGCAAAGAACAAGTAAAAAGCTACTTGGGATGTAATAAACAAATACAAAACTTTCCCTAATGATACGGTTTCACATATTACTACTGAGAAGGGGGAAACACTCGTCGATCCAATTAAAATAACAAACTACTTTAATAATTTCTTCATAAATACTGGGCAAAACAAGGCAAGTTCTAGACCAAAATTTGGAAAATCTCTCAAAATTTGGAATCTTTGTTTCTGACACCTACAATTCCGTTCGATATTTTGAAAATCATCGCTGCCCTTAAGAATACGAATAGTGTAGGTTACGACGGTATCTCAACAAAAATCATAAATGACATATCAGTTGCTGTGGCTCCTGTTCTTAGTCACATAATCAATATATGTATGGAGCAAGGTATATTTCCGGAGGCCTTAAAGATCTCGATAGTAAAACCCTTATATAAAAAAAGAGATAAAAGTTGTGTTGGTAATTATCGCCCGATAGCCCTAGTTCCAATTTTCTCGAAGATCTTTGAAAAAAATATATAAAAGGGTATACTTTTTACTTTTACTTGAACAGCATAATATGTTTACCAAAAATCAGTATGGTTTTAGAAAAGACAAAAGTATTAATATGGCTGTTTTTGACTTTCTTAAAAATGTAATGACCAACGTAGACAAGAGAAAGAGTGTAATTGCAGTATACATGGACATGTCAAAAGCTTTTGACAACGTTAATCATGAACTTTTATTAAAAAAGCTAATTAGGTATGGAGTTAGGGGAAATGCAAATAATTTGATCAGGTCTTACCTTAGAAATAGGTTGCAAGTAACACAATTAAACAGAATGTGCGCGAAAACTCACACTATAGAGACATATGAATTAGATAAAAAAATTATACGAAATGGCATTCCTCAAGGTAGTATTCTAGGGCCGTTATTATTCCTTATTTATATAAATGATTTTGTGAATGTTACTAAACACCCTATGACATTATTTGCTGATGATGATAGCACAATTTTATTTATGAAAGACAAGTTAACAAATCTCGAATTGGACATAAAAATGCATTGACATCCCTAATTGATTGGCTAAATAATAATAATTTAAGTGTTAATAGAGATAAGACTAATTTAACCTTGACATTCAATATGACGGCAAAAAAGTATCAGAAGTAGAACTTACTAGGTGACAATAAATTGACTTAGAAACCCCATATAGACAACATCACATCATTCAATGTCATAGCAAAGTCTATTAGGTGTAAAGAGGACATAAATGTTTTAAAAAATATGCTGTATAACTTATTGATTAAAAAAGCTTATTATACGGTAAACATGTTTTTGACAGATAAGAATTTAAATGACATTTAGACACTATAATAATAATAAATTTACATAAATTTTCATTGACATTTAGTGTAATATAATAATAATATTAAATATATTAATAATATTAATTTTGGTTTTGTACTATTTCGAAATGTATGTTATGTATTAATGTCTATAAACCTTTTAAGGTAGAAACTAGCTGATCTTTTCTCTTAAATATGTATAATATATAAAGAATTAACCTAGTTTCATAGACAAATAAAATCATTGTATCATTGTATCATTTATTTCACGTGTTACAGGAAGTCTCGATGTGCGAGTTAAACTCACATTGTCGATTTTATTTTAGAAACCCAAAAATGATCAGAACATTATTTTTAATACACTTTGAGAATATTTGTTCGGTGATTGTTGGTTAAAGTCGGCATTTCAGATTTTTTATCTATCACCGTATTAAAATATACCTACCGTATAATAAATAATTGAATCAATTATACACAATACATATTATAAGCCACGGATGAATGGAAAAATATTACTTACCGAATACGATAACAGCCAAAAAAACTACGCAGTTAACCATGATTACTTTAAAACAGTACGTTTTAGCTACTACGCTACGTACGCTCCAGAAAACATATAGAACTGTTCCTAGCGAGCAGCACTACATTTATTTATAGATATTATTACATGTCAATAATCAGAGCCCGCTCGCTTCGTGATAACGTGTCAAATTATTAAAACAAAAGATAGAAGATATCACGTATTTATCCCGCTGGGGAAAACGTGGCTCGGCCAAGCCATTTAGGTTGTAGGCGATCTTAATAGAAACATATATATTCCTGTAATTTTAAGTTAATATAGTCTTGTCTAATACATGTACAACTATCATGTGTGCGTATACATACACAAATGTATATAATATTTGTATTAATTAGTAAGGATTAGTATGGTGGTAAAACTTTGTCCCCGTTTGTCTCTGTGGATATGTTACTCATCTTTACTGACAGAACTTGGCTTTCCCCCCTCCCTCTCTCCCTCATCTTCCCTCTCCCTCCTCCCTCCCTCACCACCTCAAGAGTTGGTCATATATAAATGTTATCAAAATCGGTCCAGTGATTTGGTTTTTATAACAAAATAACTGAACAAATATCGTCCAAGTAAACGATTTGCGTATTCTGAAGTCGTTTTTTATAAACATTAAAGAAGGAGAAATTATAATTAATAAATAAATATTTCACACAACACCATCTAGCCCAAACTAAGCAAAGCTTGTACTATGGAACTAGGTGGCTGATAGTAATATACTAATATACATATATATATATATTTTTTGTAAATATATACATATGATAAGTACATAGAAAAACCCGACACAGAACAAATATCCATACTCATCACACAAATGTTTGCCCTGGGTGGGGATCGAACCTACGATCTACAGCTCAGCAAGCAGACATACTACCAACTGAGCAACAAGGTCAGTCATACAAAACTGTTTGATATTAGGTACATATCTTACTTACAAGTGTAGGTTTTTACTGTTTGCCCATCTACTCTTTGAGTGTTCGGCTATTGATGTTTTTGTCTAGATTCCCGGGTAATTCCAGAATACGTCTGTTTTTGTCTAGATTCCCGGGTAATTCCAGAATACGTCTGTTTTTGTCTAGATTCCCGGGTAATTCCAGAATACGTCTGTTTTTGTCTAGATTCCCGGGTAATTCCAGAATACGTTTGTTTTTGTCTAGATCCCCAGGTAATATAAAATACGTTTGTTTTCGGGAAAAAGTATCGTAATCGTAATCCTAAAAATAAAACTTCACTGCATAGTAGAGGTCATGAAAGATCAACACTTCTCAGATATTAATAAGTAGGCAATGGCATTCCCATTTATCAAAGTATATATCACATATACTTAAAGTATATATTATAGGTATATTTTCGATATTCTACGGTTAATTTTAACTTTAACTTTGAAAAACAGTTTTGATGATAACGCACCGTATTTTGATTTCCTGGGAGGTATATATTATGTACCTATTCTTAAAATGAACTCTAGGATAATTAGGTATATTATTGTTTGTAGAGAGTTATAAATACATTTCTTGTGTTCTGTTATTCTGATATTAATTAGGTATATAGTAGTAATAAGCCATTTTATCATACGTCGGTCAGGCAGGGTCTGATTACACTATGTTTATAATAAAATATTCTCCGCTCGTAAGAACAGTTTATGTTTTCTCGGAATGCAGTGCGTTTATAACTCGCTGGTAAACATGGTGAATTACTCAGCTTTCGGTTTCATCATTTTTTTCGGTATGTATTTTGCAGTCAATTATATGTCAATTTATTATTTTATTTTTCGACTTATTTACAACTAGCCTTATACCGTGGATTCACCTGCTTGTGGTGAGAAATGATAGTGATGGTGTACGATAATGATAACAAAAACAACGAGTGTTAAAAACATTATGTGAATGATGATGTCAAGAGGTAAGCCTATATCTATCTCCAGGCTTTCAGCTTCTTACTAAATTTCATATCAATTGTGAGGTGTAGGCATTGAAATAAAACAAATTTTAACGGATTTATCAGAATTAGGTCATAATATACGTCATAAGTAGGCGATAAATCCGCTAAAATTAGATTAATTTCAATTCAATGGGTAACAAACGCGAAATCCTTAGAAAACATTAATAGGTTTAGCTGGTTGGTTGTGAAAAGGCAAAAGCCAAAAGGTAACAAATAGACAGAGATACAGACAGAGTTACTTACGCTTTTATAAGTTAGGATTGGGATATACCCTCTTATTAAAAATATTATTGGCATTCCTCTAGATGATCTCCCAATGGTATAGATACATTCCGTAAAGAAGGAGACGATGGGAACTGACTCTTTTTGGCGGAGAAAATACAAGTTTGGGTCTTGTTGGCGTTGAATATCATAGGAGAAAGATAAACTTGATTTATACGTTCAAACATGCTTTCTCTCAACGCCTCGAATCCGATTGTTTGGCCTTTAGCCCGGAAATATATTTGTATATTATTTCCACAACTGTGCTGTGCATATTCAAAGATGCCAGAGTTCAGCAAATTATTTAATATCCACCAGGGATACATAGATTTGCGGAGAGAACAGACTTCTGAGGCGTGCCGGCGTTAATCGTCAATAGATCGGATGAGCAGGCATTCACCAACGATCAATCAAATCTAAATTCATTCAAGAAATCTTTGTCTTTCCTCAAGGATGAGCTAATAATGAGTAAGCGCGCAGTTGTCTCGCTCAGGCATTACAACACACAGAGCAAGGTTTGTCAGAGTTACGACATTTTTAAACATATAAAATCACTGAATGAGACATAAATTTGTTTTTTCGTAGATAAAATCTCATCTCATCGAACGCGGGATAGCGATTCCATTCACATTGCCCTTTGAAATTCCGTTTGCAGGCGCGTGTCTGTGCGCTCCCTCACCCAGCGTGAGCAAGCGCTACCGTGCGGACTACGAGTACAACCGGAACTCAGACTCCTTCTACAAACTGCACGTCGAGTCACGGCGAGGATGGAGCGTCAAAACTGTAAGTCACACAATTATGATAAATATTTGAGAACTCAATGTGCCAGTTAATCTATTATGTCATCAAATTTCAAATTTCAAAATAATAAGCCATCAGGAGGTCGCGTGACGAATCTCGAAAGATAGTTTACTACCCATGGTGGCAATGACCGGTTATCGTAAGGTCAGTCGTTAGCTTGTATGTCGGGTTTACAAGAGCTAGATTTTTTTAATAGCACAATTACAAGGGCAGTGTACTAAGATAGTAAGATGACTGAGTTATTTAAGGGCTATCTGGGTAGGACTATCAAGTTTTTTTTTCTCTGGACACGTAGCTCTAATCTGTAATCACCATACGAGTATCAATCACTTACTTCAATTCACCAATCACTGGCTGAATCACAGCTCCTCTGCAACTGAATTACGGAAAGGAAAAACACCGTTTTGTTCACTTGCAATACCTATTCGTTGACAATGTCAACGCATACTTTATATCTAGTGATGAATGGGCAACTTTGCTCTCCGTGCTGAGCTGTTATTCTATTTTTGAAATGTTTCAGATTATCTCGGTTCTATAGTGAGCATTGATGAGCCAGTGAAGTGATCTTGCAGTAGCCATTCGGAAAGACTCATTCAGAAAGCGTATCCCACATTTGACCGTAATATTCCTGTTGAAGATTTATGTGCTGTTCTTCTTACGCTTCTTAGATAATAGTTCTGTTCATTGATTTCGATGACAGTGACCTTGGACTAGAGTTTTTCAGTTTACTATCTGATCTGATGTGACTAGATACTTAGGTCTAACTGAGTTTTAAAGCCACTATCGTAAGTACTGCTTTAGATTAAGGACGATGATAAGGATTTTTTTTTACAATTTGGTGGTTTTAGTCCCATGTTTGTTTACTTCTAACAAATTCGCCTTTTTTTCCTCCATCGACATCGATCCTGTGATAATTGAGACCATTCGACCCGTAATAGACAAAATATCGTCCACCTACACATGTTGCAGCCGGACAACCTGCCTTTCTTTCTTATGCTTCTAGTAACATCTTAACATTCCAGGTGTGTGAGACAGAAGGCGCAGCTCTCATGGTGCCAGTGAGCCACGTGGATGTATCTCAAGTGCACGGCATGTTCAAGAGATACCCAGACCTGGGCCAGTACGTGTGGGTCGCTCCGGATGGACATGACCATGAGTCTGCAGATGAACCAGCTATAATAAACCGTAAGTTACGATTTTGAAAACGCAAACCCTACTATACTATATTTTGCAAATACAATATATGCCAAATAGTGTTTTTCTTTTTAATAATGTTTAACTTGGAACAGTATGTTTACTAAACGTTACAAATTTAAGATGAATAACAAAAACACCAAACAACTCGAAGAAAAGTCCTGGTGGCAACTTCAAATCCTTATTTTAATTGACATTAGGTAAATTCATTGACACTCACAGTGGAAAAACCAAGCGAATAAATTCATTGCATATAACATCTCTACACATTCCACGTTTATGGTGGCTTAATAAGGCGCTAGTTTAGTCACAGTTTCACCGAGCCAGCTGGGAGACTAAGCCGAGCTGAGCAGACAGCTTGACCGAGCCACATGTGTATGATATTCTTGTTTATACGTTTTCAGTGACGGATCCTGATGAAAGAAGCTCTGGACGCAGGTGTGATGTGCTCACTCGTGATGGTGAAATCGAAGAGCTTGACTGCTATAGGCAGTTGCCGTTCGTCTGCAAAGTGGACGCAAAAGATGCACCCTACGACTCTCATTGTGACGTCTTTGCTAACAGTAAGCGTTGATACAACACGAGGAATCTGTTTCTATAGTTCCCTTTACATATAAGAAAGCTGGTTTGTTCATGTTTACGAACTTTCTTTCTCTTTTTGTATGTTTTTTTTTTAAGTTTTAAAAGTATTAAAAAGTGAAAACAAATCCAGCGACAACAGCCCAGCGAGCATTAGATCTCATAATCGGGCATGTGGCATGACCAAATAGTTCTAGGATGTTTACCAACTTAGTACCTATATTCACTTGTGAATTCTGTACTGTATCATACCTCATCTCATTTAATACTCGTTTGTATGGCTGGTTCGGTCGAACATGTTTATATTTGATCACATTTAACTTGATATTTGTACATGACACTTATTACCTATTAGTTTGTACCTTGAACTAGCGTCAAATAAATAAAAAACGCAGTGTGTTTGAAAGCATCTTGGACCTCTGCATCTATTGAGTGTAATTGCTAAATGTTCCAGACTACCACTACGACGCCACAGTGGGCAGCTGCTACAGCATCCCCCGGAGAATAGCCTCCTGGAACGAGGCGTACTCAGAGTGCCGCGCGGAGAGCGCTCACCTGGTGGTCCTCAACTCGGAGGCAGAGAGGATCGTGGTGCAAGCCCTCATGAAAGAAGCTCCCAGCTTGCAGGGCGCTCATACTTCGTATTTCTTCTACGCGGGCTTCAGAGCCAACAAGCCGCCTGGAAACGAGACTGTCGTCTTCAGAACCATATTTAGTAAGTAATGTTAATTCATGTTATAGAAGCTGTGCAAGACATTTAATATTTTTTTTTAAATATTCATAGGCTTGGTTTTGATCATCAATTTGCCTGATGTTGAGCGGCGGTGATGCAGTTAACGACGCAGTGCACTTGCGTAAAAAAAACCTATGTATTGTAATTTAACAACCCCCATATTAATGTGTAGTTTATGAATGAACTACACTGACTACATTGCTTACGCTACTTGCTGAGACTGGGTTCTGCCTCGGTTACACTCGTTGATATAAATAGCTTATATTATAATCTGCGCCTTATAACGTGACACGAAATGAATGAATAATAACAGATTACGACCAATCAAAGATCGTGATTTCGAAAAATCAGAGCTCCTATTGGTCAGAAGTCCGTGCGTGTTCGTTTTTCTTATTTCAAGTTACATGCCACATACTATAGATGAAGAGCTTATGTCACTTTTTGTGTGCATTGCAGACGAGACTCTGTCCGAAGCTGGGTTCGCAGTGTGGTCCCCGGGCGAGCCCAACAACTGGCTCGGGAGCGAGATGTGCGGCACCCTGTTCAAGAACGATGGACTGATGAACGATGTACTCTGTGACAACGAGTATGCGTTCATTTGCGAGAAAGAAGTCACACAGCAACCTACTTAATTAATAAGTATAATGTTCATCATCATCATCATCTTAGCCATAAGAAGTCCACTGCTGGTCATAGGCCTCCCCCATGGACTTCCAAACAGACCTTGGAAGGAAGCTTGGAAGGGGCTTGCATTCAGCGTCTTTATGTTAATTTGTATTTATTGAAATAAATTGAATATTTAATTTGCTGTTCTATGCTGTTCTTACTTTTTCATTTGTTATATTATAACTGAAAGTAGATTTAGTTATCCCAGGCTTCTATATCGGTTTTGTAATTTCTCGTCCTAAGATTTCAATTATATATTAATATATAATTGAAATCTTAAAGTGTTTTCGCAATCTCTAACGTTTTTTTTGTAATAAACAAGTGATTTTACTAAAATTATGCTAAAGAATGAGTGTTTATAAATTTTTACAGCAATTTTAGGCCCGCTTTCTTGCAAAAAAACGTATACTCAACATTGTATCAGGCGTAACGAAATCGTAAGTTATGACTGCAAAAACTGCTTTTCTGCAATCGGGTATTTTGTTTTCCTTTTTATATAGATACTTGTCTAATGATATAAAAACTTCCAGGTACTACTTATTTCTATAATTTCACTAATAACATTAATTTTCATAAATACAAGTGATTACAATAAATGATTCCTACATAAAATTTAGTAATATAAAAACACCGAACACGACCATTGCATCTTTACTATGATCCATAAACCGATCTTATTTTTTTAAAATTTTGAACAAAATAATGTCATATTAAATTTGTGGTTCTAATTTTAAAATAATATTACGGGTAATTCATATTTACGCCTACTTTGAGTTGAAATCTTTAACTATGGTTTCATATACAAACAAAAATACTAAATTCAAACGAATTCAGCGGTCTTTCTCAAAGAAAGCAGTGCAGGCATCGTTTCTGGGTGATGTTCTTCCGTAATGTCATCGCGCATCGGTTGAAAGACAATAGTCTCATTGTAGATGTGAGTAGCCCGTAATTTTATCTTAAAATGTTTGTTTATCGGTATAAGCACACGATGTGTTCAGGAGGCTTTATTCGTGGTAGAGTCGAGCCGCACGCGCTTGTCTCTAGCGGCGGCCTCGTCAGCCGTCTGGTGCGCCAAGGATGCCAGCAGCGACTGCCGGCCCTGTGCCGACACGCGCTCGCGCATGCCCTCCTGCATCGTACGCCGCTGAAATATGTCGATAATGTATACCTGCATAGGGAGTCCGCTGCGTTTAGCGGGCACCGCGCGCGGCCGCCTGTCGCGGGCAACGCAGAGGCACTGTTCGATTTATTAAAAACAGGGGTGCGATTTTTGAATCACTCGCTCAAGACTGCATACGCAAACGTCTAACATTCGAGAGAAATCAGAAAAGTGGAATTTTTGAATAATCATGTCACTCGCTAACGCAATAATTGCTCCTAACCACTCGAATTCTAATTCTATCAATAGAGAAATTAACAGCTAGATTTGTTTTTAAGTGGAAAATGATGGCAGCAATGTTGCTTGAAATCCATAATAATTCGAGATATTCAAAAATAGCACCCCAGATCCGTGGCGCGGCTATACTTGCGCGGGATCCGTTCAACGCAGCGGACGGTTATAGACGGTTGTACAACGCAGTTATAGGAGGCGAAAGGAAACTTTGCGACACCAAAACTAATCTACATTAATAATATAATAACAAAAAATCTTTCACCATTAGAATGCTACATTATCCCTGAATAACATAGGCTATGTTACTATAAATTAGGAATACTTAATAAAACTTCCATAATGTAACCCAAAGTGTATTTTTTTACCGCAAAATGTCTTTCATCGCATGCGCTGCACAAACTATTGATGATAGAACAAAAAAAAAAACAACGGGTTGCACTCTGGGAGTGTCGGCAGAAGTGAAAACTAAAAAATAAAATGGCAAAAAGACTGACCCGTGAAGGATTTTTTGAATTTTTGAATCTGACGATCTGACGCGAATTTAACATTTTATACCCATCCAAACGCAAATGCAAAACGCCGCAAAAGAAGTTTTTTTTTATCAGCCCTGTTTGTACAAACTGTCCCACTGCTGGGAACGGGCCATCTTCTCATTGTGAGAAGGGTTAGGCCATAGTCTGCCACGCTGGCCAAGTGCGGGTTGGCAGACTTCACATATCTTCAAGATCATTGAGAACTCTCAGACATGTAGGTTTCCTCACGATGTTTTCCTTCACCGTTTGAAGTTGGCGGCAATCAACAATATTATACGCACATAAACTCGAAAAGACAGAGGTGCGTGCCGTGGGATTCGAACCCAGGACTTGCGGATCCCAAGTCAGACGGTCTCACCACTAGGCTGCCGGAAACTTCAAAGAAGTTTTCTCTTCAAAAAAAATTCTACAATATTAAAGAACATATCAATATCTACAAAAAAACTTCGCGATAGCCCTACACGCACTTACTCAGTTATTTTATTTGGATCGCTGAAGCACTTACCATTACTGTTTGTCTTCTGACACTATTCCGCACTATCTTTAACTCTACTTTCTTCTGTCTTTTAAAGAAGCCACACTGAAAAAACATACTAAATCAATGGAGTGTTATATTTTATGCGGTCAGCGCAACTCCATCCTGTATGGATAAAAACTAAATATTGTACATTATCATCCATTTCTCGTTGAAATGCCCAAAACTCATATACAACGATTTAGGTCCACATTTATGATTCGTACTGCACAGGAGTGGAACTTCCTGCCACTTTATCTTTTTCCTGAGAAATACAATCTTGTAATTTTTAAGGCTAGAGTGAACAAACATAATCTAGATCAACGAGCTCCATCCTCGGCCACACCATCACTTACCATAAGGTGAGTTAGTGGTCATCTAGATCGTAGAACTATTTAAAAATCTTAATAATTCTTAAAGGTTATGTTATGAGATGAGTTGTTAAATGAGCGCTCGGGATATTGATGAAGACATATGTCTTTAAAACATATCAACCGTTAACAGTCAATCAAAACAGTTAACCGTATTTCTCTACAAGAGTAGTTCATCTGGGTAACCAAAGATGCTAGGTACAAACGAGCCGTTGATGTGCAGAAGAATTTCATTGACAGCCATGAGTGGGATCCATGTGTGGAGCCAACTCCACACATGGATCCCACGCATGGCTGTGTGACATATGCTAGAAACTCTTTGGTTTTGTATAATGTGCGTGGGTCCTTGACGGAAGTCATATTAGTAGTCATCATCATCTCAGCTATAAGAAATACTTCTCATAGCTGAGCTATTGGGATATTGCTGATATCCCAATACTATCGACTGATGGATGATCCAATCATCAGTCAGCTGGGTTCGTAGAATATACGATCGCATCAAAAACATAAATGTAAAATGAGAGCCAAGTTCAATATTATGATATATACCTTAGTTGTTGATTTCAACCACAAAAGAAGTGAGATCTGGGATGGGTGCCAAGTTCAATGGCCAGTCCTGAAATTTATTTATAGCAACGTAAAATATTTTATAACAACTTAAAAACTTAAATAAAATATAATTTCTTCTTATAACTTAGGATAATATATTGAAACCTAAGGTCTGACTTGGCTAGTTATCAGATACGAATTTAAAACAGTTAAGGAAGAGTCCTATATTCGATGGCTAATTTCTACCAGTAAGCCAAATATCCGGAAGAATAAAATAAGAACGTAAACCCTTAAAACTTGCGAAGGCTATAATATAATTCGTATATGAAAACTAGCCAAGTCAGACCTTAATTTCAAGTTTCAGATTCAATATATTATCCTAAGTTATAACAAGAAATGATATTTGAAGTTGTTGTAAAATATTTTACGTTGCTATAAATAAATTTCAGAACTGACCATTGAAGTTGGCACCCATTTAGATCTCACTTATTTTGTCGTTGAAGTCAACAACTAAGGTATATATCATAATATTGAACTTGACTCTCATTTCACATTTATGTTTTGATGCGAAGTGTTCCTAATAGAATCAATTAATTGAAAAATTATAATAATATGATAAAAATTTACTAGTTTCGGATTTTTTCCTTTGTACCCAACTACCTACCTATCTGGATGCCAAATTTGAAATTTCTAGGTCATCTGGAACTGGGTTAGAATTTTGATCTATAGGTCAGTCAGTGATAAAAATGGCGATTTTTTGACGTTAATATCTAAATAACTGTTTAATGTATGTTTATGAAATTTGGAGCCCGTATGTATCTCGCAGGTCTCAATATATGAGCCAAATTTGACATGTTTATGTGAATTAATTTTTGAGTTATGAGAAGGTCAAAAGTGGCTCCAAATGGTTCGAGATAAATTACACACGGTGCTGCACGCCAGTTCTGTTTGCTTGAACTTGGCTTGACACGCTACCGCGTGTCTAGATATAACAAACAAATACCGTTATCAGTAATACGATGAAGATTATCAGGATGAGTAGAGCCACCAATGAAGCGGCTATGATGATCCAAAGCGCCACTTTTCCGCCCAAATTGAAAGTACTCGTCACAGTGCTGAAATAATTATACAACTTATTTATTTAAATGAAAATTCATGTTCATAGATTCCCACTAGGATTCCTAGTGTCGGGATGCCATGAAACACAGATACGGACTTTCAAGCAGATATTTGAATTTATCACACCTAATCTGCTTCTCTGAGAATCAAATTGGGGACTTTTCGCTTCTAAGGTGAACGACAAAAGTTTGTTTACTCATAGTTCTATAGTGGCAAAATAGAGGAACTAGCGTCTCGAAGTAGGTACATACTACATGGTATTCTGTGGTCGCGACTGAACAAAATAATGAAATAAGGACAGCAGCGCCCTCAATGCTATAATAGTTCTCTAACTGAAAATACTACATAATTTACTATTTTCCCTCATAAAAAATTCGAGTGAAGCTCGGTCGGGCCAGGTGCTTGGCCAGTATACGTCTAAACTATTATAAGATGGTAATTACCTGAATATTCCCTTGCCTTCGATTAGTACGAGTCGAAGTGCTGTGCTCTGCGAGTTTTGCTTCTCATCAATTGCGGTTTCTAAAATACACCATTTGATACAGTGAGGTTATTATCACGTGGATACAAAGTCTAAAACATAGTGTCCTGAGTTGACTGATAGTACTCATATATCATTAAATGACGAACTTAATTTGAACTCAATTCCGCGCGCTAAAGCTTCATTTTGATTGAGAAGATACTGTTTAGATATATCTATGTTTCTGCTTCGAATTACTCGTATTTTGAAAATCTAAATAAGCTGTAAGAGGTCTAAAGGTTGTCACTTTAGACCTGTTCGAGCTCGATAATAATATATTTGAGTTATCAGTGAAGTTAAAACTGATTAATTTAATAAAACCTAGTATTCCGTGCAAAAGCTTCGTTTGCGTTCCGTCTGCTTATTTTTTATTTTGGGCAAAAATGTGATTCTCCAGTTTATTCTTCTTTTCAATGTAATATAAGCCTGGTTGTAAATATTAGCTTTCATCATATTTAGAAAATAGTCTGTGATATTTTAGAGTTCTTACCCAACAGGTCAGGGCTAATGATTTTCATGGGGACGATGACTTTTGCAGACAGCTTGCTGTTCAGTTCTCTTATGAAGCAGATAAACTCAGTAGCAATACTGGTGTCCCAGCATAACCTTTTTTCTGAATTTCCCGAAGACATCTGTAATTTAATTTCATAAAATTTATAGTAGGATTTGTGTGCAAGATGGCAATAGCACACGTCGGACACTCCATACAACGTCGCGCTAATGAGTAACACATATGCAAGTTGACGTCTGTATATAACACACACACATGTATGAAGTGATGGTCGTCTGATTGCCGCTGAGGCTCGTGACGTCATTGGAATTCGAACGCTTGAACCCCGCAACGCTTGTCTCGACTGTCAACCGCGCCGCAAATGAGAAACCCGAGGTTGGCGGGAGGCGGACAGTGGTCCGGTCCGTTCTGTATGTATTACTTCTGTTCTTTATGTATAAATGTCTTCTGTGGTCAATGTCACTCCTGTGCTTAAATTAAAACAACTTCATAATATGAACTATTTTACTTAAGTTTATTCTATATTATGTATCTCTTTCTATTCTATCTTTTTTTTTATTTGTACAATTATTCTGTATATATTTTATAGTAAGTAGTAAGTTTATATATATACATGTATTTTATGCCTGTCCGTCTATTTCACAGTTGTCTAGTCTTTTATATTATTTGTGAAATGAAATGTTTTAATTGGCCTTCTGTTTTTAGGGTTCCGTACCCAAAGGGTAAAAACGGGACCCTATTACTAAGACTTCGCTGTCTGTCTGTCTGTCTGTCTGTCTCCAGGCTGTATCTCATAAACCGTGATAGCTAGAAAGCTGAAATTTTCACAAATGATGTATTTCCTTTGCCGCTATAACAACAAATACTAAAAATTAAAAAAAAAATAAATATTAAGGGGGGCCCCCATACAATAAACGTGTTTTTTTCGTATTTTTTTGCTCAATATTAAAAACGGTAACAGGTAGACGCTTCAAATTTTCACAGAATATTTACTTGTATATTACCTTTGAAAATAAATAATTAAATAACCCATACAACAAACGTAATTTTTAAGCAATTTTTACTCGATCTCAATTAAAAGGTAGAAACTTGAATATTTGTAAGTAAATATTTAGAAATATATTAACTATAAAAATAAATACCTAATCTAATACATAAAAACTCACAAAATGAAAATAATCCGTGCATCTAAACGCAATCTAAATGCGAGCGCCGGTTTAGCGGGGTAGCGGGGGAGGTAACATCACGGAGCGAGCCATAGCCGCGCGTATTCGCGCGAGCGTCGTCATGCTGCCCGGATGTGTATCGAAAACCTACCTATAAGTTTGCAATTTACTACTTGGAATTTCGTTGATTTCTCGTTATTTTATAAACAGAACTAAACTTTGTAGTATTATAGATGATAGTACGGAACCCTTCGTGCGCGAGTCCGACTCGCACTTGGCCGATTATTATATACGTTTTCTAATGTATGTAGTTAGCTGTAAGTTTTCCTTTGAAAATAAAATAAATAATGAAACATACTGTGTTTCATTATTTATACCTCTGTTATAAAAACAATAATATGCCCAGTGTGTGTGTGTGTGTGCTCATTTATTTTATAGTAAATAGTGTTAATAATGTAACTAATATTATAAAAAGTAAATCTGTTTGTTTATAACTTTTTCGCGGTTAAGCGGCTGAACCCAATCATTATGAAATTTCATAGAGATTCTTTAGGAAATTAGGAACTGGAAATAGATGCTATATTTTATCATAATCATCACTAGGCGGGCGAAACCGCGGGCGCAGCTAGTATAAATATGTCAGCTTACATAAATCGGAGCGTATTCTATGAAGGTTCGATTTTCTCTAATAACTTTGAACTCAAGGTTAGCCCAGTTTGTCAGCCCTTTGGTTGTTATCTGAAATTATTTAAAATTAAATAATTAAAAAAAATGCATAAAATCTAAACATGAAGAAAAAAAACTGCATAAACAAATAATATTAGTACTTAGAAGGTCTATAAGAAATTGACTACATCTCATTTTTTTTAATGTTATAAAATCTACGATTGACCACCATCTCGCCTGATGTTAAGCGACGGTGTGTCCGAAGATGGAGCCCGTGAATCTAGAAGATATCTATTCACTCTAGCATTGAAGTTTACGGGGGCTGGCCCAGTTACCTTTGTTTTGAGTCGAAATTTCCATTTCAATGAAAACGTGAAACACTCGCGGTGTTTACTTACAAATGTGTCAGAATCACGTTACTTCTACATTTCTGAGATTAATACGAATATCTACAATATCTAATTCAATTCAATTCTTTATTTGTCCGTGAAACTAGGTATATGCACATAGATAGGTATACATAGGGCTTACATAAGACAGAGAGCTCTAGTTTCTACCTGGGAAGGTATACATACAATAAGTTCTAGACACTTTAACATAATTAAAAACTGAGGCTATTACAGACACAACACATAGTAACGAACGGAACCAATATATAAATTCTGTCTTTTCAATGTCAACCTATTTTAAGAATGTCGAAATTAATAAATGTCCTTAATTTTTTTTAGACAGTCAATTTGGAATGTCTTTACAATTACATATGAGTAGATGTCAAGTAATCAAATGTTTTTTTTTTTATTTAGGTATGTACTTACTGTGTAACTGTGTTCAAATAGTTTTCCATCGACGTCGTCTGTGGACATGTTGACTGCGTTAGAGACGCCTGCGTCTGTTATGCTGGAACATTAAACATTATCGATGTGAATGTCTTCATAATCACACAGAAATATTCGGGTACCAGGAACTGGAGCGGAATGAAAAGGTCTTAATGTGTTAGCCTTATTTATTTCTACGCTCTTGGACACTAAGTGCAGTGTCATTATTTTCAGCTCCATCTCATTTTGTTTTATCATAGGTTTGGGTAGTCATTTAAAAAGTGAAGTTTCTACTATCTAGCTCTGAAACATGTTGAATTACAATCTGGAGGTCTACGTTAAATCCCAAAAGACGTTCTATTTCATTGACAGTTATGTGCGTATAATGCGTATTGTTAGCTGTAATGGATGCAACGTGCAACAAACACAAAACCAACTACAAGCAAACAACAGAAAATACACCAGCAACCAGATCTTGGTAGTATATGATAAAATTTCCCAGAAAACGAAATATATTTTTTAATTTTTTAACTTTTTTAACGGTATTTTAGACCAATAGCAATAATTCCTAGTAATATTCAAACAAATGTATTTCTGATCATAGATAAAAAGGTGTACTTAAGAAAGGTCTAGTCCGTTTGGTTTTTTTATTAGTTCTATTAGTAGAACTAAACGAAACATTAATAATGTCAAGGATTGAACTGGAAAAAAGCGATGATGCCGACTATATTAGGAACTGGTAAACTCCTCCCCTCCCCGCCTGTAAAACGGAGGTTTTACAGGTGGGGAGGGGCGACTGTTTTGTTTTCGTTTACCCTTGTCGATGTCGCTCAGCGTTATTTTTACGTGCCGGGATCTATGTTTTATGATTTTTATTTGTAACTGACAGAATATCTTTGATTTTGTAAAATTAATATCAAAATAAGTATGTATACCTACTTATTATACTTAAATTATCAAATGTAAAGCTTGTCTATCATCAAAAATTTGGCTCTTAAGGGAATTATTGCCGCGCGTCAATTGATTTCAGTGATTCTTTTTTATCTGATTTAAATCGTAAATGTATATGCCTCTACGATTTGCTCTTATCAAATTTCGTTGCAATTCCGAAGTTGAAAAATTAAAAGTATACGTTTAGAGAAAAGCGAACCGCAGAGGCATAGCCATTAATGGTTCCAACCATGTAAAAATAATTATAGAAATCAGATTACAGAATATAGAGATAGAGATAAGGATAGAAACAGTTGTTGTAAGAAAAACGCGAAATTTACTGCCAAAAGATCGAGCGACAACAGTTCTCTTAAGAAAATACATTTTGGTTTTCCCTCAAAGCCAAAAGCTTTGTGATTGTTCGTGATTCTTACCCTTTCACTGAAATCTGTGTGAAATCAACATTCAGCCAAATACCCTTGTATTGTACATGGTGGGCATCTTCGCTACACTCGTTATACAGGGCGACTGATATGTTCATTAGTTTGTGCTCGTTGCTCAACTGGCTTGAGTCGAATTCAATCTCAGTAGCCTGTGAAAAATAAAAATCACCCTTTAAAAAAAATGTTGAAATTATTAAAACACTATTATCATTAACGGGATATTTACCGTGGTTCGCGTTTTATTTTTTTGATTTTTTAATATCCCGTTAATAATAATAGTGTTTAAATGAATGACCGTGATATTTTAAAAAAGTGTTGAAATTATTGTTCGGAAAATGTATATGAGACTACACCTCTCAGCAATCTATGAAACCTGTAAAGGGTCATTTACAAGCTTCAAGTGTGTGTGTTGGTGGCGCCACCACCACACACACACACACACGTGTGTGTGTGTGTGTGTGTGGTGGTGGCGCCACCAACGCTTAGCCTGTTCGAATGTTTTGACCATCTCACGCAACTTACTGTAGCCGAATTGGTAAAGGTGCCAAAGTAGGTACTGGTGTGCGGGTTCGAGTGCAGTCAAATGTGAAATTATTGAAGTAAGGTTCGAGCACATTATGCCGGTTCGCAGCGAGGCGGGTTTTTTAGGATTTTCCGAAAACATGGCACTACAGATGACGAGATTTAAGCAGGATTTTTTCAATATTATAAATATATTTTTCTATCAAAAAATACATTTATTCTATTTGTTTTACCCTTTCAGTGTGTAAAAACTCATATATTAAACTTCAGTGTAAATAAACTGTATAGGTATCGCTTGTGCAGTCTTATTAGAATAGTTGCGGAAGAGATTTCTCCATGCCCTCTGCCCAAAGGTTTCAATCCACGTTCTCGACGCGTATTGCATAAGAATGAACTTCCTTGCTATCTTAAAATCTTGGAATTTTCAAGGCTAGAGCGAATAGTAAGTCTTTTCGATCTCCTAGCTTCATCTGTGGTCATACGTCGCTTACCATCTCGCAAGTTGGTGGCCAAACAAACTATCATCATCATTGCTAGACATAGGTTTCCCCAAGGGGTTTCCTAAAGACCGAACGGAAGCGGCTTGTGTGAAGTTTGTGATTGGTTCCTGGGATTGATTGAGGTTTTGAGGTGAAAGTAACAGATCACACATTCAGACATCAACTAGAACCGACTGACCCAAGCCTGGTCCTCATGCCGCAGTGCGCCGAACGGTCTGCAGATGAGCTCGTCAGTGCGCCGTCGGTCTCGCGTGCAGCCGGTGGGTATTCCGGCCACCCTGACGTCGCCCAGGTGTTCCGCAGCGCTCCCAGTCAGGGCTGCTGCCACGCGCAAGCAAGCCCCGTACGCAGCTTCACCCTCATTCCACACCGACGTCGACAGCGTGATACTCTCCGAAGATCCTATCTCGTACGTATCTCTGTATACAGGAGGGTTTACAGATGATGGTATCAAGTGGTATTTTTTTATGTCTCAATGAAAATACATAAAATAATTTGATGTATTGATAAACTTTTTATTATACAACAATGGTGTATTATATTCATATTCATTTTATTTCATAAATATTATTTACATGTCAATCAAATTACATTCAAATAATTAATTAAAAAACCGGACAAGTGCGAGTCAGACTCGCTAGTAGATAAAAGGGAAAAATCATATATTTTTTATATTTTCCTTCATAAACCGAAAAATATATCTACATCGTAAAAATATTTAAAAACCTGTTTTAGCTTATTCATAATATGATACCCCACATGATACGTTTAATCCACTTTAAAATTTGGACCTTCATTCCTTGCATAAAGACACTATTTTTTTTGTGATTAAATTAAAAATGACCAGTTTTCGGATTTTTTCCTATATGTGTACTCTAACACAATGCTTCTTGCCAAATTTCATTGTTCTAGGTCAACGGGAAGTACCCCATAGGTTTTGATTCCCTTGTGAGTGTCGAAATGTGCGTTTTTACGACATATTCGGCTGTAACTTATTTTTACGAAAACTTAGAAACTTATTTTTCTTTCTGCAGCAAGATACTATGGATCTGCGTATATGGTTTTAATTTCAACTCGATACCTTCACGCGTTCCCGAGATAAAGATCTTGACACCCGACGGACGGACAGACGGACAGACAGACAGACGGACAGACGGATAGACAGACAGTCGGACAGACGGACAACAAAGTAATCCTATAAGGGTTCCGTTTTTTCCTATTGAGGTACGGAACCCTAAAAAAGAACTAAATCACAATCAGTTATACTTAAATATTATCATAGTCCACAATTATATTAATCCAATGCTACTTATATTAATCCAATAAATAATATTGTAATAATTGAACTATGTCAACTTATTCATATATAACATAATGATGATACAAAAAAAACTTATGGTACAACGGTACACTTCTCAACATTACTGTCTAAAAATTATTTGTAGCTGTAGAACGTAGATAGGTTTTCTTTAGTTTATGTTTTTATCTTATTTCAGATGTGTGTCTTGTTTAGTTGTCTAAAAATATTTATGTCTATAATTGTTACTTACGATGTGACAGATATGGTTTTGTTAATCTTCAGGTCAGGCAGGCAGCTGGTCTTATTTTTGCACTCATTAAGCCAGAAGTTGCTGGAAGCAGTCAACAAGCTGCGATCGCTGACCGCCACGCGGGAGACGTCGAATGCTACCATGCTCTGCTCGGGAGGGTTCAAGTGTTCAGCTACTATCGAGTAGTACACAGGCAACTGGTAGTACCCGTTCTGTATAAATTAAGTGTGTAAAGTTTATAATATTGACATGTTTTCTCGTATAATACTTTCAAATTGTAGATTTACCGTCTTACTTATAAACTGTTAAAATCTTATTCACTCAATAAGGACTTGTCACTTTCTGTCAGACGGGAACTGTCACGCGCGAAAACGGAACATAACACTGTGTAACTAAAATGCGCTTATTCACCGTTTATAAGTAAGACTATTAGTAACTAGCTAAAAACGCAGTTTTGTGAGGTCTGACTTTTATTTAGTAATTATTTAGCAATTTTTTTTCGTAAAGCGTACAAATATGTAAAGGATGTGGGGTAGTGGTGGCGCCCGCCTGATAAGCAAAGCGTTTGATTAGTTGATGCTTCTAAAATATAGCATAAAGCGTTATATTTGAAACGTAATTGGACTTAAATGTATGAATATATATATATATATATATATAGTATGTGAATATTCGGTGTATTTTCTCTTTAGTACCGTAAAGCAAACCAGAGTTATGGTATGTACTCTAGTATTCACAGGTGAAGTGAAACACGAGTCGATCGGAATTAATATAACAAGTACATTATGATGAGTACATTACCCTCGGTGCCGCCGCCGTGATGTTCTTGCACATGGGGCCGTCTGTTCTCCTTATTATTACTTCGTAATTCATCGATTTATGTCCTTGTACCGTTACATTGGGGTGATGTAATTCCACATAAACTCTGAAACCTGTGAATATATCTGATTAATGTAAGAATGAATGAAAGTACTTAAAACCGCTAAATACTGAGGCAAGGATTACATTAAAATTGATGGAAATGTTAGTGAGACGTGATTTCGTTTCTTTTTTTAATGCAAGATAGATAGATCTACGATTGGCCACCAACCCGCCTGATGTTAAGCGACGATGCGGCGGAGGATGGAACTCCTCGATATAGAAGATACTCTATTCACTCTAGCCTTGAAAATAGTCAATAGTCTCCAGTCTTGGGCACTGACCTGGCATAGGGTGTCATCATGCCTTCTGATATGCATACATAACATGGACAGTGACGTGGCATGGCATGACGTTCAGTCTCGTACATAACGTTAATGGTAGGTTTCCACCAAAATTGTGTTCAGAACATTTATTAACGATCCCTTTGTGTATCTCCTTCAGTGTGCAAGCTTGAACTACAAAGTACATCTATATATATATATATATAAAAATGAAACCCGTTTTCCGTTGTCACGACATAACATGAAAACGGCTTGACCAATTTGGCTTATTTTTTTTTTGTAGTTTTCTAATACTCTGTACAAGGTTCTTACGGAAACAAATATTAAGAAAATCTCTCAGAAAGATTGAAAAATATACATTTAATTTTGCATATTTTAAAAAACGCGCGTAACGAATGTCAACGTCATTCAATTTAAAACAAAAGAATCTGTGGTAATCTGTGACAACACATAACCGCGTTAATAATAATTTTATTATGTTTTTGATAAAGTTCGTTTTGTTTTAAAGACTAAGTAGTTTTTTGTTTGCTATTAAGTGTTTGTTAATCACGGTAAGTTCACTTCACTTCATATCGATTTTTGGTAACTTTTGGTGACTACACAATATCACCGGGTCAACTATCTGAAATAATTTGACATGATAGACGTTTACGTAAACTTTACAGGAAAAATAAAACGATGTCTCTAGGTAGCAGCACTCTTGACAATTATATGTACTTGATTGACGAAATTTTGTTCAGAACTCTCCGACTCTCTCTTGGTCGGTTTTGTGACTATTGACGATGATTTGACATTCGACTTCTAGGCGAAACGAAGTTCGCCGGGTCCGCTAGTTTAATATAATGGTTCATCCGATAGAATGCGCGCACATATTTTGTTAATGTTTGACCACGAGACTCTACCAAGAAAAATATTTGTGCTTTATTCTTATTATTATATATATTATCTATGCTGTACAGTGCGGCACAGTGCCGCAAACTGGTGGAACCCTACCTTCATATTGCTGTACAGTGCGGCACAGTGCCGCAAACTGGTGGAACTCTACCTTCATATTGCTGTACAGTGCGGCACAGTGCCGCAAACTGGTGGAACCCTACCTTCATATTGCTGTACAGTGCGGCACAGTGCCGCAAACTGGTGGAACCCTACCTTCATATTGCTGTACAGTGCGGCACAGTGCCGCAAACTGGTGGAACCCTACCTTCATATTGCTGTACAGTGCGGCACAGTGCCGCAAACTGGTGGAACCCTACCTTCATATTGCTGTACAGTGCGGCACAGTGCCGCAAACTGGTGGAACCCTACCTACATATTGCTGTACAGTGCAGCACAGTGCCGCAAACTGGTGGAACCCTACCTTCATATTGCTGTACAGTGCGGCACAGTGCCGCAAACTGGTGGAACCCTACCTTCATATTGCTGTACAGTGCGGCACAGTGCCGCAAACTGGTGGAACCCTACCTTCATATTGCTGTACAGTGTGGCACAGTGCCGCAAACTGGTGGAACCCTACCTTCATATTGCTGTACAGTGCGGCACAGTGCCGCAAACTGGTGGAACCCTACCTTCATATTGCTGTACAGTGTGGCACAGTGCCGCAAACTGGTGGAATCCTACCTTCATATTGCTGTACAGTGCGGCACAGTGCCGCAAACTGGTGGAACCCTACCTTCATATTGCTGTACAGTGCGGCACAGTGCCGCAAACTGGTGGAACCCAACCTTCATATTGCTGTACAGTGCGGCACAGTGCCGCAAACTGGTAGAACCCTACCTTCATATTGCTGTACAGTGCGGCACAGTGCCGCAAACTGGTGGAACCCTACCTTCATATTGCTGTACAGTGCGGCACAGTGCCGCAAACTGGTGGAACCCTACCTTCATATTGCTGTACAGTGCGGCACAGTGCCGCAAACTGGTGGAACCCTACCTTCATATTGCTGTACAGTGCGGCACAGTGCCGCAAACTGGTGGAACCCTACCTTCATATTGCTGTACAGTGCGGCACAGTGCCGCAAACTGGTGGAACCCTACCTTCATATTGCTGTACAGTGCGGCACAGTGCCGCAAACTGGTAGAACCCTACCTTCATATTGCTGTACAGTGCGGCACAGTGCCGCAAACTGGTGGAACCCAACCTTCATATTAACATCGCATCGTGTCTTGTAACGAACAAAATTTCACATGACATGATTTGGGTTGTGCGCTGATTTAACTTGACATAACATCATGACATGGACATTGACGTTATACGACATGACGTCATGGCTTGAGCACTAAAATGACGTATCATGACGTTGTAACTTGAGCAATGACGTGACATGATGTCGTGCCTTTTTATTTTAGCCCTAAATATAGACTGAGTTTAACGTTAATAACATGGAGATAAGTGACTTATGTAAGTATTACTTACTTGCCGATATGACATTAGGTTTCTTAGGAAAGGTGACATCTAGACAAGACTTGAAGGTAAAGTGATCTCCCGATCTAAATGGATTGTCGTCACGTAACTGAAAAGGAAGGTAAATATTGAGACATTAACAATTGATAATTGGATCAGTAAAATATATACAATTTTATTGAGTATTTAACGCGGTTATTCATTTCACTAGGAAATGATAGTCGAAGATTAGAAGTCAACATAGTCGTCCATCCACGGCCATATTGCCGCTTACTATCATACGGGTCAGTGGTCAAATGAAGATATATTCTTTATTATAATATAGAGTGAGTGATCTATTAAAATATTAAATAACTGAGTTATACAGATTAGTGGTAATTGGCTGAGTGAGCGAAGCGAATGAAATTGGTACTCACGTACGTATTTTCCGACCAAAACTTGGTATCTTTGCTTGGTACAAAAGTTTATCAATTTTGTATTTTTTTTTTGTCGTTGAGAATTTTTGATAAGGAGGGCATTTCTCCCAAAAAGGGGGAAAGTTTGTTGCAGCGCCGTTTACTGAATGATTTTAATAATATTTTGTAATAAGTCTGGTACTTACTTAATTCTAAACAATAATTTTGAATATGAACAGTAGACCTCGCGAGCTGCAACTTTTTTTCCGACAATTAATGTTGCAAAAGTTTGTGCTAACGAGGTATACTGTTCGTAGAACTACTAGTAATAATTAAAATCCTAGAGGATTTTTAGAAAATCAAAGTTACACTCACGCTTAAGTCTTTGGGAATGTCTGCTCGAACCTTGACTGTCACTGCAGCGATGCACTTCAGCAACATCACCCTATTGGACTCTGGGGCGCCGATAGCCAACTCTGTTTAAAAAAGTATTATACTCAGTGATACGTTTTCCCCGGCTCTGCGTGGCAAGCCATTGCCCGACTCGTCTTCAGTCGCGACACGTCGACAACGCCATCCTGTGTGCTTAGAAAGTGCAACACCAAGATATATAAGACTAAGATACTAGACGGCCTTAAGGATGTGGTCTTATCCTTGAAAGTGCTGAAAACTGAGAAATATTCAATGAGAAATATCTATAGATAAAATCTCATTGATTATACAAATACAAAATACAAATAATTTTTTCATAACACCCAAGTTACAAGTCAAGCTCATAATAAATTATATCAAAGCATGATTGAAAAAACTATTTTGATATTAAATAATTAATTAATTAATTGAATTTAATTGATAACGATTGAATAATAAGAACATGGAGCGAACCTTCGTTCGTTGTGACGTCACAGCGTACCGTCTAAGTTCGATGCATTCCTCTCCATACGAAAGGACTCTCAAAGAAGGCTCATTCTGAACAATTTTCTGAACAAGGTCCGTTCCATGTTCGCTCTCATACAGATCCAATAGTGTGTTAGTAGGTACTATTAAAATGCAAAACACATGTAACAAGTCCACGTAGTAATATTATTATGTCATTATTAATTATGTCATGAGTTATAAACACATATACTATGCATACATACATCTTTACATTCAAAGGTCCATGCATAATACACTGGAAAAGCATGGCCCTCCTTCTTACGCAGTCGGGTAAAAAGTATAAGCTATGAGTCAAATATCAAATATTGACCAATAATTATATTATATTATACATATTTATAGAAACAAATCTCGTATAAAATAAATAAAAATGAAAAATATCTAATTATGATTCATATTAGATACTATCTTCCTTTTCTGACAGGAGTACTTTCTTTTTAAATATACTAAGTCAAAATGCCACTTCTAGAAGCGCACTGTTATTTAGTTCCGTGTAAACCTGTCTCTGAAGTCAGTAATACAACGAGCGTAGTCATATTACAAAATGTTCTGCAGTTGAGTAGTAGTAGTAGGCTTGAGATAATTTGTCGTGTCTCTGTTTTAATTAGAATAGCCTGTTCTTTTCCTATTATATAGTATGTATTTTATTAACTAAATGTTTATTTTTCGTTTCATGTTATATATATAAGTACTGCAGTGCTGTGTGTGCCCATACGAGTATGTTCTGCAAGCTGAAACGCTCTTTGTGCGGCGCAAAACTTCGTGGGCCAATGTTTTGTTATATATTCTATTCTGTTCTGCTACCTGTTGTACACTCACACCGTAAGTATTGTTTCATTAAATAGTCACACATTTCTAAGAGTTTAGATACATTTCATAAATATGGACTGGAAGGGACTGACAACCTAAATACGGAGCTAGTACTCAGCCATGTACCTAGTCACTCAACTACTAGTAACTATAGAACGAATAGACTATTACACTAAATGGTAATTTGGGGTAAATTAAAACTTTTATTGAATTAAATGTCATAATTGTATACGCGAATATTTATTTACTAGATGTTCTGCATAAGCCCAGGTATACTGAAAATTCATCATAAAAAATCCTATACATAATTTGTTAAAAAAAAAACCCTGAAGTGTAACAAAGTTCCATTCTTATTTGTATTTGTTGTCTCTCTTCTTATTATAGTAATTCAACGACTTCATCTATACGTTATATGGGGCGAGTGTCAAGTGCGAGCGGCGAATAACATCACAAAAATGAAGGTATTGAACTAGAACCTTGAACTGGTCTCGCTCAGTTGTTAGTGTGTCTGCCTGCTAAGCTATAGGTCGTGGGTTCCATCCCCACCCAAGACAAATATTTGTACGATGAGCATGAATTTTTGTATTTGTAAATTCTGTATTTGGGTGTTTGTATGTGTCTTAAGTACATGTTATATACAAAAAAGTGCATACCTATATCTATTTTATCAGCCATCTCGTTTTCATTTAGCTTTGCTTAGTATGAGCTAGATGGTGTGATGTGAAGTACCCATCAATATATATTTATTGTATTTGCTACTGTATTACTACTAACCATTGCAGCCATTGTCATCAAAGTCCTCAATTGTTGTGAGGCTGAATCCGAAAGACGTCACAAGTTCATTCGGCGCCGGAGTGATTCGTTGGATGTGTCTGATTTCAGAGTCCCCGCTGTTGATATCCTTGCTAGAGTAAATGTAGACAGCACCAACCACAACAGGGTCCAGTTCAGGACGTCGTGAATCGGGTACTGGGTCGTATGGGGCCGCTATTGCGATTTCTGAAAGATACAGAATACAAAACCAGATATTTCCATGTTTTTTCATCCAGATGAAATAAAGTTATCAAAGCTTTCATGAATAATTCGGTATTGCAGGATAATTAGTATAGAATTTAAAAAGAAACAATAACAGCGGGTCGCTGGTTTGCTCGTGGTATGCACGCAACATAGTAATAAGTACTTAAATTAAAACAAAATAATTTTCCCGTAACGATAAGTAGTTAACAATAGTTTGTAATTATGACAAAGGTCACGGACCCTGGTGTCTGTGGAGATAAAAATTAAATAAAAAAAAAATAAACAAGAATATTAAGTATCGACCACTATCAAGTAGTCATACCCTGTGACCCTAGTCTGATTAATCTATTTAATCAACCTTTTTCATATTCATATTCATATATTTATTGAAAAAATATTATTTTACACGTCAAGTTTTTACAATTAATAATACAATATTATGTAGGTATAAGCTTACAACTATTGGTAAGCATTCAAACAAAACAAAGAATACTGTGTAAATATAACAAATTACAATAATAATAATAATGTCAAAAAGTTAAAAAAATATATATAATTAGATTGAATTATTAAATGTCAATGGAAGCTGTATAAATTATAATTGAAAAATGTCAAATATTAGTGTTAAAAAATTCGTTAACATTATAAAAAGACTGCTCGAGGAGCCATTTTTTGAGCTTAACTTTAAAAGATTGTAAATTGCTTGGCCCAGTGACGTTATTTGGCAAATTATTATATACGGTCGGGGCCATGACATGTGTGAGTTTTCATCCTTCCTCTACAGATATTTGATCCATCTTAACAACCCTTTCTCTATCTTTGCCACTAGGTACACCTTCTAACACCGGAACGTTCTCTTATTACTCCATTTCGCCAGTAGGTATAAGTTTAGGTAAATAATCCTTACCATCCAAACCATCACCGTTGTAATCTCCGAGTGCAGCTATAGCGCTTCCAAATAATCCACCATCTCTTTGGCCGACTAGTTTTCTTAGTTCCTTGAGCTGAAATATTATAAATTAATAATTTGAATTCTTTAAATGAATCGAACGTTGATCGATTTTACAATAGTCAGTCGTTCAGAACAAAGCTTTTTTTTAAACTCGACCCAAAAAGCCCTCTGCGTTAAAAGTTTACCGTGCGTATTTGTAAATCTATGTATCTGTCTTTGGCATTGTAACTCTATACGTCGTTTTTTTTTTGTTTTCTAAATTTATTTGTTATAGGTATAATTATATGTATTTACAAAAACATTTATTTATCATTATACTATAATCACGGATGTCCAACTGTATGTTTGTTTATTCGTCAGTAAGACCTTTCCTTTCCTTTTGTTCAGAAGAACGTTTTTACGAAGTTTTTTTTTATCAAGTTAAAATTAATTGTAAAAAAAAAATACTTACTCGTATTGTCTCACCGCTGTGCAAATATATCCCCCTATTCCTTCCACGCTTGTCAGTCCCTGGTAGATCCTTAAAATAATATTATAAAAATGTATGATACATATTATTTGTATATGAAATATATTTTCTTAAAACACTAAGTTTTGATACTGCTCTTGTGCATGTTTGCAGTATTGGATGAATTTGGGTGGAATATCCAAATGTACATACATACATATAATCACGCCTATTGTATGTATATATGTATTTGTCTACCCCGTACATACATAAACAAAGCATCAAAGACCGAGAGGTCCTTTGGCGCTACATTTGACCATAGTTAGAGAGTTGTATTATAGGGAGAGGGTAAAACGTAATGATGGATTGCAGCGTCAAGGGTAGGGGGGTCTTCCCATCGTCTACATAAATATCAATCTCTGTCAAGTCCCTTAACTGACTTTTACAGTATGCCCGGGAAGAAAAATATCATAAAATGACCCTTAGGCATCCACGCGCGGAGTCCGTTCAAGGTAGCGGCGCTCTTTGATTTGACAGAAAGTGTCGTGACGCGGCTGTCCGCGCGCTCCGACCCTCTCATGCGTCGGACACCCATACCGTAGGCAATACCCGTATAAAAAGGGACTACTCACTGGAAGCTCGGGCGAGTAGAAGTAGACGGCGCCCCGGTTGACCTCGTTCTTATCGAACCGCGCGTGCGTGGGCGCACCCACCAGCAGCGTGGTGTGCGTTCTGCCCGCCGTCAGTCGCGCCGCGCACAGCACCGCACCGAACATGGAGCCCACCGCGTTCTCGTCATCCGTCTCCATCACACCTCTGCTTGACAACTTTTGTGAATACTTATTCCATGTGAAGAAACTTATCTGTAATACGAGTACGTTTGAGTAATTTGTGTGTAGTCAAGGCATTGATTAGTTTAAATTACTTAATAGTAAATTATGCATAAAGGGGATAAATGCGAGAGACTATGTCTATCTTGAACACTGTTTGTCTTTTAACTACAATTCAGGTGAAGGCGGTCGTTAGACGGATCCAGGTAGGTTGGACTGCTTTTGAAAAACTGGATAACGTCTTCAAGCCAAAGATCACGCAAATATACAACCAAGGTATACAACCAATGTGTATTGCCTATTCTCACATACGTTGCTGAAACATGGACCCTTACGAAAAAGACCACGCATAGGATCTAAGTGGTATCAAAAGGCCATGGAAAGGTCCATCTCTCTAGGTCATCGTATAAGGTTAGGGCAAACACCCGAGCGTAGCGAGGGAGTTACGAGAAATTCCGAGCGAAGCGAAAAATTTATTCCAGAAAAATTAAGATCAACGACAAAAATACATTTATCACCATACCTAGAATGCTACGTTACACTCGTGATTCATTATGTCGCCCGTGACATAAAACGCTACTTTATCCCTTATTTGGTGCATAATCTACTATTATAGATATGATATGAGAAAAGAAATAAATATGTCACAAATTAATTATTTAAATATTTCATATTTCACAAATAAATTATTTAAATATATTAAAATCATTTACCGTGCCGTGTCCATCTGATCCATACGGCGAGCCGACGACGTACGACTTAACAACCCCTTCTCTGGTTCTGAAGTATCCCATCACGACACTGTAACCTGATAAGAAATGCTGTTCATCATAACATACGCCAGTGGCGTAGTTTCGGGATAAAGGTGCGGTCATGGCCAGGTGTCACATTCCGAGGGGCGGCAACATTTAGAGGAACGGCACATTAGAGGGGGCGGCATATACAGAGAGGCGGCCCATTTCGAAGGGGAGCACATTTCAAAGGGGGCACAAAAGAGTAATAATAATCGGCTCGCATATAAATATCGCCTAAAGTTTGGGCGTTGAATTAGTTTTTCATGAAATGTGGATGTTGACCTTCAGAAAACAAAGAGAATCATAACGATAACTCTGATAACACGATATGATTCACGGAATTAATGCGGTTTTGTCCAGTCCATGTAAAACAATACATACATACATAGATTCGAATAAAAATACCTTCTGAGTTGGGCAATCGCGTAAAAATAAAATTAAATATTGCTTACCAAAATTGTAGTTTATTTTCCTTATACCCTCTTTCGTATATCCTGTCAGACTAGCCGCGTCAGACTCGCTGTCGATGATTTTTTCTACGCGTCCTTTAATAAGAATAATTAATTACTTTCATACTTATTGAAATGTAAATACATACAATATACTCAGGGGGTATAGCATAATCTAAAGAAGAAATTTTAAATCGGAACAACGGTTTAGATTACAGGACGTAAAGTTTAGAAAACAAAAAAGACATAACAACCGCCTGAACCGATTGTGATGAAAAATTGCTAAGAACACTCTCGATTAAATTCTCTTTCAAACAAACGACCCATCCGTTTGAGAGCTACGAAGCTACAGACAGACAAATATACAGATACACACGTCAAACTTATAACACCCCTCTTTTTAAGTCGGGGTTAAAACTGAAAAATATGTGCACACACTCGAAAACAAAGGTATCATTATCATAATATTAAGATTTTTTATGGGCAAGTGTTATGCCGGAGCCTAGAGGGTTGGTGTTAATGAGACACATGATGGTATCGGTCTAATTTATTGCAACAAATAACTAAGCTTATATACTAAGTACCACGTGCTAGAGGCCTCCTATCTATATCAGTCATACTCTTATTATCTACATATAATCACGCATCACGAACACTAAACTATGTGGCTACATTACTCCCCCCTTTAAAAAGAAAAAAAAAACGATAATAAATTGCAATCACTACATAATGACCTAGTAACACGGTAACCTTGTCGGTTCAGTAAAAATAATGCTGACAAACTCATATGTACCGGCTGGTCGATGCACTCGATGCCCCAGTTAGTGTCGTCTGTTTGTGCTTGTCTAACTGGTACATTTCGTTACATTTAATAAACAATCACAATTAGCCCTTGAATGGCGTCAGAAACTTGTCCTTAACACTTTTTCGGTAAATAAGGACGATATTTCCCTGTAGACGTATCGCAGCTAATGCTTCAGTTAAATCAGGAAGCTTGACGTTTTCAAATCTTAAATTCTAATTGTCACGAAGTCGCGTTCTTTGAACGCTGTACGGCATCGGCATCTTGCTGAATCTGCATATTAATCGGTGAAGGCATGTCGTTGTCACGTCCACTAACGTGTTGAATGTTGAATATCAGAACAATATTACGAGGTAAAATTCAATTGGCGTATTCCTTGGCTCGTTATTGATAACCTAAGAAATTCATTTCGCTCTTGAAGAACTCGCATTTTCCGAGATTAATATTTATCCCATTCTCATAAAGGCGCTTGAAAATCGTTTAAAAAAATGTCTGTAATCCTCTTCCTCGTTAACATATATAGACAAATACGAAGTACGTAGAAAAGTATTGCTGCGTCGATTTGCTCAAAATTACGGGCATTGTACGCTCCGTTACTTTGTCAATAATTTTCCGACCAGCTGTATCTATAAATAAATAACTTATAATGCTCCAATTAATGGTTGCTTACCATCGTCAACAATGACGGTTCATATAAAATATCCCGTATCAATCAAAAATCTCATACCACTTTTTCGGTAAGTAACAATGAGACGATTTGACGGGCTAAAATCGCACTAGTCTGTGCTTTGATTAATTTCCTTGATTCCTTTAGCCAGTTTCCTTACTTCCATTCCAATTGCTCAATGGTTTTGTCATCAATTTTCATCTGCCGAAATCTTGCATTTTGCGTAGAAGTTTTGACGGCTTCTGCGGTGCTAAAATTTCCTCCAGTTGCTTGAACCATAGTAGAGATTGGTCCCTCCAGAAACCCAGAATGCGGTATAAAGTGGAGGGCACCTTCACTGCTGCTGCTGCTGCTGCTATTTCCAAAGAACCATAACTGCAGCTTGATTTGCACGGCGATGATGTCATGCTGAACGTCTTCTTCTCGTATTCACTCGACACTCGGGGTCACTAATTTGCCAAAGCCCCGAAACCCGATTACTGTAGTCACTGACGTCGGGCGAAACTCTCGAAGGTTGGTATCACGTCGGGGTCACCAATATGCCGGAGCCTGGAGGGTTGGTGTTAATGAGACACATGATGGTATCGGTCTAATTTATTGCAACAAATAACTAAGCTTATTTATTTATTATTTATTTATTTATTTACAAATGATTGTCATGCTTACAGCTGTAGGCCAAATCGCATAACAATCCATCAGTATGTAAAATAATAATATAACAATACAAATTCAATACAATTAAAAATCAATAAATCAAATATAACATTAAAAAATCACAAATAATTAACAAAAATAATTGAAATACAATATTATATAAAAAAAAAACTACTTAAAAGTCAAGTGGTAATCACACATACGACTAAACATATACATATTCACAATAAATATATCAAGGTCAGGTTGTTGAGCAAGCAAGACATTGAGCAGAGAGATGGCCTGAGCCGTGGGAGCGTACTGCGCGGTGCGCGTACGCGTCGCCGGGGCCGCGAGTAGGCGCCGCACGTGCGGCCGCCGCGCCCGCTCCGGAGTCACGAGCGCGAGACTCGACAGAGTGGAGGGGTTGTCGATCTTATTGTGAAGCAACAGGTAGTAGTGTACCATTATAGAACACTTCCTCCTGAGCTCCAAAGTGTCGATACCCACCATCCCCGCCACGAATAAAGACGGACATAGAAACGGATAATAACCATACAGCCTGGTATATAAGTATCGGGCAAACCGCTTTTGCACCTTTTCTACCATGAGCTTGTACTTGTCTTCGTGAGGGTCCCAGATTATGGAGTTGTATTCCAGTTTACTCCGTACAAACGCATAGTAGAGGGTGACAATAGTACTCCTATCCGTAAATCGGGCAGACTGTCTCATGACAAAGCCTAACGATTTGTGAGCGCGGTTGCACACCTCAACTATATGGTCATTAAACGTTAGCTCAGTGTCCAGAGTCACACCAAGATCCCGGATGCGTTCCACCCGTTCGAGAGGAACACCATCCATGTTGTAGGGGTATAAGGTTGGGGAACGTGCACGAGTAAAACTTATGACTTTGCACTTAGAAGCATTGAACTCAAGTTTGTTACGCTCACTCCACGCTACAACATTATCGATATCCCTCTGCAGTGCCTCACAATCAACATTTGTTTCTATACCCAAGAATAGCTTCAAATCGTCTGCAAACATCAGGCACCTAGCCGTCCTGACGACCTTCGGCAAGTCGTTAACCATTACTGTAAACTGGGTAGGACCGAGCGTACTACCCTGGCTCACACCAGAACACGTCAAATAGGGTTCTGAGCGGTAGTTAGAGAGCTGAACATACTGTAAGCGATTTGATAAATAACTAGAGAACAGCCTGAGTAATTTTGGAGTAAAACCTATTGCCGAAAACTTGTTAAGTAGTACATCATTATGGACGCGATCAAATGCCTTTTTGAAATCAAAATATGCAGCGTCCACCTGCTTCTTTTCGTCCATTTCTGTTATAGTATAATCAACAAAGTTTATGTGGTTCGTGACGGTGGACCTCCCCGTCCTAAATCCATGTTGAGCATCGCTCAACTGCCCACCGATCTGCCTGGTGATTTCCCTATTCAGAACAGACTCGAATACTTTACCGAATGCCGACAAAACAGCTATAGGCCTATAATTCTCGACTTTAGATCGGGAGCCATCCCTAGGTACAGGAGTGACTCTGGACACTTTCCACTGTGACGGATAAATAGTAGTATTAAGCGACAAATTAAATATAAATAACAATGGCGCTGTGAATATTTGTAAGCAGTCTTTTACTATAAAAGGTGGCACACCGTCCGGTCCCGCCGAAGAATGCGCCTTAAGCCTTCGAACTGCCAATAAAAGATCACGCGGACCGATACTATCCACCGCCACACGAGAGGAGCACAGCGGGCTGGCTGCCTCGCGCTCCGCTGCCTCCGCGGACAAGGTCGGAGTATCGGCCAGGAACACCGATCCAAAATAAGCAGCGAAGGCATTCGCGGCATCAATTCCAGATACGGTATTACCCGCATATTCGAATTCACTATTAGCCTGTCGGGTAGACTGTTGTTCCTTAATGAAATTCCAAAATTGGTTCGGATTATTCTTAATTTGGGCCTCGGTTTGACTTATGTACCGGTTATAACACTCATGAATTAAATTTTTAACCTTTTCTCTATGATATTTAAACATTTCCCAATTGAATTGATTATGTTGTTCTCTAAATTTTTTTAAATGAAAATGCTTACTTTTTATATTGCTAATCACCTCTGCCGTGAACCACGTTGGGTACTGATAGCGGGGGTTCAAGTTGAAAGGTCGCTTAAGGGGAACATAATTGTCGAAGCAAGAAGTCAACAATTTATAAAAAATGCTCACTGCTGTATCCACGTCATCCGCCAAGTACATCTCATCCCATTCGATAGCAGCAAGGGCATCGTACAACACGTGTAGATCGGCTTTGCGAAAGTTCCACTCGTGCAGCTCGCGCTCACGATCCGGACTCGGCAGACGAGCGCACGATACGCCCGCGCCGTCCCGCGGTCGCGGCGCGCGCACCGAGCGTACCGTAACCCAAAGCGGGGGATGGTAGCCGTCCACCTTATCGGGTATCAAAGGCTCTGTATGGCCACTCACCTCGATCCACTCATCACCGTGATTGCTCAACACCAAGTCCAAAATTCCATCACTTTTGTTACGAATCATATTGTGCTGTTTCAATTTTAAAGAATATATCATATATTCATAATTCTTATAAATTTCTCGACTGCACGAGTTCAAATTAAAATCGCCTAATATGATGGTGTCGGTTTTAGGATATTTAGCTAAGATATTTTCAATAACACTAAAAGTACTACAATATTGGTCATCACTAGCTCGGGGCGGAATGTACACAACACAACATATGATCTTCTTATATTTCAATGTAAGTATCCCGGCCACAATTTCGACCTCGTCTGAGCAGCCCTCAATGTTAACTATTTGTTTCATATTTAGTTCATCCTTAGCCGCCAGCAGCACGCCGCCCCAGCCGGCGTCGGCGGTGCGGTCGTGTCGCAGGACGGTATAGCCGGCGGGGAACACCTCACCATCGTAAACACTGGACACTAAGAATGTCTCAGTGAGCGCATATAAATCAGCTGATAGCATACATATAGATTTTTTAGCCGCATCAAGCTTGGTACGCAGACCTCTGACATTTTGATAGAAGAGTGAATAATGCTTATATACTAAGTACCACGTGCTAGAGGCCTCCTATCTATATCAGTCATACTCTTATTATCTACATATAATCACGCATCACGAACACTAAGCTATGTGGCTACAAGTGTCTTAGTGTCTTTTGTTTTATTGTAGTTAATAAACTACAACAAAACAAAATATAACTTACTAAACTATTATACAAAAAGCAAATCGATTACCTCAGACTGACAAAAGTCTAAAGACAATTCAAATGTTCAAATCCTCGTCGCCGTAGTTATTTATTATTTATTAAAAAATGAGCTCAAGCTCGACGAAGAGATATTTGAAGAAATGTTGAACTGTAAGTTACATAACTATGGGCTGATGCTCCCACACAGTGAGTGCAGTGCTACACTTCTGTGCAGGAGGGTCAAAATGTTAAGACGGCACTGGCCAATTGTGTGTCCTCATGAAAATAAGTACTATTTTTTATTTTATATACCTGTAAACATCGCGGGGCCTCCGATGATAATGTCGTTGCCATCTGTGTCTATACTCCAACCAAACGAATCCATCGCATGTTCTGGAAAATCACGGCAAGTCAAATAAAGGTAATAGGGTGCGTGCGTCATCGGTTGTTCTCTATTGTGCAAGCGTGCGTGCGTGCGTGATCGGTCGTTCTCTACGGTGCGTGCGTGCGTCATCGGTCGTTCTCTACGGTGCGTGAGTGCGTGAATCGGTTGTTCTCTATTGTGCAACCGTGCGTGCGTGCGTGATCGGTCGTTCTCTACGGTGCGTAAGTGCGTGAATCGGTTGTTCTCTATTGTGCGTACTTATACACTTCGGGCGTGTGCTTATGTATATATGATTTATTTATATATTTTAATATAATCTTACCATAGGCTGTTGTCTTTCTCGTCCTATCGTCATCGTTGATAGACTTCAGAGTCTCGTAGTTACAAGGGGTTTCCGTCAGGTTCGTATATTTGTAACATTTACTGAATGTACCAACTTTCCACGTTTTTATGGGGCCTGTAAATAATGTGGTTTTGTCGTACAGATATACCTAGGTATATTATAAGTATTCATTATCTACTAGTTGTCCAAGTACATATATGGAAAAGTATGTACTTGTCTGGCCATAAATACTGTTACAGTTAAAAATAAGAAAGATATTACATTTGAATTTGGAATCTGTCATTTTTATACGATTGTTCATTGAGTTTTCTAATTTTGGCGCCAATACATTGTACAATATTTTGCGATATTAAAATGGAGTGGGGTGATAAAGAGAACCGAATCGCTGTGATTGCATTACACAAAGTTGGTATGGAGCCAAATGCAATTTTTAAAACTCTCCATACGCTTGGTATTAGTCAAATGTTTGTGTACCGGGCTATTATTAGGTACAATGAGACCTCCTCTGTTTGTGACAGAAAAAGATCTGGCCGTCCACGTAGTTTTCGTACGAAAAAGGTGGTCAAAGCAGTAAGGGAAAGAATTCGAAGAAATCCTGTCCGAAAGCAAAAGATTTTATCTCGGGAGATGAAGATAGCACCCAGAACCATGTCGCGTATTTTAAAAGATGATTTAGGACTTGCAGCCTATAAGAGACGCACTGGTAATTTTTTAACTGATAATTTAAAAAAGAATAGGGTGGTAAAATCGAAACAACTACTGAAGCGGTACGCAAAGGGAGGTCACAGAAAAATTTTGTTTATGGATGAGAAAATCTTTACAATTGAGCAACATTTTAACGAACAAAATGACCGTATTTATGCTCAAAGCTCTAAGGAAGCTTCCCAATTAGTCGACAGAGTGCAACGTGGGCATTATCCGACTTCAGTGATGGTTTGGTAGGGTGTTAGCTATGAAGGAGTGACTGAGCCATATTTTTGTGAAAAAGGTATCAAAACATCGGCACAAGTGTATCAAAATACCATTCTTGAGAAGGTAGTTAAGCCCCTTAACAACACCATGTTCAATAACCAAGTATGGTCCTTCCAACAAGACTCGGCGCCAGGTCATAAAGCTCGGTCCACGCAGTCTTGGTTGGAAGTGAACGTTTCGGACTTCATCAGAGCTGAAGACTGGCCGTCGTCTAGTCCTGATCTTAATCCGCTGGATTATGATTTATGGTCAGTTTTAGAGAGTATGGCTTGCTCTAAACGCCATGATAATTTGGAGTCCCTAAAACAATCCATACGATTGGCAGTGAAGAATTTTCCCATGGAAAGAGTGCGTGCTTCTATTGATAACTGGCCTCAACGTTTAAAGGACTGTATTGCAGCCAATGGAGACCACTTCGAATAAGCTTTTATATTTTAAATTGTTTTATATTTATGTATTAAACTAACACACTGTAAAAGTAATAAATATTATTTGCAATAAAAAAAAAATTTTTTTCTTCGCGACAATATTTATGGCAAGACTAGGTATTATTTTATCATACAATCACGCTTAGTTTTCCTTACTGGTTAGGTAGACAGAGCATCAAAGTCTAGGTCGTTTGACGCCACATTTGACTGCGATTAGAGGGTTAGACGGGAGGGCTAGGGTATTAGAGTATTAAAAGGTACCTACTGGAGGATAAGATGTTATACGAAACGTTACAAAGTCTAATGTGTCTCCACGAGCTCGTGAATGTACAATAAATAATTTGTAAACAGAATGACAGTAATGATATTTATTAGAATATAATAGAATAAAATAATACAAAATAAATAAATAAATAATAAATAGCTAAATAAATAAATATACCCCTCACTATTCAATATGTAATCGTTTTATATAATAACATGCTGACATAGCGTCGACCCACACGGTGATCTCACTACATCACGCCACTATGGGTCTAGACACTGCGCCAGCATTTGTAGAGATAAGCCCGCTCCTACCTGTGAGCTGTATGTTAATCTTAGAGACAGTCTTGAATTATACCTCGAGCTCTACGCACATAGTTTTAATTTAGTTTTTAAAAAGCACCTTTCGCGCTCCCGAAAGTTAACTAGCTATGTTAGTGTTTTGAGTTTCAGTCTATAAGACTGAGACTCAACACATTATGGCATTGGTCAGTAATTTGTTACATGTTTCACACTCTGTTGAAGTATATTTGATAAATAATTAATCCGTGGTCAACGTTGCTGGTACATCATCGAACTATATTTCTTAACGATTACTGTATTAACCCTAAACTTTGTTGTGTACTGTTTGTTGATCTTAATAAACAATAAAATGAAGATAATTTAGAGGCAAACAAACGGTCTATTGACTATCCCAAGATTTTAATAATAAAATAGTCAAGCGAAATTCTTTCTTTAACCGACTTCCAAAAAGAAGAAGGTTCTCAATACGACTGTAAGTTTTTTTGTTTGTTTGTTCAGCGATTTCTTCGCCAATTTGATTTATGAATGGGTTTTGATGATTCTTTTTTTTTTGGTAAGTAGGTCATACTTAATAGGTGGTCCTATATAAATTTTATCGAAATCGGTTCGTTACTTTGGCCTTTATAACAAAATTACTGGAAAAATATGTCATGTAAGTAAACGAATTCCGTGTTTTGAAGTCGTTTTTTTTATAGTTTTTTAACTATAATTACTCGTAGTATCAAGCCAAAGAGGAAGGGGATAAAATATTGTAGTAATTTTTGGAGAAGTGATAATCTCGTGAATATATTAATTATATCAGTGAAAAATTAATATACTTATTCACGAGTGATAAAAATCAGTCAAATGTCACAAGTAGATGTAAATTAGGCACTTACGGCCTTACCGAAAAACGTGGTCTCAAACCCGGCTCACAATTCTCTGTCTCACATCTGCAACAGTTATTTTGTACCAGCGAGAAGTTGACAGAATATTTTGAGCATTGATCAAACCTGTGTAATATTTTTAGTAGAGTCCGCGCCACAACTCAAGTCTTTGATGTGGCGCTTCAATCTCATTCCGCCTATACAATATACATAATATTAATGTATTCTGTGTTCCAGCGCACAATGTAAGACTTGTCAAAAGTTCTAAAAGTTTGCCACCGGGCTTCAGTAGTAGTACGGACTCTAAGACTGTTAACTCTATTCTGTAGCAGCACTTACTTCCACCGTTTATGGGTATTCTGAGGTACGGATCATCTACATTTAGAGGAGCGCAGGTCTGGAAAAAAAAAATGAGCTGCCAAGATCGTGTAGAGCAATGCATTTGTACATGGTAGGGTGCCGTAGCAAATGAGCTGCCGAGATCGCGTAGAGCAATGCATTTGTACATGGTAGGGTGCCGTAGCAAATGAGCTGCCGAGATCGCGTAGAGCAATGCATTTGTACATGGTAGGGTGCCGTAGCAAATGAGCTGCCGAGATCGCGTAGAGCAATGCATTTGTACATGGTAGGGTGCCGTAGCAAATGAGCTGCCGAGATCGCGTAGAGCAATGCATTTGTACATGGTAGGGTGCCGTAGCAAATGAGCTGCCGAGATCGCGTAGAGCAATGCATTTGTACATGGTAGGGTGCCGTAGCAAATGAGCTGCCGAGATCGCGTAGAGCAATGCATTTGTACATGGTAGGGTGCCGTAGCAAATGAGCTGCCGAGATCGTGTAGAGCAATGCATTTGTACATGGTAGGGTGCCGTAGCAAATGAGCTGCCGAGATCGTGTAGAGCAATGCATTTGTACATGGTAGGGTGCCGTAGCAAATGAGCTATAATCTTAAAGACTCACTTAGCGAGTATTTTTGTAACATTATGCAACGCAAGGTCATTGACCTCTGTACTTAGAAAATAAATAACAACCATAGTACTTCGAAAAGTTGTTATGAAAGAGTTAAAAATAATTTTCATTCTGACTGGCCTTGTGGCTCAGTTGGTAGTGTGTTTGCGTCTACCTGCTGAACTGAACTGAAAGGTCGTGGGTTCGATCCCCACCCAGGGCAAACATTTGTGTGATAAGCATGGATGTTTGTTCTGTTTCTGTGTGTTTCTATGTATCATATGTATATATTTACAAAAAAAGTATATATGTATTCTATCAGCCATCTAGTTCCATAGTACAAGCTTTGCTTAGTTTGGGCTAGATGGCGTTGTGTGAAATGTCCACAAATATTTATTTATTTATTTATAAGTGTTTGATATAATATGGTTAATTATGAGTGTCTAGGTTTAATACCTTAGAATTGCGGATATGTTCTAAAGATATGCCATAAGGTCGGAGAGGAGTTATAAAAGTGAGTATGGAGTGCCACCCCTATTTATCACTTATTTAAAAATGTTACTAGTGATTTTTTTTATCGGGTTAATGAACAGCATTTGCTTTGAGTTAAATGGTTGTGACATACGAACAGACAGACTGACATGGCGAATTTATAAGGGTTCCTCATAGTTACTATGGAACCCTAAAAATAACCTTACCACGACGTACGATGGGCCCGCCTTCACGGTCGCTCCAAGCCAGTAGTTACTTGTATAATTAAAATTATCTGAAATCATGAAAAATGCGGTCATCATTTTTATTCTGTCGCTCACAAAATAAATATTAGGGGTCGTTTGAGAATAGACATACTTATTAATGGAAGACTCACAATATAGGTAAATACTAAGCAACAAAAACAGATTACGAACCAATAAAAGCCGAAAGGTAGGGCTGTCTCATATTAATTTTATTATTATTACCATCTTTGTAACCCATGAAATGAAATGAAATGTTTTATAACATTTCATTTTTTTGTAACACATATGCGCATATTTAAATATATATGTATAATAAATTATGAATAATTGTATGTATGTGTCCACTGTCCGCCACAAACTGGTCCCAGCTCAGCATACTGCTGGCTGCGGACACCCAGCGCTGGTCTTTCGCTGGAACCGCCGGTGAATAGTTACTTGATTTATTACTTTTAACCAACTTCCAAAAAGAAGGTTTTAAATTCGATTGTATGTTTTTTTGTATGTTTGTTTAACGATTACTCCGCTAATAATTAATCGTTTTGATGGTTTTTTTGTTTGGTAGGTAATACCTTAGAAGTGGTATTATATAAATCATATCAAAATCGGTTCAGTACTTTGGTTTTTATAACAAAATAACTCAAAATATGTCATCCAAGTAAACGAATTGCGTATTTGAAGTCTGTTTTTTTGTTTTTTAAACTATGATTATTTCACTTTTTAAACTATTACGGTCATTCTTTAAAACACTATTATTATTAACGCGAACCACGGTTAATATCCCGTTAATAATAATACTGTTATAATTATTTCTTTACAAATAGTTCGTTCTATATGAAATTAAGAACTAATATAATACGTTAGCTCCTAATGATCCGAATATGAGCTTGTTCGCTCATACGGGCATGAACTCGACACATTAGAGATCGGTTGATATCAGTGAAGCGGGAAGCCACAGTTCCGACACGGTATCGACAGTTGAAACTAAGTAAATAGATACATAAATAATACTTATTAGTATCAAATAAAACATTAAATAAAATGTATAAAAAAAATCTTACCAAATCTGCTCGTGTTCTTCGCTAAGGGCGTGCATACATGTGCAATCAAGTCGCATGAGTAGATTTCTCCAATGCTGTCTCCTCGTGGCGCCCCCACGACCAATCTGAAAGATCACTAACCAGTTAGACCTGATGGAAAATATTTATCAAATGGAATATAATCTAACTGGAGATGACCCAATCGGAATATTTGAAAAAAATCTTGTGTAGAGAATAGGGCGCTATCTATTTCGAAAGATACTATACAATACAAAAACACTTTATTGACACCATAATAAAAACTATACTAGACTATATTATATCTAAATAATTATAGTTTAAAAAAACTGAAAAACCGAGTTCAAACTACGCAATTCGTTTACTTGGATGACATTTACCCAATTATTTTGTTATAAAAACTAAAATAATTAACCGATTTTGATAAAATTTATATTGGACTACCTCTGAAGTATTGACCTACCAAACAAAAAAAACATCAAAATCGATTCACAATTGGCGAAATAATCCGGTGAAAAAACACACAGTCGAATTGAGAATCTCTTTCTTTTTGGAAGTCGGTTAAAAACGGACCGTTATCATTTATTTGTAATAATTCAAAAAGTACACACCATTATGTAGTAAAACTTAAATTCGAATAGACCACTTACAAGCAATATTTTTTGTATATATTAGTTACTTATTAAACTATTTCGAATTAATTACTTTCTAAGTTAAAGTAAAGTTTGTTTGTTTGTAACAATTCGAAAAATTCTTTCTAGATTATGTGGCTACATTCCTAAGGACTATTGAATTCATTTGTACTTCATATTGCACTCGTTGTACAATAAATCTATTGATTCACAGAGAGTTGATTCATTATGAACAAGGATTTTTCCGAACCACTAAACATGAATAAGGGAAGGGAAAATAAATAAGGCCCTTTGTGGGTGCCTTATCAGGTTTATCTAGACGGTTTCATTTAGCGTGCCCTGTTTGTTGTTGTTGTTTATATATATTTTTTGGGTTAAATTTACCTTAAATTTAAACTTGACAAATTAATAAATATAATCTCTTGAAGATTGATTTGATTTAGATTTTAGAAGTACTTTATTATCATAATAACAAATACCTACAGTTTGTAGACTTAGCTTAAATAGCTTAGGTTACAAATTATCTTATTGATTAAATCGTTCTATAGGCTAAGTGCGCCTTGTGAAACATTCAACTAACAATGTGTTAGGTGAGTGAATAGATTCTTTTTAAAACATGATATGAGGATAAATTATAAACAAATAAAGTGGTATGTGTTAGGTACATACTACTAGTTGCTATTGGTCATAAAATTCATTTTTTTTTTGTTTTTATCAGCCCTGTTTGTACAAACTGTCCCACTGCTGGTAACGGGCCATCTTCTCATTGTGAGAAGGGTTAGGCCATAGTCTGCCACGCTGGCCAGGTGCGGGTTGGCAGACTTCACACATCTTTGAGATCATTGAGAACTCTCAGACATGTAGGTTTCCTCACGATGTTTCCTTCACCGTTTGAAGTTGGCGGCAATCAACAATACGCACATAACTTCGAAAAGACAGAGGTGCGTGCCGTAGGATTCGAACCCAGGACCTGCGGATCGCAAGTCAGACGGTCTCACCACTAGGCTGCCGGAAACTTCATTTAGTTAATATGTATATGATGCTTTACCAAGGAATACTTAAGAGTAAATAATCTGTTAAAAGAAAACAAAATACCCAACTGCAGAAAAACATTTTTTGCAGTCAAATTTACGATTTCGTTACGCTTGATACGCGAGCGTATGCTTACGAAATATGTTACGAAAAAGTCACATATTTTAATTTTTGCGAGACGTATTATTATTATCTCTTTTATTTCAGTTAAATCTCGGGTCGCAGCCCGGTCCTTTGGTGGGCATCAGTGGAGCCGAAGCCAACACTGAGAGGCCCTTTACATAAAAAAAAAAAAAAAAAAAATACAGATTTTTGGTATGTGGATAGATGATGGAACTATTGTACAATATGGAAATTGACTAATCGGGGCTATTGAAATGAAATGGTTATGACTTATAAAACTAGTTTATTGGCTGATGCTCCCACACAGTGAGTAAGATAAGGTACTTCTGTGTGCGAACATCAGAATGAGATAACGGCACCCGCCAATTTCGTCTCATCATACAAAAATGTTAAGCCAGGTTTGACTCGCCAACCACAAAATGGGCCCCAAGGCAAGCTGGAGGTCAGGGGTCTCATTTAGCTCCAAGGAAACATCGGGGTACGCGGTGTCGCCACTCACCGACGGCTCGCCACAAAGCCGCCCCTGCGGTTGATACTATTATTATAATCTCTTTATTTTAATTTATACTCGGGTCTAGCCCTGACCTTTATTATTACAAAAAATATAGCTTACGACACTCTGGAAGTGAAGACGAATCTAACAACACCTAGCACATCAAGGCTTTAGGTGATCATATAGAAACATACATACATACAAACATACATAGATACACTCGAAAAATATAACCCTCCTTGTTACGCAGTCGAGTAAAAACTAAGTTTATTTGTAAACGTTTAACAAGCGCATATTAATTCAGATTCAGATTTTCATTCAAATTTCATTTATTTGCCAAACATTATGTACAATAAAATATTGTAATGATAAAATTATAATTTCTAGTTACGTTTTTCCTCAATGAAGCTCAGACAGGAACTACCTAGCTAGCACGATAACGAAACGAACACGTTTTATTTACCTTGGGTGTTAGTTAAAAACGTTACTCAAATTTGAGTAATGCTTAACACATTTTGTCAACTTCTCGCTTATACGTAATGAAATGACACTTACTGAAAGAAGACAGAGAATTTGAGACGTGGATTAAAGTTAAGTAACGTTTTTCGGCAAGGCCGCTTCACTTACTACTATCCATGTAAATAATCTAGGAAGTTGAATTAACTATAATTTATGCCGATATATAGTAATTTATACCGATATATATTAATTTAACTTTACAAAATTAAATGTATGTAACACTGATAACAGTACAATAATTTGGTTTCATCAAACTGAGCTTATGACGCATCATCTTGGAGGTGGGTGATGGAACTCTTACTTGTAATCCCCTCCAGTTTGGGCTCATTTTATCACATTTGGTGACAAGGGTCTGATGCTTCGTCTGATGATATACTAGTATCTTGGAGATGAACATATGATGGAACTAATGACTCGAATGGTTCGTTACTATTAAACATCTTAAGATTTGGTTTGTTTACATCTTGGTTTCGAGCGTCTGTCTATCTAGCCTGTTTTTACCTTTTTAGTGAACTACCACTAAAACGTTTTTTAGTTTATTTTTTACGCTTGACCACCAACTTGCCTGACGGTGTGGCCGAGGATAGAACTCGTCTAGAAGATATCTATTCACTAGTTACTGAGAGTTTCGCAGTACTCGCTCATGATATTTATTTATTCCATTTTACCCTAGTATCAGAATACTTAATATTAGCACCACTATGAGCACCATAAGTATTATATTGATTTATGGACAATTATTTGAGTCTTGCGGTGTCACCAATGAGTGGTAATAATGAAGACGAAAATGTTAATGATTTGCTTCAGTTCTCCTGTTAACATCCCGTAGCTTGGCATCATTAATAAGGTTAGGCGATACTTCTCACCGGGACAACTGCTTCATCTGTATCAAGCACAGGTCCGTGTATGGAGTTTTGCTGCCACCTTTTTGATGGATCAGCCAAGTAGGTATCAGCTGGAAGCTTTAGAATCAGTGGACCGGCGAGCTATGAGGTTAATCGGTGACGATAAACTAGCTGCTAAGAAGCTACTTAGTCTCGAGCACCGCCGTAAAGTAGCATGTCTGTCTATTTTCTACAGGATTCATTTCGAGGAATGTGCGCAAGAGCTTCATGACCTAATTCCACCCTCCCCATTTCACTACAGGACTAGCAGAAAGTCGGCAAATTCCCATTTCTCGTTGAAATGACAAAAATCCGTACTCAGCGATATCGATCCACATTCATGTTGCGTACTGCACAAGAATGGAATTCTTTGCTGCCATCTCTGTTTCCTGAGATCTACAATCTTGGAATTTTCAAGGCTAGAGTGAATAGATATCTTCTAGATCGACGAGCTCCATCCTCGGCCACACCGTCGCTTAAAATCAGGCGAGTTGGTGGTCAATCGTTGATCTATCTTGTTTTATTTAATTAAATTAATTTAAAAAAAACATTCATATTTCTTTAAATACTCGTATATTTTAATTTACATACCGTTTGCTGGTAGGTTCATATGTGACGCTGTACCCGAAGTACGCGTCAGGGTTAGTGGCGGGCAGGTCGAACCAGGACGCGGACCGTTCGTGGAACACGGCGCGCGCTGCTTGCGGCCAAGCTGACACCCACAGTAACAACACCCCTGGGAAATACACATACAATACAACACACACAACATAAAATACACATATAGGTACAAAGTACAAACACATTTAAATTTGTTATAATATTAAATCGCTTTAAACTTTTCTTGTACTAATAATTCTGCGAATAGTAGACTTAGTGAACACAAACTTTGCAAAAGTACTGTAAAAAAGTCTGTATAAGAATTAAAAAATTAATAAATATTTTTAGCAAATATTAGACAAATCGGTTAATAAATGGCAACGCAGCAAACTTTGCCCCATTTTGGGAGAAACACCGCACTTATCAAAAATATATCTTATACATTTCCAACGACAAAAATATTCGATATTATAGTTAAAAAACTGAAAAAACCGTCTTCAAAATACGCAATAGAATACATACGCGACTTACTGTTCACTTTTCTACAGGCACTAGGACGATATTTTACCAGTTATTTTGTTATAAAAACCAAAGTACCTACTGCATCGATTTAATAAAATTTATATGTGACCACCTCTGAAGTATGACCAAATACAAAGTGAATCACCAAAATCAATGCACAATTGGCTGAGTAATCGGTGAACAAACATACAAAAAAAAAGACGTGTGGCACTCGGAGACTGCCGCGGTAAAGCTATTGCATAATAGCTTTACGCGCGGTGTGTTAGGTTATTTTCGTTACGGAATTTCTGAATTTGGTCTCCACGCTCAAGGCCCGCGATAGAAGCTATGCAATAGCTTAAAAACATACACACCGAATTGATAACTTCCTTCTTTTTGGAAGTCGGTTAAAAAATGAGCAACTTTATACCAACTTTCCTCAAGATTTGTTGAAAAATACACCTTGTATACGCGCATACCAACAAACGTCCGGGCAGAAGAACGAAAATCTTGCTATTTGATGCAGAGAGTTTCGTTCGCTTCGCTCACCCAGTCAAATACATTTTTTTTTATCAGAAATATTAATATTAATTTACTTTTTGATGTTATTTGTATATTATATCATCAGTATAACACTATCACTAGTAAACATTGCTATTATTAAGCCAACGAGCCTATGCATGTTTTAAATATATATATATATATATATATATATAATATTAATTAAAATATATATTATTTGTAAAGACTCACAAAGCATGATGTTCCTGCGGCAACAACAAGGATACTAATAATATGGGTAATTACAAAGAGATTCAGGGTACTTAGTGTATTAACTATAGGAAAGTTGTACGTTTATTAACAACTGTTGGAATCCAAATAAAACACGAACGTATTGATGTGATTGTTACAGTAATGAATTTAAAAAAAAAAAACCTTATTTGTTACGTTATTACTATTAATGTATTATCCTATATTTGCCTATAAAACAGTGATGGGAGGAAGGAAAATAAAATTCACTCTACAGATAAAATTCACTCATTTTATATTAGATTTAGAGTCTGTAGTTCGACCATCGTCCATCTCGCTCGCGCATACAAATATTTTTGTAAATATAAAATGACTGAACGAACTTATAAAAAATAATCGGCCAAGTGCGAGTCGGACTCGTGCACGAAGGGTTCCGTACTATCATCTATAATACTACAAAGTTTAGTTCTGTTTATAAAATAACGAGAAATCAACGAAATTCTAAGTAGTAAATTGCAAACTTATAGGTAGGTTTTCGATACACATCCGGGCAGCATGACGACGCTCGCGCGAATACGCGCGGTTATGGCTCGCTCCGTGATGTTACCTCCCCCGCTACCCGCGCGGCCGTTGCTTAGCAACCGCCTCGCGCTCGCGCCACCACCACACCGCGGCGCAGCGCTCGCACCGCGTTTAGATGCACGGATTATTTTCATTTTGAGTGTTTTTATGTATTAGATTAGGTATTTATTTTTATAGTTAATATATTTCTAAATATTTACTTACAAATATTCAAGTTTCTACCTGTTAATTAAGATCGAGTAAAAATTGCTTAAAAATTACGTTTGTTGTATGGGAGCCCCCCTTTAAATTTACTTTATTGTTATTTAATTATTTATTTTGAAAGGTAATATACAAGTAAATATTCTGTGAAAATTTGAAGTGTCTACCTGTTACCGTTTTTAATATTGAGCAAAAAAATACGAAAAAAACACGTTTATTGTATGGGGACCCCCCTTAAAAATTTTTTTTTTTTAATTTTTAGTATTTGTTGTTATAGCGGCAACGGAAATACATCATTTGTGAAAATTTCAGCTTTCTAGCTATAACGGTTTATGAGATACAGCCTGGAGACAGACAGACAGACAGACAGACAGACAGACAGACAGATAGACAGACAGACAGACAGACAGCGAAGTCTTAGTAATAGGGTCCCGTTTTTACCCTTTGGGTACGGAACCCTAAAAACGTCCCACTCAATGCTAAAAACAACATTACAAGTTCTCGACAAAAATTTCATAGTGATTCAAATTAATTTTCATTAAAAATAATTTTTAAGTAATTTTAGTCATTTTTTTTTCATCATCATCATTTTACTTATATCTGTTTTCCGGTGCGCACATCGCAAGTACAAATAAACAATGAAGTCGAAATCCTAAGGTCAACTGTCACACAGTGACATATTTATATTGTGAAAAACGTTACGTCTTTATATTCTTTATATTTATATCTTTATATTCTATTTTTTTAATGTTTACTGATGCATCTCCGAATGAAGATATATTTCAAACACCGGAGACGGACAACAGGTCGCTGTCGCCTCCGCCGCTCCAGGAAGATCGGCGTTGCAGGTGACAGCCAATCCTTGAAGACAAGAGCTTTAATTCTGTTCACATTATTCCAAACAGTGTGCCTTGTAATTCTCACCAAGATGCGGCTACTCAGAAACAAACTCGAAATTCTAAAGATGACGGTGTTAATGTGTCAGAAAATTTGGTAAAGTGTAATCAGTGCTCCCAGGACCGTTTCTTCAAAGGTATTCGTGGTCTCAAAATTCACGTAAGTAAATCACATCGTTCGGCAACAATTCTAAGTGAAAATCACATTCAAAACGAAAATATTCAAAACTTTACACATTAAAACGAAAGTAACTTAAAAACAAATTTACCAGTTTTAAAACGAATTCCTCGCGGTGCTCGTATAAGTGTCGCCAAATGCCTCGTTGAAGATATTAGAAATGTTGTTTTACACAACACTTCTCAAACTTGGGAGCAATTGTTAACTTTCCCATATAGAATTCTCCATGTTTCGAATAATCCTTCTGATCAAACTTCTCTTACCAATAAAATAATAAAATAATAATAAATAATAAATATTCGTGGACATTTCACACAACGCCATCTAGCCCAAACTAAGCAAAGCTTGTACTATGGAACTAGATGGCAAACAAAACAAAATTGTCAACAAAATTTTAAAATTTACCCTGATTTCTCCTTCACTATGCGTACTATATTTCAGCCACCTTCTTCTTCTATCTGCTACCGATTGGTGGAAGATAAATTAAGTGAAGGGGATATCAAAGCTGCTAGGCTAGGCTTTTATTTTCTAGTGATACATTAGCACCAAATACACCAGAGACTTTGCTGGCTCTCAAAGAAAAGCATTCACCAGCAGCAGCTGACCTAGTTCATCCTTCATCGGCTAGTTTTTCTGGGGAAGATGTTCTCACAGCATCTGCACAAGACATAATTAATGCTATTGCTTCCTTTCCTAGTGGTTCAGCGGGGGGTCTCGACTCTCTTACTCCCCAACACCTAAAAGATCTGACAAGCGCAAGTTGTGGCGAGATTGGTGACACCCTATTTAAGGAGCTTACTTCTTTAGTAAATTTAATGCTAGCCGGTAAAGTTAATGAACAAATAGAAATATTATACGGAGCAAACTTGTGCGCCTTGCTTAAAAAAGATGGTGGACTAAGGTCAATTGCTGTTGGCACAGTTTATCGTCGTCTCACAGCTAAGATTTGTGTCAACCACATAAAAGAACCACTTCGTGAAGAATTTCAACCATCCCAGCTGGGTTTTGGTTCACGCGGTGGCTGTGAGGCGGCAGTACACGCTTTACGTACCTTTTTAGAACATCAAGGAGGTGAAGTGGTGCTAAAGGTAGATATAAAAAATGCTTTTAATACCGTGGATGGAAATTCTCTTCTGGCTCAAGTTAAAGACAAAATCCCTTCTATATTTAATTTCATTTGGCAATGTTATGGCAAACCATCAAAATTAATGTACAAAAGTAACGTGTTATCTTCTGAAGTAGTGTGCCAGCAAGGGGATCCTCTTGGACCAGCTATTTTCAGCTTAGTAATTCAACCAATCATTAAAAAATTAGAATCAAAATTTAATGTATGGTACTTGGATGATGGGACTCTGGGAGGCGATGTTAATACTGTTCTAAAAGACCTGCAATATTTAATTTCTGAATTTAGTTCAATAGGCCTGACCTTAAACTTTTCAAAATGTGAAGTTTTTATTCAAATTTTTTCTTCAATTCCAAAATATGAGACAATTGACCTCTTCGAAAAAATAGCTCCAAAGATTAAATTATTAGAAAACCATTCTCTTCGCCTTTTAGGGTCACCAATTCTAGATGAACCAATTCAAGATTTTGTCGATGACAAAATTCTAAATTTTCAATCACTTTCGGACCGCCTCCAAAAAATTAATACTCATTATGGCCTATTATATTATTCGATATTGCCTTTTTGTCCCAAAATTTATGTATTCTCTTAGATGTTGTCAGCTTTGGAATCATTCTTCAGCTTTACAACAGCTTGATAATATTCTAAAGGATACACTCACCACCATTTTAAATATATCTTTTGGAGATTGCACTTGGGACCAGGCTTCGTTACCTGTGCGGTTTGGAGGTATCGGTATTCGTAAAATTTCAAGTGTTTCGTTGCCCGCTTTTATATCATCAGCCCTCAGTACTCAAAAATTGGTGAGCGCTATTCTATCGCCTTCTATTCAAAATTTCCAAATTAGTCATCTCGCTGAGGCTGTAGAACGCTGGAAAATAGCTTGTCCAGCCCAATCCTTGCCCAAAATACCCGCTTCTCAGAGGCAGTGGGACGGGCCGCTCTGTGAACTGGAACATCAAAAGCAATTAGATTCATCAAGTTCTAACACAGAGCGTGCTTGTCTTCTTACTGTTGCTCGATGGGAATCGGGGCTTTGGCTGCAAGCGTTACCATCTAAAAACATTGGCAACCTTTTGGACAGCAATACTTTCCGTGTAGCCGTATCCCTCCGTTTAGGCGCCCCTTGCCAAATACCACACCGCTGCTCATGTGGTGACATGGCGGATCGGCTGGGCCACCATGCCCTATCGTGCAGTAAGAGCGCTGGGCGAATACCGCGGCACGCCAGTTTGAATGATGTCATCCGTTGGGCCTTTGTAAGTGCCGGCGTCCCTTCAATCTTAGTGTAACGGTGCATTTTTAGAACCAAAATATTTAAGGTTCCGATAAATGTTGCTACTCAACGAATTATGACGAATTACGACGTTTAGTTCAATAGGAACTCACGAGAGCCCGTTTTAATTAATAAAATAACAAGTAAACGGAAAACACTAGATTTACACACTAGATTTAGCGGTAAATCATTTAAAGAAATAAGAGATAAACGTAACCAAATGGTGCAGTTAAGAATTTCCGGAAAATATAGGTAAGTAAAGTAAAAATAGACCTAAGATATTTCAAGTGGCATTATAAATATTGCGTCATCATGGTATTAGTGGAGACATCCAGGGAGAAGTAGTTGTGTCGCGGGTGAAACAGAGCATTATTCCTTCTAGAACATTCGAAGGGCAGGTTTATATACTATGATCGAATCCCGCCGAATTCACTTTACAAGAAAATCTCGGAGGGACCACACGTGTATTTTTTACTTTCTTAGGTAAGTACCAAGACGCGTCCGCGATCTCCAAATATTGTAAAAGCCGGAGTTATATTAGTGTCTCGTTTCAGCGTCGAGTGTCAGCAACCGTGCCGCATCCAAATTTGTGCCCTCGGAGAAAAGCGGTCTGTAAAGTCCACGGGTTTTTTGCTGACTACATCCTGGACCACGAGCAATCCGTGACACCAACTTCAGTCGTTGGAAATCTCGTGGTGAGCATTTTTTTATTTAGTTCGGTTAATGTAATTCCAGAAAAATTGTGTCACCACGATGGTGAAACGTGTGTGGTGCCAGAGTCGTACGGCGGCCTGAGAACGTGGTAGATCCACGAGATCTGGGGGTCTGTTAATTTAATATATTTAAGTAATGTTGATTTAATAAATTTCGACATTTCCTATTTGAAGTATGAAACTTTGGAATGAAATAAACCATGTTGTTATTGAAATAATTTCTGTATGAGGGTAAAATATAACCGAGTTCCTGACAATGTACAATAATAGTTTTAATGTGAATTTCAGGTAGAAGGAACTCGACGCTAAGAAAATTTCACGTCAACGTTTTGTTGCCGCACACGACGTGTACCGTCGTGCGCGAATGTATGGCGAACACCGCGTGGCGGGGTTTTGCATCATCATCATCATCTTTCAACTTCACCGTGCTGTAAATGGAGGTTTTAAGGTTATGCACCGGCAGCCTTTAAGGTTAGAATATTCAAACCAAATTGTTGTGTGAACGAAACCGAGAGGAACTATTTTCGTTCTACATTTTGTTTGCGGCGGTGACTTATTCTGATGACTTTCGGATACCGTCGTGTATAGGGGATCTTTGATTAAATAATTTCTTCATTTTTGAGAATTTTGAATGTGCGGTACATAAAATATAGACTAAGCGTTTTGATCAGTGCTGATCGTGGGTTCCATAGAAAATTAATAAATGCTAATGTTTGGTTAAGGCGGGTGAATATTTATCGTCAGCCTTTAATTTATATGTTAGGCGGGTAAATATTTATCGTCAGCTTTTCTTCATTACTGCATTTAAAATACTGTGTGTATTCGACTTATTATAAATTGTTTAGTGTAATTCGTGAAAACAGATTAATCGATTGGCTTATCATCGTGTATGGGAAAGGGCACCTTGTATGAAAATCGTGCCAACTTCAAAATATTTTTAACGTCACCGATCTGGTTTCCTTACCGTATAGGTGATAATCCGACCGTTTTTTTGTTTGTAATGTTCTGAAATTAAAGTTTATCGTGGTACCTAATTTTAAACTATTTCTGGAACTTTAAAAAATATATTCAACTGTTGTTAGATACGTACTTTATCAAACTTGTCTAACTTAAACTATAAATACTTTATTTGACTAAATTAAATTATTAATTTATATAATCCAGGTTAACGTAACTTGTTGTGAACAAAACTTATGTTCTTTATTTTTGTAGAAACATCTTAAGAAATATCATTAAAAACTGAGAGTAATATTCAATCTTAATATTTATTATTTGCTCTTGTATTGTACTGTAAAAAAAGTAGTAGAATTATAATTAGAAATAAAACCATATTATCTCATATTTATTTCTTTTATTTTATTGATATTATTTTGTAACAGTAGGAAGCCTGTTTAGTCTCATGCTTTTAAATATTCCACGTTACATTAGAGCCCAACGATCTGATGCGAGACGACGGTAAGAGGCCCGACGGAATGACACTTATTCCATGGAAGATGGGTCGGCCGTTAGTTTGGGATGCTACCTGTGTTGACACACTGGCGCCGTCCCATCTTCCAGAGTCTAGCAAACAAGCTGGTGCTGCCGCTACAAAAGCAGAAAACCTCAAACGACACAAATATGCACATTTAGACCGGATGTACATGTTTGTGCCGTTTGGGGTCGAAAATTAGGGTCATGGGGTCCAGCCGCTCAGAGTTTGTACAAAGAAATAGCCAAACGCTTAGTGGAAGTGACGGGTGACCAAAATGCTGGCTCCTACTTTGCTTAAAAAGTAAGCATTGCCATCCAACGTGGCAGCATTGCCACGTTGGATGGCAATGCTACCAGTGGACTTTTTGAATAAACTTTTATTTTATTTGTTTTTTGTATATAAGTATATGTCGCAGAAGTGGCCGGCTAGTTATTTTTAAAATGCGCAAAACCGCTGGCCTTACTGACCACCGGTTTTGCTATTGCAATATATCTCACTACCTAACCTCACTGTCATTTAACAACACTCTGATGCAAATTTGACTTCACAAAGCTAACAGGACAACTTCAAATACTCGCTGGATTTTACTTGAAATAAAAGTAGTTAAAATACCACAAAGATTAATTATTTTATTTTATTTTGATAGAAAGTTAACTTACAAACTGTTCTCTTCGAAATATCGTCACAAAGTGAATCCAAAATGTTCGCTTCAATTATTCCCAGCCGCTATTTTGCGCCCCTCCTCAACGTTTGTTAAGTTTCGTCGGATATGCGTGTAGGCGGCGCTAGCGACGACTCGAAGTAATTGAAACTAACCATCGATATTTAACAATAACTATGCATAAGGCTTTTTACATGTACTACTGAAACTATGATGCTAATTTACATTTAATAAACTAGCGTAAACTCACATTAAAATACAAATCAACGTTCATGCTTGAAAAGACTTGCGGATGAAGTCGTCTGAGGTAATGTTGTTAGATTATCATTTAACGTTATTTTATCTAACCTGAAGGCTTTATAAAATGTTACTTAAATTACGAAGCTAATTTACAACGAATAAATTCAGCATATTTAATTAATAAACATAAATCAACGTACTTACTCGCAATGACTCGCGTATGTAATCCGACAATCACTACAATGACAACCACATGTTTAATGTTTTAATTGTATGATTATATCACGGCAGAAGGCCATTAAAATTAAGTTTACGGATTTTCGTTAACTGAGCTAATAACTTGGTGACTTAAATTTAATCTTAAAAATAAGTGTAAGTAAGTACCTAATGTTGCTTTCTTGATGCGGTGACGAAAGTACCCGAAGACACCCGATCGTCCTCGCGGCGACATATATATATATTAAAATTGTTATTTATGTAGTCTTAAAGTGTATATAGTATAGGTATAGTTATAGTTCTTAGTATAGTTTTTAGGGTTCCGTACCCAAAGGGTAAAAACGGGACCCTATTACTAAGACTTCGCTGTCTGTCTGTCTGTCTGTCTGTCTGTCTCCAGGCTGTATCTCATAAACCGTGATAGCTAGAAAGCTGAAATTTTCACAAATGATGTATTTCCGTTGCCGCTATAACAACAAATACTAAAAATTAAAAAAAAAAAATATTAAGGGGGGTCCCCATACAATAAACGTGTTTTTTTCGTATTTTTTTGCTCAATATTAAAAACGGTAACAGGTAGACGCTTCAAATTTTCACAGAATACTAACTTGTATATCACCTTTCAAAATAAATAATTAAATAACTATAAAGTAAATATTAAAGGGGGGCTCCCATACAACAAACGTAATTTTTAAGCAATTTTTACTCGATCTTAATTAACAGGTAGAAACTTGAATATTTGTAAGTAAATATTTAGAAATATTTTAACTATAAAAATAAATACCTAATCTAATACATAAAAACTCACAAAATGAAAATAATCCGTGCATCTAAACGCGGTGAGAGCGCCGCGCCGCGGTGTGGTGGTGGCGCGAACGCGCGGGTAGCGGGGGAGGTAACATCACGGAGCGAGCCACAACCGCGCGTATTCGCGCGAGCGTCGTTATGCTGCCCGGATGTGTATCGAAAACCTACCTATAAGTTTGCAATTTACTACTTGGAATTTCGTTGATTTCTCGTTATTTTATAAACAGAACTAAACTTTGTAGTATTATAGATGATAGTACGGAACCCTTCGTGCGCGAGTCCGACTCGCACTTGGCCGATTATTAATCTTACATGTCGTTTCATTTTTAAGTTAAAAGATATTTTTTATATATGAAAATTATTTGTATAAAAATAAATCACGAAAAATTGTGATGTTACTTTCTAGTGTCATGTGTTTTTTTTTATAAATTAATTCAGCCATTTTATAACTTCAAAATGTTGATATACGCGAGCGAGACGGACGATGATCGAACGCCAGACTCTTCTATTAGGCCCAATGACTTTCCATCACGTGGACGTAAAGTCTAAAACAAAATTCACGAATATGGGTTGAGATACTCATATTATACCAACAATGAACTTAACGATTTTGGTACAAAGCTCCATGTCGCCGCGCTAAAGCCTAATTTAGATTGAGAAGTCTAGAGACGTCTATTTTGGCGTTTCAAAATATTTTAATCGTATAAGGGGTCTAATTACACTTCATTGAGCTCGGACGTTTTTGAAGATAAACGCTACATCCTGTTGATACTTTATCAAAAGCTAAAGCTAGCCTTGTACATTTTAGACTTTCAAATTTTGTTAACTCTGGGTACCGCTGCGCATTGGGTGATAGCTCTAAAGCACGATGGAGCACCAAGGTGGGATGCTACTATTTATACAGTTATGTACACTATACTTAGTAGTTCAGTTGTGAGTCTTTAGAAATAACAAACAATATAATCGAGATTTCACGAATGTAGCCAAATTAGAGCACGGTCTTTTCTACACTGAAAAAAAAAACAGTATGCGTAACCCGAATTCCATTACAAGTAATGACAGAGTTGGGGATACAGTTTCCAACTTGATTACGAATCAGACAACTTGTAAATAGCCCTACTGTTTGTTACAAGAACGAAACCATTCATTTCAGCATTGGAATGGTCTTTATCTTTATATTGAACTTAATCTCGGGTGAAACCACGGGGCTTACTAAGTGTAAATATACGAATTTTGCCGATTCACTGTGCGCCAGTGGTGGACAATGGGAACATTGTAAAAAGTTATGGCGTTGTCCCCCAGTGGGGGACATCAGCACAAGATTTAAATTTTTTTTACACAATAATCGGTCGAGCCGACCCCTCATTTGAGCGGTGCGCTGTACGTAAATATTTTTCAAATAAGCATAAGGCCAAATGTTTTTTTTCGGGTTTTAGCCTCTCGCTGATGTGGCCATTCGCGTAAATATTTTTTTAAATAAGCAAAAAGCCAAATGGTCTTTTGCGTTTTTGGCCATTTGCGTCGATTCCGCTTTGGTCGCTCGGTCAACAAATAATAATTTTATTAATGGAGAAAACGTAAAATCAAGGAAATTATTCAACGCTATTTCAACCTCACTGTTACACGCAATCTCAAGTTAGTTGTCATATCTCAACAACCACTTGACCACTTCTGTTCATTTTTACATCAAGTTGTAATAATTGTGTACTTTATCTACATACCAAATATCATTTAAATCGGTTGGTAATAAGCGCCGAAATAAACTTCCCCTCTTTGAATGGGAACCACTCAAAGAGGGGAACCTCCTACAAAAAATCGCCGACGACAAAAAAAACCATAACCCATAGAACCTATACACCAAGTTTCATGAAAATTGGTTCAAAATTACGCCCTGTAGTACGAACATACAAACAAACTGACAGAGGAAAGACAATTTGGTCAGTGCAAATGCAGAGACGCTTCGTTCGCTTCGCTCGCTGGGTCAATAAAAGGGGGCAATTATATTTTTTTTTATATTTTCCTTCATAAACCGAATAATGTACATAGTAAAAATATTTAAAAACCTGTTATAGCTTGTGCCATGGAAGCCCTTTTTAGTTTCTAGGTTTTTGCGACATATTCGGCTGTAACTTTTTTTTATGAAAACTGAAAAGTTTGATTTTTTTCTCTGCAGCAAGAGACTATGGATCTTCATAAATAGTTTTAATTTCGACTCGATACCTTCACGCGTTCCCGAGATACAGGTCTTGACAGACGGACAACAAAGTGACCCTATAAGCGTTCCGTTCTTTCCTATTGAAGTACGGAACCCTAAAAATCGGTTATTCAGTTTTTTTATAACATAGGTTACATGTCAAATATAAAATAATATCTATTATTTATTGTATGATTTGAAGCAAGTTCATGCAAAATTAGTTGTTCGTTTTCCTTCCTTGTTTAGTTAGCTACAGGAAAACATATCTATAAACCTACTCAGTCAGTACGTGATATATTTATAATTATAACTATATTATCGTATATGTATATAACGTCATGTAACAAATCCGTTGTCATTATATTTAACGGTAATGACCATTGTTTTCAGTTAAAAACTTGCAAAAGGAGGTATTGGCAAAATTATTTCTTTAAATAACTGGCCAAGAGCGTGACGAGAGTCAAGACATGCTTATTAATGATATTAGTGATTATGTTTATATGAAACACTATGATTTTCACTTATCGTCAAATTGTGATGAAGATGAATTAAATATTTGTATAATGTACAAAAACTATTTGTAATATTGTTTATGAGTAAAGTACAAAGAAAATTACTTAAGAAGTATTTGGTGTTAACATATTTTTCATCAAATAAGTGGGCAAAACCATGTTTCCGAACTTTACCGTAGCATAACCATAGCATAACATAGCAAGTATTGAACCAATTTTGATAAAATGAGAGGTCAAAAAATCTATGGAAGCTGGTATTAAAATATATGGGACCACTTCTGAACTATTATCTACCAAACAAAACAGAATTATCAAAAACAATTCATAATGTGCATGAGTAATCGAGTAACAATCACTCAAAAAAGCACAGTTCATCCGTCTGAGAGCTACGATGACACAGACAGACACACAGTTCATCCGTCTGAGAGCTACGATGACACAGACAGACACACAGTTCATCCGTCTGAGAGCTACGATGACACAGACAGACACACAGTTAAATAGATACACACGTTATTATAACACCCCCCTTTTTGGGGGTTAAAAATATCAGTGAAATAATTATATCAATGTTTAAATTTCAATACCATGAAATTGTAAACACGACTGCTTTCTTTCCAAATTTGGGGGAATATTTTGTAAAAGACATAAGACCCGTATTTTTGTGATACGTCCTTTTTCACTCATAGCGATTTGCCCGACCAAAGGATGTTAAACGTTATAGATATGATTAATTTATTGAATCGTCAATGCGGTACTGTCGTGTTAGTTGTTCGCGCCATTAGCCATCACCATGCTCTGTAAGTATTCAAATATATTCATTTAACTGAATACGAACAATTTTGCAATAATTCTTTTCTTGTTGGTTTTGTTGGCAATAAATCTGTCGGGGACCTTATACCTTCGATCTAGCCTGATCTAGGGATCCTCAAACTGTTTATGTGCATAAATGTGAACTATATCAATTGCGTTATATATTTATTCTAATAAATGGCAAAGACCATGTTGTGATATACATATGGTAGGGTACCGTAGCTAATGTCTAATAATGCTAATCCATGAGAAGATCATTTGACGAGTGGTTTTGTTAATACCACTTTGCAAACAGGTCAATGACCCAATGACCTCTGTACCATAACAATATAAGTGATATTTTTCGTAATAAATAAGTAATTTCTCTAGAACTATTCTAAATTTTCTACAGTCTTTTACAGCGGTTTTGCCCATACTTTCTCATAAAAACTTATGAGAAAGTATGGGCAAAAGTTAGTATTTCATTTTTCTTTAACACAGATACTTGTATGCTTCCAAGATTTAATTTAAAAACCTATTGAAATTCCGCGCTCGCTTCGCTCGAGCATTTTTACTAATTTAACATAGAAGTACTGTGGGCTTATTAATACGAGAAATGAAGGATATTACTGAAATGAAGGATATATTTTGAAAACAAACAAAAACACTATAAAAATATTACAAAAATTTATTATCTATGTTTTATTATTTACTTGGGTCATGCAAACGCTCGTTATAAAAATCATATTACTAACCAAAAATTTGTTATCACCAATTAACCCCCCCCCCCCCCCCTCGTCGTGGCGTGCCGTGGCCGGCCGATTCATGGCGCCATGGCGCCAGGAAAAATCCCTAGCTACGCCAATAGAACCAGGGACTCCCAAGAGAATAGTTTTTGCGTGATATTTTGCCAGTAAATTATGCGTTTTTCATACAACAGGAGATTACTGTTTCTACTTTTAAGTATTATGCGATTTGGATAATTATTTTTTATGTGGTTAGAATCAACATTGGCTATGCCTCTACTCTTTCTGTTTTCAAAATGTACACTTTAAATTTTCGGAACTACAAAGAAATTTAAAAAAAGAAAATCGTACATTTATGATTTTCTTCTTCTTAATCGTAAGCTTAATTTCTGAATGTCGTGCCCGTCTCGAAATGCTCTGACAAAGTCGATGACGTGCTGTTTCCACGCCACCTTGTCCTCGGCTTTCCTTAAGGCAGTGGCAGTAGGAAGTTCCGTTAGGGTTTTAATTTGATCAGACCAGCGGGTAGGTGAGCGCCCACGTGGTCTTTTACCATCCACTTTCCCTACAACCATCATTTTGTCTAAATTATCTGGTTGTTTTCAGGAAATGTGGCCAAAGTATCTTAAGACTCGTTGGTAACATATTGTGGAGAGTCTGGTCTTAATTTTAAGTTGGTCAAGAATGGAGACTTGTTGGTCCGCCTTGCTGTCCATGGTATACGTAACATTCTCGTGCAGCACCACATTTTCTATATGATCGCCTACAGCCTAAACGGCTTGACCGATTTTGAAGTGCGAGATGTCGTTAGATTCGTCTTCACTTCCTGAGTGTCATAGACTATATATTTTTTGTAATGATAATAATACATCTATCACATAAATAAAAAATCAACAGCATATCAAGCGTAACGAAATCGTAAGTACAAACACAAAGTAGACTGCAAAAACTGCTTTTATGCAGTGGGAATTTTGTATTTGTTTTTGAATATATACCTATAGATACTTGTCACATTTAATTTTACACATCATTTAAAGCTATCGATAGTGGTTATGCAGTTTTAGTTGCCGTCATATGGAATATCCATTAATAACCTTATGACTGTATTGACTGATTCATACAATGACTGCCTATTTTTAAAGTGGCCGGAAAATTAATTCAGAGTAGGTTAATCGAGTATAAACGTAATGACATACTTTTGATTTTGAAATAATCTGCCAATTGTACCTATATATTTTATGCAAAGAGCAGCAAATAGGTGTGATGGCAAGTGATAACCTTCGCTGACAATAGCAAAATCAGTGGCGTCGGTATTGCTTTGCTAGACCGGAGATGTGGAGTCCTTTTCACCCCCGACCCAAACATAAGAGAAGAGGGGTGTTATAAGAGAAGAGGGGTGTATCTGTCTGTGGTATCGTAGCTCTCAATCAGATGGACCGATTCATTGTTCATCAAAATCGGTCCAGCCGTATTTTTAGGGTTCCGTACCTCAAAAGGAAAAAACGGAACCCTTATAGGATCACTTTGTTGTCCGTCTGTCTGTCCGTCTGTCCGCCTGTCCGTCCGTCCGGGTGTCAAGACCTTTATCTCGGGAACGCGTGAAGGTATCGAGTTGAAATTAAAACCATATACGCAGATCCATAGTATCTTGCTGCAGAAAGAAAAATAAAATTTCTCAGTTTTCGTGAAAAAAAGTTACAGCCGAATATGTCGTAAAAACGCACATTTCGACACTCACAGAGGAATCAAAACCTATGGGGTACTTCCCGTTGACCTAGAACTCTGAAATTTGGCAAGAAGCATTGTGTTAGAGTACACATATAGGAAAAAATCCGAAAACTGGACATTTTTAATTTAATCGCAAACAAATAGTGTCTCTATGCAAGGAATGAGGGCCCAAATTTTAAAGTGAATTAACCGTATCATGTGGGGTATCATATGAAAGAGCCTCATTAGAATAAGCTAAAACAGGTTTTTAACACATTCTTCGCCCCCCTGCAGACCCTTCAGTTCAGCTGGGAACCAAAACTTTTTAGGCGAATTTTGATTAAGTACAGAGTAGCCGTGCAAAGCAACATTGACTGCCTCAAACGCCGGCGGTTTACTGACTACTACAAAATGAACGGGACGCTCGCTCGGATCCGAGTGGGAGGCGCCGCTACTATAGTCCCGCTCCACTCGGATCCGAGTGGTGAGCAAGGAATGTGTTAAATATTTTTACGATGTATATTTTTCGGTTTATGAAGGAAAATATAAAAAAAATATGATTTCCCCCTTTTATTTAGTTTGTACGGAACCCTCGGTGGGCGAGTCTGAGTCCGACTCGCACTTGTCCGGTTTTTTAAACTTATACTTGTAAAAACGCTCTTTGTGGACTCTTAAAAGCGAGAAATGCTTCTGAACAAGGATATTTCACATTATCTTTGAGCGGGAGAATGTGACTGCATAGGATTTCTAGTTATACAAATTATGTTAATTTCTAATTATTTTCTTTATGATATAACTTCTATGATATACATTATTTTCTACAAATTTATAAACATTAAAAAAAAAAGAAGTGTGTAATACACTCAAAATATAGAATAGGTTTTTTTCTCCAATTAAGTCCTTATCGTATGCAAAATTTTCGTTGTTATGTAAAAGGTTAATTGCTATTTCCCAGGGGTGTTGTTACTGTGGGTGTCAGCTTGGCCGCAAGCAGCGCGCGCCGTGTTCCACGTACGGTCCGCGTCCTGGTTCGACCTGCCCGCCACTAACCTGTCCGACACTAACCTGTCCGCCACTAACCTGACACAACGCAACAAGACTGACGCGTACTTCGGGTACAGCGTCACATATGAACCTACCAGCAAACGGTATGTACTTAATTGTGAAATGTACTAGTGGTTACTGTGACATTCGTCTGCAATAGAAAACTTCATTAACAACGGTGTTTTTTTTTATTTTTGAGACGACATTTAAACGACATTGAGATCTAGGATAGAGTGTCCAAGATGTGTGTGGAAAAGATGTTCCCTTGCTTGTTATCTAAATACACTTAAATTACATCTATTGGAAAACCCATTCAGATAGTACTTTTTAGGGTTCCTCAATAGGAAAAAACGGAACCGTTATAGGATCACTTTGTTGTCCGTCTGTCCGTCTGTCCGTCCGTCGGGTGTCAAGACCTTTATCTCGGGAACGCGTGAGGGTATCGAGTTGAAATTAAAACCATATACGCTATTATATATATATCCATAGTATCTTGCTGCAGAAAGAAAAATAAAGTTTCTAAGTTTTCGTTAAAAAAAGTTACAGCCGAATATATCGTAAAAAACGCACATTTCGACACTCACAATGGAATCAAAACCTATGGGGTACTTCCCGTTGACCTAGAACAATGAAATTTGGCAAGAAGCATTGTGTTAGAGTACAAATATAAGAAAAAATCCGAAAACTGGACATTTTTAATTTAATCACAAAAAAATTGTGTCTTTATGCAAGGAATGAAGATCCAAATTTTAAAGTGAATTTACCGTATCATGTGGGGTATCCTATGAAAGAGCTTCAGTAGCATAAGCTAAAACAGGTTTTTAAATATTTTTACGATGTATATTTTTCGGTTTATGAAGGAAAATATAAAAAATATATATTTCCCCCTTTTATCTACTAGTTTGTACGGAACCCTCGGTGGGCGAGTCTGACTCGCACTTGTCCGGTTATTTTTTATACATTATAGATCTACGATTGACCACAACGGAGGCTAAACTCTTTGAGGCCTCCGACTTTGCTGGGAAAAACGGTGAACTTTTCCAATGAGGTGAAATACTTAGGAGTAACTTTAGATAGTAAGCTCCTTTGAAACAAGCACATTGGAAATGTCATTAAAAAGGCAAAAATAGCCATGGGGGCCTGCAGGAGGCTAGTCGGCCTGAATTGGGGCCCTAAGCCCAAGACTGTCAAGTGGCTCTACGAAGCAGTTGTGCGTCCAATACTGACGTATGGATGTGCCATTTGGCAGAAAAAGATCGAACAGTCTACCTGCATAAATGCCCTCAATAGTCTTCAGAGGCTGGCGTGCCTCTCAATCACAGGCGGCCTCTCATCGACGATCGAAAGAGCCTACTCAAAGAAAACTATACATATATTCTCCGACAGCCAGGCTCTAGTTGCGGATGAAGTTAACTCCAAGCTGGTGCAGGAGTGTGTGCAGGTGCTAAACTGCCTGGGTGAGACCAACAAGGTCACACTAGGCTGGGTACCTGGACACTGTGGCATCAGGGGCAATGAAGCCGCTAATGAGTTGGCAAGATGTGGGTCGGAAGGTGCTTTGCTGGGACCAGAGCCCGCCTGTGGCATCTCCGACTCCACAATAAGGAGTAGCATCAAATCCTGGGGGAAGAAACAGTGCTTAGCACTGTGGAGCCAAAGCCCGGGAATGGTTCACTCCAAAGCGCTTCTCACAGGATTCAGCAAAAAGTTCTCTGAGGAGGCGCTTCTTTTAAGCAAGGGCCAAATAAGGGTTCTTGTTCGCACCCTAACGGGACATTGTAAAATGAATAAGCACCTGCACAGAATGGGGCTGGGTGAGAACCCTGAGTGTAGGTTTTGCCTCGAAGAGGATGAAACACCCATTCATGTCCTCTGCGAGTGTGTGGCGCTCCACCACCAGAGGAGCCAGCTCCTAGGAGGAGCTACCCTCTACCCTGAGGATGTGAAGGCCTCCGCCCCAAAGTCCCTAGTGAGATTCATGTCACATCTGGGATTGGGAGAGGTGCTGTAACCCTTAGGAGGGAAGTTACAATAGATCCGCGAGGGTCGCAGTGACAGGGAGGCTCGTGGCCTCCCACCCTACCTCGAATAATAATAATAATAACGATTGACCATCAACTCGTCTGATGTTAAGCGACGGTGTGGCCGAGGATGGAGCTTGTCGATCTAGAAGATATCTATTCACTCTAGCCTTGAAAATTCCAAGATTGTAGGTCTCAGGAAACAGAGATGGCGGCAAAGAATTCCATTCTTGTGCAGTACGCAACAGGAATGTGGATCGATATCGCTGAGTACGGATTTTTGGCATTTCAACGAGAAATGGGTGGTAATTCGCCGACTTTCTGCTAGTCCTGTAGTGAAATGGGGAGGGTGGAATTAGGTCGTGAAGCTCTTGCGCACATTCCCCGAAATGAATCCTGTAGAAAATAGACAGACATGCTACTTTACGGCGGTGCTCATCATTCCGATTTTGGTACATTATCCAAGAAACGATGTCAATTATTTGATCTCTTGATTACTTCATTCTACTTTTCAGCTGTATAATAATAAAAAGGACAAATAAAATGAGATCACTTATATCAGATAATATATATATATAAACAGATAAACTAGTAACCAGCGGCGCTGCTGAAAAACTTCATTCTATTCATCTCAGTAACCAACGGCGGTGGGTGGTAGCCAACCGCGGCCGAAGCCTCCCACCGGGGTGTTGGTGCCTGATTTGCTCCACCCAGGGGCTGCGTGTAGGGAATCAGTGTTAACGGGTACTCTCCTACGGTCGCAGGCAGCTCAGCCCCCTAATTATATTATATGCATGATCACACTCTGTTCAGTTGGACTTTAAACCTTATAGATATAGTTTATAATCACAAATATTCTTCCTATGACACAACATCCTGTGTCATATTCTGCTTTGGCATTTGAGTCATCCGGCTCGTAGGGTAGACGTAGGTACGTTATTCTTTCTATTAAGTACATTCAAACATGTCATCTCTCTTATATTAGTTGAGGTAATAATATGGTAGTACTGCTATTAATATTATCTTCTCTGTGCCGAGTACTGTATAATAAAGTTATAGGAAGCAGAAACCATTTTAATACATACATAAAAGCATACATAGGTAAATAAATCACGCCTATTTATAGGCAGATAGAGCATCAAAAACAATGAGTTAGTCCATTCAATGCTACCATAAAATCATGTCTATTTTTCTTTACGGGGTAGGCAGAGCGTCAAAGACCATGACGCCGTTTGACACCACATTTGACCGTTGTTAGAGGATTAAATGAAAGAGTTAGGGTATTTGAGGGTTAGAGGGGATAATAGGGTAGTTATATTACTGTCTTGCAGTGACGGGGGGTCAGCCTATCCGCTACATAAATGTCACTTTCCCTCAAATCCCTTAACTTATTTTAACAATTTGCCCGGGAAGACAAGCAGCTCTTGCATTCTACGTTTTTCTTTTTCCCTCTTTTTTAGTTTTCAATATTTCATCCTACTTTCGTTCTTTTGTTAATATTGACTTTTATCTAGGTAACATTTTAGGGTAGTAATCGATTGTTTGGTTATAAATAAGTAATGTCTTTTCAGATTGGTCGTGGGAGCGCCACAAGGAGATGATATCGGAGAAATCTACTCATGCGACTTGAGTGCATCAAATGCAGCGAATAAGTGCAAGTGCTTGACTAAGGATATGCGCAGAAGTAAGTTAATTTATTTTTGTTAACAAAACCAGAAATGGAACAAAATTTTGAGTACCTATTGTATCGTCTTCCTAGTTAATTAGAAGCTGCATCTTCATATTACGGAAATAATTAATAGGGGAAAGGTGTACGAGATGATCCCCTAAGGTCGAGATTAAAGTGCGCAGCTATCTCTCTCGCGCATCACCATATATTTTAACATATAAAATAATTGAGTTGGGATGAGGAGAAACATTTAAATTAAATATATTTAGAAATCTTGTATACTATAAATGTAAATGTAAATGTTAAATAAAAAATTATAAAACTACACACACATCATTGCAACATTTTTACATCACAACACCACAGCATTGCAACATTTTTAAACATAGTTTAGAAATGTTAATATTTTAAACATAGCTTAAAAATTATAGTTTAAGCATAGTTTAAGAATGTTGGGTTTAATTATTGCTATGAAAATATATCATTATTTCTATGAAATAAAATTCATGCTTATTCCCTATCGAGCTGATTGATGTATGTATATTCGCATGTGTCCTGACTAAATTCATACATTTTTTACCTTCCAGGTGTTAGAGGCAAATATCAAAATAATAAGTACTGGCTCGGGGCGACCGTGAAAGCTGGACCTTCATACGTGGTGGTAAGACTTTCAACAGATTCTTGTTTTGTATAAATAATGCCTTTTTCAAATTGCACAAAGTTAAATAATAGTATATTATATCTTATGTATAACATAGAATATTAACTGCACCCACAATCTAAACCGCTTGATCGATTTAAATGTACAAGATGTCGCTTAGATTTGTCCTTAGTTCTTGAGTGTTATAGTCAAAGACTTATTGTCTCTGGTTATAGTTTTTTTTTTTAAATTAAGAATATAAATAACTCCCGCAAAAAATTAAAACTTTACTTTTTCATGTCCTCCAACGATTTTTTAACAAATAGATGATTTTCAAGAATTATACTAAATTAATGCTCATTTAAATACATTTTATAATGGCTTTTCGCATACTTTCTCGCTAAAAGTACACTCAACATGATCAAGCGTAACGCAAACGTAACTTATATTCGCTTACATCGCTCTTGTGCAGTCGGGTAATTTGTTTTTCTTTTTAACCGACTTCACAAATGAAGGAAGTTCTCCATTCGACTGTTTTTTGTTTGTTCAGTGATTACTCCGCCAATTATGAATTGTTTTTGATGTTTATTTTTTGTTTGGTAGGTGATACGTCAGAGATAGTCCTGTACAAATTTGATCAAAATCGATTGAATAGTTTGTTTTTTAAACTATAATATTAAAATATAGGTACTTGTTATGTATATTAACTACACAAAATAGTCTCAATAATTTACATCTGTCGGTAGGTATTGGTAGGTAAGTACGTATCTATTTTCTTGTCAGAGACTATGTGTGTCTTTTAATTTAATTTTAATTCTAGATAATAAATGATTTAAGCTGATAAATGTTGTTTATATTCCAGACATGCGCGCCTTTAAGACTAGACAGACCAAACTTAGAGATTGGTTCGTATTATATTGTATTTATTTCTATAATAAAGTTGGAAAATCAGTAGGTATACTTTAAGTATATAGGTATTTTTATGAAATTAAAATTTGAAAAATGTGCAAATTAACACATACAACAAATCTTTTTTATGTTTATTTAAAAGTATATACTTTTAAATTATTATCATAAAATTCATTTCAAAATTCTAAACAATTTTATCAAAGTCGATTTTTAAAACAAATCTGGAAAAAATATGTCATCTGTCAAATGTGTATTTTGAAGTCGGCTGTTTCAATATATTTAAATTTATAACCATTTTTTAATTACACCATGTGATTTCTAAACTTTATAATCAATTTCCAAAAAGGAAGTTCTCATTGCAATTCAACTGTATGGTTTTTTGTATGTTTTGCCAATAAAATTATGACTTGATTTTAATGATTCTTGTTTGGCACACTACATAACTTTTACCAAATTCTTACAGTACTTTAGTTTTTAATAACAAAATAACTGGAAAAATGTCATACAAGTAAACGAAATTGTGTATTTTGAAGTTGGTTGCTTCAGTTTTTAATCGGTTTTATTTGTAATAAGTAATTGTGTTTGTTACATTTTTTCTACAGGTGGCAATCGTACTTACGAAGTCGGAACTTTCAGTAAATGTTACAAATATAATTTAGCCACCGACACATATGAAACGTTGAGAACTATCGAAGACAGAACGTTACACGCTACCCTATTTGGTAAGATGATCTTTACATAATAATATACAGGTTGAAACGTCAATTGTTTTTCATTTTTTAGGGTTCCGTACCTCAAAAGAAAGAAACGTAACCTTAATATGATCACTTTTTGTCCGTCTGTCCGTCTGTCAAGACTTTCTATCTCGAGAACACATGAAGGTATGAAATGTAATTAAAACCATACATGTAGACTTGTAGTTCCTTGCAGCTGTGAAAATATCAAACTTCTCAGTTATCGTAAAAAAGTAACACCCGTATATGTCCTAAACAATCACATATTTCGACACTCACAAGGGAATCAAAATCTATGGGGTACTTCCCGTTGACCTAGAACTATGAAATTTAGCAAGAAGCATTTTCTTATAGTACATATAAAGGAAAATATCCTAATACTGTACATTTTACGATTTAATCACATAAAATACGGTCTTTATGCAAGGAACGAGGGTCCAAATTTCATGGACTCTCATCATTTGGTGTATCATATAAAAGATCTTTATTAGCACAAGCTAAAACAGGTTTTCAATTATCTTACGATGAGTAATTATCGGTTTATGAAATAAAGTGTAAAAATATATATGCCGAAAATATTTACGGAACCCTCGGTGGGCGAAACTGACTCGCAATTGTCCGTTTTTTTATTCATTGATAGGCTTAGCATTGACCACCGACTCACCTGATGTGCAGTAAGGACGCTGATGGCGACGATGGTTGGATGTCTATTTAATATTGAGAAGTACAAGAACGTAGTATTGCGTTCTCATTTATATAAGAAACAAATATTAGAACCATACGAGTAATAAGCTTACATTGTGAACTGCTCTAGCTTAGTGAAGCAACTTTTAACATATATATAGCCTTATAAGGCCTATAAAGTTACTCCTTCCGTCGTTACACACGATAGGTAAGCAAAATTACAATACAATTACAATTAAAACAAAACAACAATTAATTACAATTAATTTTTTTAACTTTGTGACAAATACGTCTTACTCACTTGATAATTCATTCGAACGCTCATGTGTACGTCAAAGATGAATCAGTGTTGCTTATTCACGCATGTTAACATCTTATTCACTGAATTAGGACTTGTTAACTCCTATCAGGCGGGAACTGTCACGCGCACAGATCATAAAACAATGACCTGTGGTCACGCGCGAGCGTTTATAAGTAAGGAGGTATGCTTATGTGAAGGTCATGCACATTATTTTGATACTACGAAATTGTTACGTGTATACTCTAAGATTGGAATTTAGTTATAAAATGATTAAGTTGTTAGTAGTCTATGTTTTAATTATTCTTTTTTGTTTAGTAGGTCAGAGATGATCTCATTTAAATTTTATCAAAATCGGTTCAGTACTTTGGTTTTTATAACAAGATAATTGCAAAAATATCATCCTAATAAACGAATTGCGTATTTTGATGTCGTTAATTTTCAGTTTTTTATACATTTTCAGAACACGCGATGGATTCGTTTGGTTGGAGTATAGACGTAGATGAAGATGACATTATCATCGGAGGTCCCGCGATGACCACAGGTACAAACACACAAACAAATCAGACAAAATGCATTACAATAGCAAAACCATTATTATACCTTACCCTCGCATCCTCTCTAACCTTCTCTCTTTCATCTAACCAAGGTCAAATATGGCGTTAAACAGCCTCATAGTATCTGAAACACTGCCTACCCGGCGAACGGAAAACAGGTGTGATTGTATGTAGGTATATATGCATTACAAAAGCAATCACATTTATAGAATTAAAATTCTTGCCACCATTGTCCATGGTGTCCGTGTCGCTCGCGCATGCGCATGATAAGATTTTTGAAGATATAAAATGACTGAGAGTGAACTTGTGACAAAAATCATCAATGCAAAGCAATATCACTCGACAAAAAAAATATTTTGATCCATGGTAATTTTCATGCACAAAAATCATTTTTACGTAAAAAAAAATATGTATGAAAATTTTTTTTTACGAAATTTAGTATGCGCGAGCGAGACCGACTATAGTCGAACTACATATTCTTAACCACAAGGTATTTTTTAAAGGACGTGTGGAAAAATTCATGCGTAACAAACATATCCCGTTCAGCCTAACCGGGTACACGGATGCGACGACAAATGAAGGGAGGTACCCTAAAATAAATTATAATTTTGGTAAGTTCTACTCATTTATATTATTTATGATGTAGATATAAAGAGTGCTCTGTTTCCCTAAGTGGGGGTGTCAATTGACTCGTATTTAATTCAGTAGGCCTCATGATCGTGATGCGCTGCCTTCCCGCCCCGTCCATAAACGCTTGTTTACTATTTAAGGATTCGCTCAAAGCTCGCAGCTATCTCTCTCGCTCATCACAACGTTTATAAACGTGTAAAATAATTGAGTAGAGATATTAGAAAAGTGAGAGACGAATTTGTTTATTGAAATAGGAGAAATAAATAAATAAATATTTGTGGACATTTAACACATATGTTTAAAAAAAATATTTCTTCGACGCTGAGTAGGAAAATACATATTTTTTTATTACTCCGTCACCAGTAATGGTATCTGAATAAATTTTGAAATGTTTCTCCTATCTAAATAAACCAATTCGTCTCTCAATTTTCTGATATCCCTACTTAATGACTTTATTTGTTTAAAAATGTTGTGATGCAACAGCTGATAGCTGCGCGCTTTAATCTCCACCTTAACTATATTTGATCCTAGTTGAACCTTAAAGATATTATTGATCTTATGCGTAGAAAAAAAGAAGCAGAGATCTACACATAAATATAAAAAGCTGCATATAACGCTGCGTTTGCGCGGTCGAGACGTTTTCTATGTAAATGTTAATGTTCACAGACTTCGATATGGTAACTGCTTGATTACAGTTACGGAGTTCTGGTGATGTAGTCTATTAGTGATAGTAATGTTCACAGACTTCGATATGGTAACTGCTTGATTACAGTTACGGAGTTCTGGTGATGTAATCTATTAGTGATAGTAATGTTCACAGACTTCGATATGGTAACTGCTTGATTACAGTTACGGAGTTCTGGTGATGTAATCTTTTAGTGATAGTAATGATATTTTATTTTAGGTTACAGTGTTGTTGTGGGACATTTTATTACAAGAAGAACCGCTTCTAAGTCGTACGCTATTGGCTCGCCATATGGAAACGTAGGACGCGGCAAGGTAAAAAGATTATTTTTTGTGTTCAATCTTGAATATAGACAATTACGGGATTATTTGTTATTTATTTGTATTATTGGAAGTGACGTTTGCGTTGCTATACTTGCTATTTTTGAAAAAGACGGGCGAATGTTGTCGAAACTATATACGGAGGTTTTGACTCAAAATATATGCTAATAACCCTGTAATTTCAATTACGGGACAGTAGCCTACATTATATAATGTTATTCATTAGCAAGATTTATACAATAACAAAATACAAAATCCTTTCTATATTATAAAAGCAATAAGTACACATAAGCCACAAGGTGGACCCACCCCCATACAAGTGGCAGGAAGATATTGGACGCAGGCCGCTTCCAACCGGTCTTTTTGGAAATTCGTGAGGGAGCAGTGGATTCTTATGGCTGAAATGATGATGATCATCGTCTTTTTTCAACACTACATGGGTGAAATAACGGTATAAAAGTGAATGCAGCTGGTATAAAAATGAATATATTATTTTTATCTATGTATTTCATTCATTCATTCATTATTTAAGAGCATGGATCTTATTGATGGAAGAATTTCCATTCTTTTCTATCTTCCGCCAGCCAGCGTTTTCACCTCCGTACATGACATGACCTTCTATTTTATTTGAATATCTATCATGTTTTTTATAAATTAGTCATGTCGTATATGGTGGTCAAACATTTTGACTATCTAGGTATATGTATTTTATCATCATCCTCTCAGTCACAAGAAATCCACTGGACATACGCCTCCCCCATGAATATCTGGAAAGACCGGTTGAAAACGGTTTGCATCAGTGTCTTCCCGCCGTCTATATGAGATCTTCTGTTCATTTCGTGGCTGGTCTTCCTGCGCTGCGCTTGCCGGTGCGTGGTCACTCGAGAACCTTTCAGCCCCATCAGCCGTCAGTTCTACGTGGCATGTGCCCTGCCCACTGCCACTTCAATTAGCTAATCCGCTTGACTATGTCAGTGACTTTGTACCTCTACGGATTTCTTCATTTCTGTTAAGATCTCGCAGATACCCGAGCATAGCCCTCTCCATTGCATTATAATCTACAACGCTATGGAGAGGGCTATGCTGTGTGATCTGCGTGTGCTTGTTGCGTCTACGTATTTATTAATAAATAATTTGTAGGTTAGTTTCTACACGTTTGCGAATAATGGACCCCATCCTAACGATAAGCTGAAATCTCGAGAAGACTTGGTAACAGACGACGAGAACGCGGTGGGCTCCATGTTTGGCGCGGTTCTGTGCGCGGCGCGACTGACGGCGGGTAGCGCGCACACCACGCTGCTGGTGGGTGCGCCCACGCACGCGCGCCACGATAAGAACGAGGTCAACCGGGGCGCCGTCTACTTCTACTCGCCAGCCTCCACGCTTCCGGTGCGACATTTTTTACAGACCTTAAATAATGAGGCTAACAATACGATCGATACGTTTGTTACCGCATAGCTCCGTTATTTACGAACTGATTTGAAATAACTTTTTTTTTTCTTTGAAGGGATGTACTATCTTATTTTCTAATTTTTCGTAAGTAATATTATTATTCAGTGCAAGGCGCGTCACCGACCGAGAGTGACGTGTATGCTGCTCCTTTGAAAAAGACCGCCGAATGCGGTTGAAACTATAGTCGGATATTTCAGCTCAAAACAGACGTGAGTGACCCGTAGTTTTTATTTAAAAATCTGTGAAAACCACGCTAATTTCCATAGTATAATATTATTACTACGAAAAATTAGAAAAATTTATACTTGTTCTTTCTAGAGGTAGGAATCCTAGAAATGTTCTCGTTTCAGCGAATGAAAAAGCTATCGTTTTATTATTTTAAGAATAAAATTAATCTACATCTTTAAAATAAAAATAATATTAGGTATTTAAGTATATTATTTTTACCAAGATTTTACAAACAACTATACATTCCGCATTATTATCACATTATTTCATTTCGTACTGTTTCCATATACACCACTAAAGAAAGCTATCTTAGAAATGTCATATATTTGTGTCACCTCTGAATTAGTTTTGTTTGTTTGTTTGGATACGTTATTTACTTTTTTTCAGCTGAAGGAATTAAAAAGAAAACTAGTCGGCCAAAGAGACGGTGGATTATTTGGAAGCGCTATAGCTGCACTCGGAGATTACAACGGCGATGGTTTGGATGGTAAGGATTATCTTCATCTATCTTCATATATCTTCACTAATAATATAAAAGTTTGACATTTGTGCCTTAGTTAAATTATATGTTACTCTTTCACGCTCAAACGGCTGGACCGATTTGTATGAAATTAAAAAAATATGAAGGTGTGAGGTAAGTAGGTACTCAAATTAGTGAAAATCATAATTATTCTTAATTTTTTACGCACCTACATCTACACTAATAGAAGGCGCTGCTGTCGTTATTTCATTATTTTATTTAATCGAGACGTTAGTTTTATTTTTGCAACATTAATTCTGTATCAAAACAATCTTTTCTTAAATTAATTTATGTTAGTGACCGCGCGGGTGAAACCGCGGGCCGCTGCTAGTTAAGTTTGATTTATCAGCACAACCAGCGACGTTACCAACAACTAGAAAACTTGTTTTTATCCGACAGAGCGGAAAGTAGGCGGTTGAGGACAACTGATAACTGGGTGCTCCAACACGAGTTCGTCAGGAGACACCGGACTCCTCGAGTCCTCAATCCGTTATCAGCGGAGGGGTTTCAGTAGGATATTGAACATTTCTAAAGCATCAAATTTCTCGGTGGAACAATTTCAAAATTAAAAAATATATAAATTCGTGACCGTAAAATATATTTATCAAAAAAAAAAAAACTTAAACGTCGTTATTGTTTTTTAATTTATTATTATTTATGATGAAAATGTACAATTATAAAAAAAATTACAAAGAAATAAAAGATTACTCAAAAGAGAGACGATATCAAGAACAGGATGTCAAGCACGCGGGAATCCCTGGCTGCATTCCCAGCGTTGCCAGCGAACGGCATCGATGAGTCTTGGTGATATTTTATAAAACTTACTTGTATAGTATATGATTATAAAGTACATAATAATATATATACTATACTAATTATAGGGACTCGATATCAAATTCTGATTGTAGGCTGTGTACCTTTCAAGTATACTAGTCAAAATAGTGATTTTGAAAATTTAATTTACGCTTTCAGAAATCGCAATAGCGGCCCCGTTTGTGAATTTGGGCGCCGGTGTTGTCTACATTTACTCCAGCAAAGATATCAACAGCATCAGCCCGAATATCAAATTCAGTCAGGAGATCTATCCGCAGGAAGGAATGGTGATGTCTTTCGGATTTAGCCTTTCAAAAGTCGAGGACTTTGATAATAATGGCTGCAATGGTTAGTAGCGCACATATAGTTCACAGTGTAAGATTATACAGTGGTTCAACACGTTACCACAGAAGAAGTTAATAGTATTATATACGGAACTCTCCGGACACTCTCCGCGACCCACCAATCTCGGGTTCCCCACCCACTCCCAGCACTCGATGGCTGATGGCTGGGACGCGGAGCGACGTGCGCCTGCGCTCTTTGTCTTTGTTTAAAAATTAACTTGGATCAAATTGATTTTTAATATTTGTGATGTTTTCTAGTTTTACAAACAGATTAGAACACTTCTACTTATATTTTGTATTGATCTATTCACTGTATTGTTGTCGTTATTTCTGTATTATTGAAAAAATAATACAAATAAAATAAATAAGTTTTAAAACGACGATTTTATTAAGTTCATACAGTCATTTTATATCTTATAAAATGTGGATATGCGCGATCGAGACGAACGATAGTCGGACTAGGGACTCTTAATAGCACGCCTTTGTATGGAGTGTTCGACGTGTGTCATTATAATGGACAAACGTGTAGGACAATTGTATGGAGTGTTCGACGTGTGACATTATAATGGACAATCGTGTAGGACAATTGTATGGAGTGTTCGACGTGTGACATTATAATGGACAATCGTGTAGGACAATTGTATGGAGTGTTCGACGTGTGACATTATAATGGACAATCGTGTAGGACAATTGTATGGAGTGTTCGACGTGTGACATTATAATGGACAATCGTGTAGGATTAATATATAATTAATATAATTGACGATTTTAAATAATGATATAATTGACGTACTCTTCTCGGGCACCTACGTAAAGAAAGAATCGTTGGACTCCTGTATGTATCCGCTGTGATTTTATATTTTATTGTGTTGTAGATCCTCTTCCACTCAGATAATACAGTATTTTTATGAACAGAGTTGGCTATCGGCGCTCCAGTCTCTAATAGGGTGATGTTGCTGAGTTGCATCGCTTCAGTGACAATCAAAGTTCGAGCAGACATTCCTGAAGACTTAAGCGTGAGTGTGTACTTTCATTATGATAATCATTATATCCATCTCTATGCTGTCTGTCAACGTTTTTGTATCTGACTTGTCAGGTTTTGCAGTAAATAAATAAATATTTTGGGACATTTCACACAACACCATCTAGCCCAAACTAAGCAAAGCTTGTACTATGGAACTAGATGGTTGATAGAATACATATATACTTTTTTTTTGTAAATACCTAGTCTTGCCATAAATATTGTCACGAAGAAAAAAATTTTTTCTTTATTGCAAATAATATTTATTACTTTTACAGTGTGTTAGTTTAATACATAGATATAAAACAATTTAAAATATAAAAGCTTATTCGAAGTGGTCTCCATTGGCTGCAATACAGTCCTTTAAACGTTGAGGCCAGTTATCAATAGAAGCACGCATTCTTTCCATGGGAAAATTCTTCACTGCCAATCGTATGGATTGTTTTAGGGACTCCAAATTATCATGGCGTTTAGAGCAAGCCATACTTTCTAAAACTGACCATAAATCATAATCCAGCGGATTAAGATCAGGACTAGACGACGGCCAGTCTTCAGCTCTGATGAAGTCCGAAACGTTCACTTCCAACCAAGACTGCGTGGACCGAGCTTTATGACCTGGCGCCGAGTCTTGTTGGAAGGACCATACTTGGTTATTGAACATGGTGTTGTTAAGGGGCTTAACTACCTTCTCAAGAATGGTATTTTGATACACTTGTGCCGATGTTTTGATACCTTTTTCACAAAAATATGGCTCAGTCACTCCTTCATAGCTAACACCCTACCAAACCATCACTGAAGTCGGATAATGCCCACGTTGCACTCTGTCGACTAATTGGGAAGCTTCCTTAGAGCTTTGAGCATAAATACGGTCATTTTGTTCGTTAAAATGTTGCTCAATTGTAAAGATTTTCTCATCCATAAACAAAATTTTTCTGTGACCTCCCTTTGCGTACCGCTTCAGTAGTTGTTTCGATTTTACCACCCTATTCTTTTTTAAATTATCAGTTAAAAATTACCAGTGCATCTCTTATAGGCTGCAAGTCCTAAGTCATCTTTTAAAATACGCGACATGGTTCTGGGTGCTATCTTCATCTCCCGAGATAAAATCTTTTGCTTTCGGACAGGATTTCTTCGAATTCTTTCCCTTACTGCTTTGACTACCTTTTCCGTACGAACACTACGTGGACGGCCAGATCTTTTTCTGTCACAAACAGAGGAGGTCTCATTGTACCTATTAATAGCCCGGTACACAAACATTTGACTAATACCAAGCGTATGGAGAGTTTTAAAAAATGCATTTGGCTCCATACCAACTTTGTGTAATGCAATCACAGCGATTCGGTTCTCTTTATCACCCCACTCCATTTTAATATCGCAAAATATTGTACAATGTATTGGCGCCAAAATTAGAAAACTCAATTAACAATCGTATAAAAATGACAGATTCCAAATTCAAATGTAATATCTTTCTTATTTTTAACTGTAACAGTATTTATGGCCAGACTAAGTATATACATATGATACATAATTACACCCAGACAGAACAAACATGCTCATCACACATATGTTTGCCCTGGGTGGGGATCGAACCCACGACCTACAGCTTAGCAGGTATACTACCAATTGAGCCATAAGGCCAGTCAAATATAAATATTTCACTTTTTAACCGACTTCCAAACAGAAAGAGGTTTTCAATACGACTGTAACTTTATTATTTGCTATATAATATTTTTTGTTGTATTTTTGTTTCGCGATTCCTCCTTCAGTTATGAATTGTTTTTGGGGATTCTTTTTTGTTTGGTAGGTACCTCAGAAGTGGTGCCATTTAAATTTTCAGTACTTTAGTTTTTATAACAATAACTAAAAAAAATACATTCAAGTCAACTAATTGCGTATTTTGAAGTCTGTTTTTTTTCAGTTTTTAACCGACTTCCAAAAGAAGGAGATTAACAATTCGACTTGTATGTTTTTTTTTAAACTATAATTATCTTTTAACAATAATGACTATAAATTTAAAGTATATTTAACTCGTCATAGTAAAAATATAGTGTAATTTATTATAATTTGACTTGTTTTCTAGTTACGTGACGACAACCCATCCAGAACCGAAGAACATTTCAACTTCCAGTCTTGTTTAGATGTCACCTTTCCTACGAAACCTAAGCTCATCTCTGCAAGTAAGTCAAACTTATGTATATATGTAGATAGTACAGACGTATGTATATATGTAGATAGTACAGACGTATGCCCAGTCTTAAGCGCTATCATTCTAATATCAGTGTAATGTATTTCCAGAACTCAAAGTAACTGTAAAATTAATTCACCCTAACGTAACGCTGCAAGCATCGGACCAATCGTACGAAGTGTTGGTGCAGAGGACCGACAAACCCATATGTAGGAACATCACAGCCTCAGCGCCGAAGGTAATTAGCTAGGGGATAATAGCCTAGTAAAAATAAATCCGTTTGTATGGAGCTGATCACATTAAATGCACTTGGAAGGATTCTTTGAAATTATAATAGGAAAATACCTAAAAAACATAGATTCACAATAATCCCCGATTTATAAACCAACTGCGTAACGCGGTTTCACCCGCATAGTTATCAAAAACGGTGATGATTATGATGATGATGAGTAGCTAAATTTCATAACGATCGGTTCAGCCGGTTGATCGTGTAAAGGTAACAAAACTTCGATTTTATAATATCATTATGAAATTGTGTCCAATGTATTTCAAAACACCAGCACATTCATTTAATAAATAACTATATTCTTAAGTGTCTTTTATGTTGTCACAAATCTTATTTTTACTGGACTATAAAGTGGACTTTACCGCGCTTGCTTTAAGCCTTATAGAACGATTTTCCCTAGCTAGTAAGATGAAAACTATTTTAATGTAATCCACAGGACGGGTACTACCAGTTCCCTGTCGACTACACGATAAGAGCCGAACAACTGTATCCTCCAGAGCAGACGATGGTGGAGTTCAACGCATCCAACGTGGCAGTGAGCGACCGCAGCGTTATGAGTGTTTCTGACTCTTTCTCGCTTAATGAATGCAAGAACAAGACAAATTGCCTGCCTGTTCTCAAGTTGACTAAAAGTATATCTGCGCAATCGTAAGTTACATATGGAGTTATTTTTTTAAACTACACAAGTGCTTTCATTACTTCCTAACCCTCTAAGCACGGTCAAATGTGGCGTCATACGGCCTCCTCACGGTCATTGATGCTGAGATTGTATGTATTCAATCATTATACAAATGTGGCGTCATACGGCCTCCTCACGGTCATTGATGCTGAGATTGTATGTATTCAATCATTATACAAACGTGGCGTCATACGGCCTCCTCACGGTCATTGATGCTGAGATTGTATGTATTCAATCATTATACAAACGTGGCGTCATACGGCCTCCTCACGGTCATTGATGCTGAGATTGTATGTATTCAATCATTATACAAACGTGGCGTCATACGGCCTCCTCACGGTCATTGATGCTGAGATTGTATGTATTCAATCATTATACAAACGTGGCGTCATACGGCCTCCTCACGGGCTTTGATGCTCAGATTATATGTTTTCAATAATTACACAAATGTGGCGTCATACGGCCTCCTCACGGGCTTTGATGCTCAGATTGTATGTATTCAATCATTATACAAATTACATAATAACTAACTACAGAAACGATTATGCCAGAAGCAATTAGATTATTAAATAACAAACAAGAATCAAAATTATGTTATGCTATGATGAACCCGGACAAAAGTTAATTGTTCTATCATAACGACATTCTTAAAATAATCATTATTAAAGGGATTTTAGATATACTTATTTTTTTGTAAATACATATGATACATATAAACACCCAGACACAGAACAAACATCCATGCTCATCACACAAATGTTTGCCCTGGGTGGGGATCGAACCCACAACCTACAGCTCAGGAGGCAGTCGTACTACCACTGAGCCATGAGGCCTGTCAATGGTAGAATGGTTCAACTACAGACTCTTAAAGCGTTCGTATTCCAATTGACGTCACGATCGAACGGCAATCAGACGGCAACTGTAACTTCATACATGTGTGCGTGTTATATACAGACGGCAACTTACGGATGTGTCACTGATTAGCGTGCCGTTGTATGGAGTGTCCGATGTGTGTTACTAATATGTAATACTATTATTTTTTCTGTGGTTACGGCCAGCCCCAATCAAAAACCAGATACGTTACCTAACCTAGTGAGCCAATAAAGTCAATTTTAATTTCGGACCATACAGGTTATATAAACAACACTTGGTAACAATATTAATAATTACAATTCATTAACATAGCGGCTGTCAAAATGGCCTTGTCAATTACCTAGGTGCAGCTGTAAAGGGGCTTTGTCGAAAAGTCAATAAATAATTATTTATATAGTCAGTATACACAAAATGTCAAATCATCAGATATATAATTTTGATTTAAAAATAGATTGTTTCCGTTGTTTTTTAACCGACTTCAAAAAAGGAGGTGGTAAGTAGCGTAGCAGGTGGTGGTGGTGCTTTGTTTCCTAGATGGCATTATTCGTAATAATCAGACAGCGCGAAATTATTTAAATTAGTTGCATTTTCCCGATAGTTGCAATTACCTCCCCGTACCTTAAATTTTCCCGATAGTTGTAATTACCTCCACGTACCTTATATTTTCCCGATAGTTGCAATTACCTCCCCGTACCTTATATTTTCCCGATAGTTGCAATTACCTCCCCGTACCTTATATTTTCCCGATAGTTGCAATTACCTCCCCGTACCTTATATTTTTATATGTATATGTTACAGTTAAAACCCGTTTTTAGATATAACGCGTTTTCGCTAGTTAGAACTAGTTTTCACTAAATGCCTTTGTTGAAACTAGAATTAACTAGTGAAAACTAGAATTTATCACTAATATTTTTGATTTTCAGATAAAACTAGTTGTTACTAACCTAACCTAACCTAACCATACCCCCACACTCCCCCCCTACCCTCTTCCCTTTTTCTTCCCCATCATCCTATCCTTATCCAAGGGAAACAGTGTGTGAGTAACCCATTAGCCCCTCTGTTTCCCTCCTCCAAAAAAAAACCCTAACCTAACCTAACATTAGTTAATTCTAGTTTCAACAAAGGCATTTAGTGAAAACTAGTTCTAACTAGGGGAAACGCGTTATAACGCGTTATATCTAAAAACGGGTCTTAACTGTGACATATACACGGATTTCTTCGTTATTCGTGAACCAATTTTTGTATTTCTTAAATAGGTGTATAGATAAAGCTCCCAAGTTGGTCCCATAATAATTATTGTCTTCTACAAATGCATTCATTGTAACCTAATATAACCCAGGGTGTACGAGTTAGGATCGACAGAGCCGATCACACTGACGACATCTGTTAAGAACGAGGGTGAATCTGCGTACGGGGCTTGTTTACGCGTGGCGGTGGCGGTCGACGCGAACGCAGACGAACCAGAGGATGTATCGAGCAAATACGTGGGCGTAACCGAAGTGCCGAGAGGCTGCGTGCGCGTCGACGAGCGCACCGACAAACTCATCTGCAGGCCGTTTGGAGTGCTGCGGAGTGAAGATCAAGCTTGGGTATGTTAGTTTTCAGGTGTTTTTGTCAGTAAAGAAATAAACTTAAACGTTGTTAAATAAACACGATATTAATTTTAACAACTAATTCCTTTGGCCATTCAGCGCGGCAAAGTTGCGAGCGAGATGGGACAGTTCAGCCTGTCGATTGTCTAAGCCAAGTGACTGGGCAAGTGAAGTGAGGCTTTATGCGAGTTTCCATTTTGCAAGCTGAAAACTAAGAGAAATGTGAAAATATCGTAGTCACATGTAGGTAGCGGCCAATTTCACTTTCGCTTACATATTTTGATATTATTTGCAGTAATAAATAAATAACATACGAGTTCACTTAGGGTCACCCTTCACTTGCTCGGTCACTTAGTTTCGAGAATCGACAGGCAGATCAGGGTCTGCATTCAAGGGACTTGAAATAACATAGGATACAGACACGTCTTATTTAGAAACTAACGCGGTTTTCACAATTTTTTTAATAAAACCTACAGGTCTTCGTCTGTTTTGTCTCGGTCGGTGGTGGTGTGGCAGTGCGAGGCGTATCACCGACCGAGAGTAACGTTTCCTTTGAAAAAGACCGGCTATACGGCTGAAACTATAGTCTGATATTTTGACTCAAAACAGACGTGAGTGACCCGTAACCTTAATAAAAAAAATAGTTTTGTTTTTAGTTTTGTTATTTATTATTTAAGTTAGGTATATTATTCTGTTAAAGTATTCTATTATAGGTACAATATTAATGCTACGAATTAGATATTAAGTATTATGTACTTTTTAGGTATTAAGGACGACATTGCCACACCAAATGCCAATTAGCAGTAGTTATTGCGTTCCGTTTTGAAAGGCAAAGTTTCCAGCGAAATTTAAGATTTAAAATCGAATACGTCAGAGTGACAAGCGTAGCGCATTGACATACAGGGTTTCAAACTGTATTCTTATGGACAACCGTATGGTTCACATTACACGAACGATTTCCTCGTCTCTTCTTAAGTTGCATATAAAAGCAAAAGTAAATGACATTTTGTTGACAGGTTACTGCGATTCAGTTCGACACGAGCAGGCTGACGAGCGAGCAGACATTCATGAACATTTCAACCGACTTATACAGTGACTGTAACCAGGCGAACCATGACTTTAAATCTGATCTCATTCCGCTGTCGGTTGATTTTAGCAAGATTTCGGTGAAAGGGTAAGCATTTAAACTAAAAAATATATCTTGAGGACATTTCTTTGTATAAAGAATATTTCGAAATATTCTTTGTACAAAGAAAGGCTTTCAATTTATTTGTATTTTTGTGTGTTTAACCCTTTAATATGCTCTACGGTCTGAAGTTTTTGTGATACATAGTTTTACGTTTTTTAGTTTTTTTAATAATTTATATATTTGGTCTCTGATAATATATGTTCGCTGTTTGTGTACCGGTCCTGATCGTTAAACTTAGTTAGAAATGTTAAAAATTTAAAAAATCGATTAGCGAATTCATAATTATTTTTGTATTAGATTTCAACCGGCAAGTCTTGAATAGACCTACTTTTTGTTTGCGAGAGAATATATATATATATTATTACATTTGTTGTCATTTTCTTGGAATTTGTATTGTTTATGAAATAAAATAAAATAAAAATATTGAGATCATAATCGCTATTTAAATATTAATATAAATTTAATGAATGTTCTTCCAGTATGACTGATGCCGGTGTATCTAATGCAGTAAACATGTCCAAAAATGACGCCGAAGGGAAGCAGTTTGTTCATAGTTACACAGTAAGTATCCTCTATATAGAAGTACTTATTATGTTAGAAATTATACGTGTAACCTTGGTATCATCCGTGTAACCATGGTAATCATCCGTGTAACCATGGTAATCATCCGTGTAACCATGGTAATCATCCGTGTAACCATGGTAATCATACATGTAACCATGGTAATCATGGTAAAATGTACAGGTATGGTAGGCAACGGTGTACCAATGTGCCATGGTGTATGTAAGAAATATCAATCTTCACTGGAATGTTCAAGTCGAGTTCGTGTCCTATAATGGAATAAGTTTATAAAAATATACTTACCTACGTAAAATGTTGTTTGGTTTCATTTCAGATAACTAGCGAGGGACTGACTAACTGGGCAGATATTAAAATCAAAGTTGTTATAGAAAAGCGGAACTACATCGAATACAGCTCAGCTTACGTGAGTTGTTATCTCCTAATATTATATAATCTAAAGTAACTGTCTCTTTCCTCCTTCATGCCGAATAATTAAATCAGGTTGAATAAATTGTTATAAAATTTTGTACAAAGATAGATGAAAACCTGGAAACGGATATGAGCTATAATATTTCATAATCATCTTTCATCAGTACGCGTGTGAGACGGCGGGACACAGCTTGTGAATCATAAGGAGCTCTAATCTAAATACATCCCAGTACCCACAATGCTAGCAACATTTGCGAGCTCAATATCAATGGTCTATTGTTAATCCTTTGCATTGCATCAGAAACAGGAGCGGTACTATTTCTAATAGTAATACACCTTGAACGACGCGACTTCGGCGACGGGCAGTCCGTTTGACGCAGCGCTGTACTGTGAAATTACACAAAACCGTATCCGTCGCGGGCGCCCGCGCCGTACGCACGCGCGGACGGTGCGGACGCCCTTACAATTTATGTAACTTGGAATTTTCAAGGCTAGAATGAAATAGATATCATACATGTCCCATCCTCGGCACAACCGTCGCTTATCATCAGGCGAGTTGGTGGTCAAATGTATTTATTTACTACAAAAAAAAAACTACCCATACTTAATATACTTATTTCAAATACATTCATACATGACATAAGCTATTGAAATTTTATTTGCCGTCACCTAAGGCCGTCACGGATAAAATAATGACGAGAAATTATGTTACTAAGCTCTCGTAAAATTTGATTTTTGCGAAACAATGTAAACAAGATTATGTAAAAGCGGAAGAAGGAGTCTAACAATTCGACTGATTTTTTAATGTTATTTAATTGTATTTATAACTCCGCCATTTATAAACTGATTTGAAAAATTCTCTCATTGTTCGAAAATAAAATGGTTATTTTTTTTTTTGAGTATTTATGGCGCAGCAAAGTTACCGACTTGATGATGATGATACTTACTGTTTTCGCGATTGTTACTCATTAAAAAAAATAAGATCATACAATTATGTAAAATATACGCGATACATCCGTGTTGATATTATCTACTTGTTTAAAATGTATTTTTAAAATGTATCTTGTATGTGTTCATGCAACCCGTAGCTTGCCACCGGCAGTGGGCCGGGCCTCAAGTGCTCGGAGATCACTAATGGTATAGAATTCAACTGTGTCATACCAAAGCTGAACAGCAATGAACCAGCTAAGATTACTTTGCCGATGATGATCATCAGTCCAGAACTGCTGGGTGAGTATTGTATACTTGTTGCGCGTCGGACTCACACCTGCTCGCTGCTGGTTGTGTCCGTGATCCTGTTTACGTGTACACACTCGGTTCGCCCGCTCGGCTCGCACAGTTTGTGGTCACAGTTCAAACCTAACCTAACCTGCTTTTGAAACGAATTGATTTTGTCCATTGCACCATTTTTATTACGGTAATATTCACATATTTATCGTGTTAACTTGAATGCAGTTCATTTATCCGTAGATCTACTAATTTAAGGTTACTTACCTCGCAGCTCAGTTGGTAGTACGTTTGTTTGCTAAGCCGTCGGTTGTGGGTTCGATTCCCACCCAGGACAAATATTTATGTGATGAGCATGGATGTTTGTTCTGTGTCTGGGTGTTTCTATCATAAATATGTATTTAAGAAAAAAATAATGTATTGTATTCTATCAGCCATCTAGTTTCCATATATAGCTTTGCTTAGTTTGGGCTAGATGGTGTTGTGTGAAATGTCCACCAATTTATTTTGTATAAGCAGACGCTATAATTAATAAACAGATGAAATACATATATAAAAAAACTAATTTTATTTAAAAAACAGTACATATTTAAAATAGATCAATTTGATTTTAGAGGACCAAATAATATTGTCTGTTTGATACAATGAAATTGTTTTTTTTTCAGATACGGCAATCAGTGACAAGGTGAACACGCTTACTTCATCAATTGTACTGGAAGTGAACGGAAAGACCAGACAAGATAGGTATTATTTATTAATTTTCTATTTCTTAAGAAGAAGTGCCGGGTTAGGTGATGCAGCTGTCTTGCTAGCACCATTTTTTCCTTATATAAAATTACTGAATGTATTTTTAACCGACTTCCAAAAAGAAGGAGGTTATCAATTCGGTCTGCATATTTTTTTTGTATGTTTGTTCACTGATTACTCAGCCAATTGTGCATTGATTGTGATGATTAGCGTGATGGTTTCATTAAAAAAAATCTTTATTCATAAGTAAAGTCAAACATCTATGAAAATTTGTGCATAACCATCATATACAGGGTTTGACATGAACATTCAAATCATATTTCAAGTGAGTAGACGTATTTGTCACGAGTTAACAAGTGAAGATTTGCCAGATTTTGCTTAACTGTCGCGACAGTTTACCAAAATCTGGCACACGACATGTCAGTGTAGCGAGTAGCGACAGACAGTGACGTTACAGGCCTTGAAAGGCTTGTAACGTCTTGCTTCACTCGAATTGTATTCTAAGCTTATAATTTCTGTCACCAGGTATATTTTACTAGAGTAAATCAATAACAATATCAGTAATAATGTATTTATTTCCGCAGCGTGACGACTACTTTTAACTTGTTTGGCAAAGTGGCGATTTGGATCATCGTCGTCGCTTCATTGGTGGCTCTACTCATCTTGATAATCTTCTTCTTAGTGCTCAAAAAGGTAGTATCAGTTTTGTATTGGCAGGACTATAATGCTATACCGTAATACTATACCGTACTGTATTGTACTGTACTGCACTGCACTGCACTGCACTACACTACACTGCACTACACTATACTATAACTATAATATAATATAATCAGCAAGCAAGATGTAATCTGGATGTTTTGAAATCTCAAGTGGAAAGGTTCCTTCTAGGAAAGCACACTCCATCGTTGACCAAATATCAGTAAATTAGTGATTGAGCGCAAGCCTATTTTCGAATAAAAAATTCTCTTTTACAGAGTTCTGGGGAAGTACCAGACCTTTGTCAGCTATTTAACTACAGGAACAGTAACTCTTGCACACTACTACTAGTAGTGCTTTATATAATATTTGTAACGGAGTCAAAATTACTGATGCTAGCTAAATAATTTAACATACTAATTCACTAAATATTATTTCAGTGTGGCTTCTTTAAAAGAGAGAAGAAAACAAATTTAGCACAAGCACGCCAAAGCGTCAGGAGGCAGACTATGATGGTAAGGCTGCTAGCACTAATATCACTAACAATGTATTACAATAGTAATAACGATAATATCTTGACCATTATAACATAAGCGATGTTATAATGGTCAAGTATCTCTCTGTATGTTTGTTACCTTTTCACGACTACATGGATGATCGAATATTTTAATATTTCATTTCAATAAGTTGACATTAGATAGATTTTTCATATAAAAACTAAAATCTCTTAATACAAAGCGCAAGCAAACACGCGCAATTCATCACTACTATGGCGTATACTGTAACGCTCGCTAGATGGCGTGAAGCGCAAGCAAACACGCGCAATTCATCACTACTATGGCGTATACTGTAACGCTCGCTAGATGGCGTGAAGCGCAAGCAAACACGCGCAATTCATCACTACTATGGCGTATACTGTAACGCTCGCTAGATGGCGTGAAGCGCAAGCAAACACGCGCAATTCATCACTACTATGGCGTATACTGTAACGCTCGCTAGATGGCGTGAAGCGCAAGCAAACACGCGCAATTCATCACTACTATGGCGTATACTGTAACGCTCGCTAGATGGCGTGAAGCGCAAGCAAACACGCGCAATTCATCACTACTATGGCGTATACTGTAACGCTCGCTAGATGGCGTGAAGCGCAAGCAAATACGCGCAATTCATCACTACTATGGCGTATACTGTAACGCTCGCTAGATGGCGTGAAGTTTGTTCGTTATTGCTTCCAGAGCTAGGTATTTGTAGGTATTTTAATTTTGCTTCCATAGTGGGAGGTGATTCAGAAAACTGTTAATAACTAACTCAAGAGATACAGTTTGTTATCGAGTATCTATTACATAATTATGTAAATAAAAGTTGAATTATGCCACTCGATAGGCAAAGGACTAATGAATTAATTACGCTTAATGAGGACTGTAATAGGGCCGCCGCCATTTTGAGATGGTTTTCACTTAACGTGAACACGACACTGCCACAAGACAGATTACTTTTGGTATCGTTCTCAGTTTCTTCTAACTGTAACGTAACATTTGGGTAGGAGCTGAAAGTTGAATTCCTAAAATGTTGAGTGTGCAAAAAGTCGATTTGTATTGAATCTAAAAATGTTGAATTTGCATAAAGTAGAATTTGCAGCACGTTGAATTTTTTTTTAATTCAAATCTTTTTACAGACTTTTAGACTACAATCCTATGCCAGCCACTGTCCCATCGTAACCTTATTGTAATAGTACATTATTAGCTTAATAACTATTCATAGAGTTATGGAATAATTAGCCAACTAGGAAGACGCGTGGAAATGTTGAATATTTAAATGTTGAAATATTGATAAATAAAGACTCGTGTTTTCCGTACCAAAACCAATTCTTAATTATTTTGGTGAAAAATGTAAATAATGAAACCAGTTTGAAATGAATCGTTGTTACATTCCAGCGTCATACGATGATAGACGGTGTGCATGCGCCGGCGGGCTCGGACCGGCGCTCTCTGCTGGCCTCCATGCCGCACGAGACGGCAGACGAGGCCGCCGCCAGGGACACGCGAGTGCGGCTCGACTCGAACGCCACCAGGAACAAAACATCCTGAAAATATAAACAGCGACGAAACTTACTCCTTACTGCTCACTAGTATGTCGAGGTGGTTTAGGTGCTATACAATCTCAAATCGTCACTCTTTCTCGAAGGGTAACTCTTTCAGGTCGTTATATTCTCAAAATGTCACATTCAAATATGTTACATTCTCAAATAGTCACATTCGCAATATGACAGCATAAAAGAACTAGTGGAAAAAAATTATGTTGCATCCAAATCAGATATGGTAAATGTCATGAGGTTAAAATAACTTCTGTTTTTCTTTTCTTTTAATTTGCAGCTTGCTTAAAGAAACATAAGAAAAATATATATTTCTTTAATCTTACCTATATCATAGCACTTGCTGTAACTGATTTAGATGCGGCTTCGTTTTTCCACTAGTACTTCTATGCTGTCGTCATATTGCGAATGTGAGGATTTAAGATTGTGACGTTTTGGGAATATGACATATTGCACCTAAACCGTCGAGTGGCGGCCCCGAGATTAGTCTTTTCGTAGAGTCGAGGCGTAGGCGGCTATGTTCCTTTCATATATTCCAGTTTATTCCACATGAGTCATGGCACATGTGGGGTCATGGCGCAGGCACACATGGGGTCTACGCCGCTCTTCTACGTTTACCCCATCGCGACTTTAATCTAGTACCTCGACACTAGCACACAAGCGCAGTCCTTAGTAAATATAGATACGACGCAATGTTTCCGCAGCCGCGCCTGGTAGCCGCCTCGCAGCCGCCTCGGTGAAAGACGCGCATCACTTTCGAAATTCGGTCAAAACATATCTGCGTTAAACTTAGTGTTATATTTATCATGTGACATAATTTATATCATAGTTTGTTATCGTTATGTGTAATTTTATAGATGATGAATTATTAAAAAACATTGGAATAAGTTACAAAATTAGTAGTATCATTTCCAATATTCTATCAATAATTATTTTACAATAATAATGCAGGGATCGCGAGCCAGCAACAGATTTTCAAGACCAATTTCCTCTCGGACGATAACTTGTGTAATGCATAAGAGAGTTGTGTTATGATTTATCGTGAACGTCAGCTGCGGCTTCGAGGGTGGGTGCAGAAACAGTTGCCTCCCAAATTCGTAGATTTTTTTTTTCAGTCACTCCCAGAAAAAAAATGCAACAGCAGAGTTCTGCTGCTCTTAAATTTACATTATAATCATGTGAGTACACTTACATGTGCAGATTTAATAAATATTCGCACGTTTTACCACAATTGTACAAAACTTACACACGTTTTTATATTCCTTTTATTCGTATTATATAATATTAGTGATTCTGTAAGCTAAGATAGCAACCTTCTTCAATCAAACTACATATTTGCATTATTTTTACAAAGGTATTGTAAGAGGAATGGAATGGAATGTTTTGTTACTGAATAATTAACTCTGTCACCTTCGAATTTTGAAATTACTTTCCACCCTAGAGGATAAAATGTATTTTTCCACGCTTACTCTAGGCGATTTTTCAGAGCTAGTAAGATAAAAAAAAAACTACGAGTTTGGGAGGCTGCTGGCCTGCTGCTGCTCAATCCACCCTCGGAGTCGCAGCCGACGCGTTCATGAAAAATCATAACACAACTTTCTTAAGCATTGAATTAAAGTTAAATTAAAATAAAGATTATTTACACATAAATATATTGAATTTGTCTTTTAACCAAACGAGTGAAATGTTTTTTTTTTATTAATCAATCATACTCTGGACTGAAATTTTTTAGACAACCCATTTGCAATATATTTTGACATATTTAATTGAATATAAAATACTTTTCATCCATTAACCAGCTCTGTGAAGGTCGTCCTATAGCGGGATCTTAGACCACTATTATATTTTTTGTATAACTGGGTAGTTATTTATTGTGAATAAATCAGGGTCCATTTTAACCCTCAACCCAAAAAGAGGGGGTTGTAAGTTTGATGTGTGTACCTATGTGTCTGTCTGTGGCATCGTAGCTCTCAAACGGATGGACCGATTTTGATTCAGTTTTTTTTTGTTAACCGACTACCAAAAAGAAGGAGGTTATCAATTTGACTGTATGATTTGTATTTTGTATTTTTGTTCATCGATTACTCCGTCAATTGTGTATTGATTTTGATGATTCTTTTTGTTTGCTAGGTCATATTTTAGAGATGGTCCCATATAAATTTTATCGAAATCAGTTCAGTACTTTGGTTTTTAAAACAAAACAACGGTAAATTATCATCCAAGTAAACAATTTGTGTATTTTGAAGCCTTTTTTATTTTATTTTTTAAACCATAATAATTATTTAAAAGAGAGTTTGATCGAGCGTGTTCTTAGCTATGTTCCATCAAAATCGGTTCAGTTGTTTTTGTCGGAGCTTTTTGAGTTTTCTAAACCTATGTGTTAGAAACCTTTGCCTTGAATATGTAATTATCGATAATTAAGTTTTCTCAACTTACACTTGGTTGAACAGATATATAAACCTTACAATGTTGATAAAATATATTTCGAAATATTATGTATGTATCTATGTTGAATATATGTTCTATGCTATTGAAGTTAAACTAGAGAAAATACACTTCTGGGCACTTCTGCTACTTCGGCTTCTGATTCGTAAGTATTTATTACCTATATTAAAATAAGGAAACCTGTAAATAGGCATGACATATGTGCAAAAACTTAGTTAAGGATAAATTTACATAGGTAACGAAAATTCTTAGTTCATCATTCCTACTATATATACTTACAGTCATTTATGTATAAAATGATGCCCATTCTCCTTAATGTTGTAGGCTGAGCAGTGAGCATCAAAGATAAAACATTCTTGAAGTTCCTACAAAATAAGAACAAAACAAAGCGCTCCGTTTGGTGAAAATAATGTAGATTCAAAACCATTTCTTTCTATTATCATCCAGTAGTAGGTGTAGAACTAATGGCCGATGGGGCCGAAAGGTTCTCGAGTGGAGACTAAGTACGTACCGGCAAGCGCAGCGTAGGAAGACCAGCCACGAGATGGACAGATGACATCATACAAGTGGCGGGAGGACGCTGGATGCTAGCCACTTTCAATCGGTCTTTTTGCAAATCCATGGATGTTAAGGTTGTATATGATTGTTTATTGTCAACTGACTGATGTATTCTCTCTTTGCAAATAATAAAGAAAAGATGGCTTCTCCAGAATAATACTATTTCTATTTATTTAATTTATCGTCGCTACCCAGGCTTATTATATAAATATATTATTGTAAGCCAGATGGCGATTGAAAAAGTCTAAAATAAAATATAAAAGTGAAAAATATTTTTTCGAAATGCGTTCTTGAAATGTCAAAAATTTTCACATCAAGAAAATAATTATTCAAACGAATAAAGAAATACTGAGATAAGTAAAATGGAGAGAAAGTTCGACAACTTACCATATTTGAAAGACGGAATCAATTTCCAGAACTGGAAATTTATATTGCAAATAGTGTTCGATGAGAAAGGTCTTAGCAATGTCATAAAAAATGAAAAATCGGAGAAAGACCAAGATTGCAAAGCAAAGGCGATAATAGTGCAATGTTTTTCAGATAAGTATTTGTCTTATGTAAAAAAGTGTAACACCGCCAAAGAGATGATGAATGCACTGGAACAAATTTTCGAAAGAAAATGAGTTTTCAACAAACTTCAGTTGAAAAGACAATTACTAAGCTTGAAATGTAACACAAAGTTACAAGACCACTATATCAAATTTGATAATATAATAAACGAAATTGAAAGCATAGATGAGGAGATGAAAGAATCGGACAAAGTTTGTCATTTATTACTAACTCTACCTGAAGAATATGAAAATGTTATAACTTCATTAGAAACTATGTCCAGTGAGAAGGAACTCACTATAGATTTTGTTAAAGCGAGACTATTAGATGCAGAATTAAAACAAAAAACTGCAAATACAACAAAAGTAACAGAAGAAAATACATGCTTTAATTCAGAAAATCTGACGTGTTTTACATGTGGAAAACGAGGACATAAATCTAGCCAATGTCGTACAAATATGAAAGAAAGAGGTCGGTCAACTACCAGAAGACCATATGGACTTCATAGAGGAAGAGGACATAGAAACTATTCGGCGAATTCTGTAACACAAAATGATTTTGATAATAATGGTGTCAACTTTACAGCGTATACAATGGAAACTCACATGGAAGATGTAAATGATGAAATAATTTTTATCATTGACTCAGGAGCAACAGAGCACCTAGTACAAGAAAAATATCAAAAAATGTTAAAAAATGTGTCAATTTTACCACAACCAATACAAATCAAAGTTGCAAATGGTGAATATGTGACGGCTGAAAAGAAAGGAATATTGCATACAATACATGGACAAAGAGATGTTAATATTGAAGTTTTAGTAGTTCCAGGATTATCCCAAAGTTTACTTTCTGTGAACAAACTTATTGAGGAGAAAAATGCACCGTTATATTTAAAAATGGATTAGTTGAGATTACAACACCGAGAGGACAAAAAGTATATGGCAGAAGGTATGGAAGGCTTTATGTATTAAAATTGGCATTAAAAGTAATTAATAACTCGATGAATACAGTAACGGAGAATGATTTTAGTATGCTTTGGCATAGGAGATTAGGTCATATAAATCGAAACGGCCTAAAAACTCTAAGATTGCCTCACAGCAACAAACGTTGTGAAATATGCATGGAGTCAAAGGCTACGCGACTTCCATTTAAGCCTGTCGAATTGCCAAGATCTAAAAGAATAGGTGAACTTCTGCACACAGATATTGCTGGTCCAGTAAATGTGGCATCAATAAACGAATAGCGATACTATCAAGTTATAATAGATGATCACTCACACTTTGGAGTAATATATTTACTGAGATACAAAAGTGAAGCTACTGAAAAACTAATTGAATACATACAATATCTCGAAACACAAACAGGAAATAAAGTTCAAAGAATTAAATGCGACAATGGTGGCGAATTTAAAAATAAAAAGATGATGGGATTTGTGACACATAAAGGTATAAAAATGGAATTTACACAACCTTATAGTCCACAAATGAATGGAGTATCGGAAAGAATGAATAGGACAGTATACAACAAAGCAAGAGCTTTAATAATCGAGTCAAGGCTTCCAAAAAGTCTTTGGGGAGAAGCAGTGAAGACTGCGATGTACATGATTAATAGATGTCCATCAGCTCCAATAAATTTTAAAACACCTGCCGAGATGTATTATGGCAAAAATGATATTTCAAAAATGAAAATATTTGGATCAAGAGCATGGGTTGTAACTATGCCTAGACAATCGAAGTTTGATAAAAGAGCTAAACAAATGCGATTTGTTGGTTATGGAAATAACGGATACAAACTGTGGGATCCAGAAACAAATGAGATTGTTGTATCAAGAGATGTACATTTTGATGAAACAAATATAAGATACAAAGAAAAAGAAAATGAGAATGATAATGAAAGATTAGTAGTGTACAAAGAAAATATTGAAGAAAATAAACCAAGTACATCAACTCAAAAGATGAGTGAAACTATAATTACACGAGAAAATATAGATAATGTCAATGAAAATGACAGCGATGATGAGGATTTTGATGATTCCTCAGAGATAGCATCAGAAGAAATAAAATATTCTAAAAGTGGAAGGAAAATAATAAAACCAAAAAGATTAGAAGAATATGATACTTCATATTATGCATATAGTGCCAATGAAACAATAGAAGAAATGCCAAAAAGCTATAAAGAAGCTATGGAAAAAGGATGGGAAGAGTCAATCAAGACAGAATTAAATGCACTTGAAAAGATGAAAACATGGACTGTATCTGATTTACCAAAGGATAAACAACCTATAGATGCGAAATGGGTTTTTGTAAGAAAAAATAATGGTATGAAAAAGGCAAGATTAGTAGCAAGAGGCTATCTACAAAAAGATAATGACTTAACAGTAAATTATTCCCCTGTAGCAAGAATTAGTATCATTCGTACATTCTTGTCACATGCTGTAAACAATGGCTATGAAATACATCAAATGGATATTCCAACAGCATTTTTGAACGGTATTGTAGTGTCCGAAATTTATATGAAAATTCCTAAAGGAGTGAAAGTCACAGGAAAGAATAAAGTATTAAAATTAAACAGAAGTTTATACGGTTTAAAAGAAAGCCCAAAATGCTGGAATGATAGATTAAACAATTTTTTAATAAAGATTGGTCTAGTAAGGTCAAGTTATGATTTCTGCCTATACTATAAGAAAGACATGGTTTGGGTGATAATATTTGTTGATGACATTTTGATAACAGGACCACAAGAGCAAATTGAATTTGTCCAAAATGCGTTAAAGAAAGAATTTCAAGCCAAAGATCTAGGCGAAGTAAGAAAGTTTCTTGGAATGGAGATAAAACGAGAAGGAGATATACTAAAGATTACACAAGAAGACCAAATAGAGAAAATGTTAAAACAGTTTAATATGACTGAAGCGAACGGGACGAAGGTTCCAATGACTAAAGGTTACCAAGTCGATACTGAATCAATTGAAAACGTACCCTAGAGAGAATTAGTGGGCGGATTAATGTATTTAGCAACAGTGTCTAGACCAGATATAGCATTTAGTACAACATTTTTAAGTCAGTATTTAGACACACCTACCAAAGGTCTGTGGACACAAGCAAAAAGAGTGCTACGATATTTAAAAGAGACTAAAACATGTGGTTTGACCTATGAAAGAAATGATAAGAAGAATGTTATTGAAACCTACTCTGACGCAGATTGGGGAGGAAATCATTTGGATAGAAAGAGTATTAGTGGCTCAGTAACTATGTACAATGGTCATATAGTACAATGGTTTTCGAGAAAGCAGAGTTGTGTGGCTCTTTTGACCGCAGAAGCTGAGTACGTAGCGGGTGCCATAAGTGCGTCTGACTTAGTGAATATCAGAGGAATAAGCAATGATTTTACAAGCAGCAACGTACAATGTATTTTGAAAATAGATAACAGAGCTGCTATAGATATGACCAAAAGCTTTGAAAATAGTAAACGAGCGAAATACATCGATATTAAATATAATTTTATAAAGGACTTGGTATATAAGAAAGAGATTATAATTCAATATGTCAAGACAAGTGAAAATTTAGCAGACATTTTTACTAAAACACTGTGTGTTGAAAGATTTCAACAACTTTGTGTATCATTAAATATAATGTAACGGGTGTATTATGTTAATTTGTTGAGTTTGAAGTTTTGTTCTATAGAATTTTTTGTCATTAGTGAGGGTGTTAAGGTTTGTTTAATGTTTAAAGTACCTACCTACCTATTTTGTATTAGTTTAATGTGTACGATTGAGAGTGTTTTAAGTTTAAAACCCTATCAATCGAGGTGGGGTGTTAAGGTTGTATATGATTGTTTATTGTCAACTGACTGATGTATTCTCTCTTTGCAAATAATAAAGAAAAGATGGCTTCTCCAGAATAATACTATTTCTATTTATTTAATTTATCGTCGCTACCCAGGCTTATTATATAAAAATGGAGGAGGCCTATGTCCAGCAGTGGACTTCTTATGGCTGAGATGATGATGAGTAGGTGTAAAAAGTAGAGTATGCACCTCAGGGATAAAGGTGTTTTAGTCTTGGGCGAGCTTGAATCCCTCGTTACACTAGGGATTGAATATGTCGCCCGTGAATCACTACTTTATCCCCTTGGTCTACTATTTCTATTATTGTGGTATGTTTATTGCACAATTTGATGACATTCCTACCTTTTTCTATTCAGGACACAACAACCTTTTCCAGGAAAAAATCGTTGATTGGCTAACTCTATATAGGAATGCACGTGTAGGTATGTACTAATTCTATTTTTCCTGTGATGAACTAATTCTAATTTTTCCTTATGGCTCACAGGATAATACCATTCGTTCATGAGTTCCGATGTAAGGAACTGTAGCTGCGAGTGGTTTATTATGAGTTCATAATATTAGTTTAGAAACCTTTTTGTCTATTTCAAAAATTTGTGTTGAAATGGCTGGTGAGTTTTTTTTTAATGATAAGCTTGCTAGTAAAATATTTGCCTGATTTAATTATTACTTTAGATATGGTTTCTTTGGCTCTCTGTTGGGAACGCTTTGTTTAAAAGTCGATGGATAGGAATTTGCTTCATTTCAATAATAATAATAAATAAAATAAAACTCATTTATTTCAGGCACCAAAACCCATACAGTTGAAAGCAATAATATAATATACAGTAATCAAATTTAAATTTAAATCGGATATTAAAACAAGCAATTACTTAGTCTGGCCATAAATACTGTTACAGTTAAAACTAAGAAAGATATTACATTTGAATTTGGAATCTGTCATTTTTATACGATTGTTCATTGAGTTTTCTAATTTTGGCGCCAATACATTGTACAATATTTTGCGATATTAAAATGGAGTGGGGTGATAAAGAGAACCGAATCGCTGTGATTGCATTACACAAAGTTGGTATGGAGCCAAATGCAATTTTTAAAACTCTCCATACGCTTGGTATTAGTCAAATGTTTGTGTACCGGGCTATTAATAGCTACAATGAGACCTCCTCTGTTTGTGACAGAAAAAGATCTGGCCGTCCACGTAGTGTTCGTACGAAAAAGGTGGTCAAAGCAGTAAGGGAAAGAATCCTGTCCGAAAGCAAAAGATTTTATCTCGGGAGATGAAGATAGCACCCAGAACCATGTCGCGTATTTTAAAAGATGACTTAGGACTTGCAGCCTATAAGAGACGCACTGGTCATTTTTTAACTGATAATTTAAAAAAGAATAGGGTGGTAAAATCGAAACAACTACTGAAGCGGTACGCAAAGGGAGGTCACAGAAAAATTTTGTTTACGGATGAGAAAATCTTTACAATTGAGCAACATTTTAACAAACAAAATGACCGTATTTATGCTCAAAGCTCTAAGGAAGCTTCCCAATTAGTCGACAGAGTGCAACGTGGGCATTATCCGACTTCAGTGATGGTTTGGTGGGGTGTTAGCTATGAAGGAGTGACTGAGCCATATTTTTGTGAAAAAGGTATCAAAACATCGGCACAAGTGTATCAAAATACCATTCTTGAGAAGGTAGTTAAGCCCCTTAACAACACCATGTTCAATAACCAAGTATGGTCCTTCCAACAAGACTCGGCGCCAGGTCATAAAGCTCGGTCCACGCAGTCTTGGTTGGAAGTGAACGTTTCGGACTTCATCAGAGCAGAAGACTGGCCATCGTCTAGTCCTGATCTTAATCCGCTGGATTATGATTTATGGTCAGTTTTAGAGAGTATGGCTTGCTCTAAACGCCATGATAATTTGGAGTCCCTAAAACAATCCATACGATTGGCAGTGAAGAATTTTCCCATGGAAAGAGTGCGTGCTTCTATTGATAACTGGCCTCAACGTTTAAAGGACTGTATTGCAGCCAATGGAGACCACTTCGAATAAGCTTTTATATTTTAAATTGTTTTATATTTATAGTATTAAACTAACACACTGTAAAAGTAATAAATATTATATGCAATAAAAAAAAATTTTTTTTTCTTCGTGACAATATTTATGGCAAGACTAGGTATACATATCATCATCATCATCTCAGCCATAAGAAGTCCACTGTTGGACATAGGCCTCCCCCATGGATTTCCAAAAAGACCGATTGGAAGCGGCTACATATACATATAACAAAACAATAAAATAAAATAAATGATGCGAAATAAAATAATATTAAAATGACAAATAGTAAATTAGTAATCATATGTCAAAGAGAAATAATAAAATAATGTCAAACAAAATCATAATAATCAATAGATGTCAGTGTATAAAATAATTTGAATCAGTCCTTATCAACAATGAGTAATATTCGTGGAAACCTTAGACAACATTACAATAGACTTAGAAGGCGAGTCGGCTCTGGTTCAGTGAAGTCCAATTTTGGTCGAAAAGAGTTTTACAATTAATTAGGTCAGTTTTAATATGAGACTTTATTGGCGGTGATTCACATTTCAGTGACATAAAACCATATTAATATTATTACATGCGGAACTTTCCGCCTTCCGCCAATCTCGAGCTCCTCACCCGCTCCCCGCGCTCGCCCTGTCGTGTGCCAGAGCTTGAGGAGGTTGTCAGCCGAGACAAGCGTTGCGGGCTTGAAGCGTTCCATCACGAGCAAGTGACAATCAAACGACAACCAACTTCATATATTATGTGTGTGTATATGTCAACTTATGTGTGTCAATGATTAGCGCGCCGTCGTATGGAGTGTCCGACGTGTGATAAAACACTACTATATCCCCTGGGTGCATAATCTACTATTAAATTCCGAGATACAAAGAAAATTTATATAAGTGTCCACATTAAACGACAAACAAAATACCTGACTGCCGAAGTGCAAGTTTTGCAATCTAATTTACGCTTGACACGCTGTTGAGTGTACGTTTTTTGTGAGAAAGTATGCGCAAAGTTGCTGTTAAAGGTGCATTCTTTAGAATAAATCTGGATATCACTAATTTATAACGAAAAAGTTCGTTAGAGATTATGAATATTTTCATTTTTTTATTTTTGTGGGAGTTGTATTTAACTGTTATAATTTAACTGTTACAAAAAAAAATCGCATATGACATTCAGGGAGTAGAAATGAATCTAACAACACCTCGCGCATCAAATTTATTCAAGCCGCTTAGACTGTATACGATCATATAGAAACATACAATTACACACTAAAAAACCATAGCCCCCCTTTCATACGCAGTCGGGTAAAAAGCAAATCGTATAGCCAAAGCCATTTATGTTTCCAATCAGTTAAAAGATAATCATCGATATCGAATAAAATGTATGGGTAGAAAACAGTTCTCCGTTTTGTATACAAGAGCGCGAGATAAAGTTTCTTTCACGAAAAATCCTAATAAATGGTTATTGAACAGTCTCCTGTGTCACGCCGCCGCGCTGTACGAATATGCTTTTCCTCGTATTTCCAGAAGGTTGGAGTGTGGTGTGGTGTCTCCTGGCGCTGTCCATCGCAGTCCACTCCGTGTCTTGCGGCCACGTGTTCTTCCACGAGCCGTCAGCAGTTCTGGTGCACGAGAGCTCAGACTTTGGTTTCGCTCTGTCCTACTGGGATAAAAGTTTGAGTAAGTTTCAACTTATGTCTCGCTCGCCGATATTTTTGATGATATAAAATTAAATATGAATTAAGTATTGAATATACACATTTAGTTTAAAATAACTGTTACAAAATTACTCTATCATAGAATACCGTTACAGACGTTCAGAGAAAATTTAATATTGATAAAAATAATCTCATAAGTATCTCAAAATACTAATTCTACAATAATTTTATAGTTTAAAAAACTGAAACAACCGACTTCGGTGTACGTTATTTCGTTTACTTGTAATATTAGTAAGGATAATAATTAAACAAGGCGCTCAAGCGTTGAAGTAACTCTATTTTCTCCTTATACACATTGGATGAGGAGTAAGTAGGTTTTACTTTTCAAGATCAATAAATCCCTCACGATTGTAAGCTTTTCAAAGAGACCTCTCTTTACCCATTCGTTTCTTTTTCAAGAATGACATTTGTCATTGAATATCATATGCTTCGTCGTCGCAGATTAGAAAATGTGCAGATGTTTATACGAAAAACCTCAACATTTGACACTTTTGTAAAGAAAATCGTGTCAGTGGAACTCTGCGATTCTATAATCTGAAGCACTCACTCAGGAATCATATGAAAATATTTTTACTTTTAGAGATTATTCAAAAAGTAATAAAGCAATGTTTCTAATATAATTATGGGACCAACTTGGGAGCTTTCTCTATACGCCAATTCACGAAACACAAAAATTGGTTCAAGAATCAGCAAGAAATTCGTGTTCATACATAAAAAAAATATATATACGGTACGAATTGATTACCTCCCCCTTTTTCGAAGTCGGTTAATAAAAAGTAGGTAAGTTAAAGAAACAGTTTTAATTTATACGTTTACTTCGGTTAAAATAACAGATATAAAAATAACAGTTATTTGTAATTATTTTTTTTTATCAGCCCTGTTTATACAAACTGTCCCACTGCTGGGCGCGGGCCATCTTTTCATTGTGAGAAGGATTAGGCCATAGTCTGCCACGCTGGCCAAGTGCGGGTTGACAGACTTCACACATCTTCAAGATCATTGAGAACTCTCGGACATGTAGGTTTCCTCACGATGTTTTCCTTCACCGTTTTGAAGTTGCCGGCAATCAACAATACGCACATAACTTCGAAAAGACAGAGGTGCGTGCCGTGGGATTCGAACCCAGGACCTGCGGATTATTTGTAATGCATTGTACCTAATAGTGTTTTATGCATCTAAGAATATAATATTTATTAAAAGTAATTTCAATAAATTAAATTATTATTTAAATGTAAATTTTATCTAAGAAAAAGATGATGAGTGCGAGTGTGACAGCGGCGCCGTCCTACTCTTTGCAATAAGAAGGAGGATTCCACATATTCATGAAACCGTTATTAGAAATGTAATGTTTCCAGTAACGAGTTCACCACGCAGCGACAGGCTGGGCAAGGTGTACAGGTGTCCGGTGGCGGGGATATCGAGCAAGCACTTGAGCTGCTCTCATCTGGACGTGTTCCATCCTAATACATATACGAGTAAGTTACATACATACATTGATCTAGTTCAACTTTTGTTTTAAAAGAAACAAAACAGTTTTAAGCGATCTATCGCAAATATTTAATATAATGTTATGAGCTGACGTTTCGAACACTGCACTGCACTGAGTAACGATACGGCAACCTTAGAAGACATTCAATAAAAGAAGGAAGAGTTTCGCAAGCTTATAAATTAAATACTCTCTAATAGGTTGTAGATACAAATAAAGCTATATTTTTGGGGTTCCATAGTAACTACGAGGAACCCTTATAATTTCACCATATCCGTCTGTCTGTTCGTATGTCACAGTCGTTTTATTCAGAGACCCCACATACATTTTGGCATGACATTACAAAGAAAATAGCATGTAGATGTGTTCTGTAAACCACTACAAAATGCAGTAGGTAAATAAAATAATAATAATAGAGGTGGCACTCCATACATATAGAGAACTATGTCTGACGTATGTAAAAAAAAACAATTTTGATCTTGCTTTTTTGTCTGATAAAGTGTAAATTTGATCGAGTATTCATGCGTTTCTCATGTGGGTAGTGTTTGTTTTCAACGCTTGTATTTGTTCTCTTAACATTTTTTTGAGCAGCAATGTGCAGATTGTCATCATACCTAATAATTAATTATTATTTTCCTCAGATATTACAGAACAAAACTTTTTCCTCGGGGCTTCGATCGCTGCAACAAACGACTACCTCTTTGTAAGTTTATTTTATGTAATTCTATAGAATGTATAAACGCCATCATCAGAAACGATGGCGTCAGAGAGTTATTCAGATTTGAGTTTAATTCAAATCAAATATCAAATATATATTTATTACTTAAAAAATCTTTACAATAGTTCCTAATTACACTGTGGCCCCACACTAGACACAGGGTCCGTATTGTGGGAACCTAACGTCGAGCAGTCTTATTTTACGAGTTACTTAGTTGAGGGTTGTCTGTTACATGAACCAGAAGGGGTATAACATTAAGAAAATCACAAGACAAAAGTAAATAGAGTTACAATAAGCAATTAGTACATTTGGGCTGAGATTATATAACGAATATAATGAAACAGTTTGCGAACAATATATAATTAAGTTTAACAATATGCATGTTTGTGTGTGCGTGTGTGTGTATGTTGAGTGTGGATGTGAATAGCATGGAAGGGTGAATGTGTGAGGGGTGAGTGTGTGTGTTTGTGTATGGTTGTGTTAGACTTGATGTGCTATTTATAAGCTCGGTGGTATAAGACTCTCGGCATCGGCATACGTCATTGCAAGTAACCAATCTCGAACTGCTTACTTTACTATTTGACATTTGAATTATTGCAATTTTATTGATTATTCGATGTTTTAATTATTTTTTTACACAATATTTTTATATGACTTGTAATAATTATTACCAATAAACGATTTGTATTTGTGTTTGTTGTCCCTGGAACTTTTGATGGTATACTGTTGATCCAATTGAATATATATTCTGTGGTAATGTTTTATTAGTATATGCGGTCACGACATATTATGTATTATTATGTATTATAGTTAATACATTTATATAGTTATAATAAATACAAGTTTGTAGAGTCAGTTTACTTATCGTGACAAAAAGAGGGACTAACGTCTCGAAGTTTGTACTACTATGGTATTCTGTGGTCCAACTGGATAAAATAATGAATTAAGGACAGCAGCGCCCTCGGTGCCACACTAGCTGAACGGACTCTATCTAAAAATACAACATTTCATCATCATCATCTCAGCCATAAGAAGTCCACTGCTGGACATAGGCCTCCTCCATGGATTTCCAAAATGACCGATTGGAAGCGGCTTGCATCCAGCGTCTTCCCGCCACTTGTATGAGATCATCTGTCCATCTCGTGGCTGGTCTTCCTACGCTGCTTAACATTTAATACATTTATATTTAATACAACTAATTTATATGTAATTCACTGTTACAGACATGCGCGCCCATGGTCACTAAAGAAATACATGGAGAAAATGATGCAGTCGGATCTTGCTTCAGGCACTCTCACAGAGATACTATGGAGTACGTTGGACCGGAGTCTTATTATGACCCAACTGACGCAAACAGTGCTAACAGGGGTAAGCTATATGCTGTTAACAATACAAAGCTAAATACTACAGTACCAGGAATAGAATTCTTTGCCGCCATCTCTGTTTCCCAAGAACTACAATCTTGGAATATTCAAGGCTAGAGTGAACAGATATCTAGATCGACGAGCTCCAACATGGGCCACACCGTCGCTTAACATCAGGCGAGTTGGTGGTCAATCGTAGATCTATCTAACATAAAAAAGCCTAATTATAATATAATAATAATAAACATGATTATGTGAATAAGTTAACTCCCCTCCTGTATTTAGTAAGACTTAAGCGAATCTGACTTACAATTGAACTTCAGACGACATGCCCCTCTGTACCTTTTTTTCAACCGCATTCGGTGGTATTTTTCAAACGTACAAGGAAGTTTTCCTTTCAAGGTCCACGGTGGTCTATTAAATGATAAAAAATATAACCCGACTACATAGTATTATAGGAAGGTAACTGAAAATAATAATCACATAATCATAAATTTTATAAAAAAATAAAGGCAGGCTTCAATAATATATAAACAATAATAACGATTTAGTTCGTCCATAATTAAATCGTTATATTTGTATAATATATTATTTAATAGTATATAAAGCTTGTTTTATTAATATAACCCAGTCAGGTTATATTTTTTCTATAATTTAATTTATTGATTTTTCATTATAAATTCATCGTAATTTTCCAAAAATGTAACTTTATATCTCAAAAGATATTGCCATGATAGTCTTGGGTCAGTAATATTTTGTCCAATGGTGACTTTGGTTTCTATTTAACTGTTTTGTTTCTGTACCACAAAAAAGTCGAATCGAGAAAAATATTATAAATTGGGTGAACTCTGACTTTTAGACATCTACGAAGGAGGTACGGGCTGGAACATGCTGGCTGATGAAGAGAATGGACTACTCGTTGTGGCAAAAACATCGCTCTGGGGGAAAATATTTTTTGCAAGCGTCACCAACAGCGATAATGAAGAGGACCAATATCTGTTTGAACCAAAGGAGAAAGAAGATAAATCGGCGATTTACAATGATATACTAAATATGGGTAAGTGCCAATAATCGGCTGTGCAGGTAGAGTATGACCGTGGGTTCCAGACACCGCTTCGGCTTCGTGAGGAATATGAAATTGAATACCGAATGTGAATATGAAATTGTAATATTTATATTCTTTACTATGGAAATAACAAGGTTTAAACACATTTTACTTAAAAACTACGAGTCACTCACATCTGTTTTGAGTCTAAATATCCGACTATAGTTTCAACCGCATTCTGTGGTCTATTTCAAAGGAGCAGGGCAAACGTCACTCTCGTTCGGTGACGCGCTTTGCACTGCCTGTGACTGTGTGAGTGACCCGTGGTTTTGTTACTTACTATGTAAGAAGGAGGGTTGTTTTTTGAATGCGTATGTTTGTGTGTACATATGAATGTATGTGGGTATATATGTATGTTTCTATATGAGCTCCTACAGCCTCCTACAGCATTTTCTTGTAACAATAATAACACGACTTTCTGAAAAAAGATGCGCTTTTTCGTAATAAATATGTGATTTAACTAAAATTATTAAGAATTCGAATTTATAATCTTTTACAGCATTTACGCTGATTTAGCAGATTTTACGCATATTTTCTTACAAAAAATTACACTCAACAGCCTATCAAGCCTATCAATGTAAAAACCGCTTTTCTGCAGTCGGGTATTTAATTTTTTTTATATAGATACTTGTTATTTAAAAATGTATATTCTTGGTACCAGGCCAGTGCAGTGACTACTCAATAATGCCATCGGCTCCAACGATATTATTATCGACTAGGATTTAGCGTTAGCGTTTAAAAACGTCTGAACTCAACGAGGTCTAGGTACTTTAGACATCTTGCACGATTATAATAAGTTAGCGTTTAAAAACATCTGAACTCAACGAGGTCTAGGTACTTTAGACATCTTGCACGATTATAATAATTTAGCGTTAGCGTTTAAAAACGTCTGAACTCAACGAGGTCAAGGTACTTTAGACATCTTGCACGATTATAATAATTTCGATTTTTTAAATAATTCGAAGAGGCAAAATAGATGTCTCTAAACTTCTTAATATAAATCAGACTTTAGCGCGGGGACAAAGAGTTTAAATCAAAATCTTTAAGTTCGTCATTACTAGTAGATATATGAGTATTAGTCGACACTCAGGACACTTTGTTAGTGAATTTTGTTTTATAATTTGCGTCCATGTGATAATAACGTCGTTGATCGGCTCCATGAAACGATTATGCATGCAACATTCTTTTATGACTGCAGTTCATTGACGCATACCAGGGTTGGCAAGAGGTGGCGATGGACCGAGATTATGTGGCAATGTAGCAACCTTAGTCCAGCAGTGGGACACCATAGGTTAGAAAAAAACATAATATGCCTTTTTCAAGCTAAAATATTGTAATATTTTGTGCATTTCAGGCTATGGCATGACATCAGGTAAATTCTTTGGAAATGAAACAATGTATGCCTTTAATAAACAAACACAGGATATGACGGGACAGGTGAGAAACATTTATTTGTGATAGAATGTACTCATTTAAGGGAAAGAAAACCTTTTCAAGTTTGCATGATAATCGTTTTGAATATTATGTGGATACAACTTTTCAAGATATAGCGATGAATTTGTAAACGTTTGGGACGTCTTTTCTCAAGTAATGATTGCCATGGGTGGGGATCGAACCCACGACCTACAGCTCAGCAGGCAGACATACTACCAACTGAGCCACAAGGCCAGTCAATTTATAAATCTAGTTGAAAAAATATTTTTGTTTGAAAGGATACCTTCAGATTAGTATTTCATCAAAATCGATCTAGTATTTTACTTTTAAAACAATATGGCGCATTTTGAAGGCGGCCGTTTCAGTTATTTAAACTATAATGAATAAACTGTAACATAACACGTCTCCCAAATCATGCCACGTCGCGCGTCGCCAGCCAATTATCAAACTTTGATTATTAAATTTCAGATAGCTTTCCTAAAGATAACAGAAGAGGACGACGTAAAAAGTTTGCAGTTGATATTTAGCGATGATTGTGAACATGAGTCTTGTATTTTGACGATAAGTGACGACGTAATGGGAGGCATGTTCGGGTACGCTCTGGGTGCCGCTGACCTCAACTTGGACGGCTTGTCGGAGCTGCTGGTGGGCGCGCCGCTTGACTCCGAGGATGAAGATGAAGTTGAATTTGGAGCACTTCATATTTATTTTGGAGGGGATATGGTGAGTCTATTTTTAACCACCGACTCAAAAACAGGGGTGTTATAAGTATGACGTGTGTATCTGTATACCTACGAGTATCTGTGTGTCTGTCTGTGGTATCGTAGCTCTCGAACGGATGAACCAATTTTGTAATATTTTGTTTGAAAGGAAATTCCATCGAGAGTTTTCTTAGATATGTTTCATCAAAATCGGTTTTTGTCGGGGGTTTTTGATTTTTCCAAACTTGTTATACTGCATTAGTACAAAAGTTCCCTGTGAAACTCAAAATGTTGCTGCGGACTTCCTATGGGCTAACAGCGGAGCGTCTGCGCGCATTGAGGACGTTTTGCTTAAAATGTAATTTTGATTAGATTTTTTATTTTTTGTTTTGAAGTTTCGTCAAGATGGGTTCAAATATAAGTATGTCTTTTTTATGTTGAATAAAAAAAAAGACATACTTATATTTGAAAAAAAAATTACCTCGTTTTTTTTATTTTGTGTCTGTACCTACTCGAATACAATATCGACAAACATCCGGACAGAAGAACGAAAATCTTGCTATTTAATGCAATCTTCGTTCGATTTGTGTCTTACTCGGTCAATGATTCCAAACAGAAAAAAATGAACGAACACATATTTCTTAGATTTCAGATAAATTTTCAAATTGTTCACGTGTAGGTCACGTGGTCATGTATGTTATATGTATTATGTTCACGTGTAGGTCACGTGGTCATGTATGTGAAATTTATTGAATATTAATTGTATCTGAAAGAGTGTATTGACAAATTTTACTTTCAGAAATCTATGAACGAACCACATAGAAAGCGTATTATATATGGAGCGAAAGCGATGGGTCGATTTGGTTCGACGGTAGCTACCAACGACGTAGATGGCGACGGTATTTCAGGTAAGTACTTAGTAAATATTTATGTATATAAATACTATTTATAATTTATCAAAATCGGTTCAGTACTTTGTTATTTATAACAAAATAACTGGAAAATATGTATGTCATCTAAGTAAACAAATTTCGTATATTTTTATACAAGATATATCTACGATTGACCACCAACTCGCCTGATGTTAAGCGATGATGTGGCCGAGGATGGAACTCGTCGATCTAGAAGATATCTATTCACTCTAGCCTTGAAAATTCCAAGATTGTAGGTCTCAGGAAACAGAGATGGATTTTGGAGAGATTTTTACGGTTTTTTAAACCAGATAATCATTTTTATTATTATTTTTAAAAATTATACGTGATTATGTCAATTATTTTGATGAAAATACACTACACATAATGTAGTACTTAACAGTTAATTGTGATAGCAAAAAGTACATACTAATAAAAATAAATAAAAAACTTAATGACTACTGTCTAGTAAGACTAGTAGAATATTGAGTGGAGACTAAAGTTCCTTGATATTCCAGAGGTGTTCGTAAGTGCTCCATACGAGGAGTCTGGGGTGCTCTATGTGCTGTCAGGACGGGAGCTGAGGGAAGGGCTGCTGGCTCCCTCCAGCGCCCAGCAGCTGCTGGTCTCGCGGCTGCAGCACTCGCAGAGGATACTCCGGGAAGAGCTCGCGCTGCTCGGGTTCAGTGTGCTGTCCGTACCTGATGTGGACGGGAACGGATGCAACGGTAAACATTCTTTTCATTACTAATACTCTGAAAGTAGGTCTGAAGTTGCCTGAGGAGCGGGTTGAAAGTAATACTTTCAGCCCTAGGGAGAATCGCTTTCAACTGCCAGCTGTCAAATAAAAAAAAAACTAGTTCTATTTTCACGTTTCTATTGAGCCATGTCCAACTTTCTTTAAAGCCACTCAATTACAGCGCGATGTAAAATTGAAATAACATAAAGATAAGTATTGATTAAAGAATATATATTTTATAAATAACTATTATAATTTAGTTTCAGCAATTTCTTTAAAATAACATAGATTTGGACAAAATATTTATCATTTTTCATGATGAAAATGAAAAATATTGGCTGAATAGATTGCCGGCCACATCTATGTAAAATAAAATTTACTCATTCTTTCTGAAGCTAATTCGTGTTTTTATTTTTACTTTCCTTGTATTCGTAATGAAAAGCAGTGTTTACCTCGGGTTAAAGACTTTTTTAGTCGAACTATTGGCCAAACTCCGTCTCGGGACTAAATAAGTTTTTTTTTTTAACACGAATAAGTCCGCGTTTGACCACCAACTCGCCTGTTGGAAAGCGAAGATGTGGTCGAAGATGAAGCACGCAGACTTAGAAGATACCTATTCCTCTGACCTTGAAAAGACCAATGTTGTAATTCTCAGAGAACAAAGAAGCCGGCAATTTGTTCCACTCTTTCGCTGTACCGATAAGAAACGTAGAATTAAACCGTTACTTTCACCCCTAGGGTAACAATGTACTATTATATATAAATTATATTTACATTAGATGAAACGCTTGTCCGAACTATTTACTGAAATGAGTTAGGACAGTTAGTCATGCGAGCGACGTTATATTATGTCGCCTCTTTGTTTCGACAGTGTGTTACATAGAAACTAAAACTCTCCAGCAGTAATGCTGTCTCTTTCACTTTGAGCTTTGCTATTTTACGCGTCAAATATAGGTAAGTACTACGTTTGTTGATAAATTAAATCAAATGCGGCAGACTCGTCTTCACTCCTCGAGTGTCATAATAAGAAAAAAAATGCGCTTTTTCGTAAACTCCGACGAACTTTATCGTAATAATATTTTATTTATTAACTACTTTTACAAAAACTATTCTAAAGAAAATTATAAAGTAACTTTGTGCATATATTCTCACAAAAATGTACACTCAACAGCATACCAAGAGTAACGCAAGCCTAAGTTACACTACGAAAATAGCTCTTATGCGGACTACCTATGAGCTATAGGATATTTTGTGTTTCTTTTAATTTATTTATATTTATGTACTAAACTTGTTACAATTAATTTTTTCAGAAGTTGCAATAGGGGCCCCTGGTGCTTCTTCAGTTCTTCTGTTGAGGTGCCTCCAAACGATCAGCGTGAACATCACTTACCAGCTCTACGACGTACAAGTAAGTCAGTACTTAAGGAACCCATCAGTGAAAGTCCAAAAAAAACAGTAAAGTCAGTTATGTTACAAGTCAGTTACAGTCATATCCTATCACTAACTCGACCAGATTTAGTGATTTTTAAGAAATGTTTATTTTGTCTGTCATCCCTATCAGGTACACCATTGAAGTACTTGTTCTTGTATGTATAACCCAGTTTGTTCAAGACTAAATGTAACAGATATCTCATTAGCTAGCGAATTATATTTATGATCTCATCACCACTTCCCATCAGGTGAGATTGTGGAAACGCAGACCTAGCTCTAAAACAATCTCAGTATTTTCCGAGTTTCTCACATGAAACTAGAAATAACTAAAAAGATCTGATGGAAGCGGTTTGCAAGCTACTTTTATGAGGCCGTCTGTGCATCTCGTGGCTGGTCTTCCTACTCGGTGCTTGCCGGTGCGTGGTCACTACTCGAGAATTTTTGAGCCCTTTAAGCTATCAGTATAGCGCAGCGCAATATGATTATAAAGTTGTTAGATACTTTGCAGAAGTTTGCACTACCTACACGCGCCTGCAAGTGCTTATTTGCACTTGAATGCACTTGCAGTCAAGTACAAATAAGCACTAAGCAAACTTAACTAATGTTGAGAGACGTTACTGGAATACACTTGCATAGTAAAAACATAATAGTACTCGATTTAGGCCCAGATTATAAGCTTATTTTATTTTTTTAATTTCTAGTATGTAAAGGAAAAAGACAGCAATTGCACAGTAATGGTGTGCCTTCATATCGACTATCAAACCAAATCGAATAGAACCTCTGGATGTAAGTTAACAACTGATTTACTTTATTTTATCATCTTTGCTAGTTCCTATAAATCTACTGCCGCGTTCTTAGTTCCGTAAATCAAAAATAGAAATAAAACATTTTTAAGAGCACTCCGTTTTCTGTCTGTCAGTCAAGATTATTTTTCTTGGAATCCCTTGGAGGTGTCAAAAATCAAGTTAATTTATAATTTCGGATTTCTATGATACTTTTTGATTGCAATCAAAAAGTATCATAGAAATCCGAACGGTTTCAAGTCAAATCGGATGTTGATATTTTTTTACTGTCTAAAATAATTGTAAATATCTAAGTGTAATACTTAGCGCTTCAAAATTATTGTATACTAATAGTGTTCTTAATAATTTCAGATATATCAGCAAAAAATGATATAAGTGGCAACGCTAAAATTATAACTCCGACTTTCGAAGTGGATCTATCGGAAAAACATCCCCAATTTTGCCAACAAGTAGTTGTTAATTTTGTAAGTATTATTATTATTTAAACTATGATAGTGTGTTCGGAGAGACTAACTTGGTATTGGGGGCGCTGCTGTCTCTATTTCATTATTCTGTTCAATTGAGACGTTAGTTCCCATTTTTGCCACGATATTTCTCTATCCAACAGATTCTAAGTCAAATTTATAAATTTGACTATAGACATTTAAAAAATTACACACATCCGACGGGACGTGAACCCGCATTATCCCGATCGGCACTTGGGCGTCTTTAACAATTTGGCCACCCACGCTTGATTGGTTTAAGCAAAAAACACTGTTCAAAAGTTTCGACCATCTGCTGACGTGATAGCTCCGTGGCCGCTACGGTAAAGGCTCCCAAGTACAGATAGAGATAAGGCGGGTTCAAGTCCCGTCGGATGTGTGTCATTTCTGAAGTGTCTGTAAATTTGTACATACTTTAGTGTGTAAAACACTCGAAATATTGAATATACTCTAAGTCATTTGTGCGATATTACAAGCATTACAATAACTTGGCTTATTAGTAAGAGCACAGAAGAAATTAATAATATTACATAATATGAGTCAAATTTAATAATTGAATTTTGAATCGGTTGTCGCCAATCGTAATTTTTTTGTCTGAATTCGAAACCGAAAATGTGTAACTTTGCAAAGATCTCGTGTGTCTTCGGCTTTCACTGCTGTTGTCTCGCACTGCTTCGCTGAAGATAAATCCAAATGAAAACAAAGTTTACTTTATATTACAGACGAAATTAGAAAAAAATGATTATCAACTGACAACCAGCCTGGAGATTAAAAATACCAGATCTTTGGAATCTGAAGGTACATAAGTTGCTCATTTTATATTTAAAAAAAACTAATAGAACGACTGCAAAATACTAAAAGCGTATGATACTGCAGAAGTGTAAATGTATGTACAGAGGTGGGGGGTTACACAAATGGCATTCTAATTTCATGAACGCCAGTAGAATAGAAAAGTATGGAATCGATATTAGCTAACAAAAAGTCACGTGATGGCAAATCACAGTTTCTTAGCATTTCGAAGCGTGAGCATTTGTAGAAACAGAAACATTTGCCACTTGTCTAAGCGTTTGTAGAAATAGAAACATTTGCCACTTGTCTAAGCGTTTGTAGAAATAGAAACATTTGCCACTTGTCTAAGTGTTTGTAGAAATAGAAACATTTGCCACTTGTCTAAGTGTTTGTAGAAATAGAAACATTTGCCACTTGTCTAAGTGTTTGTAGAAATAGAAACATTTGCCACTTGTCTAAGCCTGCTAGTCAGACAGCTTGTACGTTATTATTAACCCACAACAAAGTATGATGTACATTGTAATGACTATGACGTTTTTCGAAAACTTCGCCAGCTATTACATTTTATCAGCTATTTTATCCGACTGTCAAGAAGGAGGATTATGTTTTTCCAGTGTATGTTTGTATGGCGTACCTAATCGGCAAAAATGTGTCAAATTCAAAGTGACTGGTGCGTCATTATCACTGTTATACCTGACGACCAAAGGATAACTATGTTTTTCGAGTGTATGTATGCATACTATGCATGTCTCTAATTCTTTGGTACACTCGAGATCCTAAACCGTTTGACGAATTTCAAAATATGAGGTGTCATTAGCCCATGAAAAAAGGTTCCGGTATTTGACATTAATTGTTGAATAAACTTTGATAGGTATTACATAAAATTATATAATTACATCGCAACGCGAAAGTTTACATTAAGGGCTGTTTTCTTATAACTGTAAATATTTTTTTGTACTAATAATTCTCTATAATACGAGTATGCCATTGTTTTGTAATTAGATTTCGACGAATCCTGGGCGAAGTTCAGTCCATATAGCCAGACGACAAGTGAATATAGAATTCATAGAAAATGTAAAGACGAAGATTGCAATCCGAACCTGGCGCTTGAGATCAAGTGGAATAACGCACAACTTGCGAAAAAAACAAACATACCAAACAGGTTTGTCTTTGGATTATTAATTTCAAGCGATCGAGTAAAGGGTGTAAAAACTGTTATACCATATTTTGACAGTACGCACTAACGCACAAAAGTGGTTTGAGTTTTTAGAATATCCACCTTAAAACGATGTCGCTTTTTCGCACTTCTAGCTGTCCGATAGAAAAAAAGGCAGGGGAGTATAAGACCTGAAAACTTGTTGACACTGTGAGCTGTTTAGATTTATATGTACATATTTTAATATTTTCGTAATAAAAATCCACCTGGCATATAATATACCTGTGAGGTTAATATTTATGCTTTTTTTTAATCAGCCCTGTTTGTACAAACTGTCCCACTGCTGGGCGCGGTCCATCTTCTCATTGTGAGAAGGGTAAGGCCATAGTCTACCACGCTGGCCAAGTGCGGGTTGGCAGACTTCACACATCTTTGAGATCATTGAGAACTCTCAGACATGTAGGTTTCCTCACGATGTTTTCCTTCACCGTTTTGAAGTTGGCGGCAATCAACAATACGCACATAACTCCGAAAAGACAGTATAGTACTTATATTACTTTACATAATAAAATTTGCTATTAATCTCATATTTTCTTCAATAAATATGATTTACCGCCACTAAAATTTCTAATTCTGATATTCAGATATAATTCTATTCTATCTCTAATCACTCAGTTTTTTTTTTTTTTTATTAATTAGTTATTTTTTATCACATGTTATTCATAATATTAAATAAGATTTTAGTTAATTCTATTCTTATAATTCTAATATTCAGAGCTCAGAGTTCAGAGCTATTCTGAAAGCACCACTAAACAAATTAAAATGCTTAAAATAAAAACGAACGGATTTCCCATACTGTTTATGTTCCTTTTGTAACCGACTTCAAAAAAGGATAGATAGATAGATGAACTCTTTATTGTACACACCACAGAATTCGCCCTATTAGATGGTACACACCTTAAAAGTAATAACAAAGAACTTAAATAGACTTAAAGGAGGAGGTTATCAATTCGTAGAGTATATTTTTTATGTATGTACACGAATTACTCCGTCACTCGAGAACCAATTTTTGTGTTTCTTGAATTTATGAAAGAAACACAAAAATTGCAAGCTCCCAATTTGGACCCATAATTATTTTATAAATCGCTTTATTACTTTTTGAATAATCTCTAAAAATGAAAATATTTTCATTGTATTCTAAGTGAAATGCGTCAGATTATAGAATCGCAGAGTTCCACCTACACGTTTTTCTAGGCAAAAGTGTCAATTATTGATGATAATTGTATAAACATCTGCATGTTTTCTAATCTTCGAAGACGAGCATTTAACATTCAATGACAAATCGCATTCTTGACAAAAGAAAATAAAACCGGACAAGAGCAAGTCAGACTCGCCCACCGAGGGTTCCGTACAAACTAGTAGATAAAAGGGGAAAATTATATATATTTTTTTATATTTTCCTTCATAAATCGAAAAATATGCATAGTAAAAATATTTAAAACCGGTTTTAGCTTGTGCTAATTAAGCTCTTTCATATGATACCACACATGATACGGTTAAAACACTTTAAAATTTGGATCATCCTTGCTTAAAGACCCTATTTTTTGTGATTAAATAAAAAAAATATCCGGTTTTCGGATTTTTTTCTATATTTGTATTATAACACAATGCTTCTTGCCAAATTTCATAGTTCTAGGTCAACGGGAAGTGCCCCATAGGTTTTAATTCCCTTGTGAGTGTCGAAATGTGCGTTTTTTACGACATATTCTGCTGTAACTTTTTTGTACGAAAACTGAGATATTTGATTTTTCTCTTTGCAGCAAGAAACTATGGATCTGCGTACATGGATTTAATTTCAACACGATATCTTCACGTGTTCCCGAGATACATGTCTTGACACCCGGACGGGCGGACGGACAGACAGACAGACAGACAGACGGACAACAAAGTCATCCTATAAGGGTTCCGTTTTTTCCTTTTGAGGTACGGAACCCTAAAAAGAGCGAGTGAAGAGAGGTCTCTTTAAAAAGTTTACAATCGTGAAGGATTTAGGTAGTAAGTTGCGTTTGATGTCGGGTTTTTAATGGAAAAATTATCTATTATTGAATTTGAAAATGAAAATAGCCTTTATTCCTATTACATCCTTATAAATTAATGTATTTAGTACAATTATTTAAATTAAATTATACGAATCATAGCGTTATTATAGAAACATTCATAGTAACCAAAATAAAAAGAACAATTAATTTAAGGAGCACCCACCTACCCATATTTATGATCACCATAAAGATAAGTTTTTAATCTTATAATAATTATGTATTATTGAATTTAGTGAGCTTTAAATTTGAATTTGTGGCACTTTCAGAGTTGACCAGCTATAACTACTTTGTATTTTTTTTGTATGGATTTCGAACCACCTTAAGTACCATCTAGCGAAAATAACACCCACTACTATGCAACGTAAGGAAACTATATCAGAAAATATAGCAGTGAGTGTAATAAGTCTTAGTACCACTCATATTAGATAGATGACGCTACTCAATTTTTCATATTTTCTTTTAATGTTTTCACAAAAGGTGAAATTTATATAAATACAGTAGAACGCCGATTATCCGAATTAATTGGGACCCGGGTCGATTCGGATAATCGAAAATTCGGTTAATCGGACATAGACTGGTAATAAAGAAAAACGAACTGTCACACATAGGATAAACTTTATTAAGTTTAACAAACACAGTTCTACTATAACGCTCACTTGAACATCTCGATCAGAGTACCTAAGTATATTTAGTGATAGGACGACACGTTTCCGCTTTGCACTCATTTTGGTTATTCAACATACAAAAGTTACTTGGTTTTAATTTTTTATATTACGCTTAGGACCGATTCGGATAATTGGTGATTCGGTTAATCGGCGTTCGGATAATCGGCGTTCTACTGTAGTTATGTTTTAAGTGTACTGACCGTATAACGGACAACGTACACGTTAAGCCGGTGGTCTTAAAGAAATTACATTTGGGGGCTGCCTTTCTTGTGAAGTGTAGTCATAAAGGTCTATGGATTTCCTCCATGAGAGAAAAAAAATCTAGATCGCGAATAAAACGGCCATATGCGTCTAATTTCTAAAATAAGTTCTTGTTATTTCCTAGTTACTCGTATGACGTCGAATCTTCAACGCAAGAGTCGGTGTCCATTATAGTGGTAAACAAGGGTTTTGAGGTATCTGAGGCGTGCGTGAAGGTGGAGCTCTCCGGGGCTCCGGTGCATAAGTCCGGCGCATGTTTGTCTCTACCGGAAAGTGGATACGAGTGCGCGTTACCAACACCGTTTAGACGAACTGATAATGCCCATCTTGAAGAGGTGAGTTGACATTTTAGTGAATACAGGAGTGTGGGTTGCAGCCGATGACATCATACGCAGCGCGGGCCTTAGCTCGTACCACAGAACATATTATACTACGCACTCGTGCTGCCAGAGACATCAACGGTTAGTTACGTATGTGCTGTTCCTTTTGAATAAGACCACCTAACGAATGCGATCGAAACTATAATTCTAAATTCCGACTCAAAATATAACGTGATCAATTGAAGGAGCAACAGTTGCTCCCTTAAGTTATTTACTGATAATTTAATATATAACTTTAATAAGATTGGATTGAGAAAAAAAACGATAAATTTACAATTTGAAAAAGTTTTATGGGCTTATGCCAAGTTAGTCTTATAATAAGTGATGTGCGTCTTTTCAAGTACATCATAATCATCTCAGCCATAAAAAGTTACTGCTGGACATAGGCCAATCACAAACAAGCTATCAATCACAGACAACTAATTTTCTACTTACATATTTCAGGCTAAGTTCGATATACTTCTGAATATGAGCAGTCTCTCCAACACGGACAAGGCGTTAGTCGTCTATGCGCAGCCATTCAACAACTGCTATCAGAAAGGTGGTAATACCACCCGAGAACAATTGCTCATCAATTATACATTCGAAAAAGCCTGGAAGAAAGTGGGCTTGACTGGGTAAGTAGGTGTCACATAATATGTTTACACCATTATTAACATAGAAAATCAATATTAATACTGTTTAATTGCTTACACTATGAATTATTTATATAATATGCGCTCCATCCTCGATCTCGCTTACCATCAGGAGTGTTGTTGGTCAAACTTCAGAGGCCCTACACACACCCTAGACACTAGACACCGAAATAAAAATTCGCGACGGGGCCACTAATAGTAAGTATATTTAGTTTTTTCTCAACACGAAATACTTCTACGTTTGACCGTTAATTCACCTGCAACGAAGTAAATTTTCGGGTCTTTTTGACGGAGGGAGGATGCACCGCGGAGTTGTATAGTTGTATTATATTGATAAGTATATAAACAGTTGCTTTGTATCCGTATCCCCACTATTTTTATCGAGCGCTTTTTTCTATGACGGGACCTATAGTATTACTATACTGGAATATATAAATAAGGATGGATTATAGTAATTAATATAACTTATCTCCTAATTTGAATCTTATGATACAAAATCACGTGTGCTAATTGTATCAATTTTATTTTTAGGAAAAATAATAATCTCACTGTATCAGATATAGAGATATCGGAAGAAGAGTTGAAAAAGAGTGAAGAAAATATACTTAGAGATGAACATCAGTATACGGTAAGCAGTAACCGCAAAGAAATAAGTTTATTAGAACAGGAACTTGATTGCAGAAGTAGACAGCGCGTGATTATTTTGATGTGAACAAAAAATTTGTAGAATAAATATATAGTACAAATACAAATACAAAATTCTGTATTAGTGAATAAGAAAGATACAAGCAATATTAGTTCTACACTGGTGAAGTAACATGAATTGAAATAATTATAATTAATAAATAACACACTAGAAGAAAAAAATCAAGTTTATTTGCTTATTTTGTAATGCTTTGAACATGCTTAAATTCAAAAGCGAGACTTGACTCACAAAGAAATGAATTTTAATGTTATTTTTCTTTTAGATTTCCAACGAAGGATCTGTGTTGTGGAAAAATATTATTGCTACAATAGAAGTGGAAAGCAGACCATTTATTACAAAGGTGGGTTAAATCAGGAAAAATATATTTGCATAAGTATTTGTATAATAATTACCGATAATAATTTGTGAATTGTATTAGCGTCTCATAGGCACTGAAACGTGGTCCCTAACTATGGGCCTTATAAGTAAGGTCCAGGTCATGCAACGAGCTATGAAGAGAACTATGATCGGAGTCTCTCTATGAGATCGAATAAGAAATGAAGAGATCCGTAGACCTACGAAAGTCACCGACATAGCACAGCGGATTAGCAAGTTTAAGTGGCAGTGGGCAGGGCACATATCACGTAGAACTTATGGCCTATGAGGCCGAAAAGTTCTCTTGTGGAATCCACGTACCGGCAAGCATAGCGTAGGAAGACCAGCTACGAGATGGACAGATGACCATTACTAGTGGCGGGAAGGCGCTGGATGTAAGCTGCTTCCAATCGGTCTTTTTGGAAGTACATGGGGGAGGCCTATTATATTATTACATAAGATAGATCTACGATTGACCACCAAGACGCCTGATGTTAAGCGACGCTCTAATCTCAGATGGAGGACGTCGATCTAGAAAGTATTCACTCGCCTTGGAAACACCAAGATTGCATTTCTCAGGAAAGAGAGAAGGCGAATAAGAATTCCATTCTTATGCAGTATGCATCAACTTGGACCAAAAGCGTTGAACACGGAAATTTGGTATTTCAATGATATATAGGTGGCAGTGCGATTTCTTGTTTACGCTGACTTTCTGTTAGTCCTTTATTGGAATGGGAGATATAGAGGAATAAATAGGGTAGGTGGAATAAGGTCGTGAAGCTCTTGCGCACACTCGCCGAAATGAATCCTATAAAATATAGATAGCTACTTTACGTTGGTGTTCGAGACTAACTTCTGGGTAACCAATTTATCGTCACCGATTAACTTTAGCGTACAGAAGACTTTGTAGCCTTAAAGATCGTTGAGTTATAAAAAAATACTTGTTTTTAGGTGGGTACGACAGAGAAGGATTGCGTTGAATCGCAGACCAGATCTCTACATAGGATTACCTGTTCGCTCACTCTGCCACCTGTTACCATTAAAAAAGATACTCCAATTATGGTGTGGGTGGAAATACCTAAGAAGCAAGTTGGTAAGAATTTAATTCAAACAAACCTAAAGAAGGTTCTCAATATGTCGTAACGTTTTTTATATTGTATTTGTATTAAGACGTGCAGAATCGAACCTCTCTCGTTAGAACCGGGTTTTCGATTCTGGTAGCGACTTGGAACCGGGTACCCGGTTTTTCGGTTCTTTCGGTTCTTTAAAATATTAATAGTCAAAACGTTTCGAAGGTTCTTATTTTTTCCCCAAAAAGATTAGTAGTTAAAACGACTGCTAATTAATCTTTTAAGCAGTTTGGCTGCAAAATTTTTGTAAAAAATCTAAAACCTTCGAAAAAGTTATTTTGACTTATTACTAAATTTTGACACGGAGTCAAAGCTACCCATGCTGACAGTACTTTTTTAATTAAGTCCAATTTTATTGTTTGAATATAATGTTCGCCTGACACCTGATTGAAGTTCATTCATTCGTTCCAAGGCAAACTGGAATCTGCGTAGGATTATATATTATATAATAGTAATTGCTCTATTTGTTTCTCTATCAGGCGAGGAGCTGAAAGCAGGACGGCAAATGAATGTAATGTCAAATATGACAATATTTATGGATTCCATAAATCAAATAAAGTATAAAAGGTACTTATATATTTTTTACAGTTTTAAAATATTAAATATAGTTCATTCTACACACATTTTATATTTATTTATCTTGTAATTGACACCATATAGTTCCATATTACAAGCTTTTCTTAGTTTGGGCTAGATGGTGTTGTGTGAACTGTCCACAAATATTTATTTATTAATTAAAACTCATTAAATTTTGTTTGTTTTCAGTCTTGTAACGGATATTGAAATTAAAAAGGAGACAACGTTTGGTAGAAACAAAAACATGATTATCTTAATAGGTGTCATCTTAGCTCTTCTCTTATTGGCTCTTTTCATTTTATGCTTGTATAAGGTACGTTCATTCATATAATGGTTTAGTTTAGGCATATAAGCATACAGAACGGACACACTCCGCCTCCCGCCAATCTCGAGTTCCTCACCCGCTCCCCGCGCTCGCCATGTCGTTTGCCAGAGTTTGAGGAGCTTGGCGAAGCGGTTGTCAGTCATTACAAGCATTGTGAGCTTGAAGCGTTCGGATTCCAATTGGCTTCACGAGCGAGCGGACACATACGACAACCATAACTTCATATACATGTGTGTGTGTGTGTTATAACCATACGTCAATTTGCGTATGTGTCAATGATTAGCGCGCCGTCGTATGGAATGTCCGGCGTGTGGTTTAGGGTTCAAAGTTCTCTATAAAAATAATTGAAAGGTTGTAATTCTAAAGGGTCCAAGAGCCAAAAAAAAAACTATATTATTACAGAAATACGATCTATGTGCCAAGCCTAATAATATGCAAATGGAAAAAAATTGGCACTAAGACTTAGAACCCTTCAATTATAGTTTGAATAAAACTGAAACAACCGATTACAAAATACGCAATTTCGTTTACTTGGATGACATATTTTCCAGATAAGTATTTTGTTTTAAAAACCAAAGTACTGAACCGATTTTCATAAAATTTATATCGGATCACCTCTATCAGAGCATTTCTCTTTTTTTTTGCCATTTAACATTTTTGCGACGTCCCATAAGTTTAAAAATATGTATCCAATTATTTTGAAATAAATTACTGATATTTATTTATTCCATAACAGATTTATAATTAAATTTCCCAAAAAAAAAAAAAACTTAAATATCTAGTAAATAATTAAAAAATCTGCTAAATATCATAAAAGTTCGGATGTCCCAGTCTAACATCCTTTACTTCAAACTTAATTATTCTGATAAAGTTCAAAGAAACTAAGTATAGTAGATTTTGGTTTTAAACTATTATCCAATGCACGTAGGCTTATTACATTATCTGATTATATATTTTTTAATTTGGGTAGAATATAATCAATATTTAAACTTGTCCCAAGTAAATTTCCAAAAAATGGATTCCGGTTTTTTACCGATCTCACACTTGTTACAGTTAAAAATCTAGTATTTAGGTAAAATACTTGTTTCAGTCACTTTTGAACAAAGGTAACAAAATAAATATTAAAACGCATAATTTGAAAATGATAATTTGCTTTTCGTAGTCTTTCTTTTAGATACGATATGAAAGTTATCATGAACCATAAGAAACGTATCATTTCACACGTACAAATTACAAATTGAATGTTTTTTCAACAAAACAAAAGAAGTAACAAAATAAGAACATTGAGTCTACCTTAATTTAGTTTTTAATGGGTTTTTTTACAGAAATCCTTTATTAAATAGAATTTCTTGTGAAAAAAAAAACAAATTCTAATAAAAAATCTATTGTTTATTCAAAACAAATAAGCTAATGGCTATTTTTATTTTAGATGATTTTTTTTGAAAATATGGCAAAAAAAGAGAAATGCTCATCAACACACAAAACTATAAATCACCAAAATTGATTCATAATTGGCGAAGTAATCGTGTAACAAACAACATACAGTCGAATTGAGATCCTCCTCTATTTTGGAAGTCGGTTAAAAATAACAAACACTCGTTCTTGGTCTCAAAATATTTTCAATGTTCATACAAAACATACAAAAATGTAATTTCATTCATACATAATAATATATATTGTACATTCTACAATATAAAATGTATCATAGTTATTACGTTAATCTTACAAAAATTAGACACTGCTGAAATAATAAAATTTCAATTTCAGAAAGGGTTCTTCAAAAGAAAGCAAAAGAAGGAATTGAACGTTCTCAGGGAGTCCGTAAGAAGGCGAAGTATAGTAAGTATTTTAATAATTAATAAATATTCACGTTGTTTCTGGAAAATTAAAAATAAGTCTTCATCGAAACTATTTTAGGCTAGACACGCAGAAGAAGTTTCGAGTAGTCGAGGCCGTAGCATCAGTCCCAAAGTTAGTGAGCCTCCGACGTAGTGCTATAAAGATCTCATCAAGATACAGATGAAAGAGACTCTATTCCACGTAACCCGGATTACTGCTCTACTTATTTCTGTGGTTATCATTCTGATATTTTATCTTAACAATACATTAGATAGAATGCATACCTTCGTATGTTTACATTGTGGCTAGTCTTTTTACGCTGCGATGCCTGTGCGTAGTTTAAAAAACCCTAATAATTTCACGGGCATTACTTATCAAAGTGTTCACAATTTTTTTTGATAATGTTCGTCAAATTATTAAGAATTAACAGTTCTCAAGTTGCCGCTAAATAAACTTAATAATAATATTAAATAGTGTTGACTTAGACTTGGCTCACGAGATAACTGCCACGAGGCATGTTGACGCGACGATCATTGTCCCGATAGCCGGATCGATGAACGGTGACCATCATCAGGAAGCTCTCTCTTGATGTGTGTGTTGTTGTGTATCCTTGATCCAACGGTCAAGGGTCGGATACACAAGGCAGTTGTCTTGGACACGGCAAGTATTGTCAGAAGATTAGGTAGGTATGTAATGGTGCACGTCACACAGTCATCTTATTTTATCAAAGTCACCGATCAATATTTTCTTTACCTAGGCTTACTATTTCAGAATATTTATTGTTTTCTGTGTTCATATGTTCCATGGGAGTACGGAAGCCTCAGTGTACGAGTAAAACTCGTACTTTGCCGGATTTTTGCCTACAGAACGTCCCATTCGCGCGCTCGAGGCGCTTTCTACATCAAGTGCTATACAATTATCATTTCGCTTGGAGTTTCATAGTTTTGATTTAATTTTGTTTTTTTGCAGAGACTAGCTTCAGAGAAGAGCAGCAGGCACAGCCAAAAACCTTCTAACGCCGACGATGATCCTCATGTATGTAATCATCATCATCATCATCATCTCAGCCATAAGAAGTCCACTGCTGGACATAGGCCTCCCCCATGGATTTCCAAAAAGACCGATTGGAAGCGGCTTGCATCCAGCGTCTTCCCGCCACTTGTATGAGGTCATCTGTCCATCTCGTGGCTGGTCTTCCTACGCTGCGCTTGCCGGTACGTGGTCTCCACTCGAGAACCTTTCGGCCCCATCGGCCATCAGTTCTGCGTGCTATGTGCCCTGCCCACTGCCACTATATATGTATGTAATAGAACATAAAAAAGATATAAAAACAGGCACGATACAACCAAAGAGAATAAAATATGTGTTGATTTTTTTATATTGTACTATGGTTGTTTTTTATATTTTTATTATTGGAAACTTTAGCTTGACCACCGATCCCGCTAGTTTTGAACGACATTTACGGTCTACGATGGAGCGCGCTTGTCTAGAAAAACTCTAATTTATTTGCGATTGTGAGGTCATGATACATAATGTAGGTATAATAATGTCATCAAGGAAAATCTATCCAGGTAGCTAGGTATGCTGCAATTTCTGATGTTCGTACGTTTTCTTCATTAATAAGTTTCGTAAAATGTTTCTTCTGTTACATATCAGATAGACATAGAAGTGGTAGAAGACAGTCCATTCGAGGAGGTCCCCATCAGCTCCAAGGATAACGTCGTGTTGATTGGAGCAGACGTTCACAAAGAAGACAAAAAAGAAGGGAATAATGAAGAACACGCTAAAAAAGTCTGACGTAAAAATGGTCATGAAAAGCAGACAAGTTAAATTTTAATTTTGTTCAGTTAATTATTTAATAATGTCTTGTGTTTATTAATTTAAATTTAATTTTGATAAGTGTAAGCTTATATGTTATTATGTATTTATAAGTAGAAATGTCAAATGTGATGTGATTTGAATAACCTAGGTTACGTAACGAAAAACGTTACTTAACTGTAAGCAATGCTTATCATATTTTGTCAACTTCTGGCTGACATGTAATGACACTTGCGGAAAGAAGACAGAGAACTTAAGACATTGGTTAAAGTTAAGTAATGTTTTTTGGTAAGATCCGTAGTGTATAAAGTCTCTGTGAATTCGAACATTTGAAATATTCGGTCTTAATATTATAAGTAACTAGCTACGCCCCGCGGTGTTACTCACAGTTTTACATACATTTTATCAAAGGAGATATAATATTTCTTCCATACCAAATTTCATCAAAATCGATTTAGCTGTTTGAGCATGAAGTAGTAACAAACATACAAACACACTCACAAAATTTACCTTTATAATATTAGTGTGAGTGTGATTAGTAATTATATGATAATTTCTTGTATATTCAATGCCATCAAAAACATAATAATGTACAAAAAGCCAAGTCTCGCAACGCAGATGACCAAGATATTCTAATTATTAAAGAAATAAAGATGTATAAAATATCGTTACGGTTACTACAAAAGTTGTTAGTTAACTAATTAGGTCACAATTTCTTACAAAATAGTTGGATAAATGATCCCATAGATAGTACTAAATTAATTAATCGACTTGGTTCTACATTAGATCTCACAACTTTTTGTGGTACAAGAGCTGCGTTGCGAGACTTGGCTTTTTGTATATATTATGTTTTTGAAGGGATCTCATTTCTTTTTGTTGGTCTTTTTTTCTTTTCGCGTTTCATATTATTTTGTGCGTCAGCTACGGAGTTTTTTAAAGCCCTGTCTCTGTAGACTTTTCGCAATCTTATCGTAAGATAAGATATAAGTAAATAGTTCATATTATGTGTAAACATAATATGAACTATTTACTTACCTATTTACATAATTTTAGGTAGCGTAAGTGATGGGTAAATGTATAAACTGCAAGAAGAACTATGTAATGTGTATCTATCTCAGTGAAATTACGCTATGTTTTAGTTTTTCTTACTTCATTAAACTTTTTGCTAAATACTAATTGTGTATCATCAATTTAAACACGTGAATTTGAAAATGGGGGTTTGAAATTGCTCTGAATGGCTTCGTTAAAGGATGGTACGGCGTGGCCTTGCCCTTGCACTACCGTGCCCCCAGATTAATTTGATGTGTGTGTGATTTAATTTGATTCTTTATTGGACCGGTGTGAAGTTGGCAGCCAAAGTTAGCTGCCATATAATCCGACCAAATTAAGATGACGTTTTTGTGAAGTTAGCAGCCAACACAAATAAATAATACTTATGCCCTTATTTATAACTCTAAACCTATTGCAAATGAAACATACGACATTAAACTACAAATCTAAGTGGTCTCTTACACCAAACAAGATAATCGAAATGCTACTACAACGATTTTTGCCGATATCCAAATAAGGGTTGATTTAAATATCTCATCCCCATTTTTTCGAAACAAAATCTAGTATGTATGTAAGATAAGAGCTTATTCTACAATAAAAACTCTATTTCAAAGCGGCAGTTCACCTTTTTAACACTTTGACTGCCTCTCAAAATGTAGTAATTTTAGGTATTGATTTTTTTGCCAAACACAAAAGGCTGCTGGTGAATTTGGACCCTTCATCCCCTAATATTAGAAATAAACCTTATCAAAATTAAAAGATGTTGAAGTAGGCTACAAAACAAACTAACTCACAAAGCGGCAGCTTACCTTCTTAACCCCAAACAAGACAATCGAAAGGCTATTACAACGATTTTTGCCGCTATCCAAATAAGGGTTGATTTAAATATCTCATCCCCATATTTTCGAAACAAAATCTAGTGCGTATTAAAGATAAGAGTCTATTCTATAATAAAAACTCTATTTCAAAGCGGCAGTTTACCTTCTTAACACTTTGACTACCTCTCAAAATGTAGTCATTTTAGGTACAGATTTTATTGCCAAACACAAAAGGCTGCTGGTGAATTTGGACCCTTCATCCCCTGATATTTGACATGAGCCTTATCAAAATTAAAAGATACTGAACTAGGTTACAAAACAAACTAACTCACAAAGCGGCAGTTTACCTTCTTAACCCCAAACAAGGCAATCGAAATGCTACTACAACGATTTTTGCCGATATCCAAATAAGGGTTGATTTAAATATCTCATCCCCATATTTTCGAAACAAAATCTAGTACGTATGTAAGATAAAAGTATATTCTATTAAAAAGGTCCTATTTCAAAGCGGCAGTTGAGCATCTTAGCACTTTGACTGCCTCTCAAAATGTAGTAATTTTAGGTATTGATTTTTTTGCCAAACACAAAAGGCTGCTGGTGAATTTGGACCCTTCATCCCCTAATATTAGAAATAAACCTTATGAAAATTAAAAGATGTTGAAGTAGGCTACAAAACAAACTAACTCACAAAGCGGCAGCTTACCTTCTTAACCCCAAACAAGACAATCGAAAGGCTATTACAACGATTTTTGCCGCTATCCAAATAAGGGTTGATTTAAATATCTCATCCCCATATTTTCGAAACAAAATCTAGTGCGTATTAAAGATAAGAGTCTATTCTATAATAAAAACTCTATTTCAAAGCGGCAGTTTACCTTCTTAACACTTTGACTACCTCTCAAAATGTAGTCATTTTAGGTACAGATTTTTTTGCCAAACACAAAAGGCTGCTGCTGAATTTAGACCCTTCATCCCCTGATATGTTAAATGAGCCTTATCAAAATTAAAAGATACTGAACTAGGCTACAAAACAAACTAACTTAAAAAGCGGCAGTTTACCTTCTTAACCCCAAACAAGGCAATCGAAATGCTACTACAACGATTTTTGCCGATATCCAAATAAGGGTTGATTTAAATATCTCATCCCCATATTTTCGAAACAGAATCTAGTGCGTATGTAAGATAAGAGTCTATTCTATTATAAAAACTCTATTTCAAAGCGGCAGTTCACCTTCTTAACACTTTGACTACCTCTCAAAATGTAGTCATTTTAGGTACAGATTTTTTGCCAAACACAAAAGGCTGCTGGTGAATTTGGACCCTTCGTCCCCTGATATGTGAAATGAACTTTATCAAAATAAAAAGATATTGCACTAGGCTACAAAACTAACTAACTCACAAAGCGGCAGTTTACCTTCTTAACCCCCAACAAGACAATCGAAATGCTGCTACAACGATTTTTGCCGATATCCAAATAAGGGTTGATTTAAATATCTCATCCCCATATTTTCGAAAAAGAATCTAGTGCGTATGTAAGATAAGAGTCTATTCTATAATAAAAACTCTATTTCAAAGCGGCAGTTCACCTTCTTAACACTTTGACTGCCTCTCAAAATGTAGTAATTTTAGGTATTGATTTTTTTGCCAAACACAAAAGGCTGCTGGTGAATTTGGACCCTTCATCCCCTAATATTAGAAATAAACCTTATCAAAATTAAAAGATGTTGAAGTAGGCTACAAAACAAACTAACTCACAAAGCGGCAGTTTACCTTCTTAACCCCAAACAAGGCAATCGAAATGCTACTACAACGATTTTTGCCGATATCCAAATAAGGGTTGATTTAAATATCTCATCCCCATATTTTCGAAACAAAATCTAGTGCGTATGTAAGATAAGAGTCTATTCTATAATAAAAACTATATTTCAAAGCGGCAGTTCACCTTCTTAACACTTTGACTACCTCTCAAAATGTAGTCATTTTAGGTACAGATTTTTTTGCCAAACACAAAAGGCTGCTAGTGAATTTGGACCCTTCATCCCCTGATATGTGAAATTAACTTTATCAAAATTAAAAGATATTGAACTAGGCTACAAAACAAACAAACTCACAAAGCGGCAGTTTACCTTCTTAACCCCCAACAAGACAATCGAAATGCTGCTACAACGATTTTTGCCGATATCCAAATAAGGGTTGATTTAAATATCTCATCCCCATATTTTCGAAACAGAATCTAATGCGTATGTAAGATAAGAGTCTATTCTATAATAAAAACTCTATTTCAAAGCGGCAGTTCACCTTCTTAACACTTTGACTACCTCTCAAAATGTAGTCATTTTAGGTACAGATTTTTTTGTCAAACACAAAAGGCTGCTGGTGAATTTGGACCCTTCATCCCCTGATATGTGAAATGAACTTTATCAAAATAAAAAGATATTGAACTAGGCTACAAAACTAACTAACTCACAAAGCGGCAGTTTACCTTCTTAACGCCAAACAAGACAATCGAAATGCTGCTACAACGATTTTTGCCGATATCCAAATAAGGGTTGATTTAAATATCTCATCCCCATATTTTCGAAACAAAATCTAGTGCGTATGTAAGATAAGAGTCTATTCTATAATAAAAACTCTATTTCAAAGCGGCAGTTCACCAATTTAACACTTTGACTACCTCTCAAAATGTAGTCATTTTAGGTACAGATTTTTTTGCCAAACACAAAAGGCTGCTGGTGAATTTGGACCCTTCATCCCCTGATATGTGAAATGAACTTTATCAAAATAAAAAGATATTGAACTAGGCTACAAAACTAACTAACTCACAAAGCGGCAGTTTACCTTCTTAACGCCAAACAAGACAATCGAAATGCTACTACAACGATTTTTGCCGATATCCAAATAAGGGTTGATTTAAATATCTCATCCCCATATTTTCGAAACAAAATCTAGTGCGTATGTAAGATAAGAGTCTATTTTATAATAAAAACTCTATTTCAAAGCGGCAGTTCACCTTCTTAACACTTTGACTACCTCTCAAAATGTAGTCATTTTAGGTACAGATTATTTTGCCAAACACAAAAGGCTGCTGGTGAATTTGGACCCTTCATCCCCTGATATGTGAAATGAACTTTATCAAAATTAAAAGATATTGAACTAGGCTATAAAACTAACTAACTCACAAAGCGGCAGTTTACCTTCTTAACCCCAAACAAGGCAATCGAAATGCTACTACAATGATTTTTGCCGATATCCAAATAAGGGTTGATTTAAATATCTCATCCCCATATTTTCGAAACAAAATCTAGTACGTATGTAAGATAAAAGTATATTCTATTAAAAAGGTCCTATTTCAAAGCGGCAGCTGAGCATCTTAGCACTTTGACTGCCTCTCAAAATGTAGTCATTTTAGGTACAGATTTTTTTGCCAAACACAAAAGGCTGCTGGTGAATTTGGACCCTTCATCCCCTGATATGTGGAATGAACTTTATCAAAATAAAAAGATATTGAACTAGGCTACAAAACAAACAAACTCACAAAGCGGCAGTTTACCTTCTTAACCCCCAACAAGACAATCGAAATGCTGCTACAACGATTTTTGCCGATATCCAAATAAGGGTTGATTTAAATATCTCATCCCCATATTTTCGAAACAAAATCTAGTACGTATGTAAGATAAAAGTATATTCTATTAAAAAGGTCCTATTTCAAAGCGGCAGTTGAGCATCTTAGCACTTTGACTGCCTCTCAAAATGTAGTAATTTTAGGTATTGATTTTTTTGCCAAACACAAAAGGCTGCTGGTGAATTTGGACCCTTCATCCCCTAATATTAGAAATAAACCTTATGAAAATTAAAAGATGTTGAAGTAGGCTACAAAACAAACTAACTCACAAAGCGGCAGCTTACCTTCTTAACCCCAAACAAGACAATCGAAAGGCTATTACAACGATTTTTGCCGCTATCCAAATAAGGGTTGATTTAAATATCTCATCCCCATATTTTCGAAACAAAATCTAGTGCGTATTAAAGATAAGAGTCTATTCTATAATAAAAACTCTATTTCAAAGCGGCAGTTTACCTTCTTAACACTTTGACTACCTCTCAAAATGTAGTCATTTTAGGTACAGATTTTTTTGCCAAACACAAAAGGCTGCTGCTGAATTTAGACCCTTCATCCCCTGATATGTGAAATGAGCCTTATCAAAATTAAAAGATACTGAACTAGGCTACAAAACAAACTAACTTAAAAAGCGGCAGTTTACCTTCTTAACCCCAAACAAGGCAATCGAAATGCTACTACAACGATTTTTGCCGATATCCAAATAAGGGTTGATTTAAATATCTCATCCCCATATTTTCAAAACAGAATCTAGTGCGTATGTAAGATAAGAGTCTATTCTATTATAAACACTCTATTTCAAAGCGGCAGTTCACCTTCTTAACACTTTGACTACCTCTCAAAATGTAGTCATTTTAGGTACAGATTTTTTGCCAAACACAAAAGGCTGCTGGTGAATTTGGACCCTTCATCCCCTGATATGTGAAATGAACTTTATCAAAATAAAAAGATATTGCACTAGGCTACAAAACTAACTAACTCACAAAGCGGCAGTTTACCTTCTTAACCCCCAACAAGACAATCGAAATGCTGCTACAACGATTTTTGCCGATATCCAAATAAGGGTTGATTTAAATATCTCATCCCCATATTTTCGAAACAGAATCTAGTGCGTATGTAAGATAAGAGTCTATTCTATAATAAAAACTCTATTTCAAAGCGGCAGTTCACCTTCTTAACACTTTGACTGCCTCTCAAAATGTAGTAATTTTAGGTATTGATTTTTTTGCCAAACACAAAAGGCTGCTGGTGAATTTGGACCCTTCATCCCCTAATATTAGAAATAAACCTTATCAAAATTAAAAGATGTTGAAGTAGGCTACAAAAAAAACTAACTAACAAAGCGGCAGTTTACCTTCTTAACCCCAAACAAGGCAATCGAAATGCTACTACAACGATTTTTGCCGATATCCAAATAAGGGTTGATTTAAATATCTCATCCCCATATTTTCGAAACAAAATCTAGTGCGTATGTAAGATAAGAGTCTATTCTATAATAAAAACTATATTTCAAAGCGGCAGTTCACCTTCTTAACACTTTGACTACCTCTCAAAATGTAGTCATTTTAGGTACAGATTTTTTTGCCAAACACAAAAGGCTGCTAGTGAATTTGGACCCTTCATCCCCTGATATGTGAAATTAACTTTATCAAAATTAAAAGATATTGAACTAGGCTACAAAACAAACAAACTCACAAAGCGGCAGTTTACCTTCTTAACCCCCAACAAGACAATCGAAATGCTGCTACAACGATTTTTGCCGATATCCAAATAAGGGTTGATTTAAATATCTCATCCCCATATTTTCGAAACAGAATCTAGTGCGTATGTAAGATAAGAGTCTATTCTATAATAAAAACTCTATTTCAAAGCGGCAGTTCACCTTCTTAACACTTTGACTACCTCTCAAAATGTAGTCATTTTAGGTACGGATTTTTTTGTCAAACACAAAAGGCTGCTGGTGAATTTGGACCCTTCATCCCCTGATATGTGAAATGAACTTTATCAAAATAAAAAGATATTGAACTAGGCTACAAAACTAACTAACTCACAAAGCGGCAGTTTACCTTCTTAACGCCAAACAAGACAATCGAAATGCTGCTACAACGATTTTTGCCGATATCCAAATAAGGGTTGATTTAAATATCTCATCCCCATATTTTCGAAACAGAATCTAGTGCGTATGTAAGATAAGAGTCTATTCTATAATAAAAACTTTATTTCAAAGCGGCAGTTCACCAATTTAACACTTTGACTACCTCTCAAAATGTAGTCATTTTAGGTACAGATTTTTTTGCCAAACACAAAAGGCTGCTGGTGAATTTGGACCCTTCATCCCCTGATATGTGAAATGAACTTTATCAAAATAAAAAGATATTGAACTAGGCTACAAAACTAACTAACTCACAAAGCGGCAGTTTACCTTCTTAACGCCAAACAAGACAATCGAAATGCTACTACAACGATTTTTGCCGATATCCAAATAAGGGTTGATTTAAATATCTCATCCCCATATTTTCGAAACAAAATCTAGTGCGTATGTAAGATAAGAGTCTATTTTATAATAAAAACTCTATTTCAAAGCGGCAGTTCACCTTCTTAACACTTTGACTACCTCTCAAAATGTAGTCATTTTAGGTACAGATTATTTTGCCAAACACAAAAGGCTGCTGGTGAATTTGGACCCTTCATCCCCTGATATGTGAAATGAACTTTATCAAAATTAAAAGATATTGAACTAGGCTATAAAACTAACTAACTCACAAAGCGGCAGTTTACCTTCTTAACCCCAAACAAGGCAATCGAAATGCTACTACAACGATTTTTGCCGATATCCAAATAAGGGTTGATTTAAATATCTCATCCCCATATTTTCGAAACAAAATCTAGTACATATGTAAGATAAAAGTATATTCTATTAAAAAGGTCCTATTTCAAAGCGGCAGCTGAGCATCTTAGCACTTTGACTGCCTCTCAAATTGTAGTCATTTTAGGTACAGATTTTTTTGCCAAACACAAAAGGCTGCTGGTGAATTTGGACCCTTCATCCCCTGATATGTGAAATTAACTTTATCAAAATTAAAAGATATTGAACTAGGCTACCAAACTAACTAACTCACAAAGCGGCAGTTTACCTTCTTAACCCCAAACAAGGCAATCGAAATGTTACTACAACGATTTTTGCCGATATCCAAATAAGGGTTGATTTAAATATCTCATCCCCATATTTTCGAAACAAAATCTAGTAGGTATGTAAGATAAAAGTATATTCTATTAAAAAGGTCCTATTTCAAAGCGGCAGTTGAGCATCTTAGCACTTTGACTGCCTCTCAAAATGTAGTCATTTTAGGTACAGATTTTTTTGCCAAACACAAAAGGCTGCTGGTGAATTTGGACCCTTCATCCCCTGATATGTGAAATGAACTTTATCAAAATAAAAAAATATTGAACTAGGCTACAAAACAAACAAACACACAAAGCGGCAGTTTACCTTCTTAACCCCCAACAAGACAATCGAAATGCTGCTACAACGATTTTTGCCGATATCCAAATAAGGGTTGATTTAAATATCTCATCCCCATTTTTTCGAAACAAAATCTAGTATGTATGTAAGATAAGAGTCTATTCTACAATAAAAACTCTATTTCAAAGCGGCTGTTCACCTTTTTAACACTTTGACTGCCTCTCAAAATGTAGTAATTTTAGGTATTGATTTTTTTGCCAAACACAAAAGGCTGCTGGTGAATTTGGACCCTTCATCCCCTAATATTAGAAATAAACCTTATCAAAATTAAAAGATGTTGAAGTAGGCTACAAAACAAACTAACTCACAAAGCGGCAGCTTACCTTCTTAACCCCAAACAAGACAATCGAAAGGCTATTACAACGATTTTTGCCGCTATCCAAATAAGGGTTGATTTAAATATCTCATCCCCATATTTTCGAAACAAAATCTAGTGCGTATTAAAGATAAGAGTCTATTCTATAATAAAAACTCTATTTCAAAGCGGCAGTTTACCTTCTTAACACTTTGACTACCTCTCAAAATGTAGTTATTTTAGGTACAGTTTTTTTTGCCAAACACAAAAGGCTGCTGGTGAATTTGGACCCTTCATCCCCCGATATTTGAAATGAGCCTTATCAAAATTAAAAGATACTGAACTAGGCTACAAAACAAACTAACTCAAAAAGCGGCAGTTTACCTTCTTAACCCCAAACAAGGCAATCGAAATGCTACTACAACGATTTTTGCCGATATCCAAATAAGGGTTGATTTAAATATCTCATCTCCATATTTTCGAAACAAAATCTAGTACGTATGTAAGATAAAAGTATATTCTATTAAAAAGGTTCTATTTCAAAGCGGCAGTTGAGCATCTTAGCACTTGGACTGGCTCTCAAAATGTAGTCATTTTAGGTACAGATTTTTTTGCCAAACACAAAAGGCTGCTGGTGAATTTAGACCCTTCATCCCCTGATATGTGAAATGAACTTTATCAAAACTAAAAGATATTGAACTAGGCTACAAAACTAACTAACTCACAAAGCGGCAGTTTACCTTCTTAACGCCAAACAAGACAATCGAAATGCTACTACAACGATTTTTGCCGATATCCAAATAAGGGTTGATTTAAATATCTCATACCCATATTTTCGAAACAAAATCTAGTACGTATGTAAGATAAAAGTATATTCTATTAAAAAGGTCCTATTTCAAAGCGGCAGTTGAGCATCTTAGCACTTTGACTGCCTCTCAAAATGTAGTCATTTTAGGTACAGATTTTTTTGCCAAACACAAAAGGCTGCTGGTGAATTTGGACCCTTCATCCCCTGATATATGAAATGAACTTTATCAAAATTAAAAGATATTGAACTAGGCTACCAAACTAACTAACTCACAAAGCGGCAGTTTACCTTCTTAACCCCAAACAAGGCAATCGAAATGCTACTACAACGATTTTTGCCGATATCCAAATAAGGGTTGATTTAAATATCTCATCCCCATATTTTCGAAACAAAATCTAGTACTTATGTAAGATAAAAGTATATTCTATTAAAAAGGTCCTATTTCAAAGCGGCAGCTGAGCATCTTAGCACTTTGACTGCCTCTCAAAATGTAGTCATTTTAGGTACAGATTTTTTTGCCAAACACAAAAGGCTGCTGGTGAATTTGGACCCTTCATCCCCTGATATGTGAAATGAACTTTATCAAAATAAAAAGATATTGAACTAGGCTACAAAACAAACAAACACACAAAGCGGCAGTTTACCTTCTTAACCCCCAACAAGACAATCGAAATGCTGCTACAATGATTTTTGCCGATATCCAAATAAGGGTTGATTTAAATATCTCATCCCCATTTTTTCGAAATAAAATCTAGTATGTATGTAAGATAAGAGTCTATTCTACAATAAAAACTCTATTTCAAAGCGGCAGTTCACCTTTTTACCACTTTGACTGCCTCTCAAAATGTAGTAATTTTAGGTATTGATTTTTTTGCCAAACATATAAGGCTGCTGGTGAATTTGGACCCTTCATCCCCTAATATTAGAAATAATCCTTATCAAAATTAAAAGATGTTGAAGTAGGCTACAAAACTAACTAACTCACAAAGCGGCAGTTTACCTTCTTAACGCCAAACAAGACAATCGAAATGCTACTACAACGATTTTTGCCGATATCCAAATAAGGGTTGATTTAAATATCTCATCTCCATATTTTCGAAACAAAATCTAGTGCGTATGTAAGATAAGAGTCTATTTTATAATAAAAACTCTATTTCAAAGCGGCAGTTCACCTTCTTAACACTTTGACTACCTCTCAAAATGTAGTCATTTTAGGTACAGATTATTTTGCCAAACACAAAAGGCTGCTGGTGAATTTGGACCCTTCATCCCCTGATATGTGAAATGAACTTTATCAAAATTAAAAGATATTGAACTAGGCTACAAAACGAACTAACTCACAAAGCGGCAGTTTACCTTCTTAACCCCAAACAAGGCAATCGAAATGCTACTACAACGATTTTTGCCGATATCCAAATAAGGGTTGATTTAAATATCTCATCCCCATATTTTCGAAACAGAATCTAGTGCGTATGTAAGATAAAAGTATATTCTATTAAAAAGGTCCTATTTCAAAGCGGCAGTTGAGCATCTTAGCACTTTGACTGCCTCTCAAAATGTAGTAATTTTAGGTATTGATTTTTTTGCCAAACACAAAAGGCTGCTGGTGAATTTGGACCCTTCATCCCCTAATATTAGAAATAAACCTTATGAAAATTAAAAGATGTTGAAGTAGGCTACAAAACAAACTAACTCACAAAGCGGCAGCTTACCTTCTTAACCCCAAACAAGACAATCGAAAGGCTATTACAACGATTTTTGCCGCTATCCAAATAAGGGTTGATTTAAATATCTCATCCCCATATTTTCGAAACAAAATCTAGTGCGTATTAAAGATAAGAGTCTATTCTATAATAAAAACTCTATTTCAAAGCGGCAGTTTACCTTCTTAACACTTTGACTACCTCTCAAAATGTAGTCATTTTAGGTACAGATTTTTTTGCCAAACACAAAAGGCTGCTGCTGAATTTAGACCCTTCATCCCCTGATATGTGAAATGAGCCTTATCAAAATTAAAAGATACTGAACTAGGCTACAAAACAAACTAACTTAAAAAGCGGCAGTTTACCTTCTTAACCCCAAACAAGGCAATCGAAATGCTACTACAACGATTTTTGCCGATATCCAAATAAGGGTTGATTTAAATATCTCATCCCCATATTTTCAAAACAGAATCTAGTGCGTATGTAAGATAAGAGTCTATTCTATTATAAAAACTCTATTTCAAAGCGGCAGTTCACCTTCTTAACACTTTGACTACCTCTCAAAATGTAGTCATTTTAGGTACAGATTTTTTGCCAAACACAAAAGGCTGCTGGTGAATTTGGACCCTTCATCCCCTGATATGTGAAATGAACTTTATCAAAATAAAAAGATATTGCACTAGGCTACAAAACTAACTAACTCACAAAGCGGCAGTTTACCTTCTTAACCCCCAACAAGACAATCGAAATGCTGCTACAACGATTTTTGCCGATATCCAAATAAGGGTTGATTTAAATATCTCATCCCCATATTTTCGAAACAGAATCTAGTGCGTATGTAAGATAAGAGTCTATTCTATAATAAAAACTCTATTTCAAAGCGGCAGTTCACCTTCTTAACACTTTGACTGCCTCTCAAAATGTAGTAATTTTAGGTATTGATTTTTTTGCCAAACACAAAAGGCTGCTGGTGAATTTGGACCCTTCATCCCCTAATATTAGAAATAAACCTTATCAAAATTAAAAGATGTTGAAGTAGGCTACAAAACAAACTAACTCACAAAGCGGCAGTTTACCTTCTTAACCCCAAACAAGGCAATCGAAATGCTACTACAACGATTTTTGCCGATATCCAAATAAGGGTTGATTTAAATATCTCATCCCCATATTTTCGAAACAAAATCTAGTGCGTATGTAAGATAAGAGTCTATTCTATAATAAAAACTATATTTCAAAGCGGCAGTTCACCTTCTTAACACTTTGACTACCTCTCAAAATGTAGTCATTTTAGGTACAGATTTTTTTGCCAAACACAAAAGGCTGCTAGTGAATTTGGACCCTTCATCCCCTGATATGTGAAATTAACTTTATCAAAATTAAAAGATATTGAACTAGGCTACAAAACAAACAAACTCACAAAGCGGCAGTTTACCTTCTTAACCCCCAACAAGACAATCGAAATGCTGCTACAACGATTTTTGCCGATATCCAAATAAGGGTTGATTTAAATATCTCATCCCCATATTTTCGAAACAGAATCTAGTGCGTATGTAAGATAAGAGTCTATTCTATAATAAAAACTCTATTTCAAAGCGGCAGTTCACCTTCTTAACACTTTGACTACCTCTCAAAATGTAGTCATTTTAGGTACAGATTTTTTTGTCAAACACAAAAGGCTGCTGGTGAATTTGGACCCTTCATCCCCTGATATGTGAAATGAACTTTATCAAAATAAAAAGATATTGAACTAGGCTACAAAACTAACTAACTCACAAAGCGGCAGTTTACCTTCTTAACGCCAAACAAGACAATCGAAATGCTGCTACAACGATTTTTGCCGATATCCAAATAAGGGTTGATTTAAATATCTCATCCCCATATTTTCGAAACAGAATCTAGTGCGTATGTAAGATAAGAGTCTATTCTATAATAAAAACTTTATTTCAAAGCGGCAGTTCACCAATTTAACACTTTGACTACCTCTCAAAATGTAGTCATTTTAGGTACAGATTTTTTTGCCAAACACAAAAGGCTGCTGGTGAATTTGGACCCTTCATCCCCTGATATGTGAAATGAACTTTATCAAAATAAAAAGATATTGAACTAGGCTACAAAACTAACTAACTCACAAAGCGGCAGTTTACCTTCTTAACGCCAAACAAGACAATCGAAATGCTACTACAACGATTTTTGCCGATATCCAAATAAGGGTTGATTTAAATATCTCATCCCCATATTTTCGAAACAAAATCTAGTGCGTATGTAAGATAAGAGTCTATTTTATAATAAAAACTCTATTTCAAAGCGGCAGTTCACCTTCTTAACACTTTGACTACCTCTCAAAATGTAGTCATTTTAGGTACAGATTATTTTGCCAAACACAAAAGGCTGCTGGTGAATTTGGACCCTTCATCCCCTGATATGTGAAATTAACTTTATCAAAATTAAAAGATATTGAACTAGGCTACAAAACAAACAAACTCACAAAGCGGCAGTTTACCTTCTTAACCCCCAACAAGACAATCGAAATGCTGCTACAACGATTTTTGCCGATATCCAAATAAGGGTTGATTTAAATATCTCATCCCCATATTTTCGAAACAGAATCTAGTGCGTATGTAAGATAAGAGTCTATTCTATAATAAAAACTCTATTTCAAAGCGGCAGTTCACCTTCTTAACACTTTGACTACCTCTCAAAATGTAGTCATTTTAGGTACAGATTTTTTTGTCAAACACAAAAGGCTGCTGGTGAATTTGGACCCTTCATCCCCTGATATGTGAAATGAACTTTATCAAAATAAAAAGATATTGAACTAGGCTACAAAACTAACTAACTCACAAAGCGGCAGTTTACCTTCTTAACGCCAAACAAGACAATCGAAATGCTGCTACAACGATTTTTGCCGATATCCAAATAAGGGTTGATTTAAATATCTCATCCCCATATTTTCGAAACAGAATCTAGTGCGTATGTAAGATAAGAGTCTATTCTATAATAAAAACTTTATTTCAAAGCGGCAGTTCACCAATTTAACACTTTGACTACCTCTCAAAATGTAGTCATTTTAGGTACAGATTTTTTTGCCAAACACAAAAGGCTGCTGGTGAATTTGGACCCTTCATCCCCTGATATGTGAAATGAACTTTATCAAAATAAAAAGATATTGAACTAGGCTACAAAACTAACTAACTCACAAAGCGGCAGTTTACCTTCTTAACGCCAAACAAGACAATCGAAATGCTACTACAACGATTTTTGCCGATATCCAAATAAGGGTTGATTTAAATATCTCATCCCCATATTTTCGAAACAAAATCTAGTGCGTATGTAAGATAAGAGTCTATTTTATAATAAAAACTCTATTTCAAAGCGGCAGTTCACCTTCTTAACACTTTGACTACCTCTCAAAATGTAGTCATTTTAGGTACAGATTATTTTGCCAAACACAAAAGGCTGCTGGTGAATTTGGACCCTTCATCCCCTGATATGTGAAATGAACTTTATCAAAATTAAAAGATATTGAACTAGGCTATAAAACTAACTAACTCACAAAGCGGCAGTTTACCTTCTTAACCCCAAACAAGGCAATCGAAATGCTACTACAACGATTTTTGCCGATATCCAAATAAGGGTTGATTTAAATATCTCATCCCCATATTTTCGAAACAAAATCTAGTACATATGTAAGATAAAAGTATATTCTATTAAAAAGGTCCTATTTCAAAGCGGCAGCTGAGCATCTTAGCACTTTGACTGCCTCTCAAATTGTAGTCATTTTAGGTACAGATTTTTTTGCCAAACACAAAAGGCTGCTGGTGAATTTGGACCCTTCATCCCCTGATATGTGAAATTAACTTTATCAAAATTAAAAGATATTGAACTAGGCTACCAAACTAACTAACTCACAAAGCGGCAGTTTACCTTCTTAACCCCAAACAAGGCAATCGAAATGTTACTACAACGATTTTTGCCGATATCCAAATAAGGGTTGATTTAAATATCTCATCCCCATATTTTCGAAACAAAATCTAGTAGGTATGTAAGATAAAAGTATATTCTATTAAAAAGGTCCTATTTCAAAGCGGCAGTTGAGCATCTTAGCACTTTGACTGCCTCTCAAAATGTAGTCATTTTAGGTACAGATTTTTTTGCCAAACACAAAAGGCTGCTGGTGAATTTGGACCCTTCATCCCCTGATATGTGAAATGAACTTTATCAAAATAAAAAAATATTGAACTAGGCTACAAAACAAACAAACACACAAAGCGGCAGTTTACCTTCTTAACCCCCAACAAGACAATCGAAATGCTGCTACAACGATTTTTGCCGATATCCAAATAAGGGTTGATTTAAATATCTCATCCCCATTTTTTCGAAACAAAATCTAGTATGTATGTAAGATAAGAGTCTATTCTACAATAAAAACTCTATTTCAAAGCGGCTGTTCACCTTTTTAACACTTTGACTGCCTCTCAAAATGTAGTAATTTTAGGTATTGATTTTTTTGCCAAACACAAAAGGCTGCTGGTGAATTTGGACCCTTCATCCCCTAATATTAGAAATAAACCTTATCAAAATTAAAAGATGTTGAAGTAGGCTACAAAACAAACTAACTCACAAAGCGGCAGCTTACCTTCTTAACCCCAAACAAGACAATCGAAAGGCTATTACAACGATTTTTGCCGCTATCCAAATAAGGGTTGATTTAAATATCTCATCCCCATATTTTCGAAACAAAATCTAGTGCGTATTAAAGATAAGAGTCTATTCTATAATAAAAACTCTATTTCAAAGCGGCAGTTTACCTTCTTAACACTTTGACTACCTCTCAAAATGTAGTCATTTTAGGTACAGTTTTTTTTGCCAAACACAAAAGGCTGCTGGTGAATTTGGACCCTTCATCCCCCGATATTTGAAATGAGCCTTATCAAAATTAAAAGATACTGAACTAGGCTACAAAACAAACTAACTCAAAAAGCGGCAGTTTACCTTCTTAACCCCAAACAAGGCAATCGAAATGCTACTACAACGATTTTTGCCGATATCCAAATAAGGGTTGATTTAAATATCTCATCTCCATATTTTCGAAACAAAATCTAGTACGTATGTAAGATAAAAGTATATTCTATTAAAAAGGTTTTATTTCAAAGCGGCAGTTGAGCATCTTAGCACTTGGACTGGCTCTCAAAATGTAGTCATTTTAGGTACAGATTTTTTTGCCAAACACAACAGGCTGCTGGTGAATTTAGACCCTTCATCCCCTGATATGTGAAATGAACTTTATCAAAACTAAAAGATATTGAACTAGGCTACAAAACTAACTAACTCACAAAGCGGCAGTTTACCTTCTTAACGCCAAACAAGACAATCGAAATGCTACTACAACGATTTTTGCCGATATCCAAATAAGGGTTGATTTAAATATCTCATACCCATATTTTCGAAACAAAATCTAGTACGTATGTAAGATAAAAGTATATTCTATTAAAAAGGTCCTATTTCAAAGCGGCAGTTGAGCATCTTAGCACTTTGACTGCCTCTCAAAATGTAGTCATTTTAGGTACAGATTTTTTTGCCAAACACAAAAGGCTGCTGGTGAATTTGGACCCTTCATCCCCTGATATATGAAATGAACTTTATCAAAATTAAAAGATATTGAACTAGGCTACCAAACTAACTAACTCACAAAGCGGCAGTTTACCTTCTTAACCCCAAACAAGGCAATCGAAATGCTACTACAACGATTTTTGCCGATATCCAAATAAGGGTTGATTTAAATATCTCATCCCCATATTTTCGAAACAAAATCTAGTACTTATGTAAGATAAAAGTATATTCTATTAAAAAGGTCCTATTTCAAAGCGGCAGCTGAGCATCTTAGCACTTTGACTGCCTCTCAAAATGTAGTCATTTTAGGTACAGATTTTTTTGCCAAACACAAAAGGCTGCTGGTGAATTTGGACCCTTCATCCCCTGATATGTGAAATGAACTTTATCAAAATAAAAAGATATTGAACTAGGCTACAAAACAAACAAACACACAAAGCGGCAGTTTACCTTCTTAACCCCCAACAAGACAATCGAAATGCTGCTACAACGATTTTTGCCGATATCCAAATAAGGGTTGATTTAAATATCTCATCCCCATTTTTTCGAAATAAAATCTAGTATGTATGTAAGATAAGAGTCTATTCTACAATAAAAACTCTATTTCAAAGCGGCAGTTCACCTTTTTAACACTTTGACTGCCTCTCAAAATGTAGTAATTTTAGGTATTGATTTTTTTGCCAAACATAAAAGGCTGCTGGTGAATTTGGACCCTTCATCCCCTAATATTAGAAATAAACCTTATCAAAATTAAAAGATGTTGAAGTAGGCTACAAAACTAACTAACTCACAAAGCGGCAGTTTACCTTCTTAACGCCAAACAAGACAATCGAAATGCTACTACAACGATTTTTGCCGATATCCAAATAAGGGTTGATTTAAATATCTCATCTCCATATTTTCGAAACAAAATCTAGTGCGTATGTAAGATAAGAGTCTATTTTATAATAAAAACTCTATTTCAAAGCGGCAGTTCACCTTCTTAACACTTTGACTACCTCTCAAAATGTAGTCATTTTAGGTACAGATTATTTTGCCAAACACAAAAGGCTGCTGGTGAATTTGGACCCTTCATCCCCTGATATGTGAAATGAACTTTATCAAAATTAAAAGATATTGAACTAGGCTACAAAACTAACTAACTCACAAAGCGGCAGTTTACCTTCTTAACCCCAAACAAGGCAATCGAAATGCTACTACAACGATTTTTGCCGATATCCAAATAAGGGTTGATTTAAATATCTCATCCCCATATTTTCGAAACAAAATCTAGTACGTATGTAAGATAAAAGTATATTATATTAAAAAGGTCCTATTTCAAAGCGGCAGTTGAGCATCTTAGCACTTTGACTGCCTCTCAAAATGTAGTCATTTTAGGTACAGATTTTTTTGCCAAACACAAAAGGCTGCTGGTGAATTTGGACCCTTCATCCCCTGATATTTGAAATGAACCTTAACAAATTTAAAAGATATTGAACTAGGCTACAAAACAAACTAACACACAAAGCGGCAGTTTACCTTCTTAACCCCCAACAAGACAATCGAAATGCTGCTTATTTGGATATCGGCAAAAATCCTTGTAGCAGCATTTCGATTGCCTTGTTGGGGGTTAAGAAGGTAAACTGCCGCTTTGTGTGTTAGTTTGTTTTGTAGCCTAGTTCAATATCTTATAAATTTGTTAAGGTTCATTTCAAATATCAGGGGATGAAGGGTCCAAATTCACCAGCAGCCTTTTGTGTTTGGCAAAAAAATCTGTACCTAAAATGACTACATTTTGAGAGGCAGTCAAAGTGCTAAGATGCTCAACTGCCGCTTTCAAATAGGACCTTTTTAATAGAATATACTTTTATCTTACAAACGTACTAGATTTTGTTTCGAAAATATGGGGATGAGATATTTAAATCAACCCTTATTTGGATATCGGCAAAAATCGTTGTAGTAGCATTTCGATTGCCTTGTTTGGGGTTAAGAAGGTAAACTGCCGCTTTGTGAGTTAGTTAGTTTTGTAGTCTAGTTCAATATCTTTTAATTTTGATAAAGTTCATTTCACATATCAGGGGATGAAGGGTCCAAATTCAGCAGCAGCCTTTTGTGTTTGGCAAAAAAATCTGTACCTAAAATGACTACATTTTGAGAGGTAGTCAAAGTGTTAAGAAGGTGAACTGCCGCTTTGAAATAGAGTTTTTATTATAGAGTAGACTCTTATCTTACATACGCACTAGATTTTGTTTCGAAAATATGGGGATGAGATATTTAAATCAACCCTTATTTGGATATCGGCAAAAATCGTTGTAGCAGCATTTCGATTGTCTTGTTTGGCGTTAAGAAGGTAAACTGCCGCTTTGTGAGTTAGTTAGTTTTGTAGCCTAGTTCAATATCTTTTTATTTTGATAAAGTTCATTTCACCTATCAGGGGATGAAGGGTCCAAATTCACCAGCAGCCTTTTGTGTTTGGCAAAAAAATCTGTACCTAAAATGACTACATTTTGAGAGGTAGTCAAAGTGTTAAGAAGGTAAACTGCCGCTTTGAAATAGAGTTTTTATTATAGAATAGACTCTTATCTTACATACGCACTAGATTCTGTTTCGAAAATATGGGGATGAGATATTTAAATCAACCCTTATTTGGATATCGGCAAAAATCGTTGTAGCAGCATTTCGATTGTCTTGTTCGGGGTTAAGAAGGTAAACTGCCGCTTTGTGAGTTAGTTAGTTTTGTAGCCTAGTTCAATATCTTTCAAATTTGTTAAGGTTCATTTCAAATATCAGGGGTTGAAGGGTCCAAATTCACCAGCAGCCTTTTGTGTTTGGCAAAATAATCTGTACCTAAAATGACTACATTTTGAGAGGCAGTCAAAGTGCTAAGATGCTCAACTGCCGCTTTGAAATAGGACCTTTTTAATAAAATATACTTTTATCTTACATATGTACTAGATTTTGTTTCGAAAATATGGGGATGAGATATTTAAATCAACCCTTATTTGGATATCGGAAAAAATCGTTGTAGTAGCATTTCGATTGTCTTGTTTGGGGTTAAGAAGGTAAACTGCCGCTTTGTGAGTTACTTTGTTTTGTAGTTTAGTTCAATATCTTTTAATTTTGATAAGGTTCATTTCAAATATCAGGGGATGAAGGGTCCAAATTCACCAGCAGCCTTTTGTGTTTGGCAAAAAAATCTGTACCTAAAATGACTACATTTTGAGAGGCAGTCAAAGTGCTAAGATGCTCAACTGCCGCTTTGAAATAGGACCTTTTTAATAGAATATACTTTTATCTTACATACGTACTTGATTTTGTTTCGAAAATATGGGGATGAGATATTTAAATCAACCCTTATTTGGATATCAGCAAAAATCGTTGTAGTAGCATTTCGATTGTCTTGTTTGGCGTTAAGAAGGTAAACTGCCGCTTTGTGAGTTAGTTAGTTTTGTAGCCTAGTTCAATATCTTTTTATTTTGATAAAGTTCATTTCACATATCAGGGGATGAAGGGTCCAAATTCACCAGCAGCCTTTTGTGTTTGGCAAAAAAATCTGTACCTAAAATGACTACATTTTGAGAGGTAGTCAAAGTGTTAAGAAGGTGAACTGCCGCTTTGAAATAGAGTTTTTATTATAGAATAGACTCTTATCTTACATACGCACTAGATTTTGTTTCGAAATTATGGGGATGAGATATTTAAATCAACCCTTATTTGGATATCGGCAAAAATCGTTGTAGCAGCATTTCGATTGTCTTGTTTGGCGTTAAGAAGGTAAACTGCCGCTTTGTGAGTTAGTTAGTTTTGTAGCCTAGTTCAATATCTTTTTATTTTGATAAAGTTCATTTCACATATCAGGGGATGAAGGGTCCAAATTCACCAGCAGCCTTTTGTGTTTGGCAAAAAAATCTGTACCTAAAATGACTACATTTTGAGAGGTAGTCAAAGTGTTAAGAAGGTGAACTGCCGCTTTGAAATAGAGTTTTTATTATAGAATAGACTCTTTTCTTACATACGCACTAGATTCTGTTTCGAAAATATGGGGATGAGATATTTAAATCAACCCTTATTTGGATATCGGCAAAAATCGTTGTAGCAGCATTTCGATTGTCTTGTTGGGGGTTAAGAAGGTAAACTGCCGCTTTGTGAGTTAGTTAGTTTTGTAGCCTAGTTCAATATCTTTTAATTTTGATAAGTTCATTTCACGTATCAGGGGATGAAGGGTCCAAATTCACCAGCAGCCTTTTGTGTTTGGCAAAAAAATCTGTACCTAAAATGACTACATTTTGAGAGGTAGTCAAAGTGTTAAGAAGGTGAACTGCCGCTTTGAAATATAGTTTTTATTATAGAATAGACTCTTATCTTACATACGCACTAGATTTTGTTTCGAAAATATGGGGATGAGATATTTAAATCAACCCTTATTTGGATATCGGTAAAAATCGTTGTAGTAGCATTTCGATTGCCTTGTTTGGGGTTAAGATGGTAAACTGCCGCTTTGTGAATTAGTTTGTTTTGTAGCCTACTTCAACATCTTTTAATTTTGATAAGGTTTATTTCTAATATTAGGGGATGAAGGGTCCAAATTCACCAGCAGCCTTTTGTGTTTGGCAAAAAAATCAATACCTAAAATTACTACATTTTGAGAGGCAGTCAAAGTGTTAAGAAGGTGAACTGCCGCTTTGAAATAGAGCTTTTATTATAGAATAGACTCTTATCTTACATACGCACTAGATTCTGTTTCGAAAATATGGGGATGAGATATTTAAATCAACCCTTATTTGGATATCGGCAAAAATCGTTGTAGCAGCATTTCGATTGTCTTGTTGGGGGTTAAGAAGGTAAACTGCCGCTTTGTGAGTTAGTTTGTTTTGTAGCCTACTTCAACATCTTTAAATTTTGATAAGGTTTATTTCTAATATTAGGGGATGAAGGGTCCAAATTCACCAGCAGCCTTTTGTGTTTGGCAAAAAAATCAATACCTAAAATTACTACATTTTGAGAGGCAGTCAAAGTGTTAAGAAGGTGAACTGCCGCTTTGAAATAGAGTTTTTATTATAGAATAGACTCTTATCTTACATACGCACTAGATTCTGTTTCGAAAATATGGGGATGAGATATTTAAATCAACCCTTATTTGGATATCGGCAAAAATCGTTGTAGCAGCATTTCGATTGTCTTGTTGGGGGTTAAGAAGGTAAACTGCCGCTTTGTGAGTTAGTTAGTTTTGTAGCCTAGTGCAATATCTTTTTATTTTGATAAAGTTCATTTCACATATCAGGGGATGAAGGGTCCAAATTCACCAGCAGCCTTTTGTGTTTGGCAAAAAATCTGTACCTAAAATGACTACATTTTGAGAGGTAGTCAAAGTGTTAAGAAGGTGAACTGCCGCTTTGAAATAGAGTTTTTATAATAAAATAGACTCTTATCTTACATACGCACTAGATTTTGTTTCGAAAATATGGGGATGAGATATTTAAATCAACCCTTATTTGGATATCGGCAAAAATCGTTGTAGTAGCATTTCGATTGTCTTGTTTGGCGTTAAGAAGGTAAACTGCCGCTTTGTGAGTTAGTTAGTTTTGTAGCCTAGTTCAATATCTTTTTATTTTGATAAAGTTCATTTCACATATCAGGGGATGAAGGGTCCAAATTCACCAGCAGCCTTTTGTGTTTGGCAAAAAAATCTGTACCTAAAATGACTACATTTTGAGAGGCAGTCAAAGTGCTAAGATGCTCAACTGCCGCTTTGAAATAGGACCTTTTTAATAGAATATACTTTTATCTTACATACGTACTAGATTTTGTTTCGAAAATATGGGGATGAGATATTTAAATCAACCCTTATTTGGATATCGGCAAAAATCGTTGTAGTAGCATTTCGATTGCCTTGTTTGGGGTTAAGAAGGTAAACTGCCGCTTTGTGAGTTAGTAAGTTTTGTAGCCTAGTTCAATATCTTTTAATTTTGATAAAGTTCATTTCACATATCAGGGGATGAAGGGTCCAAATTCACCAGCAGCCTTTTGTGTTTGGCAAAATAATCTGTACCTAAAATGACTACATTTTGAGAGGTAGTCAAAGTGTTAAGAAGGTGAACTGCCGCTTTGAAATAGAGTTTTTATTATAAAATAGACTCTTATCTTACATACGCACTAGATTTTGTTTCGAAAATATGGGGACGAGATATTTAAATCAACCCTTATTTGGATATCGGCAAAAATCGTTGTAGTAGCATTTCGATTGTCTTGTTTGGCGTTAAGAAGGTAAACTGCCGCTTTGTGAGTTAGTTAGTTTTATAGCCTAGTTCAATATCTTTTAATTTTGATAAAGTTCATTTCACATATCAGGGGATGAAGGGTCCAAATTCACCAGCAGCCTTTTGTGTTTGGCAAAAAAATCTGTACCTAAAATGACTACATTTTGAGAGGTAGTCAAAGTGTTAAGAAGGTGAACTGCCGCTTTGAAATAGAGTTTTTATTATGGAATAGACTCTTATCTTACATACGCACTAGATTTTGTTTCGAAAATATGGGGATGAGATATTTAAATCAACCCTTATTTGGATATCGGCAAAAATCGTTGTAGCAGCATTTCGATTGTCTTGTTTGGCGTTAAGAAGGTAAACTGCCGCTTTGTGAGTTAGTTAGTTTTGTAGCCTAGTTCAATATCTTTTTATTTTGATAAAGTTCATTTCACCTATCAGGGGATGAAGGGTCCAAATTCACCAGCAGCCTTTTGTGTTTGGCAAAAAAATCTGTACCTAAAATGACTACATTTTGAGAGGTAGTCAAAGTGTTAAGAAGGTAAACTGCCGCTTTGAAATAGAGTTTTTATTATAGAATAGACTCTTATCTTACATACGCACTAGATTCTGTTTCGAAAATATGGGGATGAGATATTTAAATCAACCCTTATTTGGATATCGGCAAAAATCGTTGTAGCAGCATTTCGATTGTCTTGTTAGGGGTTAAGAAGGTAAACTGCCGCTTTGTGAGTTAGTTAGTTTTGTAGCCTAGTGCAATATCTTTTTATTTTGATAAAGTTCATTTCACATATCAGGGGATGAAGGGTCCAAATTCACCAGCAGCCTTTTGTGTTTGGCAAAAAAATCTGTACCTAAAATGACTACATTTTGAGAGGTAGTCAAAGTGTTAAGAAGGTGAACTGCCGCTTTGAAATAGAGTTTTTATTATAGAATAGACTCTTATCTTACATACGCACTAGATTTTGTTTCGAAAATATGGGGATGAGATATTTAAATAACCCTTATTTGGATATCGGCAAAAATCGTTGTAGTAGCATTTCGATTGCCTTGTTTGGGGTTAAGAAGGTAAACTGCCGCTTTGTGAGTTAGTTTGTTTTGTAGCCTACTTCAACATCTTTAAATTTTGATAAGGTTTATTTCTAATATTAGGGGATGAAGGGTCCAAATTCACCAGCAGCCTTTTGTGTTTGGCAAAAAAATCAATACCTAAAATTACTACATTTTGAGAGGCAGTCAAAGTGTTAAGAAGGTGAACTGCCGCTTTGAAATAGAGTTTTTATTATAGAATAGACTCTTATCTTACATACGCACTAGATTCTGTTTCGAAAATATGGGGATGAGATATTTAAATCAACCCTTATTTGGATATCGGCAAAAATCGTTGTAGCAGCATTTCGATTGTCTTGTTGGGGGTTAAGAAGGTAAACTGCCGCTTTGTGAGTTAGTTAGTTTTGTAGCCTAGTGCAATATCTTTTTATTTTGATAAAGTTCATTTCACATATCAGGGGATGAAGGGTCCAAATTCACCAGCAGCCTTTTGTGTTTGGCAAAAAATCTGTACCTAAAATGACTACATTTTGAGAGGTAGTCAAAGTGTTAAGAAGGTGAACTGCCGCTTTGAAATAGAGTTTTTATTATAGAATAGACTCTTATCTTACATACGCACTAGATTCTGTTTCGAAAATATGGGGATGAGATATTTAAATCAACCCTTATTTGGATATCGGCAAAAATCGTTGTAGTAGCATTTCGATTGCCTTGTTTGGGGTTAAGAAGGTAAACTGCCGCTTTTTAAGTTAGTTTGTTTTGTAGCCTAGTTCAGTATCTTTTAATTTTGATAAGGCTCATTTCACATATCAGGGGATGAAGGGTCTAAATTCAGCAGCAGCCTTTTGTGTTTGGCAAAAAAATCTGTACCTAAAATGACTACATTTTGAGAGGTAGTCAAAGTGTTAAGAAGGTAAACTGCCGCTTTGAAATAGAGTTTTTATTATAGAATAGACTCTTATCTTTAATACGCACTAGATTCTGTTTCGAAAATATGGGGATGAGATATTTAAATCAACCCTTATTTGGATAGCGGCAAAAATCGTTGTAATAGCCTTTCGATTGTCTTGTTTGGGGTTAAGAAGGTAAGCTGCCGCTTTGTGAGTTAGTTTGTTTTGTAGCCTACTTCAACATCTTTTAATTTTCATAAGGTTTATTTCTAATATTAGGGGATGAAGGGTCCAAATTCACCAGCAGCCTTTTGTGTTTGGCAAAAAAATCAATACCTAAAATTACTACATTTTGAGAGGCAGTCAAAGTGCTAAGATGCTCAACTGCCGCTTTGAAATAGGACCTTTTTAATAGAATATACTTTTATCTTACATACGTACTAGATTTTGTTTCGAAAATATGGGGATGAGATATTTAAATCAACCCTTATTTGGATATCGGCAAAAATCGTTGTAGTAGCATTTCGATTGCCTTGTTTGGGGTTAAGAAGGTAAACTGCCGCTTTTTAAGTTAGTTTGTTTTGTAGCCTAGTTCAGTATCTTTTAATTTTGATAAGGCTCATTTCAAATATCAGGGGATGAAGGGTCCAAATTCACCAGCAGCCTTTTGTGTTTGGCAAAAAAATCTGTACCTAAAATGACTACATTTTGAGAGGTAGTCAAAGTTTTAAGAAGGTAAACTGCCGCTTTGAAATAGAGTTTTTATTATAGAATAGACTCTTATCTTTAATACGCACTAGATTTTGTTTCGAAAATATGGGGATGAGATATTTAAATCAACCCTTATTTGGATAGCGGCAAAAATCGTTGTAATAGCCTTTCGATTGTCTTGTTTGGGGTTAAGAAGGTAAGCTGCCGCTTTGTGAGTTAGTTTGTTTTGTAGCCTACTTCAACATCTTTTAATTTTGATAAGGTTTATTTCTAATATTAGGGGATGAAGGGTCCAAATTCACCAGCAGCCTTTTGTGTTTGGCAAAAAAATCAATACCTAAAATTACTACATTTTGAGAGGCAGTCAAAGTGGTAAAAAGGTGAACTGCCGCTTTGAAATAGAGTTTTTATTGTAGAATAAACTCTTATCTTACATACATACTAGATTTTGTTTCGAAAAAATGGGGATGAGATATTTAAATCAACCCTTATTTGGATATCGGCAAAAATCGTTGTAGTAGCATTTCGATTATCTTGTTTGGTGTAAGAGACCACTTAGATTTGTAGTTTAATGTCGTATGTTTCATTTGCAATAGGTTTAGAGTTATAAATAAGGGGATAAGTATTATTTATTTGTGTTGGCTGCTAACTTCACAAAAACGTCATCTTAATTTGGTCGGATTATATGGCAGCTAACTTTGGCTGCCAACTTCACACCGGTCTTTATTGGTCATTTTATAACATGTCTGTCATATTAGGCAAGTCATTTTACAAAGGTTGTTACACAAATTTTACATTTTATAGTTACATTATTCTATATTATTACAGTAAGATTATTTTGTGCAGTACATATAATGTGTTCATAAATTTTTAATAATTTAAAGTGTAAGCTGATATGTACTATATTGGATCGTGTTGTAATGTGTAGCCTCCTCCGTCAACACTTTATGTTCAAGACACTGTTGTATTTGAAACATTCGGACTTAAAATTATAATTATATTATGTAAAACATGCGTGGATGGGTGAATCAATTAAAATGTGTTTAATTTAAAAAAATGTTGAAATGAAAAGCAATAATTTAAAATACCGCGCCGTATATTATTTATTAAGTAGGTATTAAGAGTATACAAAATGTTGACAAATTATAGTATTGATAATGTTTTTACTATAGACATTCATTTAGAATTTCTTATTTTTATTAATAGAATGAATTTAAGACATTTAATTCTTTTCAATTGATATTCTTTCTATTATTGTTTATTTTTGCTTTATTTTACTTTTATTTAGCTATGTATGACTATTTCTAAGTAAATTATTATAATATTTAATTGAAATTAATCGATAACTATTCGTAATATATTGAGTAATATAAGGGATAACTCATGTACTGGATTAACACATATACTATATCAGTACCTAGGCGACCGAGCTCCATTCGGAGTTTTTATGACTGAAAATACGAGAAAACCCGGGTTCGCTAAAAATGAAACAGTACCCCTTACTAGCAAAATCGATTTATTTTTCCCTAAACTACCTACAAACCAAATTTCATTAAAATCGTTGGAGGCGTTTCCAAGATTCAGATTATATATATATTTATACGTATAGATTTTTTTTGTTTACTTATCGTCTTTTAAGATAGTAAAACTGTAGACCACAGGTACCTACAATGTACATATCAAATGAAATTTGAAGAATAAACCTATAAACCTTTTTTGATTTATTGAATTTTAGATAATCAAGAAGCTAATAAAGTTATAAAATAATCCCTAAAATAATTAATAAACAATCAAGAAGCTATTCAAATAAAATACATATTATTGATATTATTTCTATTAATAAAACTTTATTCTACAACAAGTATAATTTGCCGCCATTAAAAACAAATATTAAAATTACGTTATTATATCACTGTAAAACTATACCAAAGTATACTCTTTCCGACTATATATATGTATATTTGGTAAAAATACTTTTGTATGGAAATCCTACCACCTTGAAAACCAAAACTTACTAGAATAATCTAAAAGTACCCCAAGTCCTCGTAATAGAATAAACTAAAAATACTCTACGTCCTCGTATTAGAATAATCTAATAGTATCCTAAGTCCTCGTACTAGAATAATCTAGAAGTACCCCAAGTCTTCGTACTAGAATAATCTAGAAGTACCCCAAGTCTTCGTACTAGAATAATCTAGAAGTACCCCAAGTCTTCGTACTAGAATAATCTAGAAGTACCCCAAGTTCTCGTACTAGGATAATCTAGAAGTACCCCAAGTCCCTGGCTCCGTCCACCAGCCCCAACATCATGTGCGTGACCTCCTCCCCCTGCTCGGGGATCTTGCTCGCCGGCCAGTGGAAGTAGAGCCCTCGCAGCTCGAAGGTATATACTAAGGGGGTTCCTTGGGAGTGGCGGACCCAGTCCATGCTACCACCTGACACTTCATCTGCAACGACAAACAACTTAATGATTCCCTGATTATTGACGACTAAAAGAACCCGCCGCGACTTGTTACTTGACGTACTTAAATATCTTTGACACACTACATACACTTTTCCAATTTTTACTATTTCTGTACCATTTTTGATGACAGGTCTTCAAAGAACAAATTTAATAAAATAATTCGAATTAAAAAATATGAAAAATCGCAATTTTGTTTTAAAAAAAACATTGTTTTTAAAATGTTTTGGAACTAACCTGAATGTATATTGTTTCAAACAACAACATAATTTTTCAAATCGGTTTATAAACGACGGAGTTATGCACTAACAGACATACAATACATACAGCCGAATTGTTTACCTTCTTCTTTTTGAAGTCGGTAATAAAAAACCGAATGTCATGCATACACTTAAAAGTCTTTAAGATTTAAACAGACAGACAGATGAAATTTAACTAATGGACTTCGGTCCATTTGTTTTGTTTTGTGTAACTGACTTCAATATTGACTGATGTCTACTTAGCGAATACAGAGTGATTTAATTATCTTGAACGAACATTTAGCCAGATAGGTACATGGAAAATAAATTATTGTTGGTAAACAAATGATAACTTCCTACTTTCTAAATTACGTACATAAAATTTCAGCGGCAGTGCCCGGTCCTTCATACTTTTCTCCGTTAACAGCTCTACCGTACTCCAGAGATAATTGGCCAATTTTCACCTAAAACCAAACATATTATATCAGTGTACCGTAGAACCAGACTAGATAGCTAACAGACCTAGTCCTTTGACTAAGGGTCACTATAACTGACGATAATATTTTGCCATACGATTAAACTACATAGGTAGTCCGATTTTCGTTTGACTGATAAACTAGTCATTTTACTAAAGTTTGCCCAGTATCTAGGAAATTTAGAGATTAACTAAGTGCCACCAAATTCCTTGAAATTTTTTATGATTGGATGAGGTTAAGGGTACCATAATTATGCAATCCAGTAGAGCTCCTCGTGTTTTCTGTGGCAACGCAATGCCACAAACAAATACAAGGTTTCAATATTATTCAGACAGCCTCGATATGGACTGTCCTTGGCTTCCAACCTTCACAATGTGACACTACTACTTAATAGTTAGTACATTTTGTTTCTGTTTAAGTGTTGTTCTTACCAAGTCATCATAGTTGTCTACATGGTCCTTAGAGTCAGAGTATGGCAGCAGCAGCGCCTGCGCATAAGAATGGAAGGCGACGTAGCCCAGCAGATTTTCTATGCTGGAGATGTACTGAGATAGAGTTCTGGTCTCCTTCTCTGAGAAAGGCTGAGAGCCGGCGTACACTTGGTAGTCGCAAGGATCACTGGAGGAACCGTATTCTGCAGGTAACAATCATGTTTTAGAACGGAACTACAACTTATTAAATGAATAAGTGACAGATCTTATACGCACAATGATATTAAAACTTTGATATATGATTATTACAAAATTTGTTTGTTTGTCTTATAGATAATTCCCAAAAGAGCTGAATAGTAGGAATATCCATGTAGTGGGATAGGACAAGGGAAAACAACTGATAATACCACACAACATCACGATGCGTCACTCCATCTTTCAAAGTCAGTGCTCTTTATTCACGACGATACTTATAGGATAATAATTATGGAAACGCATTTACGATGGTTAAAACTACATCCACACATATCAATTTTACATTCTGATCAAGTCAAAGAAACATTTAAAAACTTATATAATTTAATCGTAAATTGAAAACATGTCGGTCGAAAATGAGAACAAGTACAAAAATAGCTAAAACTTACTGCCCCAGTTGTAATCCCAGTTGCGGTTAGGATCAGCTCCGTAGCATCTCCACGTGGACTGTGACCGAGTCTTCCTCCACATTCGGTCCTAAATAATAACATAATTATTTTATCATTGAAATTAAACAAATTTTAACGGAGGGAATTTTAAATTTTCCCCTCTTTCCTTTGACCACAGACACTGCAAAGCGTTCGAAACGTCTGGTCATAAATTTAAGTAAAATATACGCGATAAATCCGTTAAAATTTGTTTCATATCAATGAGTAACGATCGCAAAAAACCTTAGAAAACATTATAATTATTATAACTATATATTCAGAAAAGTGTATCTATCAAGTTTCAAATAGACGCAAATACGAACATGATAAGTCAGGAGTAAGTAAGTTGGTTGAGCTTACTTTTGTGAAGGTGTAATGATAGCCATCAGGGTTGACAGTGGGAAAGATGCGCCAGTCGAATTGATCTCTCATAGCAGTTATGTTGGGGTTGTCACTCGTCAGTAACTGATTTATGAAATAAGTCGTGGTAGCTGGAGTGATCCATTCTCTGGCGTGAATCCCTGCAAGTAATACAAAATTATGAACATATTATGTCAATAAAAGCAATTTCTTAAATACTTATTTAATACTTTTTTTTTTCAAATCTTAATTTACGATAATTTGTATTTCAACATCATTTAGGCTATCACAATATAATACGCGTACAATAGGTGATATGATTTATTAATTAAATACTTCTCACACTTATAGCTACGCCAAGTCGTGTGATAGCCACGTTATGGGAGATAAAGTCGTAAATTTTCTTAGTTTTATGGTGACGTGATTTAAAAGAGTAAGGTTTTGATGGAATGGTGGCCGAGGCAAGGTGAGCGGAGCGGAGGACGGTCCGGCTGTGAGATGGGCCGACGATATTAGATCTTAATAATCGCGGCTCGAACGTGGACTCGATTGGTGCAGGACCGAGGAAGATGGCAAGACCAGAGAGAAACCTATAACAAGCAGTGGCATAGTGATGATGATGAAGAAGATACTCGTATATAAATCATGTATACAGTTGTTTTCATGGTAACAGTTGACATTGTCAAAATTCGTATTCGTGGTAAAAAAAACTTTTTATATGTATTTTTTTTTCAAATAAGTACATAAACGAATTAAGACTTAAATTCAAAAGTTAGTTAAGTACCACCCCCCAGTAGAAGTAGTATAGCGAAGTGTAGAAGTGGTTAGTAGTAGTATGCGGACCCTGTACCACACCCCGGACACAAGGTATAATTCCAAAAATATTTGGCACTTATTAATATCAAAGTACTGAAGAATTTACAAATTTATAGAGAGTAAAAAAAATACACAAATCCATCTGTACCTGTAATCGGAGCCTTTACCATTTTGGCCACGGAGGTATCACGTCACGTGGGATGGTCGACATTTTCGAACAGTACTTTAAGCGTTGCTGGCGCCACAAGTGAGCAATTACTCAGCCGGACCTTTTTCCAGGACCGGACCCAGGTTCCATAGATTGACGAGAGTTGCCGCACGCATGGTAAATCCCTCACTTGTACAGATCGGGATATATTATGCGGGTTCAAGTCCTATCGGGTGTGTGTAATTTATGAACGGCACTGATTTAAAGAGGCAGTTGTAAATAGCAGTTTTGGTAAGTTAAAAATTATAAATGGCACGTTTAATAACTAGTTCAACAGTTAAAACTAAGCAGTAAAGTAAACAAAAATGAGTAATAAAAAATAATGAAATGGATCAGTGAATATATAATTGAGCAGGAAAATAATTAAATGGGCGGTAAAAAATATTATCTATAAATATGTATAAAAAATAAAAAAACATAACATAATCTCTGAAGAAATTATTGCTTATACCTATATACATAGATAACTTTGCATCATTTTTACCGCTCATTCAGTTACTGGACTGCCCAATTATTTTTATAATTGACATTGTATGATAAAATAACCGATTGATTGATTTTTTATTACTGTCCATGTTTTACTGTCGCAATAATTAATCAACCGCCATTAAATTAAATAACTGCTCAATATGTTTTTGAACTGATCATAATAACATCTCGAATATTTAAATAACAGCTCAAAAAAATTGTTCCTTTTATGAACTGTCTATACATTTTAATATTACTAACATTATTATCTAAGAGTAAAAAGTAAAATAAGGTACAAAAAAATATTATCAGCCAGTTATTCCAGGGCTTGTAATGATTAAAAGCAAATCTAAACACTAACAAGGTTAGTGTTAGTGAAACACCTACCCGATTCAATGAACATGACCGGCTTGCCCTGCCGCCCCACTGGGGTATTTATTCGGAGCCCTAGTATTTGCCGTCCCTCGTAACTTTCGCCGCCCACGATCACTTCGGTTGCGTCTGGGTGCCAGCGGCTTGTGTTTTGTAGGTAATTGTATATCTGAGGGTATAATCTAACGTTAAATGGACTCAAATCAAAGTGTTTCTGATATCCACCGATGTCCACCAATTTTTTTATTTTTTTTGTCTTGTCTGATGTTAAGTGACCATTGGGGTGTACCGTCTACAAGTATCCACAAAGTCCTAAGTTATTTATTTGGCAAGAGCCATTTAAGAAGCTTCCACGTTTTGGCGGTATGCACTACATAAAAGCGACTAAGTGCGTTTCGTGCCACGCGCAAATTAGGGTTCCGTAGTTATAGATAGTAATTATATATGGGGATACTATGAACAACACGAAAAAGGATCCCTAAATTGAAAAAAAGTTTTCGCACATCCCTTATATTTTTATCTATTCTACGATACCCCACAAGATGAGTTAGATAAAAAAAAACATCCCCTTTCATCAATACATTACTTTAATGTCCTGGGCTTTATTTTATATAATTTAAAGAGATGTTTGTTTTTTTGGCAATATTTTATTATATCTTCTTACATAATTGGGACCGTAGTGATATAATGTACCTATTTTTTATACAAGGTTTGCGCTTGACCGCCATCTAGCCTGATGTTAAGCGATGTAGCGGTCTACGATGTTGTCCAAGTCACGCCAGAATAATAAGAAGTGTGTGCAACGATTTTTAATTCCTCAAGTAAAAGTCAACAAATTGAAGTAAAATGCAAACGAAAAATGTTAAGATTAGTATAATTTTTTTCTGTGATTACTCATAGCATTCGTAATTTGATTAGATTACATGATATAATCGATTTATATAAAAATATTAAGAACGGACACGCCATATAAATCAGAAAATGGCCTACTTTTTTTTCATATATCTACTTATGAGTACAGTCATACATAATCGATTCGACAATACATACGAATCGACAATCTGACTGTATTTAAATCGCCAGTGAATCTGTTTCTTTCAGATAAGCGCGCTCCATCGTAGACCGCAACGTCCCTGAATGAACACTAGGCGAGTTGACAGTTAAGCGCAACCGAATAAAATAAGATAGGATTTTTGGTAAATTCAAAGTCCACCTTACCCCGAAATACTTATATTGTGAATTTGCATATTATGAGTAACCAAGTCTAGTTTTTGATCGATATTTATTATCTGATGAAAAGAGTATACTCGGTTAGTAAGCACACGACGAGAACACTTTTTTTTACGCAAGATAGGTCTACGATTGACCACCAACTCGACGGTGTGGTCGAGGATGGAGCCCGTAGATCTAGAAGATTCACTCTAGCCTTGAAAATTCCAAGATTATAGTTCTCAGGAAACAGAAATAGCTGCAAAGAATTCCGTTTCTGTACGTTTCGCAAGAATAATATTTTTGCTCTAGAAAATATACTGCATTTAGTACAATAAACGTGGAGACACGAACTAAGACACTAACCAGGTAGTTAGAGCGATCCAGGGTAGACAACATTGTGATTATATACTTACATCATCGACGTCATAGTAGGAGGTCCAGGAGAACTGGTTGCCTCGCGGCGACACCTTTTCCGAGAGGATTATCCTATTGTAACAATAAAAAAAAAATTCAAAAAAAAAAAAAATGTGACATCTTAAGATAATTATTTTAACGATTAAACTTACTCAGAATAATCATCAACAAGGAGTTTTGTGTTCAAGTTGGCGATGTCAGCTATCTCCTCCAAAGTTTTCGCCACTTTTGGGGGAAGAAGAATGTGAGCCACCGAAGTCATGTGTTCGTGGAATGGTATATCCTGAAAAATTTAGTTATATTAATTTCATAAGCTTAGACTTCAATTTTTAGTCAGTTACCCCCCAACCCAAAAAGAGGGTTTTTAAAAGTTTGATTTGTGTATCTTTGTATCTGTGTGTCTGTTTGTGGCATCGTAGCTCTCAACTGGATGGACCGATTAAGATCTAGTTTAAAAAAGTTACAATTATAGTTTAAAAAACTGAAGCAACCGACTTCTCATGGATGCCATTGTCAGAACTGGACCAATTTGAAATGGGACTACCATGGGACGGGAAGCACCAGCTTTCAAATAAAAAAAAGAATCATCAAAATCGGTTCACCCAGTCCAAAGTTATGAGGTAACAAACATTTAAAAAAAAACAGTCGAATTGAGAACCTCCTTCTTTTTGAAGTCGGTTGAAAAGAGGATATCATCGACAATGTTCTGTATGTTTCATGGATTTCATTAGCTCCGTCGTTTGTTTTACTTAACCTCCTTCTTCTTATTGGAAGTCTGTTAAAACATACATAGATACAGTCAAATGGAGAACCTTCTTCTTCTTATTGGAAGTCTGTTAAAAACATACATAGGTACAGTCAAATGGAGAACCTCCTTCTTATTGGAAGTCTGTTAAAAAGTATATAGGATATAATATAGAGAGAACAGAATGTAAGTCAGATAATGAAGTTAGTGAAATGGACAGTTTTCATGTTTAGGGCGGTATTTATTTGAATACTTACATAATTTTTGGTGATATAATTTATTAGTTTTCCCAAGCCATATTTCTCGCCCGAAACTTCATATAATTTATAATCCTTGTATAATTTATAATCACTCACTGGTATAGTATATGTTAAATGCAAAATACATGGTAATATGAGACAGTACTTTGTGTAGGACATTGTGTGGTTTTACTTAGGAAAGTGTTGTGAGGCCCACATATCAGGTCTTTTTATTACGTAGGACCTAATACATACAGATAACAAGTTCTATTTAAATGTTTGTAAAGAGAGGACGTTCATTTTGTTTGTCTATAAGAGAATTATTACCAAGTATCTAAACATAGTAACCCGCACTTGGCCAGCGTGGCAGACTATGGCCTAACCCTTCTCACAATGAGAAGATGGCCCGTTCCCAGCAGTGGGACAGTTTGTACAAACAGGGCTGATAAAAAAAAAGCAAAGTAAATTAAAAACCTCCCGACAAATAAAAACGGCTGAAACAATTTTGATGAAACACAGCTAAGAACACTTTCGATGAAATCCTTTTTCAAATAAAAAACTAGATCAAAAAGGAACACTCCATTTTCTGGATCGGGGCTTAAAAAAAATACCCTACGCGACTTCATTAGAGTGACTAGGTTATGTTGAACATGATATGGTATTGTACGTTTTTGTGAGAAAGTATGCGCGAAGTTACTAAATAATTTATATAATGGTTGGTGGTCAATCGTAGATATATCTTCTATAAAAATAAAAAAATTAATAAATTAACATGAACAAATGAATTTATTGATTTCATTAGAACATTTTTTCTACAATTTGTTACGAAAAAGTTGGAATTTACGAATAATCGCTATTTTATTATTTTTCCTGTATGTATTTATCATCACAAAAATGCAGCTCATGACACTCAGGGAGTGAAGGCGAATTAAAAGACACCTGTCAAAATCGGTCAAGCCGTTTACCTACTGTATGTATAAGTATATACACACATACAGTAGGAAAACATAATTCTCTTTCTGGCGTAGCCTAGCGCAAGCGGTATTTTTGTTAATGTTCCCAGGCTTCATTAAATTTTGTTTGTTCTGTTTTAGGAAGCGGTCGATGAGCATGCCTTTAGCGCCGTGGGTACACTAAAGCAGTATGGAAATTTTAATAGCTACGTTCATTTAGTTTTAGAGTACTATTAACATCTTCTGTAGTTTTGATTAAGGTATGGTTAATTGCATTTAAAAGAAGCAATTGAAATGCAAACCTCTTTTTGGATTCGAAAACTTCTTGGCTACTTGAAAAATAAAAAAAATAGAATTAAAAACAAGCATCACCAGCTACAATGAAGAGTTTAAATCTTTTATATTAGTATTCAATGAGTGTGTTGAACAGACAAGTGTGTGTCTAGGTTAACGCACGCATCGTGTGATTCGCTTTATCTGAAGTATGTGCGAACCTCAAGTGCGGGTGCATTAAATTGTATTTAAGGTTGTAACAGTGGCTAAGTAGGTTATGTAATTTGAATGTTTAAATAAAAAAAAGGCTATTTACCGAAATGACAAAATAAAATTCTTTTTCCTTGTTCGGAATATCGGACCCGCGAAATTTGTGCATTTGCCATTTTCAAGGTACTACTTTATTACGTCCTTCGATTTCAATAGTGCGGCGTGATGATGATAATGAATATGCAATGATGTACTATACGTAGATAGGTTTTCCCCAGCTCTGCGTGGCAAGTCTCAAGTAATGTAAGGTAAGCCCAACTTGTCTTCAGTCTCGTCTCACACGTTGCGACGACCAACGCTGTTAGACGCTTACGGCCTTACCGGAAAAAGTTTTTAAAAAGTTAGCCAATTGCTAGACTAATGGTTAGTGAAAATCTCACCGAAAAACGCTTCGGAAAGTTATAAATATGCCCAGCATATGCTAACTAGCTGTCAAATTTAAACAACGTCGGGAGGTTGCTTAAATCGCTAAAAGCCATTATGGCGGCTTTTTCCCAGCTGTTATGTGCCAAATTGTGTTAGTACTTAACCTAGCGCAAATATTTGAACTTTTTTCTTCAAACATTTTCGAAGCGAAGTCGATAAATTACGACAATTCAGTCTTTGAGGATAAGAAGAAAACTTTAGAAGATTAGAAATACTCCGTTTCAAGACCTTACCGACGACGAATTTCATCTGAGGCATCGCTCCAGAAAATATACTATAAGCTGTAATTTATAGGAAGTCTCATCGATAATACCGGCTACCCATATATCTCTCATCTCATAACACCGGTTCAGAAACCTAACACTGAAGAAGTGGAACGTTTTAAGCAATGAACACACAAATGTTTTTGATATAATTGATTTGGTATCTTGAAGCAAAGATTCAGAATATTAGAAGGGGTAATTATGACACATACTTGTGCCATGTGTACCCCCATGAAAGAGCTACCTACGCCACTATCAAAGGTACAATTGTCCCAAGTCGCCTGTCCTGTGCTCCATAATAGGTATAGCAATTAGGTATTCATAAAGATGAACCAGGTGTGTAGGTATCTCTTGAATATCTGATTGAACACGTTAAATTTAGAAAACTCAAAAACCCCCAAAGAAATAAAAAACAGGCCGATTTCAATAAAACAGAGCTAAGAACATACTCGATTAAATTCTCTTAGAAACAAATAAACTAGATTAAAATCTATCCATCTGTTTGAGAGTTGCGATGCCACATAAAAGACAGATATACACATCTTACTTAGAACACTCGGTACTCCTTTTTTTGGGTCAAGAGTTATTTGGTTATTTTGGTGTATGTGATGGCTGTGTATGTTTCCATTTTACCTACTGTAAGCTAAAAAAGGTTACTTTCCAAGTGTTGTATGCTACTTTAAAAAAATGGTACCTCACTCCAACGAGCTCGTTGCCTCACTCACAGAAAAACCTCTTTTTACAGTTGGGTATATTGGTTTTCTTTCAATTATACCTATTACTGTATTTATTCTTAGGTGCAGTGCCTCTGGATTATGAAGAAGTTGGCAGTGGTACAGAATCTTCTATAATAATCGATGACTTTGATACAACAGTTACCTAGGAAATATTTAAAATAAGTAATATTGTAAAACTGAATAACTCAGAGTTTCTTTTATTTTCACAGATAAATTCCTGGACTGATTGTTATAAAATCTGGTACAGAGATAGTGTAGAATCTTAGAAAGGACATAGGCTATAATATATATTAACAAACTGTGGACCACAGCTGGTATCAAATGGTTATTATATGCATATACAATGTTTGCTCATTACCCTGATAGAAATCAAGCTCTGCCCTGTTACTGGAAACCCTATCTTTTACCCAACTGTCCAAGAATACAGAAAATAATAATGTAAATAAATGAAAAATAATAATGAGAAAATTTACAGGTAACATTTGTTTTTGTATTATGTACTAGAGCCTAACTGATATTTGTTGATTAGGCACATTTTGTAAAAAGTGTCTTTAATTTAGTAATATCATTTAAATTTACTGAAACTTTTGTCAAAATCAAAATTTATTTATTTACATAATTATATTTTAAAAAAGAAATAAATATGTGAACATGTACTTTTGTATTCTTTAATGTATGCTTTGATAACCACAATAAAACTGTTTACAAACATGAATAATTTTTTAATTATGTGTATTCCATGCATGCGAACAGTAAGCTTAAATTCTCCTTTCATCACCAGGACTGCAATAGTATGCTTCTTGAGTATGTTTTCACGGATATATAATAGTCTTTAAATCATTTCCATGCGTTTCTCTCATTTGTCGTGTTGCATTCATGGACTGTTTTCTTGATGCATAATTGCCTCTCTATATTTTATCTACTTCATTATCATGTCATGGCATGGATTATCATGCCATAGCATGGAATGCAGCATTTTAGTTAATATCTGTAAAAACGTAATGCATTAGAAATATTGATACTAGTTACAGCTATTTTTTTAGCATAGTTGGTGTTAGTAGATCCATTTTTATTCTCTTACATCCACCTCCTAGAAAAATAACATGTTAGTATATACTAACATGTTATTTTTCAAACCCCGAACCCTGTGGCTCCTGCATTCAACTAATATTAATTGAATGCAGAAGCCACAGAATTCGGGAACAATTTGCAATGCCCAATGCCCTTTAAATCTCTGATATTATAAAAGCGAAAGTTCTGTCTATCGTCTGTCTGTTACCGCTACCGGATCAATCATTATGAAATTCGGCTCAGAGATTCTTTAGGACCTGGAGAAGGACATAGGCTATATTTTATCATCATCACCGTGTTTTGTCAGCGCTCAACTTCGTCTAAACCAGCATAACAAACCTCGATATTCACACAACAAAACTTTTCCTCTTCCGTCGAATTTGAGAACGATTTTTCTTTGTTTACTTCATTTTGGAATAAAAAGCTTCAACTTATTACTTGTGATTCATATGAATACAACTCTGCCTGAAAGAAATAAACCTAAACTCTGGGAAACGGGGAATTAATTATTTTCATGTTAAGTTTTCGCGATATGGAATTGACAGTTATACGTCAAATAACAATGACATTTCATTGTACCTGACGTCAAATTGATAACTTTGATAAGATTTCCTTCCGATATCGTTCTTTATTCGATTATTCTATCCATAATCTCTACTGACCGAATGTATTTTGTTTCTCTGTGCGTCTTCTACGTATTATACGTCTAACCAGATGTGTATCGGTTTTTTCGGTGAAAAAAAGTTAGCCACTGCATATGAGTTTAAACATCGGTTAGCTAGGATGATGCTAAGCGATTTTCAGACAGGTTTTTTTCGGTAAGGCCCTTAATGTCATAACTTGTGAACAGTAAAAATGCCATACTGTGTGTTTAGAAAGTTCAACACCAATATTTATAAGGCCTAGTTATACTAAAAGGCCTTAACAATGTGTTTTATCCCTCGAAAGTACTACTATGCTTTTACTTCTTATTCAATGAGAATAACCTCTCTATATATAAAATCTCATTGTTAATATTTTTTTTTTAGTATTTCAGCTTACAGCTGTCTCTTTTCCATTCGTATGATGCCCCTTTGAGTTGAACTTTTCACTCTCAGGCTTATTATAAAAATAAAAAAACATTGACAAAATTAATATCCACAGACTCCGGGGTCCGTGCTTTTTATAAACTAATATATGTATTTTTTAACTACTTATTTTTTTTAATATGCATTATTAAAATTTGGTATAGAGATGGCTATGAAACTGAAAACTGTAACTGTAAAAACTGGATTTATTATTATACATTTCATTACCATCACCATCATCAACATCACTATTTTTCATTATGCGGGTGAAACCACGTTGCACAGCTATTAGGAATATAAACTATGGTGATTAAATGTTTTTCCTTAAATTTACCAAGTGAAGTGTAGGAAATCAAGTTCTATGACTTCCTAGGCTTAAACCAGGGGCAGACATCTAAAAACTAAAGTTTTCATGTTTGCACAGATTAATTCGACAAGGTCATAAATAAATGTGAAGCCCTTAAACTAAATAAATACCTACATAGTGTATCATTTACTTATTTGTAATTGCTGGTGCAAATAAGTGCTGGTTTCGTTGAGTAATATTGCGATTACTTTTGTTAGGTAAACATTTTTTATCGCCTGCTAAAAAAGAGCGGAATGGTTGTAGGAACCTGTTGTTTGCGAGTATAAAAAGGTTAAGTTTGAACTTCTACAAGGGTATTTTGTTTTTAGCCCCCGACCCAAAAGAGAGATGTTACCAGTTTGACATGTGTATCTGCGTGTCTATCTGTAACATCGTAGTTCTCAAATGGATGGACCAATTTTACCAATGTGGAAGACATTTTTCAATGGCAATACAAGGGCGGCCTTATCCGCCCTTGTACCACAGTATCTTGTACTGCCGATATCGTTATTCTGTTGGATGTACACTATACTTATATTCTGTTCTATTCATAATATCACATCACATTATTATTCGTCCTATTTATTAGTATTTGATAAAAAGTCATCCCTCTTGTTCTAAATTTCATTCTAGAAAGTTCTGTGAAAGTTAAAAGTTCTAAAGAAATAAAAAAATCCTCAAGAGAATTCCTACTACGAATTATAAAATAAACTAATCGAAAGTATACAAAGAGCAAAATGGAAAAGCTTTTAAAAGTTCTCATTTGAATTTCAATTCTCTGTAACGAATTCAGAAACTCATGTCTCTCGTTTAATCATTTCATATACAAATGAAAAGATTCTCCTAACTGAAGTGATCTCGGCTTCGGAGACTGTTTCGTCGCAGACGCAATCGATGGACAACGCATGTTCCATATGTAATTATTCAGATGAAGCTTATGCACATTCTCTCCATCAAGTAAGTTATAAAAGCCAACATTGTGAACCTAAAATAACAAAGTAGTAAATTACTTTCACACAACACCATCTAGGCCAAACTAAGCAAAGCACAAAGAGGAATAGTCTATATAAATTTTATCAAAATCGATTCAATACTTTGGTTTCTAAAATAAACTTAGGTACTGGGAAAATGTTATCCAAGTAAACGAAATTGCGTATTTTGAAGTCGGTTGTGTCATGATTTGGATATTTGTTGTTTGTGGTGTGCGGTGTTTTCAGTGTGGCGGAGTGGCAGCACTGCTGTTTGTGGTGTGCGGTGTTTTCAGTGTGGCGGAGTGGCAGCACTGCTGTTTGTGGTGTGCGGTGTTTTCAGTGTGGCGGAGTGGCAGCACTGCTGTTTGTGGTGTGCGGTGTTTTCAGTGTGGCGGAGTGGCAGCACTGCTGTTTTCTTGATTTTTATACTCCATAGAACGGCGATCGAACAGAATGAAAGGCAACATAATGTCGCGGTGTAACTCGGTAGTAGAAAGGCGGTCTTAGCGTCAGACCCATGTCAGACCGCTCAGTGCAGTGAAATAAGTTCAGTGAATAAGTAATAATAAAGTGCCTTAATGGTTCAGTGAAATAGTATCATTTACGGTTGCTTCAGTTTTCTAAATTATAATAATTATTGTGTTGTCTATTGGTGACTGGTCGGCGACGGTAACTTTAGACGATTGAAACTTTGGCAGTTTACCACTTTGGGGATGATCGCAAGTTGACACGTTTAAAACTCAGGTACGTGACGAATATCTTACTTCTGATTCCAAGAATATAAGATACTGAGAAGCTACATACGGGAGGTATACCTATAATTTAGGCATTGAAAAACATGTATAATTTTAGAAAATTTAGAAATCTCAAAAATCCCCAACAAAAAAAAAAATACTGAACCTATTTTGTCGAAACATAGCTAAGGACTCTCTCGATGAAATCATCTTTCTAACAAAGAATAAAACCGGCCAAGTGCGACTCGGACTCGCGCACGAAGGGTTCCGTACCATTATCTATAAAAACGGCAAAAAAATCACATTTGTTGTACCCTTAAATATTTATTTTACTCTATTTTTTTTGTATTTGTTGTTATAGCGGCAACAGAAATACATCATCTGTGAATATTTCAACTGTCTAACTATTACGGTTAATGAGATACCTGGTGACAGACGGAAGGACGGACAGACAGCGAAGTCTTAGTAATAGGGTCCCTTTTTACCTTTTGGGTACGGAACCCTAAAAACTAGATCAAAATCGATACATCCGTTTGAGAGCTACGATGCCACAGACATACACATTGGGTCATTGGGTCGAGGTTTAAGTACAATTTACTTTGATTTTACAAGGTGAAAATGTAACTTATGTCTTATGTCCGACTTTGGCTTCTCATCTGTCTCCGATACCCGATTTCATAACGAAAGCTGTAGCCGTTTGGTCGTGACAAGAGATAACAAACAGACAGAGAGTTGATATAATTTTTTAACTCTCGACCCAAAAAGAGGGGTTTTCAGTTTGACGTGTGTATTTGTGTGTGGCATCGTAGCTCTCAAACGGATGAACCAATTTTAATCAAGTTTTTTATTTGAATGAGGACTTGATTGCAAGTGTTCTCGGCTATGTTTCATCGAAATCAGTACAGCCGTTTTTTAAGTAGGGATTTTAAAGTTTTCTAAACTTTCTTATAATATATATTTGTCTAGTGCATGTACTTATATACCTACTTAGTATATGCTAAATACGATAATAGGTACATTAGAAGGATGTGGACTTGAACGTCCTCGAGAGTAGATTTTCTTTACTATTCTCTTAAGTAATACTCAAGTTATACAAATCATTTTGGAAATCAATCGGTGCGGCCTATGTCTAGCAGTGGACTCCTTGTGGATTAAGATGATGATGAATACTCCATTTGAATATTAAAACGAAGCTGGCCCAAAATGAAATATCTTAAACACCTTTCTATCTTCGATATTAAAACATCGAAATAAATCAGCCAACTGCGTAACCGGGCTCCAACCGCTAGCCATTTATATTCAAGACACGTCTACTCTAACAATCCATGGAAATCTGTAATAGCTATTCCCTGTAATTCACGAGAAGCTCTTCGGCTTTTAAATGTTAAGTGAACCTTAAACATAATTGGCACTGAACCCTGTTAGGATAATGTTACTCCTTGAAAAAAATTCCGAGGGTGTCGGTCGCGCAGGGAGACTTGTTGAAAACCATTCTACAAGGCACTTTGGATGTCAACGTAACGTTTAATAATAACGTTTTTAATAGTTTAATGGTGCAAAACGAAAGGATTCTATATTGAGATCTATGTTATTACTTATAATAAAACTGTAACGATGTCGCGTCTATAGCATTGAAGATACATTTTATAAAATATTTTTTTGGAATATTGAAAGCAGCAGAATCCAAAAACATATTTTTGAAATACTTAAAACACGTTTTTGAAATTTTTCTCTGTCTTTCTGTATATCCTCTAAGTATAGTCTCAGTTCGGTACTGAGTATTTTGACGTGTTGTTTTTTAAAAGACGTTGTTAGAAGCCCTGTGGAGGGAATAGTTTTTGTCAAAATCGGTTCAGAAATAGTGGAGTTATCCACTATTTCTGAACCGATTTTGACAAAAACAACAAAAAATATAGAATATTCAAAGAGGTAAATTTTACCTGCTCAAAGGCGCGCAGCGATATTGGCACCGCGCGCAGCGAGTCGCATCTGTGGTTCTAATTTATTCATTTTGTATTCTCATTATTTCAATTATTCTCATTAATTCAACTCAAAATAAGAAATAGCGCTAAGTACCTGCACTGCGTGCATTCATTACTAGCGGCACCTTGCGGTTTCATCTGCTCGATGATGAGAAATGGTGATGATAAAAATATACCCTATGCCTGTCTCCAAGTTCACAGCATTTCTCTTTCAAATTTCGTAACGATACATTCAGCCGTTAGACTGTGAAAATGTAACAATCACGTAAAGGGACATATTACATTACTTACTTTGAGTTAAGTACTTTGGCTTTTTAACCGATTTCAAAAAGGAGTAGGTTCTCAATTCGACTGATTTTTTTTGTATGTTTGTTACGCTATGATTTTGACAATTATGCATTGATTTTGATTATTCTTATTTATTTGGTAGGTCTTTCAAAGGTCTTATATAAATTTTGTCAAAATCGGTTCAGTATTTTGGTTTCTAAGACAAAACAGCTGGAAAAATATGTCATCCAAGTAAACGAAAATTATGAAGTCGGTTGAGATTTTTATTGAAATTTTCGTGTAATTGCAATGATGTTTTATTGCAATAAGTAATTTTAACCAAAATGAGTATCTACCTACTTTTTATTTATATCTAACTTAAAACACACTGTACATAAGTGACGCAGAATAGGGAATCTACCTAGAAACAGATGGGAATTCCCTCCCGCGCTTCGGTGAAGAGAAATTTGAATATTCACCATTTGAGAAGTCCCTCTAAATCATCAATTAAATTGTATTGCTAACAATTCGTTTACTCAAATTAATATTCGTCTCTCTCTCTCTTACTCACTAACGTTAAGGGCTTTCTACATAAATATACTAGCTGTGCCCCGCGGATTTACTGCGTAGTGATGAAAAACAATGTTGATCGGTGATGATGAATATAAGAAATGGTGGTGATGATGATAATAAAAAGTAGTTTGTATCAAATTTTTTTTCGATTGATTTAGCCACTTGATCGTGAAAATGTAACAAACGGATAGAGAGACAGCGCGGGCTGCGCCCCAGCGCCACACCAACGAATCCTAGAAGCAATCCTTCAATCCTAGAATCCTTCGCTTACCTGTTAGGTATTAGACTATATCATATATTTTTTTAACATAGCAGAACAAATAGCTTTTCCCTAAGAGTCACAAGTGAGGTGACCGTAAAAAATAATCTCTTTGGAGGTGACAAACAAAATGACTATCTATCTCTCGAGGCTAGATGTCTGAACGACAGTGAACAGGTCCGGTTGTCATAGAAATGCTGAACAACAAGCTGGCTGGTATTGTTCGCGTAATGGATTATAGCCGTGAACGCTGGATTTGGGGGAAGTGCGATAATGAGCCGCTCTCGCCAGCCACCTGCTGAGGAGCTAGTGTCGGCCGCCTGCCCTACGAATAGCTGAAGATATTTTAAAGCTATGTAATTATATTTTTTTAAATATGTTTGTTAACTATCTTTTCGCTTTTCGAGTGTATGCATGTGTGTATATTTTTGTATTACCTCTTAGCACTTATTTGTGATTATGCAGACATTAGTCTTGAGCCTATTTTATATCTAAACTTGCATTTGCTTAGTTTGGGCTACATGGTGTGAAATGTCTACAAATATTTATATTTATTTATTTATCACAGTCTCACCTAATGGATGATCGAAGATATAGTATCTAAGACCAAGACTTTTGCTGTGCTGTAGTAGGTACACTATCACAAAATCCATGATATTGGCGTTTGAAAATTTTCCATATCGAATATGTCAAAATTTATTATCACTTTATTGTGAACCAACGTGAATCATGAAAAAAAAACGTTCATATCAGTTACAAAAAAAAAAGTTTCGTTCAGGGTCACAATGTCCAGTGACCCAAAATGACCCAAAAGGTCCAGGCGGTATTTAGAACGTTGTTAAACGAAATAAGGACTTATTTCGTTATTTGTTCGAGAACAACAAGGGCCTTACTTCATTATTTTGCTAAAGCGAAAGTTTAATTCCCTTTGCCACGATAGTTCCTTATCCAAACTGACTCAACAGCCGATATATTTCAATATTCTATTGATTTCAGTAGAATACTGAATTAATAATTATTTAATTCAAGTAAGACATAGCTTCACGAACTCTTCGTGACGCATATCTTCATCCATGTGGTTCAACGTCCCAAGATTTTCTAACGAAAAACATTTCGCTTTATTCCTGCCAACTCTGCCAAGGCACCGAGAAGGAACACACACTCGCAAAATTGCCGCGCGACAAAAAAATTACAATGCGTTGACTTGATCGCTTTAAGGAAAACGTTCCGCGTGAAATATTGTCGAGGGCGCGGTGAAACAATACGAGTACAACACGCCGGATGAATTGGTCTCACCAAGATGGATTGTTTGTGGTGCGTTGAGACGGCTTGTATTCTCGTACATTCAGTTTTGGAACGGTTTATAGTTATATTGTAGCACACTTTCTTTTTGAATTCAATAATGTTAATGTTAATGTAATATAATGTTCATACATTATTTAAGTAAGTATATGATACCGGCCAATCCCGATTTTAGGATAAACTATGTAGTTTGCCCTAGGCTAAACTAATTCATCCTAAGCCTGATAGGATAAATTAGTTTGGCCTAGGTGGAACTAATTTGTCCTGTTACATTTTAGGATAAACTAGCACAGTTGAGTCTGAACGTATTTTTTTCTAGTCTCCACAGGAGTGATGAGGTAAATTTAATAAAATAATTGAATAATTGGAAGTCATATGAAAACATATGCATTATATGTAAGATAATTCACTTATTTCTTATATAAGCGTAGAATAAGTTCTACACTTGTACTTATATAAGTGAAGAATAAGTGACCAGAACTGTGACCAGAATTTATCTTTTTCTAGCACATCGTCTGACCAAATCTTTATAGACAATGTAATGAAGGAATAATTCTTTCCATATATTGTTTTGATATAAAGCAGATATCTTTCAAGAACTCTATAGAATAGTTGATAAGACAAGCACGTTCTATACCTAAATAAAAACGTAAGAACCACAAAGACGGGCAATCCCCCAGCGGATTCGGGATTGTGGAGCCATCTTTCCTAAAGCTCTAGGGATGAATTTCAATATAGAGAAATTCATGTGGGTACATATAGAGTAACAAGCCTCTCGTTCCGCCTTTTACAACGTATTAAATAAAGTATACTTAGGTACATATTTTTGCAGTGGATAACCTGTTTGAATTTGGACGTGCGGTATGTGGGTCTGGGTTCATGTATAATTACGAATTTGGACTGAAGGAGACAAGAGAACAGAGTCAGGTTTTTAAAATAATATACTAGCATATTGGCAATATTGATACAGAGTGCTTAGTACTCGATTCTCGTTTCAAATAATCAAACAAAATAGGTGGTCAGCATTTGACCTAATTATCTTGAGCAAACACAAAAATACGGACACTCCAACCATGCGTGCCGAGAGTACTTACTATACATGGCAAGTCCTTACGGCTACGTTGTTAAGCTGCGTCCAGACTCATGTTCATTTGCCCGTACCATATCTCCGTATCGTATCAGCGTCGCGCTAAAAACGCTGGTTTGGACGCCGTTCGGTGCGGTACGCTGGTACGGCGTCTCGATACGTAGACAGGTAGGTACGCCCCAATCCATATATTGTCAGTTTTTTCGACCCGTTCAAAGACAATACGATCGATACGGTGTACGCGTCAGTCCGGACGCGAACGCTGCACGCGCTGATTGTGTCCTCTGTCACTGCCCGAATCCGCAACAAATTTAAATAACTCGAAGATAATCAAAACTAATAAATAAATATTTGTAGACATTTCACACATCACCATCTAACCCAAACTGTACTATGGAACTAGATGGCTGATAGAATACATATATACAAACATACTGGGCGTCTACCTAAGTAGGTACGTACACCAACTATTTTTAAGGTCGGTGTCAGGCCCTAAGCTATCATCAACTAAGTCCTATACAGACACTGACCTCAATAATAGTTGGTGTACTTTACTTTTATTTATTCATTTTTAATAGTATTTATTATTTTGAAGTCGGTTAAATACGATCGTCAAAGCTCATCACCGCTCATGTCACTGTCTATCAAACAATTGAAATATACATTGCTCTGCAGTTGTGATGAACAAAGTGAGTTTTCAAAATCCCATATCTTGAAAACTGCTGAACCAATTTTGATAAAACTTACAGTGACTCCTAAGTTGAAAGATACTTTATTCAATAAAAAAAGAAATTTTGAAATAAGACTTCTAGTTTCTGCGTAATGCGTGGAAAAACATACAAACATACCAGCGTACATACACTTATGAAACTTGGCACACATGTTTAGAAGCTGGTATAGACTAACATATACAAAAATCGTGCAATTCTGACAATATTACAAACATACAGGTCGAATTGATAACTTCCTTTTTTGAAGTCGGTTAAAAATGCAATGGCATAATGAATTAGGTGATTTCTTACACGTGTTTTATTATAATAATTGAAGAAAAGCGCGCAACAAATTGTAAAATTCACATAAACTACCGCAGTCAACGACATGATTGGACGGCACTTGCTTGACACAGAAATGAACACGCAATAATCGCGGCGACCGACGTTACGGAGATATGGGTCATTTCAGTGCGTCTATATATGCTCGAGATACGGTACGGGCAAAAGAACATGTCTGGACGCAGCTTTATGTGCGTTAGACTGCGCGGCTTCCCACTCTTGGGAAAAACTTTAACAGACGTTTTCTTAGTTTTTCGGTTATTTTTTAAACGATTTCATTCTTTTTTCGGTTTCGTAGTTTAACTTGTGGTTATGCCAGTTGATTGTAGTTTTAAACTCTTTATATTTCTGTGTATTTTCCATTCCATCCTTGAACCTTAAATAACAAGCAGCACTGTGAAGAGCATACAGAACGACCGAAGATTACCCTACTTTGTTAAAAAAGAGACTTTTGACTAGATGCATTTATGTCTAGTCAGTGCGACATATGCGCTTGCGCGCGACGGTTTGTTTTCGTACCACTTAATTAAGAAAAAGCTGTTCGCGTGTGAAATGCTGTACTCCGCTATAAACTGTTATATTACAGTGTCTTCGCCGGACATTGTGTCCTAGTGAAATTAAAAACCTTTAAGGAACGCCTTTGGAAAAGGGTGTGTGTGTGACTAGCCGATTAGGACAGGACCGCAGGGGCGTGCGAGTGCGCAGGCACCGAGCCATCTTCCTTCACTGATCTACGATCTGGAGAGCCACGAGATCTACAAGTAAGAGCTGCTTCCCGTCTCTCCGTTCCTTATCTTGTGCACCGTATTCCACCTCAAAAAATACAGTCCACTTTCTGGGACTTTGATTACCCCACCGTAATTTGGCGTTATCAACTTGTTTCGGTTTATTTCTTTATACGTTTCATACGACCACTAATTAACATCTTATATGTGCTTGAGCTATTAATGGAACAGCATAAATTGATTGTAAACGAATCCTTATTGAATTTTTTTTCATTGCACTATTCAATTATTCAGCCTGGGATAAACATTTTATATATTATTTTAGCACGCGCCTATCACTTAAACGGACTGATTTATGTATATTTTTATCTACATTTATCAATTAATTAAGTTCATTTGCAATTATTTATTTGAAATTTACTGTTAATTTTATTTTAATTATTTTAATGTTGTAATAATTTAATTCAGTCTAATTTAATTCTCTTCGATAATTTATTTAAATTTTAGTTTTAATTGTAATTTAATTTATATGGATGCAAAACATCCGGAATAAAATTATTTCATTTCATTTCATTTCATTTAGGCAAAGGGCCTCAAATTCTACGCTTTAAGGTTGTCATTTTGCAAGTCACCTAGAATTAGTATAAATTATAGTTTACATTGATTTATATTTCACCCGAAGCAGGTAGTTTCCCACCCGGTTTTAATGTTTTCTGTTATTTTGAGTAGGTTAATTAGGACACAAACTTCAAACTCATTCTAAAACATTTACCGTCTTACATAAAAACGTAGAATAAGCGCATTTTTTGTTCCGTGTTCGCGCGTGATAGTTCCTGTCTGACAGAATGCGACAAGTCTTTATTCAGTGAATAAGATTTTAACATGCGTTTATAAGTAAGACAGTTAATACGAAAACCAGTGTGACCAATTTGTAGCAGAGTAGCAGAACCATACGTCGGACACCACATACAGCGTCGTGCTATTCAGTAACACATACACAAGTTATATACGTCTGTATATAACGCACACACACGCATGATGTTAGGGTAGACTGGGTGTCGCTGCAAGCACGCAACGCTTTCATCGACTGACAGCGAAAAGTGTCGTTCACTCAAACTTCGTCAAAGCGACAAAAGAGAACGGGAGGTGGGTGAGAAACCTCACATTGAAGGCATGCAGAGAGTAGCCATTCTTTAAATAGGTATTCTGTGGCAGAACACAGTAAGTTACCGCAAAAGCTCAAGTGATCAAATATGAACTTACCTATATATAACTTATTAGCATTAAATAGCAAAAAGGTAAAATATTTAATACTTCTGTTTAAACACGAATAAACATGAGTATACATAAGTACTGAATACACGAGTAGGTACCTACGTGTATCAGTACTTATGTATACTCATGTTTATTCGTGTTTAAACAGAAGTATTCATATCAGTGTTCATAGCAGTTGTTCCGGACCGCGGTACCTCCAAGCCGGGCCAGTCGAGTGGACTGTATGTGGCTAGAGGAGTGTAGGCGGAGGGACCGACTCGGTGTCCAGTACCACGGTCGTTGGCGGGTGGAACGTGCGCTGGGATTGCTTCTCGGAGATGAAACGCAGGCTTTTGTTTGCTCTTGATGTCGTAAAGGCACCCTGGCGAGGTGACCCAAGAGCGAGGCGTAAATGAAGGGTTGTCCGTGAAAGAATGTCGTCTTGAGAGTGTCGGCTGAGAACGGAATGACAGACTGCCTTGAGAGAGTGCAGTGACTGAAGGCTGAAGACAGAATGTGTCGGGAACGCGGCTTGCGTTCGTATTTATCACCGAACGGCAATAACGGGACCGTGTGAATCTCTTCGGCGATCCCTGTCGTGTACCTGCGATAAGGGTAGCGGGCGCTGTCTGTTGCGCCCGCACCATTGTCAGTCTAATAGCATACGGTACTTTATTACCGTTCGCCGATTTATTATTTTACTACCTACGGCCTCGCTGTTGGGCTCCCTCACCATTAAAACTGCCGTTACGACATCCGTTTATTTATATAACTTAAAACTATCTTAGAAACTAATATTTATAATTAAATCCGTCGGTCGTCGCGAACAGCAGTGTTGTGGGACCCCCCAGCCGCGGTTTACTTGGTTAACTTCCTACATAATTTGTTTAAATCGAATGTGGCCCTCGGGACTGCGTTGTATAACTTTTCTTGTTTGTCCGCGCTGAGCCTGTTGCCAACTAAATGTTTATATCTCTGGAAGTTTCGTTTGTAATGTGCGATTCTTTTAAACATTCTGCAGTAACACGTTTCCTATTTTGTTATACCTGTCTGTCTGTATGCCACAGGGTCTGCATTTATTCAGGGATATTAGCACTACACAATATTTGAGAGGATCAAATATATCATCACTGAATTGTGACATTGACATGACAATTATGACACTTCAACTCACTTCACTCTTCTTTTTAATACTGGACTGGGAGATAAAGAAAAAAAAACGGAAAAGTGCGAGTCACTCGCCCACCAAGGGTTCTGTACAAACTAGTAGATAAAAGGGGGAAAAAATATATTTTCATACACCGAAAAATATATATCGCAAAAATATTTAAAAACCTGTAGTGTAGCTTGTGCTAATAAAAGGTCTTTCATATGATACCGCACATGATACGGTTAAAGCACTTTAAAATTTGGACACTCCTTCCTTGCATAAAGACCCTATTTTTGTGATTAAAATAAAAATACAGTACAGTTTTCGGATTTTTTTCCTTTAGGTGTACTATATGACAATGCTTCTTGCCAAATTTCAAAGTTATAGGTCAACGGGAAGTACCCCATAGGTTTTAATTCCCTTGCGAGTATCGAAATATGCGCTATTGCAACATATTCGGCTGTACCTTTTTTTTATGGAAACTGAGAAGTTTGATTTTTTCACAGCTCCAAAGGACAGTAGATTTGAGTATTTGATATAAATTTCAGCTTGATACCTCGACGCGTTCCTGAGAAATAGGGTCTTGACAGACAGACAGATGGACGACAAAGTGATCCTATATGGGTTCCGTTTTTTTCCTTTTGAAGTACGGAACCCTAGATACATATTATGTCTGAGTTGTATAAAAAAATTACATGTAATAATATGTACCTGTTATATTATTATGTTGCATTGTAGTAAAGCTATATTAAAATTAAAGAGACTATTTAAAATAAAAAAAAACCCGACTGAAGAAAGCGGTTTTCGTGGTCTAACTTAAGATTTAGTTACGCTTGATACACTGCTTAGTACATGTTTTTTGTGAGGAAGTAGGTATACGTAAAATCCCTGGAAAAGGTTATAAATGCGCATTCTTTCCAATAATTCTACTAAAATAACTTATTTATTACGAAATAGTCCGTTGGAGGTTTTTAGAAAAAGCGCATTTTTTATTTTTCACCATCATCATCATCTCAGCCACAAGAAATCCACTGCTTGACATAGGCCTCCCCCAATGACTTTCCATAACTTGGACTTAAAGTCTAAAACAAAATTCACGAATGTAGTGTCCTGGGTTGACCGATACTCATTTATCAACAATGACGAACTTAAAGATGTTTGATATAAAGACTATATATCGCCGCGGTAAAGCCTAATATATATTGAAAAGTCTAAAGACGCCGTCATTTGGCCGTTTTGAATTATTTTGAAATCAAAATTAATTTAATATTGTAAGGGGTCTAAATAAACCTCATTGGCTCGGACGTTTTTGAGGACTAACGCTACATCCCGTTGATACTTCAAAGGCCTCCCTCATGGATTTCCAAAAAACCGATTGGAAGCAGCTTGCATCCAGTGTCTTCCCGCCAGTTGTATGAGATCATCTGTCCATCTCATAGCTGGTCTTCCTACGTTGCACTTGCCGGTTTGTAGTCAACACTCGAGAACTTTTCAGCTCCACCAGCCGCGACCTTCGTGCTATGTGCCCTGCCAACTGCCACTTTAACTTGCTTATCCATTCTGTTATGTCGGTATGCTTTCATTTTGGCGAGAGTCGTGTTATTATTATTACAAAACACAAATATTTAGTATTTTTAAGCTAAGGTAGCAACTTGTTTGAATCGAACTATTTGTATTTGTTTTATGAAAGTATCGTACAAAGAGGTTGGACAGTTTCATTACTGAAAAAGTGTGAGTCCGTTACGTTTGAATTTTGAAATTACTTTCCCGCCCTAGGGGATAAAATGCACTTTTCCTCGCTTTCTCCACGAATTAGAAAGTTTTTTTTTTCCGATTTATGAAGATGAAAATGTTTTTTTTTTGCCTTTGAAACTAACATAAGTTAACTCGTACATCCATAGTATTAAAAAGAAACCATATTCCAATTTTCAGGTGAATTATGATGTACTACTAGGAACCCTACTTGGCGCGTGGTACGACACGCACTTGGTCATCTATTAATAAAAAATCTTGTAAAATAATGTACGAACAAAAGTTTTACAAAATGCCTAAAAAATACATACTCGATTCCTATAGAGCTTTGAGAGACGATGTTCGTAATCAAAGCTATCGATTCTGCGAAAACTCATCGATATCCAACAGCTCACAGCCGACAGGGTCGGTATTCTAATCATCGGAATATGCCCTAGAAACCAATCTACACGTGGAAATAATTGACCTGGCAGCTGCAGCACATTGGAATAATTGGCCAAGTGCGTGTCAGGCCACACGCAGGGTAGGGTTCCGTAGTTGCATTCCACTATACTATGTGGACTAAGAATAGAGTTACTTATTTGATACTATGAACATTTTGATTGATTTTGCGATTTAAATGGATTTTGTACGAAATTTGCCTCTTCAAATACATTTAATGAGTTGGTTTTCCAAAACTGGCTAAGTTACTTGTAGACTAGTAGACACTACTAGACACTAACTGTGTGACTGACTTATTAGACACTAAGGATAACTTGTAGACTATAACACTAACTGTGTGACTGACTTATTAGACATTAAGGATAACTTGTAGACTATAACACTAACTGTGTGACTGACTTATTAGACATTAAGGATAACTTGTAGACTATAACACTAACTGTGTGACTGACTTATTAGACATTAAGGATAACTTGTAGACTATAACACTAACTGTGTGACTGACTTATTAGACATTAAGGATAACTTGTAGACTATAACACTAACTGTGTGACTGACTTATTAGACACTAAGGATAACTTGTAGACTATAACACTAACTGTGTGACTGACTTATTAGACATTAAGGATAACTTGTAGACTATAACACTAACTGTGTGACTGACTTATTAGACATTAAGGATAACTTGTAGACTATAACACTAACTGTGTGACTGACTTATTAGACATTAAGGATAACTTGTAGACTATAACACTAACTGTGTGACTGACTTATTAGACATTTAGGAAACTTTTCCACATGTCAATGAATGATAAAATAGACTGGACCTAATACGCTTTTACCACCTTGCTCATACTCTATTTTTAGTGGAATAAACTCATTTCATTTCCACATGGCTTTGATAGTTTTCCTTTTAATTTCATTATATGTGCTAAACATGATATTTTTTTACAAAATTACAACTTTCTAGTACTAATAAACGTTGAGCTAAGCCGCGGACATAAGAACAGACGGAAAGACATATAGCGAAACTATAAGGGTTCGTAGTTGACTACAGAACCACAAATAAGAGCTATTTTAGGAATATGGAATTGAAAGCTGACTTTCAACCATTCAAATTCAAATTCAAATTCTTTATTTTTGCTTGTTAATGTGTATACATCTTAGGGTCTTACAGCTAAGTTTGTCCATTCATTAACGACCATAACGGTCATGCAAAATTAATAATTTAAGTACGTCAAATAATTATAAGAATGAATTGAGTATTTTAAATGTCAAAAGTAATTGTTTATAAAGATACAATGTATCTTTAAGATAATAATATATCTATAAGATGTGTCATTGGAGACGATGTATCTATAAGAAAATTCTGTACATTTTTCTGTAAGTAGAAAGTTGGTTGATTAACTATGTACATAATAAAAACCTGTAATTTGAGTGGAGCTTGGTGGCGCGTACTATTGTTCATTGAAGGATGCTCAAGAGGGGCTGCCTTTGGCACCACAGGGCGCTTTCGAGTGCCCTTCACTTCGCTTTGACGTTCCTTGACACTACAACAAGAGTTCAGAAATTACTTTTTATTTAAGAAATTACTTTCTTGTGACCTTAATTATACCTTTGATGACTAGTCTTCAAATATAAAAAGTCGTTTTTCTTGCACAATTGTTCTGAATTTTAATCATTTTGATCATTACAGCTTTCTGAGTGGGTCTTTCCTTTCCATCAACTATATGTTAACATCATCATCATCATCGTTTTTCATCACTACACGAGTGACATCGCGGGGATTAGCTAGTATCGAATAAAAGCGTTTCGTCCGAGATTTTGGTACATATCTGGTCCATTAAAAGTATCGCTATTGCATCATGCTCCTTGAAAGCCTAAAAGCATTTGTCTGAACGCAGGTTTTCAGACTTTGCTCCCGAGCGGTCTCTAACGTATTCCCCACTCCCGAATCTAATGTAAAATGCATGCTGCTGCTAATGTCCCATACATTACATAGAATAGACAGAAGTGGTAAATACCGATATTCTTTATGTATGTAGCTGGCAACATCTTTTATGGTCGGTGAAATAAAGCAGGAACAGAATAAAAGTACAAATGTATTACTTACGTATAAGATTTTTGTAAGTTTAAGCGTTGTAAAGTTAGGTCATATTTATATAATAACTAGCTGTTCCTCGCGGGTGTGCCCGCGCAGTGACGAAATAAACGGTGGTAGGTATTAATAATAATAATATTTCTATCTCTGGGTTCTACACGATATCTGTAGGTACTATAATAATCATTTCAGCCGGTTGGTCGTGAAAAGATTTCAAGATCTAAAAATAAACTTTATAAGTAGGTATAAGCTATTTAATTAAATCAAATCAAAATCAAAAATAATTTATTTCAAACTCTTAGAGATTCATATTATTATTTTACAGATAATTAAAATTTATATTATTATTCTAATCCTAGGTATATTATTTTACTAATAGTCTGATATAGTTACGTACGCGGCCGAAGCGGATGTGGAGATCAGAATAGGACAGTCAAACTTATCAGAATAGCATCCAGGATGGTGTTACTCTTCGCTTGGGTTATGCTCAGTAGGGAGGCAACCTTCTGGCGCACAAAGCTGCAAATCTATCAGTGCGTGCTTCTACGAACGTAGAAGATGCACTGCAGAACCGCGCATCCTGAATATACAGGCGAGTGGATAAGAAACTCGAGATTGGTGGATGGTGGAGAGTCCTGTATGTAGTATGTTCTGTCTGTGATTGAGGTGCAACCGGCCCTCCCGCTACTAAAATACTAAATATGCATTTTTCGCTGGGATGCGACCCGCTCCGACCCGCTGCGGCTTGTCGCGTAGTCGCACTAAAATAATCGTACTTTATTTTCTTACCTCTAAATTGCCTCTTACTTTCGAACCGCAAATTCTCGTTCCCAAAAAACAACAAACATCGAAGAGCACCTTCAAGCAGCGTTATTAGAAAGCGTCTCACGCGCGCGTAATAACTGAGTGTTCCTTCGGGGGCAAAGTAAACAAAACTTCAGTTTCGGGGAATCTTCAATAAGATATTTGTAAATAAATTATTAGCTGTGAAGGTGTTAAAGTGCTCTCTCGAGTAAAGGGCCTGTGGATGTGAAAGCTTGGGGAAATTGGTTCGTAATTAAATTACTAGTGAAATTTCTGCGGTAAGTAATTGTTTAGCTTCCATAGAGATAAATAACTTATAGCATTCAATGTTTTAAGTCATCAGTTACCACCACTGGACGATATACTCAATATGAAGTTGTGTTCAACAGTGGAGGCAGAGATGATCGACAGAAGTTTGATTCGATAGACTTTGCCTGGGACCAAAAGGCTTTGCTACTCGTTGGGTAAGAAGCCTATTTAGCTCCAATCTCAAATCGAGCTCTGCGTATTGCTTCTCTGTTGGACTTGGCGGCTTTGTAAGGGCTCATCGTCGCTCTCAGCAGTCAACGTGTCGGCTGTCATATTGATGGTGTATGTGTTAATAACCTTAGTTACGCAGACGACATGGTGTTGCTGAGTGCATCGGTATGCGGCTTACGGAAGCTTATGCGGACCTGTGAGGAGTATGCGTGTGGTCACGGTTTAAAATATAATGTGACGAAAAGTCAATGCATGGTCTTTGAGACCGGAAGTGCGAGATGCCCTCAGAATGTGCCTCTAGTTAGACTGAATGACGTGCCCCTTGAAAGGGTTGAACAGTTTAAATACCTGGGGCATATCGTCACTGCTGATCTCAAGGACCATGCGGACATTGAGCGGGAGCGGAGGGCCCTGTCTGTACGAGCAAACATGATAGCTCGCAGGTTTGCACGCTGTTCAAAAGAGGTAAAGGTAACGCTTTTTAGAGCCTTCTGCACATCCCTCTACACGTGCAGCCTGTGGGCTAATTACACAGAAAAAAGCTACAGTGCCCTCCGCGTCCAATACAATAACGCGTTCAGGGCGGTGTTGGGGTTGCCTCGGTTCTGTAGCGCCTCGGGCATGTTTGCCGAAGCGCGAACAGATTGCTTTTATGCGACTATGCGTAAACGAGGTTTGTCACTGGTGCGCAGGGTGCGAGCCAGCTCCAACGCTATCCTGGCAATGATAGCGGACAGACTGGATTGTATTTTCCTCCAGCATTGTTGTAATAGGCATGTTGCAGTACCGATGCCAAAACGAAAATACTGACTTAAATATAAATAGGACATAATTGTATTTTACTTTATAGTTGTATTTTGTTATTTTATTTTATTTTTATTATTTTAATTGGAATTTAATTGACATTTAATTGATTATTTTATCTTATGTGATTTTGTAATTTTAATGTTTAAGGTATATTATTATGACATGTTATAAGTTTTATGGGCCAATCAGTAGCCTGAAATAAATGAATTTGAATTTGAAAGGCTCTCTTCTTTCTTTTCACGTGCATCCACGGACTTGCGCATTCGAGCGTCAACCGAGGTTCAATATGCATCCTGCACAGAGTTCAGAAAGGCATCATGTTTACGTGCCTCAGCGCTATCACAATGGGCGAGCTGCGCCAGAAGATAAGGCATCCAAAATGAAATAAAATATTCCATTGCCTGATTGGCGTTCTTTCGAGCTAGGATCAGGCAAGAATTGTTATTATTTTGAAATTTTTGTTCGCGCCATGCACAATTGAGTCCTAAGTAGCTAGATATTAAACGATAACCTCGCTCCCGTCAACCAGAGAGTTTCATTGGATATGAAAATGCCTGGAGTTTCGAAGTTCGTTTATTTCATTAACACGTCCGCTGTGTAAGTTGGATCGTTAGTTTTAATAAAGCGGTGACGTACTCGTGTGTACTTAGGGGAAGGCATACACTTTGTACAACTTTGCGAGTTTACTTGGTACAGAGTTTGGTGCAAGATCCTTAGTAAACGTAATGGATACTTTTTACCCGCCTGCACAAGAAAGCAGGTAATATTTCTCGAGCGTGTGTCATTACTCGGTCGGTATGCCAAGTACAGACACTTGGGTTAATTACCGTTGGTGCCGACGACCTGCCCCCATTTGTTATAAGTGGGGGCAGACAGTAACATTACTATCTGTCCCCACGATTTAGTAGTATTTGAGAGAGAAGCAGTACAATATGTTACTCTCGATAGTGGTTACACATTTGAGAAGAGAACTTTTCTCATTTTCATATAATTATCTAAGTGTTTTGTCGATACGACGTGTGACCGAATTGCTGCATGGTAAGTTATCTGGTTAAGCGCAATGCAACAGCATCCTGGGTATACTGCTAATAGGTTTTGGCATTATTTATCTTTAAACCTTCATCGGTATGGGGTAATTTAATTGCAATTTGACCAAGTAATTAATATAGGCATTGTATACAATGCACTATGGATAATGCCCGTTCAAATCGGGCCAAGTGATAAATAGTTCTTTATTAAGCGCAGTGTCCGTTCATTACGAACATTGCCCCGTTATTTTTGGGAAATGTGATAATTTCAGATCAAGAATGATAAAGAATGATCATGATACAATCATCTTGATCTTGAGCTTGATCGTGATGATTACGATGATGATAATGATCAGGATGGCGATGGTTATCATGACGATGATCATAATACCGATCGTGATCACAGTGTGTTGTCACAATTCAAAGCTATCGTAACCTATTTTGGGGCGATTTCATTTTCCCAACACCCTTATCTCCCTCTCACCCCGTCCGTCACTACCGGATATATATAGCTAGCTTCGTTGCCCTATAAGTTGCGTGTATTATTCATACTGCCCGGGCATTAGCTTTGCTTAGTTTGGGCTAGATGGTGTTGTGTGAAATGTCCACAAATATTTATTTATTTATTATAAATAATACCCAATTAATTACTTGGTTAACTACAACAAAACAATATACAAACTACACATACTTAAATAACTACTACACAAAAAGCAAATCGATTACCCCAGACACATAAAGGTCTAAAGATAATCCAAATGCTCAAACTCACTACCAGTTGGCTGCGTACCCAGCATGCGATCCGCATTGACACGTTAAATGGCAATGCTTATCACTTGGCCCATAACATATATGGTTGTATAAATTGGTGGTGGTGTGTGTGTGTGCGTGTGTGTAGTTTTATTGTAGTAATAAATGAAACAATATATGTTCCTAAATCCTTCCACGCCTGTCGCACACTTGGAAGACCTGCAAACGCCTAAGGTCCTCCAAAATACTATTTTCATATCGAGGAAATTAAGTGCTTTCCCGTAGTCAACAGCTTTTTATGAGTTTTCTTAAGCAAACAGATCTTAGACTTATGCTTCTGACTATTTCATTATTTCCTTCCTTTTTATATTCCCATCACGAAACGGCAATAAATAAACAAGACGTTTTCAGAAATATTATTAAAGGAAGTGAGAATTTATCACTACAGAAAAGTAGGCGCGGGATACGTACATACATACATATAACGGCGGCATGTCTGTCATATAGTTAATTGAATTCTCTTTAGAAATGCGTCCTCGGTTCAGCACAGCTACTTTGCTAACAAAAGTTAGATTAGTTCCGTTCTGCTCTATATCCCAAAGCGATTTTCAGTCTAGGGTAGGCTTCACATCGTTTTTTAATGGAGACTGCGCGTTCAGGGCCGTTGCGGTTGCGGACTTGGTAGCTAATGTAGGCTTTAATTTCTCCAAATAGGATTTTAGGTTCTTTAGTAAAGATTGTGCTTTGTGTACGGATATTTTATACCATCTAAAATCTATTTTGCACTTGCCTGAAATTCTGTTTTGTGTCAATATTTTGGATTGTTAGAGCGATATTTTTTAATGTAAGTTGTTATATAAGCAATAATAGTGTACATATGTATTTACGATTATTGTACAGTTGGAGTCGGAGAAATGATGAGATCAGCGCGCAATGGATTAGCAAGTCGAAGTGGCAGTGGGCAGGACATAAAGCACGTAGAACTCATGGCCGATGGTGTCGAAAAGTTCTGGAATGGAGACCATGCAAGTGCAGCCCAACCTTTATATTAACATTGTCGATTTGATCTAGACTAAAGTTTATTTTTTAAACAAAGTTTCCAGCTTTCCAAGCTGCAATAAAGGCTACGATCATTTCAGATCCAGTTGTGAGTCAAAAAGGGGTTGTTACTTAGAAGTTTGAAGTGTGTCTGTGGCATCGTAAACGAATAGACCGATTTTGATCTAGTTTTTTTTAAAAAGAGGATTTAATCCAGAGTGTTCTTTATCTATATTTCATAAAAATCGGTTCAACCGAGTTTATTTGTCGAAGGTTTTTGTGTTTTCTAAACTTACACTTGTTCTCTCCGCACTTAATGAAAGTTCTGCATGGGTTAATATGACCATTTGTCGCACCAAATGTGAATTCGGTGCGACAAATGGTCATATTCAGAAAGCCCATCCATCACGTAACCATCAGAAATGGGTCTCATTGTGGTACCCGATGAGGTAAGCTTTTTACAGTGCACTCCCGTACTATTACTAACTAGGACTAACGAGGAAAGTTTTTCCTACATCATGAAGTATCTATCTCTCCATTGATGTTCTTGTCTAGTGAGTTAGTTAATATTTCATATCTCGATAGCCGGCGGCTGACTGACCTCGTAATGTTGCGGAATTAACTAATATTGCCGGCGTAGCTGCCAAATTATCCGCATTAGTGGCCCTTTGAGGAGGCTATATTGGAAACGTATAAACTGAGCTATTGGATGCAATACTAGACTCCATTAATATCCACTTATAAGGTTTGAGAAATCTCATACATTGAGCCCTTTTAGCATTTGTGAGGTGATCTAGCTTTGCTTTTGTGACTGCTTATATGCGGCCAAGTGCGTATCGTGCCAATTTACATTATCTTCAGAAGTACGAAATAGACATACATGTTATCGTGTTTAAACAATATTATATTTTACACCATACGACGATATAGTAGTCATGGCAAAGTCGATGGAAGAGCTCAGTACGATGCTCGAAGACCTCAATAGAGTTTCCCAACGGGTGGGCCTCGAAATGAACATGGACAAAACGAAGGTTATGTCGAACGCCCATGTAGTGCCCACCCCAATATCTGTGGGGAACTTCACTCTTGAAGTTGTTGACGAATACGTCTACCTAGGACAAACGGTCCGATTAGGCAGGTCCAACTTTACGAGGGAGGTCAATCGTCGTATCCAACTCGGCTGGGCAGCGTTCGGGAAACTTAAAAGCGTCTTCTCGTCCAATATTCCCCAGTTCCTCAAGTCGAAAGTTTACAACCAGTGTGTGTTACCAGTGATGACATACGGCACTGAAACGTGGTCCCTAACTATGGGCCTTATAAGGAAACTCAAGGTCACGCAACGAGCTATGGAGAGAGCTATGCTCGGAGTCTCTCTACGAGATCGAATCAGAAATGAAGTGATACGTAGACGTACAAAAGTCACCGATATAGCACAGCGGATTAGCAAGTTGAAGTGGCAGTGGGCAGGGCACATAGCACGTAGAACTGATGGCCGATGGGGCCGAAAGGTTCTCGAGTGGAGACCACGTACCGGCAAGCGCAGCGTAGGAAGACCAGCCACGAGATGGACAGATGATCTCATACAAGTGGCGGGAAGACGCTGGATGCAAGCCGCTTCCAATCGGTCTTTTTGGAAATCCATGGAGGAGGCCTATGTCCAGCAGTGGACTTCTTATGGCTGAGATGATGATGATGATATTTTACACCGGCAAGCGCGGCATAAGAAGACCGGCCACATGGACACATGACTTCATACATGTGGCGGGAAGACGCTGGAAGAAAGAATGAATGAGTGTATGAATAATATATGCTCATTCATAATTATTACTATCGTACCTATATATTATTTATGTAAGTTTATGTACAAGCCCATATAATTATATGTTTATATATAGTATCTGTGTACACAATATTTGTATTTAGTATATTTTTAGAAATATTTATGTATGCTTAGGTTTTTACTATAGTATTTATACAAACACCACCGCCCAATCATTATATAATCTCTAACATCCTAAGGTTGTCTGGAAGAGATCGCTGTTAGCGATAAGACCGCCCTTTGTGCCATTTATTTTATTTGTTATTTTTTATTCTTTTTGTGGTGTCAATAAGGTGTTATTGATTGATTGATTGAAGCAAGCCGCTTCCAATCGGTCTTTTTGGAAATCGTTGGGGAGGCCTATGTCCAGCAGTGGACTTATGGCTGAGATGATGATGAATGTTATAATTTGAAATGTACTACGATGAAATGTTGAATATTTTTAGTCAAAATTTAGCAATGATTAAAAAGTTCCCAACTAACCCCTGAGTGCGGAATATGCATGAGTTATGATAACCCATATTCAAATTTCCGCAACAGTGGCTACCATTAATCTGCCTGCGAACTCCATACAGAAAATTCGGTAAATTTCACACTAGAATGACGTTAGAATAATAGATGGAATCTCTGATTTCCATATTTATGAGTTGGGGGAGAGGGGGGGGGGGGAGGGGGGGGGACCGATCGGCGGCCGAATCTCGACTTACCACTATTGTATTTCATGTATTACAGGGTTTCCATAAATTAGCATTTGATTAGATGTCTGAATCCGAATTTACAACGGCCAGGTTGGATTTGGAAACCACTAAAGATTCTACTTGGAAATAAGAGATACTTTATGGAGGTGGCAAAAAGAGTATTTATCATTAAACTTTCATCTTGGAAATTATTTTCAACATCATCATTTTTGTTGTTTTTTTTTAATTAAAATTATCAGTACCAGTTATTGAGAAAGAGTCAAGGACAACTGATTCAAATATAAATTATTACAAAAGTAAAAGTAATTCTGTCTGATTGTTATAACATTTGGTAGAGATGCTGGAAACCTGGAGAGGGACATAGCTTGCATTTTATTATCATCATCATCATTTTCCATCACTATGCAGGTGTAGCCAACCTACGTAGTGATGAAAAACAATGATGCGACGTCCGCTCAAAACTTGAATAGAGATTATAAAGTTGCTGATAGTATCTAAGTTGGTGAAGTGTTTTAGCTAAAAGAATAGCATAAATAAGTGGCTAAGACCGCGTCGAGACACGTATATGGTAGGGTACCGTAGCTAATAATGTAATCTAAAAGAAAACAACTTGGTAAGTACTATTTCTTAATACCATTTTGCAAACACAAAAAAAATATTTTTTACAAAAAAATATTTTTGTGAGAGTTGTATTATTATTATTAGAAAAATATAACGTATGACATTCAAGAATTGAAGACAAATCTAACGACGCCTCGCACATCAAAATCGGTCAAGCCGCTTAGACTCTAGGATGTAATATAAAAACATACACCAGAAAAAAAAATACCCTCCTTCTTATTCAGTTCAGGTAAAAAAGGATTTTATCTGTATATGAGATACAAAACGCAGAACTTCAAAATTAATGTTTAAATAATATTCTAGTTTAGTTTGTCTACATTTGTATCGAGGCTAAGGGTTACATTGCCCCTTAAACCTGACTAGGTAAAAGTACGATATCACAGATCTCGACCAGCTTAAGGTGGGTACTCATTAACAAGAGAGGAGTGAAAGGATTTATGAGGTCAGGGCCGTATTCAGAGGTGAATAGAGGTAAAGGGCTTAAGGCACGCTGGGTTATCTGCGTAGTTTGTAGGCTCAGGTGCGCTCTTAAACTTCAGTCAAATATTTATCTTCAATTATTGTAAGAATGATTTGATATTCAGAAAGTATTTTCAAGTTGAAGTTTAAATTAGGTTTGGTATTTACTTTTTATTTATCTACTTAGAGTGGGTTAAAAATGTTCTTCATATTTTCGTATCGTTCGTGCACAGAGAAGTAGTTTTTTTTTTTGTATATTTTATTGTTATCCTGTGATTTCAATATAGTAGTTTGGTGTCTGACCGCTACCATACTGCAGCGGGCCGGCAGCGGGTTATAACCAGCGGCACGGTAAACGTGCGGCGGCGGACCGACACGAAACGTCTAAATTGAAAGCGCCCTAAGTATAACAATTAAAAACGACGATTTTTTTTCAACAATAAATTCTACCATCCTCAATTCGGGCGTCGTAACCTAAAGTAGAGAACTGTTGGTAGTGGGTACTATAACCTGGAACATGCCTTGGGCGGGTTTATTATTGTAATGTAGAAGGGATAACTGCTTCCCCGCTACGCTGTTGGTCCACATTTGTCATTTTACAACTCGCAAACAAAGTCAAACACAGACGCGTCGTGTTGAATTTATACCATCCATCTTGTAAACCCATGTCCATTGTTCTACTCAAGTTGGTTTAGGATAGCCTCTTGATTACGTAGTGTGCCATTTATTTGCACTTGTTAACTCAATTCGTTGTCTCATTCTGTCAGTTTAGGAAACTCAAAACCCCCGTTAAAAAAAAAAACATTAAACCGATTTTGATGAAACAAAGCTAAGAATACTCTCGATTAAATCTTCTTTCAAATAAAAATAAATCAAATAAACACAAATATATAGATACACAGATACACATGTCAAACTTATAACACGTTTTGGGTTAAATATTTAGATAGATTTTATTAGCACTTGAAGATAAATATATATACATATATTCAGAGATAAATATATTCATTACATCTATGAAGATACATATGTATGTACGATGTTTTACTTTTATTTGGACGTCTATTGTATAACAATACTCTAACATCTAAATAAAAGTAAAATATCTTATCAATTAGTGCGTTACCAATGATAACAATGTTGTATTAATACATTGTTATCTGGTTCCTCACAATTATCATTTTCAGCGTGTTATCGGCCACTGCTGAGCGTAGGCCTCTCTTCTTGTACTGCACTCAACTCGGTCCTGTTTCAATCTTGTCCAGGTTAGATCCGCAATCTTTACAATATCGTCGAGCCAGCGAGCTGGTGGGCGCCCGACGCTTCCTTTACCAGAATATGGCCACTAATCTTTTCACCCTCAACGTTTTACACTTGCCATCACTCAGACTGGCAACATGTTCTATCCAACTCCATTTTTCTCACTATAATCTTTATTTATTTATTTACTAAGATAACCAAATAAGGTAAGGTAATACCAAAGTAAAGCCTATTTAGTTGTGTAAACATAAAGTAGGTATATAGTTTTCCATATAATTATAATACTATACTACTTTTTTAAGCATGATTTTTTTTCACAATTCCAAAGCCAACCGTTGAACCGGCAGCGGCGTGAGACACTTGTCTCGTAACAAAAATTATCACTTCAAAGCTAAATATTTCTCAAATGGGCTCCTAAATTGGAAAATGGTTTCGTACAACTCCAATCCTAATCTTGCTTATCTAATGATACCCTACACCATAGGATTAACAAGAAAAAAATCCTACTTTATGTGTTGGGGCGTCATAAATATGTATACCCATACTAAATTACAACTTTCTATTATTAAATAGTCTTTTGTGCTAAGCCGTAGACACGGACAGACGGACAGACGGACGGACATGGTGAAACTGTAAAGGTTGCTTCTTGACTACGGAGTCCTAAAAATGCGAGACCGGTGTCATATTCAATCCTGTGAGATATGCCACTACTGAATAACGCGAGTGAAATGTGAAAGAACGCTGTCGCTACGGAATTACACCTACGCTTCAAAAGAAAATATAAAATCACGAAACTGTTTACGGAAACAGATGGAAGCCAAACGCTTAGTTCGAGTATCGCAATTACCTACCATGTTGGATAGCAACGAAGCGTTTTCCAGCTCGTTCTGTTTTCTAAAACGGAGGAGGGATTAGGTTACTCGAGTGGACACTTCACTGAGGAATTAATAAAATTGTCCGTGGCTTGACATCTATAAAATATTGTAAAATATAATAAGATAGAGTACTAATTTACCGGAAAACACACACAAGTATCTGATACCACCTCGAGGACTTTGAAACTTTTTACAGCTTTTTTTTCGATGTTTTTATTGTATACAAAATATATTCTAAATACAAGTTTAATAACGGTAAGATTGTTGCTCATATTTTGTACGGATCTCTTGAACACAATTAAGGTCAAGCCAATCGTTATTCTATACAGCAGTCAAAATATAATAAAAACGTCGAAAGTCTGCCCCGCGGCTTGTTTGTGCGGCAAATACAAAGTTATAAGGACTCTTCTAAAGAATAAAGTTCTGGCATTATAATAGGAAATAATCCTATAATTTAAGAGGAAGTAATATACAACTGTGGCCCCAGTCTGCCGTCGATATAGATGGACGTCGGGAAATCAACTTGTTTTCGAACACTAATTTCTCGTAAATTTACACTTTCCTTTTTAGGGTTCCGTAGAAAACAAGGAACCCTTATAGTTTCGCCATGTCTGTATGACTGTCTTTTGCGGCTTTACGCAAAGACTGTTACTACTAAGAAACTAATTTGACATGGATGGACATATTAATCATGCCAAGAATGTGGTAGAACAAAAATGTGGCAAAATTGTAGGCTTTACTTTGATGTAAATCTACAAATATTAAAAACAGGTCAAGAGCGAGACAAGCTTGCGTAAATAAGTTTTGAAAAAAATTGCAATTCTAACAATATTACATACATACGTATAACAAATTGATAATCTCCTTTTTTAAATCGATTAAAAATGGAAATTATTATACAGGATAAAACCTCCAAAACCTAAAAAAGAAACGGAAACTGACAAGTGAACGTTTGTTGAAAGATGGTGTCATGTGACATAAACTTACTGACAAAGGATTCAATGAAAACTACCGAGCAAATATGAACAATTTATTTAAAAATCAATATTATAGTACAATATAAGGTATGCTTGTAAAACAACGCTTAGCGTTAGGAGCAGCACGTGCGTGGAGCTGGATGGAGAACCGCCCTGGTGCAGCTCTGCGAGGCTCTCACCTGGAGAACAGGATTGGGCAGAGTGAACACCGGTTCAGCATGCATACACTTAATTAGATCTATTCCTTACCTATATAACATTATGACATTGTCATAAGGCTTCCGTGTTAAGGGTGCGGAAGCCTATTCGTGCGGTGTACGGTGTACAGTGACTGTCTGTCTGTCTGTCTGTTCTACACTTAAACGGCTATATCTTTTGAATAGATAAGAGTCTCAAAATTGGCTTTACTTTGATGTAAATCTACAAATACTAAAATCTAGTCAAAGGGGAGACAAGCTTGCGTATATAATAAAAAAAAAGGGAAATTATTGTAAAAAGAAACGAAAAAAGAAACGAAAAGTAAAAAGAAACGAAACATGACAAGTGAACGTTTGTTGACAATGGTGGCATCTGACATAAACTTAAAATAGAGTATACGGTAGTGTTAAATCTATTTGAATAAAGGAATTAGGTCTGTAACACTTACTTATTTGAACTTGGATGTGAACGCCTAACATTTCAGACTGTTCCTATTTTATAGAAAATATGTTAAGTTATTCATAATGTTAGTATGGAACCCTCGGTGAGCGAGTTAAACTCATATTTTGCCAGATTTATAGTTAAATAATTTGAACTTGATCGCAACTCATCTCGTAGGTCAAGCAACTGTTGCGGTCTACGATAGAGCACGCTTGCCTAGAAGAAACCTATTCACTCGCGATTTGAAGATACACAGGTTCTTTTCGGAAAGGAACAAACAGGAAGCGCATTCCACATATTGTTACGCCCGATAGATGTAGAGCTAACTCGTTAACATCATCATTACCTTTTATTACGTGCAGTATGACATGCGCAGGCGGAGTCGCGGGAGGCGGCGCACGCGCCACAGTGCACGTGTACCGGCCGGCGTCGTCAGAGCGCACCCGAGCCACGCGCAGCACGGAGTTGGCGCCGTTCGGACCGAACTCCGTCCGGACGCTGGAAGCCACCAGGGAGGTTACACAAGTCACATTCTAATAGAAAACTAAATGTATGGGGTTGACATTATGAAAAGATCGTTTATCATAAATTTCATGATCTTCCGTTCAAACGATGAAGATAGTTTTAAAAGGCACACGTTTTTACCACATATATTAAGTAGTTCTAGACACTAGTAGTACTATGCTACTAGGACAGAGGACCCTAGATCAAACTTATGGACAAATAAAAAGGCACATAGCTTTATAGCGGATAGTTTTTATTAGTATTGGTTATACCTGATGCCTCCTCTAGTAGTGTCATCGTTCAGCAGGTCTTCCTTTCGGTACCAGAGCAGTGACGGCCCTCCCTCCATCTTCAGCCCCCGCACCTCGCACCGGAGCGCCACTGTGCTGCCCAACTCGCACACTTGCTCGTGGACCGCGGCGCCTGCGCCGTCCACTACGCGGACCGACACTTCTGAAAAATAATACCAGCAAACTTAGAAAAGACGCAAACTTTTCTATTTCTAAAAACGCTTACGCTTTGAAATGCAATAAATCGACACTAGCTTACTCTGCATTAACCCGACTTTGTCCATACTGCCTGTATGAATCAACTTATCAACCAAGTTTTTCGATACGAAAAGTCGAGACTTACCCCAGAATTTCCAATGATACTATACGATAGAATAGATAGGAATCTCATTGAGTATTTCAAGAAGGAGCAGCCAACAGGCAACGATTATTCTTGATTGTTATGTTATTAATGATTGTGGCCTATTGACAGGCGTGTGCTCCCTTCTCGCGTTTTACTAGCACGAATAGGAGTCCTGTAGATAATCTATTTAAGGTTCCGTAGTCAACGAGGAACCCTTAGGTATAGTTTCGCCTTGTTTGTCTGACTGTTTTTCCGTCCATGGATTAGCTCAAAGACTATTAGTACTAAAGAACTGTAATTTGGTACGAGTATTTATATTAATCACATAAAAAAAATGTTAAATAAAATATGAAAAAAAACAGTTTTTGGGTACCTCCACTACAAGTAAAGTGGGATGAATATATTATAGATATTTTTTATCTACTCTATAGTGTGGGGTGACTTTGGATGGGTAGTACCTACAAAAGTACTGTAAACCATTTTTAGCCGATTTCAAAAAAGGAGTAAGTTTTCAATTAAGAGAAAAGATATAAGACAATTTATTCTCCAAAAGAAAATCAATATACAATTATAATTCGTAGCGTATATATATATTTTCGGTTACGTTTGCGATATATTAATAATTAAAAATATGTTTGTCAGATGATCCCGCCCAGACGTTTGATGGTGGATATGTAATAAAATTCATGGCTGTAACATATATTAAGATGAAATTAATCTAAATAACAAAATAAAAGTAAAAAAATACCCATTTAAAAGTTTGTAGGATCAAAAGTTGTCTAACAGACTTAGTACTCATAAACATTCGTCGGCATCTTAAAGAGTTAGTCGATTTAAAGCATGTGTACGTAAGTACTACTTATTACAAAGTTACAAGAGACACTTACATTAACAACGTAAAGTACCCTTGTTTAAGGATGTTGCTTATTTAGAATAACAGCTTCTGTATGAAGATGTTGAGGAAAAGCCTCCTTTAATTTTATGAACATGTCTCATTTTGTAAATAAATGTAGAGCTTGAAATACGGCGTAACCTTATTGAGATGGTTGTTGCGCGGAGTGCTTGTCATTAACTTATTAATAATTTCTGTATTTACATATGATTACCATATTCAAATTATTTATTGACATAAAAACTATGCACATTTACATTTATATATGTCACGAAGAAATATACATATAGGTATGTATCTAAGTGAACGTTTCGTTGACAGTCGGTGTCATGTGACATATACTTACGGTAGAGTAAACAAGAGTATTATAAGAAAACAGGTCGCTAACACATATCTACTTATTTTAATTCGATATTAAGGGCTTTACTGAAAAACGTTACTTAACTTTAACCATCGTCTTAATATTCTCTGTCTTCTTTCCACCAGTGTCAGCTAGAAGACACGTAGACTCAGAAGTTGACAAAACATGTTAAGCATTGCTTAAAGTTAAATAACGTTTTTCAGTAAGGCAGTACATGTAAACACCTAGCATTTCAGGCTATTCCTACTGTACAAAATTTAATTATTAATTATCCCTGCTAACCTTTAGCATGAAACCTAAATAAATAGTCTTTTCACCGTTTTATCCACCTTTTAGAGGAAGTAAAGTAAGTACTATAATACAAGTGGCGGGAAGACGCTCTGGATGCAAGCCGCTTCCAATCGGTCGTTTTGGAAATCCATGGGGGGGGGGGGGGGGAAGGTATGTCCAGCAGTGAACTTCTTATGGCTCATGATGATGATGAAAGTAAGTACTGACATTGATAATTGACATAATAACGTGGATAAAAAACGTGTTTTTTTTTTTAAACGATTTATCTACCTTCTATGCCAGGCAGCTGGTGTCAGTAATCATGCTCATGTACCATGCGTAGGAGTACGGAAGCCTCGGTGTGCGAGTGAAACTCGTACTCTGCCGGATTTATTGACGTAGTCGGATGGGTACTGGGTAGATAGTTGCGCCTGCGCTGTCGTATTGCATACCAGGTACTCTGAGCGTGAGGCGCGCCGTCCGCGGCGGATGGGTGGGCATCTGGCAGTCGTAGTGCGCCGCGTCCGACGGCCGGACCTGCTTCACCTCCAGCCGCCAGATGTCCGGGGGGATGAAACGGGAGGAGTACCTACACACAGAGATGTTGCGTTCTAACAAGTAGCCAAGATCGTCTAGATATACGCATAAGGGTTCCGTAGCTAATGCATAATATATAATTATAGTAAAAAAAATTGGAAACTGACATCAAATGCGCAATTTTATATTGACAAGTATAAGTTTAGAAAACTAAAAAAAAACTCCCAAAAAAAAACGAACCGAACCGATTTTGATGAAACAACAACAAGAATATTCTCGATGAAATCTTCTATCAAATAAAAAAACTATATTGGATTCGGTTCATCCGTTTGAGAGCTACGATACCATAGATATACAGTTAAAAAAAGTAGGTATCTATGTTAAAAGAAAAACAAAATATCCAACTGCAGAAAAGCAGTTTTTGCAGTCTAACTTACTATTTCGTTACGCTTGATACGCTGTTGAGAGTACGTTTTTTGTGAGAAAGTATGCGTAAAATAAGTGTAAAAGATTATAAATGCGCGTTCTTCAGAATATTTCTAGTAAAATCACTTGCTTATTACGAAAAAGTTCGTTGGAGGTTACGAAAAAACGCATTTCTTTTATTTTTGGGAGAGATGTATTATTATTATTATTACAAAAAATATAGCCTATGGCACTCTGAAAATAAAGACAAATCTAACGACACCTCGCACATCAAAATCGGTCAAGCTATTTAGGCTGTAGGCGATCATATTATAGAAACATACATACATACATACAAGCATTTGACAGTCACTTCTAATTCAATCACATGAAAAAAGAATCATCAAATCATGTTTGGGGGTAGAAATCATGTTTCACCTTATACTATAAATATGCAATAGAATCTCCCTAAATATGACTCCCTTAAGCGCCAAATGAGCGCTGATTTAAGTTTTTACAAATAAGTACGAAATCCTAAAAACTTTCACAGTTTCCTTCTGATCTGCACAAATTATTCAAATAAAAACGGCATTTTGTCGTTTCGAGAGACTTACAAAAGAACTCTCAAACAAGATAGCACAAACAACAAGAAAATAATGGTCTCTAAGTATTCCACATATCGACAATAAAACTATTTTTACAACCACAAAAAAAAGTACACGCGTTGGAGTAATCCCAGGTGTATCGGGGATAAAACTTAGTTTTCTGGCAGCATTCCTTCAAGAAACTCGCAAAAGTTTCAGGTACTTTGTGAGGGTAATCTACGCTGGGTAGAAAGGATTTACGTATCACGTCAGCAGGATTTAGCTATCAAAGTTTTCCGGAGATGGGTTGGTAGACACGCTCGGAAAATACTGAAAATCTACCTACTATCTAGCTAATGGTTGGGAAAATTAATTTTTCACTGTAGCCGTTGACTGGAGATTTTTGGATAAAAATAATTAAATATCGTCGTTGCTACTCATCTAGTCTTTACGATATATCCCGCTATAGGACGACCTTCGCCGAGCTGGTTAATGGATGAAAAGTATTTTATACCTATTCAATTAAATATGTCAATAAATATATTGCAAATGGGTTGTCCAAAAAATTTCAGTCCAGAATGATTAATATTTTTTTTTTATATTTTCACTGGGTTTTGTTAATAGACAAATTCCATACCAATCGACAGTCTGAAGCCCATAGAATATGCAAACTTTAGGTTGACTATTTTTCTCGCGTCACAACTCTTGGGTAGGCAGGCATAAACAGGTAAATCGATACTATTAGTAACTTGCACCAGTCTGGTTAATGAATTAAAATTAAATTAAAATAAATATTATTTACACATAAATATATTGAATTTGTCTATTAACCAAACCAGTGAAATGTTTATTTTTTTTTATTTATTAATTAATCATATTTTGGACTGAAAATTTTCAGACAACCCATTTGCAATATATTTATTGACATATTTAATTGAATATAAATTACTGCTCGGTGAAGGTCATCCTATAGCGGGATCTTAGACTAAGTTCAAATGTGGCTGCAGGCGTCAATGCGGTCGACTGTGGCTGCAAGCCGCAATGCTGCCTGTGGCTTCAACCTGCGCCTCATCTCGGATCATAGACGATCTTATATGGTGCAGTAAGATTGCAATAAATAATAATAATAAATAAATATTGGAGGACATTTCACACAACGCCATCTAGCCCAAACTAAGCAAAGCTATACTATGGAAACTAGATGGTTGATAGAATACATATATACTTTTTTTTCGTAAATACATACTTAAGATACATAGAAACACCCAGACACAGAACAAACATCCATGCTCATCACACAAATGCTTGCCCTGGGTGGGGATCGAACCCAATATATTTTCCTCTTATATTCTTTCGTTGATGCACCAATGGTCTACCGTAATACGAATATACTCGATAGTATATTCGTATTCCGGTAGACACAAAGTGCCTTTCTATTATTTTGTCAACTTATCTTGACAACTGACAAGTTAGGTGGACAAAAACAGTTTGTCTAGTTCTATGTTGGGGCTCTGCAGATGACAACCTGATTGCTCAGTGTAGCGGAAACATACATTTTACATAGTCTAATGTGAATGAAAATAGTGATAAGCATTATAACTAGGTAAATCTCAGGTACCTGTCGTCAGCTGTGTACTGCTGTGTTCCTGTGTATAAAAGCTCCATAGGATCCTGTTCGTTTTTCCGGCGGACCCACGACACCTGGGGGCAAACAGTTTGCATATAAAAATATTTTTATACTTAACTAGCCTGCGCCTGCGCGTCGCCTAGCATACCAGGGTATAACCTATCTCTATAACAAATGTCATGTAAATCAGTCCAGCGGATCTTGAGTTAAAAAGGTATCATTAATCCGACTTTGTTTTTATAATATATATATATATTATGCAGTGAGTGGAATTACTGCAAAATGTATTAATTGAGTACCTAATAATAAATATAATACCGCAGGGGTGGCTTTGTGGCGACACCGCGTACCCCGATGTTTCCCTGGGGCTAAATGAGACCCCTGACCTCCAGCTTGCCTTAACCGGCCGGCTGTGAGGTGGAAACTGCAAGAGCTAAGACCCTAAGCTCCAGGGTGGAAGTGTTAAAGGGCATAACGCCGCTAGTAGCTCTCAGTGAACGCGCAGCACACCTCTCGACACCCTTAGCCACCCACACCGATGTTGCTTCTCCGGCGCCAATATGCGGCGCCACTATGGGGGGCCCATTCAGTGGGTGGCGAGTCATCACCTGCCTCAATATTTTTGGATAATGAGACAAAATAGGCAGGTGCCGATATCTCATTCTGATGCTCCCACACAGAAGTACCTTATCTTACACACTGTGTGGGAGCATCAGTCAATAAACTAGTTTTATAAATCATAACCATTTCATTTCAATAGCCCCGATTTGTCGAATTCCATATTGTACAATAGTTCCATCATCCATCCACATACCAAAACACTGTATTTTTTGTAAAGGGCCTCTCAGTGTTGGGTTCGGCTCCACTGATGCCCATCAAAGGACCGGGCTGCGACCCGAGATTTAAATTGAATAAAGAAGAATATAATGATGGCTATTCTCAAGGAATCACTAAACTAATTAGAATTCTAAAAAATATTATTTTTGATTGAAATATTATTGAGATTAAATATAACAATAAACTAAGTTGATTTAAAAATATAAAATTGAATTGAACAGTCATACAAAACATAAGTATTCACCGAGGCAAATAATCAATCAATTTAAAAGATATCAAAATACATAGTTAATAACTTAATTCCAAAAAAGAACGAAATCCTCATACAATTGGTGCCCTGAGAATTCATTCCATTATATCAACCAATTTCCACGTCGACGGTCAGTTTTTATTTTTTATTTTAATGCGATAAAAACATGTTGTAATTAATGGACGATTCTATCTACTAGCACAGAAATAATTGAAATATCGGCTCAAACCGGCGAAGTCGTAAATACATGTAGCCTATGCATGTCAGGCCAGACGCACTGTGGTTTTTGACATTAGTTTTGTCTAAGCTAATGCGTCTGGACCGACTTTGAGCGTATCATAGTAAGAGTACCTAATATTAATGTTTCTAACAAAAGTAATCTCCAGTGTTCAGGGCAGAAGCATACATGAACAATAAATGCAGAACATACTTATTACCAGTTTATCATGCAGGGCGTCCACCTTGCAGTCCAGATTTGCCGTGGAGCCCACCAGGGCTTCGATCTCCGGCGCTGCAGCCGCGTAGATACCGCTGCCTGTGCCTGCCCTGAGTTACACATACAGATATTAGTTTGGTTGTAACCCGTCCGTACGTAGATTGGCTTGTCTCAGTCACAGTATGGGTAACCATAATCCGAAATACATTTGTTTGAATTTTAACTGCCCGAATCCGTTTCATAGAAGTGCCTGATTCTAGATGGTTTACTTGACACGACTTTCACATTCCGTAAGTCCAGAAACCATTTTATTTACACGGTTCAGTTACTAGATAGGTATATAAATTATTAGGTTATGTTTGTTAGGTTTATTTTTAAACCCGGACCCAAAAAGAGGGGTGTTCTAAGTTTGACTGTTTGTCAAACAAACGGATGAAACGATTTTGATCTAGTTTTGTTTTGTTTAAAAGAGGATTTTTCGAGTGTTCTTAGTTATGTTTCAGCAAAATCAGTTCAGCAGTTTTTTGTTGGAGTTTTTGAGTTTTCTAAAGTAATACTTGTTATGACATGAAATCATCAAGGTCATACACTAATCACAATAAATTAAACGTGTCATACCCTTATTCACAAAACAAATAATGTTGATTTCCGTTCACCGTTCGACTTCGAGGAAACTAATTATATCTAACGTCCATACTTCTTAAAAAATAGTTGTCCTGGGTGGGGATCGAACCCATAACCTACAGCTTAGATGGTAGGCAGAACTGAGATGTGCGGCCAATTAAAATAACAATCTTTACATTCTTTAGTTTATGTATAGCGCCGTCTATAACAGTAAAATATTCTGAGAAGTTACGAGTGTGAAAACAGTAACTCATTATACAATGTAATTACTGCGCAGTTAATGAGAATTAAGCTTCCTACTTTATCTTGGTTTCAACTTACGCTTAATTTATCAGGTATCTTGAGTTTTTAACGTAAAATGCAACGATATTATTTCGACAAGGATTTCGCGTCAGCGCTCAAAAACGTCAAAACTCAATGAGGTCTAAAGCGGCAACCTTTAGACCTCTTACACGATAAAATAATATCATTTTTTTAATAATTCGAAGCGGCTTAATAGATGTCTTTAAACTTCGATCTAAATTAGGCTTTAACGCGGCGTCATAGAGTTTAAATCAAAATATTTAAGTTCGTCATTGTTGGTATATGAGTTTCGGTCGTCAGGACACTTTGTTCGTGAATTTTGTTTTTAGACTTTGTCCATGTGATAATGACGATATTAGTAAAATGTAAAAAGAAATAACTTAGCAGTTTTATTTGCTAACAATACTTATACAGTAAGTTAGATGTAACCTATACCTAATATATACCTACGAATAATTAGTGTCGATTCACATGGCTTATCCCTAATGTGAACAACAACGCAGACTGGCGAAGTGTGGCGAAGTAGACATAGGTAACGAAACGCAAGCTACAATCATATTGTCTGGGTTTTTTACAGGCTGGAAGTTGAGCGACTTAAATGTTTACGATGGAGCGCGCGTCACTAGAAGAAATATATTCGCTCGCGTTTATGAAGACACCCGTGTTATGAAGAACACACTCAGACTGTGTATTCCACGATTTAAAAGTTCTAACAATACAAATGAGTTTAGAAAACGAAAAATTGACCCGACATACAAAACGGCTTAGCCGATTAAATATATCTAGGAATGCTCTTAATAAAATCTCACCACCAAAAACAAAACTGATCAAAATCGGTCCATCCGTTTCAGAGCTACGATGCCACAAACAGATACACAGATATCCAGATACACACGTCAAACTTATAAATAATATCCCTCTCTTTCGGTCGGCCGTTCAAAAGTGCAGGTGTCCTCTACGGAAACTGAAATGTTTTCCCAAAACTTGTTTCTAGATAAACAATAGCTTATCTATTCCAATTGAAATACGTTTCTGTTTGATTTTGATGGAAGCTTCTTCAACCTTTTTTAAGATCCATTAAATATTTTACGAGTAGCTCGTCAGCTAAATAGTGTAGTTGTTAAGGCAGTGTTCACGGGTACGTTTTACGGCGACATCACGTAAAATGGCATTAACTGACGCTCTCATAAAATAATACTTAACAATTTTTTCGTGTCTTCGCGAAGATCGTGTAGGTTATTATTATATAGGTTACTATTCAGTAACTTCTTTATGTTTCTTTCTTTTTCGATATTGTTACGTATCGAAATTAAACAACCTTTTCCGGATCTATCGCATGTAAAACAATTCGATTAATTTTATTACTTCATGTTTAAAACTCTACAGTATCTTCTAGTGACAGGCGAGACAGTTCTATTTTATATAAGTACCTATTGACCGATTGACTACCAAAGAAGTTCATACGCATTTTTTTAAATAGGCAGATTTGCAGTGGTAGATGCTCCAATTATTTATATGAAAAAAAAAACTTTAATTGTGATGAATAGCACGAAGACGATACGCAAAAGCGGTCTCGAAAGAGGTGCAAGTGAAACGGAATCATGCCATCATTGCGATACTAGTATAGTAATCGTCTCGCTCACTCAAGTGCAGTGCTCACATACACGTACTCACACGTACTTATATACTTACGTAGTGTGAGTGAGTAGGTATGTATTATTTCGACGTCATTAAAATAGAGATGTCCTTATTTTGTTCAGTCGAGACCACAGAATAATAGTAGTATATACTTCAAGACGTTAGTTCCTCTTTTTGTCACGATAGAACTATAAGTAAACAGACTATTTGTTATGCTCGCAAAAAAACGCGTTTAAAAAAAGTTTAAAAAAAAAACTTCAATAACTTTGTCATTTCTTAACGGACTCATTCAAAAGAATGAAATAATCTAAATGATATAGTACATACGACTTATAAATTAAATTGTATCTAGTTTGCATGAATCTTATTCACCCGTAGTGAAACAACGTTGTCTAATTTCGCCTGTATTCGTAGTACAAACTACACGGTTAACATAATATGGAACGCGGACAGTAAGTTTTTCTACGGTTTTATTCACCTCTCAGACGAAATATAGTACGGAATGACCAGGTTGTTATGGAATCCAATTGACATAACAACCTGGATAAAAGCAATTTATCTATCTACCTTCTACGCATTTTTAATAATATTTGATAACAATACAATTAAATGTGAATTAAATTAGACAGAGAAGAGAAAATCTTTCTAACAAAGAGCAGCTAATTTTCGGTCGATTAAAAATGTCAATTAAAGATCAATCACACAACAAACTTGCTCCCAACAAACTCAAGTGAATTCCAGATAGTCACAACCGTTATACGATTACGGATCTTAACACGGGCTAAATGTGGTTGCTTTTCACTTACTTTTCATTTCGATGTTGATGCGTATTAGAATATGTATCGAATATGTAGTTAAGCAACGGAGCGCTGGATCCAGACTCTCCTGGCTTCTTTCTCCTTTCCATCATCATTGGTGGACTTGTAATTGCCACTGTACTACTTTCTGTATCACTGCGCATCACGCTCACAACCCTTCTCATTCTACTCTTGCCGTCCTTATCTAATACACGATCCTTCTCTTCAAGAGTACGGTCATTTGTATTTAAACTCTCATATAATTTAAAATCTTGTACTGTAGTATATTCAAAGTCGTAAATCGCCGTTGTGTTTTGTGTCCCAATGTGTAGCATTTGATACATTTGATTCAATATAGGTTTGGATTCTGTCGAGTGTTTTGGCTCGTCGCTCGTCGAGCTACCGTCGGCATCAGTTCCTGAAATAGGAAACGTTATTTAAGTGAAAGCGTGTCTAGATTTCGAAAGCCTATCGAGATTCCGAAGCTTATCTTGGATTGGTTGGAAGGCTTCGCCTTGCTTGAGAATAGATAGCATGAATATAAGATCTGTGATTATATAATGCCTTTGGAACAGATTATAAACTTATACTTTCCTATCTAGTTTCGTTTCTGAATGTATTGTTCTATGTTTTTTTTTATGAAAAATACTTTTCATTACTCATACTTTGAAAGTAGGTCTGAAGTTGCCTGAGGAGCGGGTTGAAATTAATACTTTCAGCCCTAGGGAGAATCGCTTTCAACTGCCAGCTGTCAAATAAAAATAAAAAAACTAGTTCTATTTTCACGTTTCTATTGAGCCATGTCCAACTTTCTTTAAAGCCACTCAATTACAGCGCGATGTAAAATTGAAATAACATAAAGATAAGTATTGATTAAAGAATATATATATATTGTAAACTATAAATAAAATTATCTTATCAAAGTTTTTGATCTATGTAAAATAAAATTTACAATTTTTTTCTGTAGCTAAGTAATTCGTGTTTTTCTTTTTACTTTCCTTGTATTCGTAATGAAAAGCACAGTGTTTACCTCGGGTTAAAAACTTATTTAGTCCCTCGAACTATTGGCGCCCTCACTTCGTTCGTGCGCCAAACCCCGTCTCGGGACTAAATAAGTTACTTTCACCCCTAGGGTAACAATGTACTATTTGTTGCTGTTGAATTAAACTGAACCGTCACGATCGGCTATGTGAGTGAGAGAGATACAGACCTTGCATCACTGGTATATAGCTAGTTCGTATTATGCTGTTTTATTATTATTATATATTTGTTGACATAATATGACATATTCTTCTGTGAACATTTCAACATCCTACCTAATACCTAAGATTAAAAAATGTAGGACAAACAAACCAAGAGTGTATCCTTATGTTAAGAATAGTACGGAAGTCTAAAAACAGAACGTCAGCGAGTCGACATGCACGGTCCACAGACTTTTTTTTTTCAAACCCTTTTAATTCAATAACGCATCAAATTCCGGAAGAAAAAATCCGATATCAGAAGCTGTACAGGTTTGAAGAGAGTAAACTTTTTCATTAAGTTATATCTGCCAGGAACGAGTTTCACTCGCGAACTTTCCAGGACACAGCTTGCCTTTTGAGATTCTTTCGAATATTTTTCTTTACTTACCATAAAAACATTTTATCTTCAAAGCTAATTTTTAACTCTTGGTTTATATTTTTACCGCCTTAAAAAAACTAAGATTTTTCAATGGAAAGAATTCGGAGGAAACAATTCGACTGTTTTATTTATTTTTGTCTGTTTTTTTGTTTGTTTTTTGTAACTCTATCATTTATAAACCGAAATGAAAAATATTGTTTGTTTGAAAGGATATATTTTCAGGTTGGTCCCATAGATTCATCAAAATCGGTTTAATATGTTGGTTATTAAAACGAAATTGCGCGTTTTGAATTCCAATTTTCAGTTTTTAAACTATAATTGTATGACTTCAGTTTGATTTTGAAGCTGGTATGGACATGTTAATTTGTTCATCAAAAGTAATAAATGCTCATCAAAATGCTAACATACATTTCGTGTGGGTATGTATCAAATTCAGATAATAATAAAATAAAACCGGACAAGTGCGAGTCAGACTCGCCCACCATCTTCTCCCCACCACTCTCTTCCGTACAAACTGGTAGATAAAAGAGGGAAACCACATATTTTTTATAAATTCCTTCATAAACCGAAAAATATTTAAAAACCTATTTTAGCTTATGCTAATGAAGCTCTTTCATATGATACCCCACATGATACGGTAAAAGAATTTTAAAATTTGGGCCCTCATTCCTTGCATACAGACAATGATACAATGATACAGACAATTTTGTGATTAAATTAAAAATGTCCAGTTTTCGGATTTTTTTTCTATATATGTACTCTAACACAATGCTTCTTGCCAAATTTCATAGTTCTAGGTCAATGGGAAGTATAGGTAGGTTTTGAACCCCATAGGTTTTGATTCCCTTGTGTGTCGAAATTTGCGTTTTTAACGACATATTCGGCTGTAACTTTTTGTTACGAAAACTGAGAAATTTTATTTTTCTTTCTGCAGCAAGAGATTATGGATCTGCGTATACGGTTTTAATTTCAACATGATACATTTACGCGTTCCCGAGATAAAGGTCTTGACACCCGGACAGACGGACAACAAAGTGATCCTATAAGGGTTTGTTTTTTTATTTTGAGGTACGGAACCCTAAAAATAACTAAAGTGAAAAGTATTAATGAAAACGTACCAAGTGTAGAGTTGTTCTCCTGTACAAGAATGATTTTGAATTTTAAATTAAAATTAAAGGTACTTTCAGTCAGTGTCATATTTCAAATAGAAACTTTAAAACGCAAGAAAGCGAAGACCCTGCAGACTTTGAAATTTAATTTGGCAGAGGCTCTAGCAAAATATTTAAAATGAACCGTCGTTTGGCGAACCCTTCGCTCATAATAGATTCCGAGAAGGTTGAAACTCAGCATAAACAATTTGAAGAGTGTTAATGTTTCATAGAAAATTTGAATTGAGAAATGACAATCGCTTGTTTGACCTTCATTGTAAATTAATAAACATTCTTGACAGGTTTGTAAATACGTAAATGAAAGACTTGTAGAAAAGCAATTGATGGAGCTGATGGTAGATTGACGGCACGCTGAAAAGGAAACAAATTCTCTGACATGGGAATACTGTACAAAAGCCAGGTTGGGGTTTTGTATGCCCACTGTATATATACAATCACGACTATTTTACCTTACGGAGTAGGCAGAGCATTAACGACCATGAGGCCGTGTGATGTCATATCTGACCGTGGTTCGAGGGTTAGGATAGGAGGTATTTGAGGATAAGATGTAAATGTTTGCCTGCGGTGACAAGGCGTCAGCCTATCGCCCACATAAACAATCATTTTCCTCAAGTATCTACTGTATAATTATCATTTATATATATATATATATACTACTACATTAAAGGTACATATAAATAACGCGTCGCTCGACGCACCGTGCGCCGTGCGACGTCCCGCATATCCCTCATTTATATGTATACTGTAGGTATTAGTAAACTTCCAGATTGGTCCCATTAAAATCGGTTGTTTCTGTTATTTAAACCATTATTTATGTAAACAAGACGTAAAGCGTCTCTCTTTATAAGTAAAATGTCCGATGCGTCGCTCAACGCCCCGCATATCGCTCATTTATATGTATAAATGAACAATATGCGTATGCGCGTATATACATATATTACAGTATGTATTATATTATGTGGTTTTAAAAACGGAAACAACCGATTTGTATGGGACCGTTCTGGAAGTATGTCATTTCAAATAAATAAAAATACTTAATCGCTTTATAAATGACGGAGTTATGTTAATATGGTAACAAACTAAAAAAAATACGACTGAATTGATAACCTCCTAATTTTTTGAAGTCGGGTAAAAAAATAGATCAACTTTTGTTTTTAAATAAAAACTACGGGTCACTCACGTCTGTTTTGAGCCGAAATATCCGACTATAGTTTCAACTTTTGTTGTTGATCACTTGACTGAGGGTAACCAACGATGTGATCGAAGATGAAGTTCATAGGCAACAAGATGATGATGATGGTGTTACCTCGACAGGGCAGCGCTGAGAGAGCGGCTAGCAGCAGCGCCGCGGTGGCAGGCGCGCGCATCCCGCCTACATCCTCACAGCCTCTGGAACAACATCACACCACGGTATTACAACCTACTCGTGCCAAACAAACCCATGTTTTTATAGACTTCCGTACTAGGGTCTTCTACACACTAGCGGTGTACCCCGGGGGCAGCTAGCCGCGCGGCTAGCCGCTTTCGTATGCCAGTAGTATGCAGTGCGCACTTTACCTCAACAAAATGTCAATCGTGGCAAGCCATCTTGTTTAAAAACACTGGCGGTTCCATGGGCTGTTTAGTTTGCGGCTAGCCGCCGATCAATTTGTCCGTATTAGTTTTTATTCGTAAATCCCGCGTATTTATATTATTTTTTAAGAATAAGATTATATAACTCAAGCTATCCTCACGGCGTCCATTTCGAATGAACCGCCTACGCGGCCAATCGCTTGTGCGTAGTAAGCGTAAAATACGGGAGCTTATTTGTGAGGTTACGGTGTCTGCCCAAGGCCTCCATCACCGCCGCGTCCCGATCTTATTAATTTTTATTCAAAGTCTTTCAGTTTTGAGAAAGCAGAATTTCGTCAACATATTCATTGCACTCCACAACGTATTAATATTTAAAAAATCCGAATGCTCTCTTCATTCAGATCACTTTTTTACTAGCAAGTGGGATTCCGATCGCGATGCCACGAATATCTGGAGGGGTACTAAAAGAGGGGGAGTGGAGTTCCCAGCCCCCTCGACATCGGGGTCCTCTGTCGATGACATCAAATATTATCATGAATTCAATTCTTGCGACCGTGAATGTCAATATTTATCACATCTCGCGCCGGCTTAATTTTAATTTGGAGTGGAATATTAATTAAAATTTTAACATATTAATATGAAGCTATCATCTGGACGGGTTCCGACATGTACGAAGCTAACGTTGGGCGATGAGTTTAACATATTAATATGAAGCTATCCTCTGGACGGGTTCCGACATGTACGAAGCTAACGTTGGGCGATGAGTTTAACATATTAATATGAAGCTATCCTCTGGACGGGTTCCGACATGAACGAAGCTAACGTTGGGCGATGAGTTTAACATATTAATATGAAGCTATCCTCTGGACGGGTTCCGACATGTACGAAGCTAACGTTGGGCGATGAGTTTAACATATTAATATGAAGCTATCCTCTGGACGGGTTCCGACATGTACGAAGCTAACGTTGGGCGATGAGTTTAACATATTAATATGAAGCTATCCTCTGGACGGGTTCCGACATGTACGAAGCTAACGTTGGGCGATGAGTTTAACATATTAATATGAAGCTATCCTCTGGACGGGTTCCGACATGTACGAAGCTAACGTTGGGCGATGAGTTTCGTTTATTTCACGGTTTTTATTTCGTTTGATTAAACTTTTGTAACCGAGTTTATTAATTGTCGAGTTGGCTGGACACAAGGTCGTACTTATATTTATATGATATTGTCTACATGATTCTCGTCTATTGGTGCAAACTGAGATAAAGATTTAGGTACTCTTAGTTCAAATTTTAACTTTTTTTTTTATAAAAACAGAAATAGTTTTTGAAGGAGGTTGTTTCAGTTTTTAGTCTGACTGCGCAAGAAGGAGGATTCGTCTTCACTCGCGAGTGTTACATTCTGTATATTTTGTAATAATAATATAATAAAACTTTCGCAATAAATGGTTTTCGTAACCTCCAACGAACTTTTTGATAAACAGGTGATTTTTCTAGCATTATTTTAAAGTAGGTATGCTCATTTATATGCCCTTTAAAGGTTATAAATGAGCTTAATTACTGATAGTAATATGCATACTTTCTCACAAACACTCAACAACATATCAAGCAAAATTAATCATTGTTTACTGAATGAACATTTTTTTAGAACTGAAATTCAACATGAAATAAAACGTACAACAATAACCAAAAGCGTAAATAAAAAGAAACTTATCCTACCAAAATCTAAAAATTTCTATGGTAGGCGTACTTCACAATATTTAATTCCTTCCCTAATAAATCGCCTACCTCTGGAAATTCGTAATAAAATAACGACAACAACAACAAACATCAAAAGAGTGTTAAAACATTATTTCATAAATAAGTGATGTAGTGAGGAGCAGCCTGTATAAAGTTGTTTACTGCAGAGAAACTGATCAGTCGGCCACTGTTCACGCGACGGTGGCATGACTCCACTAATGTACCTATAACATTGTTGTATTTGAAAGTATTCAAGTGTCGAGGAGTAACGTCAAGACAAACCTCGGCGAGGTTTTTGGTGTTACTATATTTATCGTATATTAATGTTTATCTGAGTAATAAAAAAAAAAGAGTAAAGAAGTCGCAAGCCTGCAAAAATCTCGAGTATATTCGTGAAAAATCTTCATAAATAACTTATTCAAAGCATAACTGTTGTCCATAAAGCTCGAGCGGCTTAAAGTTGCGTTATACCTTCAGTAATCCTATTTACCCGGCTGCATAATGAGGTCTCGGCCGCACGTGAGTCTCGCTTCAAGACACACTTTACAATTTTAAGTAGCTTGTTCAGATTTACCCGAATTGCTCCCACTGGAGAGTTGTGTACTATAATGCGGACGACTGTCACAAACCGTTCAATATAACGCGAGTGAATTGGTTTCTTCTAAGTAAGCGCGCTCCATCGTAGACCGCAACCATCAGGCGAGTTGGTGGTCAAGCGCAAACATATTACTACATAAAAAATAACTTTAGCCTCGTTTGTCACCACGGACGTTGCAAAGTATTCAAAACGTCACGTCTTAAATTAATATAACAACACAAAATCACGCCTATTTTTTATCGACCTACCTATTATGGGACCATCTCGGGAGCTTTCTCTTTGTATTTACATATTTAAAAAAACCGGACAAGTGCGAGTCAGACTCGCCCACAGAGGGTTCCGTACAAACTAAATATAAGGGGGAAATCATATATTTTTTATATTTTCCTTCATTAACCGAAATATATACATCGTAAAAATATTTAAAAACCTGTTTTAGGTTATGCTAATGAAGGTCTTTCTTAGAATACCCCACATGATACGGTTAAGTCATTTTAAGATTTAGGCCCTCATTCCTTGCATAGAGACACTATTTTTTTTGTGATAAATTAAAAATGACCAGTTTTTGGACTTTTTCCTATACTCTAACACAATGCTTCTTGTCAAATTTCATAGTTCTAGGTCAACGGGAAGTACCCCATAGGTTTTGATTCCCTTGTGAGTGTCGAAATGTGCGTTTTTACAACATATTCGGCTATAACTTTTTTTTACAAAACTGAGAAATTTTATTTTTCTTTCTGCAGCAAGATACTGGTTATGGAGGTACGGGACTCTAAAAACACAGAAATTGGTTCAGAGATGACGTAGTAATCGGTGATCATACATAAAAAACATACAGTCGAGCATAGAACATCCCCTTTTTTGAAGTTGGCTAAAATTGCATTTATTTATTTAATAATTGAAACGGCAGATAGTCAATTACTTACATCAATTATAAAACATGTCAAGTACCTACTAAAGATTAACATTTTATAAAATAATACCTAATGTTAAAAAGAAACAACTAAATTCGTTCATTGGTCTCACAATATACCAAAAAAAAACTCATATTCCATTAAAAACATGATAGACACAAATAACAAACATCGCTAACCGACGGCAAACTATAAATAAACACCCCTTACTTTGTCACGTGTACAATCAAGGGGCGTAGATCTAATCTAACATCACAGCTACCATCCCTTCCTCCCTCCACCCCCCTACAAACAACTTGGCAAAGTTCCTATATATTTTATTGTCGTGTCAAACAACTCCAGGAGACTCCAGGTGAACATTGGATGAACAATTAATTGCTCTCAGGGCCCCCTAGATTAATTAACTTTATTAACATGTATAAGTTTATCAAATATAAGTCTAAGAAACTCAAAAAAAAATAAAAACGGCTGGCCTGATTTTCACGAAACATACTTATGAACACTCTCGATGAAATTATCTTTCAAACAAAATAAAAACTAGATCAAAATCGGTCCATCCGTTTGAGTGCTACGATGCCACTGACAGACACACAGATACATAGATATTTCGACTGTATATATTTTTTACGTTTGTTAGAAGATTACTTCGCCGATTATGAATTGATTTTAATGATTATATCTTGCTTGGTAGATCACACATCAGTGGTGGTCTCATAGAAATTTTATAAAAATCGGTTTATTACTTTGGTTTTTATAACAAAATAACTAAAAATATGTCACCTTGTAAAAGAAATTGCGCATTTTGTCGGTTTAGTCGGTTATATCGATTTTTTAAGCTATAATATATTGATAGCGGTAACCCGAGCTTCATAGAGGATCCACCACACGTTTATTTTTCTCTCATGATGTTTTCCTTCATCAGAAACGCACAACCGCCTGATGGTAACCTATCTATAATCCGAATTTCATTTGTTTGAATCTCACTTGCCCGAACGAATCCGTTGCTTAGAACTGCCCGATTCCAGATGATTCGGGGAAACGATATTCGGTATTTCACAATTCGGATTATAGATAGGTATTGTTGCTTCACTACAGTGTGTAGTCATCCTATGAGAGGAAGAGCGCTGTGTCGTGGCTTCCTTGTCTCACTTGGATGATTACTCTGGAATGAACGCAACTTGTGTGCGTGGGGTAAACAGCTTGCAAAATAAACAACACTTGATGGTGTCGATAAACACTTTAAACAATTAACTACAGTGTAAATCCAACTGAGACTTTATGAGGGTAGTAAATGTTGAGAAGCTTCAAGTTTCTTTCTCTCTATTGAGTAGTAACATTTTATTGAAATAACTTACCTTTTTATTGCTAGAATAATATCTGTGTTAATGGTAGAAACAAGTGAGTTGACCCCTCTACGGCTATGCCTAAACAAAGGGTGAAATTACGTATATTTGGTACTCCCGACATCAAATCCTCCTTCAATAATATTGCCGCCGCTGCCAAACTTTATGGCAGAATGAATGGAAATTCATTAAATGGGGCCAATTGGGGAGAAGAAGAACAACGACTAACCTGTTTCGGAATGATGACGAGTAATGCTGCGTGTTCCAGTGCTCTGGATGGTATGGAGCCGTCAGTTCAAGCAGCGTGTTCTCTTCTCGGTAGCGGCCTTTCGATACAGTGGTTTAATATTGTCATATGCAGTTGTCACGACGATCGCGACGCGGTGAAGCAAGCCGGTGCTTCCTGTGCGGTGGCGTAGTTCCCTCAGGAAGCCGAGGGGAACGACAAAGAAAATGGCAGTGACACAAGCAAGGAAGCTTGCACTAAATAACACATCCGACACTGACAGGGGTCCGGCGCTGAGTGTACGCGAGCGCGAGCAGTACATCCCATACAACCGTGGCTTGCGTGATCGTTGTTCATGAGAACAAAATGAGGGTAGCTGATGGATAGACATGATGCGTCACTAACAAATGAAGTGGCGCTAACAAATAAAAACAAACTAATTGAAATTTCCTTCTCACAATGAGAAGATGGCCCGCGCCCAGCAGTGGGACAGTTTGTATAAACAGGGCTGATAAAAAAAAATTAATCAAATTTTTAACGGATTTATCGCGTATATTTGATATATATGTACTTTTTTAGTAACAAATGCCTCAGAAAACATTAAAAAAAACTAAATCAAAGTCGATCTATCTGTTACTGTTTACTAGCTACGACGCCACAGACAATACACACAGATATACCTACAGATACGCACATTCAACTTCAGCATCACCCCTCTTTTTAAGTCTGAGGTTAAAAATGATTTGACATTGTGTTCGACAAACTCCAACGCTTCATTACAAACTAAAAGAAATATAAAGGAACCAACGAAGGATGAATGGAAGGATATTTGCGCAGGATATTTAAAGAGGAAGACGCCAACAACGACAAACGCTACAGTTGACGAACTCCGGAAGCCCAGTCCTGATAACCAACGCTTCGATACCACATACGAGTATTCCAGTCCTATCAACATCACACAAGCGAAACACGTCCTTATCGTAAATACTTAAGACGCAAAATTGACTGCCCAATATCCCTCTCTAGCGTCACTTAACCAAGATTATTGTGTAGTAACTTGTCTTTTATGACGTAATTAAATTTAATAAGTTCTTAATAAAAGGCTTATCCGAGATAGAAATGTTCCAATGAACGCGAACGAAAAAATAATAATGCTAAAATTATTTTCATGAAAGCTCCTACGTATACGTCGAGATAGCTTTACTAAAGTACTAATATTTACTTGAACGAGATAATCCGATTATTTCTTACGCTTTGCTTTTTTTGAAGAGTAATCCAATAACCGCGAGCTATAAAATTTCTTGTTTTTTCTTATATCGATATACCTATTATTATGGCTGTGCGTGTCGTGTCACGCGCAAATGTAGGGTTCCATTTTGCATGTCGTAATTTTATGTAAACCTAATACCTACAGGGTTTCTTGTTTGATACTTTATGATAGTTTAAATGAAAATTTTATTTGTTACTTTTCTAAATTATTTTTAGGGTTCCGTACCCAAAGGGTAAAAACGGGACCCTATTACGAAGACTTCGCTGTCTGTCTGTCTGTCTGTCTGTCTGTCTGTCTGTCTGTCTGTCTCCAGGCTGTATCTCATAAACCGTGATAGCTAGAAAGCTGAAATTTTCACAAATGATGTATTTCCGTTGCCGCTAAAAATTAAAAATCATAAAATATTAAGGGGGGTCCCCATACAATAAACGTGTTTTTTTCGTATTTTTTTGTTCAATATTAAAAACGGTAACAGGTAGACGCTTCAAATTTTCACAGAATATTTACTTGTATATTACCCTTCAAAATAAATAATTAAATAACAATAAAGTAAATATTAAAGGGGGGCTCCCATACAACAAACGTAATTTTTAAGCAATTTTTACTCGATCTTAATTAACAGGTAGAAACTTGAATATTTGTAAGTAAATATTTAGAAATATACTAATTATAAACATAAATACCTAATCTAATACATAAAAACTCACAAAATGAAAATAATCCGTGCATCTAAACGCGGTGCGAGCGCCGCGCCGCGGTGTGGTGGTGGCGCGAGCGCGAGGCGGTTGCTAAGCAACGGCCGCGCGGGTAGCGGGGGAGGTAACATCACGGAGCGAGCCATAGCCGCGCGTATTCGCGCGAGCGTCGTCGTGGTGCCCAGATGTGTATCGAAAACCTACCTATAAGTTTGCAATTTACTACTTTGAATTTCGTTGATTTCACGTTTTTTTATAAACAGAACTAAACTTTGTAGTATTATAGATGATAGTACGGAACCCTTCGTGCGCGAGTCCGACTCGCACTTGGCCGATTATTTTAAGTTGATCGACTATTACTCGTTAACTTATAAGCCATACTTACTAGCATAAATTTTTTTCACATCTCTAAAATCAACCGTTTAGCTGGCAGGCAGTGGGGACACTTGACTCTAAGAAAATGTATCGCTTTAAAGCTTAATATTTCGGAAACAAACCCCTAACTTGAAGAATAGTTTTCGCACTCCTCTAATATTTTTAAATATCTATCCTATAATATTACATATTAAACGATACCCCATACGATGTGGTAGATGATTCCTAGTTTATATGTAGGAGAGCCCAAAAAATAATAATTTAGGATTTTATTCTACGACGTAATTAATAGGTGGGTAATCTATGCCAAATTACAGCTTTCTAGTATTGATAGTATTTGAACAAAGCCACGGACAGACAGACCGGCATTTCTTGTTTACTACGAAACCCTACAAAACGTAATTATACTAGCAGTGGGAAAATCAAATAGTCATATTTTATATTAAGCGTGTTCACAAATTTATTTTTTGTTTGATTTTGCCACGCAAAATACCAGCAAAGCGATGGAATTAGACATCTCGGCTCGTCTATGTAGTCTGCCAGAGATAAGTAGACCAGTAAAAATTATAATACAACCAAGAACTAATGTTTTGTATACAAGGTTAATGTTGCCATGCCATAGAGATAAGAGATTAACTCGATTATAAATAATCATTTCTTTATGTAAAAATTAGAACTTTATGGCATAATAAGGTTTAAAATCTCAGAGTGACGAGTGCAGTGCATTGCCATGCAAGAACTGTTGAAGTTCACTGTTCTGTATCGCATTTGACTGCTTTATGAGCAAACGTAACGGTTAACATTAGGAGAGCCACTTGTCACTTAGTTACACTCAAAAAAAAATATTCAAGCTTAACATACCTATGACGCAATAATATATTGATTTGATATTTTAAGCAAATTCGCCGAATAGCAAATATGCGAACCGCATGATGCCAATACAAAAGAAAAAAGTTTTAACTGACATTTATTGCATTGTTTCTCTTGCCATCCCCACTCCATTATGTCCGAGCTAGGTTTCCGAACGAGCGTTTCCATCAAAATGCTATTTTAGCATGCTATATTTCAGGTTCTCCGATCGCTAAGTAATACCACGTAATAAAGTAGGGCCATCGTTCCCGAAAGGTCAGACAGGCAGGCTCTATTTCACGGACGGTCGAAAATAGGGCGTACATTTCATTCCCTTAAACGTTCCAATACACTTTTATATCGGACTTCTTTCTATCGCACACTCTACTAAATAAGGGCGTCGTTTTGAGAAAATAAATCAACCAATTACGGACCTTTTCTTGTGTCCGTCACATAAACGTCAGCTGTCAATAATGGAGACCCGGTCATGGAATAAATTCAAGTCCTGCGAGAAGTTTACGAGATAATTCGAACGCTGTAAGTTAATAGGTACTTTGGTAAAATTTTACTGAGGAGAAGTGTAGGTTCTGTCATGGTATATAAAATACGATAAAATAACGATAAAACTCATATAATTATTTTTTTGTATTTCTCTACATACTACTGTTACGCGAGCCTGTGGATTCGTCTAAGTTACTCTATGGATTCATCCAGGCTCTTTAGGTGTTAGAGCGAAATTTAAAATGTTTTCCATTCGTAAACAGTAGCGGTCTCTTGTCTATGGTTTTACTACCTTTTAAATCAAGGAATACGGTATCATATTAGTATTATTATGGCAACTGACTCTACGTTACATATGTTTTGCATAATTTCTAACTCGTCATAATCTCCGTCACAAGATATCCACTGCTGGCCTGCATTCACCGTGGGTCGTTATAAAACCGGTTGGAAGTGGCTCGCATCCACCGTCTTTCTTCCATTTATGTGAGATCGTCGGTCCACGTTGTTGCTGGTCTTCCTACATTTTTGTGAACAAATTAAATTAGTTAATAAATAAAGTTATTAGAAATAAATAAAAATATAGTTAATAGAAATAAATAAAGTTGTTCTGGTTTTGATTTCCCATCACGTCATTAGAATTCTTTCATGGTGCAGTTAACTTTAAAATAAAAACTCCACATTCCCCTAATGTTATTCCCAACATCAAAAATAAGGTGCACTTCCGGCCTAACGAGGGCCACATTCATTATCAATTTTTAAGCAGCTCTTCCGCTCGACGTCGCTTACGGAGATCTTGGCATAAAATGGAGGTACATTTTCCCGCTCATGGCATTTTTTTAATCCGATGTGTCCATCATCTTAAGGAAATTTCGAATAAAGAGAGATTAGGTTAGATTAGCGTAGATTTTGTGGTGGATTATAAAATGAGACTTTGTTCTCGGTAATTAATTTTGGGTTCGGAAGTAATTGTTTACATAATTTTTAATTTTCTTTTTCTTCTTTAATGTGATTTCCTGCAGCAACAAAAATAACTGCCTGTCAGTTACTAATTGGAAAGTCGTTTGTACTGCCGGTTTTATCTTACAAAATGTATACAAAACAAAATAATGATAAAACCAAAATCGACACCATGACTTCTACCCTATTTTCATATTTGTTGTTGCCTGCTTCACATTTTATATTTCTGCATTATAAAATTCCCTTATGCGTTTCTAACAAACAGACAGCTTTATGTTCGAAAAAGCAATATCCTTTCATTATAGACACAAAAAAACCGGACAAGAGCGAGTCAGACTCGCCCACCGAGGGTTCCGTACAAACTTGTAGATAAAAGGGAGAAATGGTATATTTTTTATATTGTCCTTCTTAAATCAAAAATATACATCGTAAAAATATTTGAAAACCTGTTTTAACTTGTGTTAATTAAGTTCTTTCGATACCCCACATGATACGGTTAAAGCACTTTAAAATTTGGCACTTTCTTGTTTAAAGACACTATTTTTTTGTGATTCAAATAAAAATGTCGCGTCTTCGGGGTTTTCCCTATATGTGTACTCTAACACAATGCTTCTTGCCAAATTTCACAGTTCTAGGTCAACAGGAAGTACCCCATAGGTTTTGATTCCCTTGTGAATGTCGAAATGTGCGTTTTTAACGACATAGTTGGCTGTCACTTTTTTTTACGAAAACTGAGAAATTTGATTTTACTTTCTGCAGCAAGAGATTAGGGATCTGCGTATATGGTTTTAATTTCATAACGATACCTTCACGCGTTCCCAAGACACCCGGACGGACGGACGAACGGAGAGATGGATAATTGCGTATTATTTAAATGCATTGCGTATGAATCAAACAGAAATTTTGAAAACAAGATGTACAATGTAAGTACCTATAGCTCGTTTTGAGAATTTATGTGTGATTACTGACAAAAACACAATTTACTTATCCTTTAAACCCAATCAACCAGAATTTCACAAACTTTTTCAAAAGAGCGCTTTGCAGACAGGAAATTGACTCGATCCTCTTTGAATAAAACTTTTGATAAAATCATCCAACACAATATTCCTCACTCGTCAGATACAGAGCACACAATCACGAAGGAAAAACTTTCACCGCTTCGATGAGATCCGGAGCTAAATAGGTATTTGTTTTAGGGTGTTTTTACACGAGCGATCATATCGATATCTCGATAGACAATATCGGGGGAAGGACATAGTGATAAATGTGTCCGTAAATGGAGGGAAGTACACTATGAATCACTAAACGGTCCGTTAACAATGCGCCGAGATAGTTCCTCGCTGAAATATGAGCATACGTAGGCGTTACATTAATTGTGAGTGAGCGTAATGTGAATTCACGTCGAACTTCTTTTTTCGGAATGGGTTACAATTATTTGTATTATTATTTAAGACTCAAGTTTAGTGGAGATGGGCTCCACACTTGGTCGCTAGGGAAGATGGACGGTGGACTAAAGCAGTCACAGCATGGTGGCCGCGAGACGGAATGCGACCACCTGGCAGACCTCCAACTCGTTTCCTCTTTACCGTGCCTCGCGCGAACGGAACGGTCAGCAGTGGACAATGGTTGATGACGTTGATGATTATTTAATATTTGTTTCAGATACATGTTCCACATTCAATAATTTGACACATCCATAAAATCCAATTACAAAACCACGACCTGAACTTAATTTAATTAGTGTTATTTTAATTCGAGGAAGTGCTATTTTTATTATTCTGTTGTAGGAGAAAACTGTTTTCTATCGCTAAAGGTTAATCGATTTCAATGATTCTTTTTTAGGGTTCCGTACCTCAATAGGAAAAAACGGAACCCTTATAAGATCACTTTGTTGTCCGTCTGTCCGTCTGTCCGTCCGTCCGGGTGTCAAGACCTTTATTTTGGGAACGCGTGAAGGTATCGAGTTAAAATTAAAACCATATACGCAGATCCATAGTATCTTGCTGCAGAAAGAAAATTAAAAGTAAAAAAAATTACAGCCAAATATGTCGTAAAAACGCATATTTCGACACTCACAGAGGAATCAAAACCTATGGGGTACTTCCCGTTGACGTAGAACTCTGAAATTTGGCAAGAAGCATTGTGTTAAAGTACACATATAGGAAAAAAACCGAAAACTGGACATTTTTAATTTAATCACAAAAAATAGTATCTCTATGCAAGGAATAAGGGCCCAAATTTTAAAGTGAATTAACCGTATCATGTGGGGTATCATATGAAATAGCCTCATTAGCATAAGCTAAAACAGGTTTTTAACACGTTCTTTGCCCCTGCAGACCCTTCACTTCAGCTGGGAACCAAAACTTTTTAGGCGAATTTTGATTAAGTACAGAGTGGCCGCGCAAAGCAACGTTGACTGCCTCAAACGCCGACGCGGTGTACTGAGTACTACAAAATTAACGGGAAGCTCGCTCGGAACCGAGTGTGAGGTGCCGCTACTATAGCCCTGCTCCACTCGGATTCGAGTGGTGAGCAAGGAATGTGTTAAATATTTTTACGAAGTATATTTTTCGTTTAAGAAGGAAAACATAAAAAAAAAATATATGATTTCCCCCTTTTATTTAGTTTATACGGAACCCTCGGTGGGCGAGTCTGACTCGCACTTGTCCGGTTTTTTTTATCTGATTGAAATCATAAATTTCTATGCCTTTATTGTTTGCTCTTATCAAGTTTTGTTACATTTCAGAAGTTAATAAAATAAAAAATTTGAATAAAAAAAAAAAAACAAGACGAAGATGCATAGTAGTAGTAAAAAAATATTCTTTTGTTTGAAAAACTAGTAATTTCTGCTGCCAAAATATCTAAAAGGATTAAAAGAAAACTAAAATAATTCTGAAAAAAAATTGGGGCATCAGGGTGTTTTTTGGCCATGTTGTTTCTAAATGTGTCCCTGGTAACACTAAAGAGAAATTCCTATATGTATTGTATACTCCCATTATTCAGTTGCTATACGACTATTTACTTTAAAGAAATAATTAAATGTTGAACCCTAAGCGTACAATGACCACGTAATGTATATCCGCCTTTCTTTGTTACAGCCCATAAAATGCGATTTAAAAATTTAAAAAGGGTTGATAACAAAATGTAATAATAACGATCCTATTCCGAGCTTTTATTATTAACGTTCTTTACTCTAAAAAACTCTAAATTTCTCTCTGTAATTTCCGTTCCATTCAGTCGCAAAGTACCCTCAAAAATATAAGCAACGAAACATCTAATTGAAACGCCTTCATTTTCAACAACCTCGATATTTCTTTACGCTCCAATAACTTTATACGCGGCGTATAAAGTGCTAATAAGTTGCGGCCTGGTTTTTTTGTCTAAAAAAACAATTTATTTAAAATGTTGGAACATGTTTAAAATTTTTCATCGAGAATGAAAGATTTCCTTTAAATCTTACTTGTACTTACCATTAAGCAAATTAAATTTTATTGATGATTTAATTTTTTACAGATTTTATTTCTTTGAAGAAACTTGCCAAGAGGCTTTTTAGCAAGTATGCTCTTATTTAGAAACCAAATTTCTAAATTTGCAATATCGATAAAAACTGGAAAATTGTATTTTTTTATAAATTATAATTAAAGTACATTTCGGTATTGAACGGTTACAAGTATGAAATCCTAACTATTATTTAAAATCGAAAGTAACTCTGTCGTCTGTCTCTCTGTTTGTTTGTTACCTCTTCCTGCAGGGCCTTCAGCATGACATAGGCCATATTTTATCATCATCATTATCACCGTTTTCATCACTACCCAGGTGACACCACGGGGAGCAGCTTTTTCGTTCGAGCTTTTGGAAAAGCGAAACGCTTTTGGTGCCACTTTATAGTATAATATGGGCTACTTAAGGCAAACAAAGCTTGATTATTGTCACAACTACAAGGGACTACAGATCTGGTATATGGTTATAATTATTTCAACTCGATAATAACGCGTTCCCCAGATAGAAGGTCTTGACAGACGGACAGACAGACAACAAAGTGATCCTATAAGGGTTCAGTTTTTATCTCCTTTGGAGTTAAGGAACCCTAAAAAAGGTGCCCCGTGCGAGTGAGTCAGCGAGCGGCGCCTTTGATTCAAGTTATGCTAGTATAGCTAGTTAGCTAATGGGTTTACTCTTGGTGCCGTTAAATCGTAAGTAATGGGGGTTTCTAGCGAAATAGCTCTCTACAACGTTCAAATGCATCCTACAATTAAGATAAAATAATAAAAACATTTGAAACGAGTATTAGAATAGAAAATGTGGGCTTATTGGGATACAACATTAAACCGTTTGGCTCGATTATTTATTTAAATTTATTGACAGTGGGTGATTTTTTATTCAGGGGGTAATTTTGCGTTTCTAAGAAAGATCCCGTCAAAAAAGTTTTGAAGATGAATGAATTACTCGTGGATAAAATAATAATACCATCGGTTTATTTATTGTATTAAAGAAATATTAGAATATGAGAATGTATCTGTTAAGACTGTGAAAAATAATAAAAAGTCATATTCGGAAAAACAGTAAGTACTCAACGAGATCTTGATTATTGTGTCTGTGCAAGGTCAAGTTTCTAAGAATTTTCTAGAATTATTATTCTAGTACATAATTTGAGCTAGCACTGTCTCTAAATCTCTAACTACTAGTTACTCAAGGACTTACGTTTCTGAAGATCATAAATCCTTCCGTGAAGTGGCAAACAATATCGTCTGAGCACGGGATAAACTAGAACATAGTACCGTTAGGATTAGGAGATGGTACGAGACGAGTATCGCGCCGAATGAGTGTCCTATTTCATATTTGTATCCCGCACCTCGGCTCGTGTACCGCTTCCATCATATCTGATACACAATCATTTGCTAGACCTGACATATTTACGTTCGAACAATCCCATGAATACTAATTCATGGGATACTTTTTGAAACTATCACGGTCATTCATCGGGAGCTCAAAATTAACGCGAACCACGTCTTTTTTTTTTCAGGTTTTGGTCAGGTTTGCGATCTCACTTGATATTAAGCAAAGTTACGATATATGATAGAGCGCTCCTATCTAATAATACAACCGGACAAGTGCGAATCAGGCTCGCCCACCGAGGGTTCCGTACAAGCTAGTAGATAAAAGGGGGAAATTATATATTTTTTATATTTTACTTAATAAAGCAAAAAATATACATCGTAAAAATAATTAAAAACCTGTTTTAACTTGTGATAATGAGGTTCTTTCATATGATACCCCACATGATACGGTTAATTCACTTTAAAATAGCGGCCCTCACAAAATCATATAAAGTGATCTTATAAGGGTTCCGTTTTTTCCTTTTGAGGTACGGAACCCTAAAAACGCTACTCTTACGCATCAAAACATCAAAAACATAGCCATCTTCCAACAACAAACACAGTCAGTTTCCATAGCAAGCAAGCAAGCTTTGCTTAGTTTGGGCTAGATGGTGTTGTGTGAAATATCCACAAATACTTATATATTTGTTTATTTATAATCATAGTCCACAGCTCAATCTAATTGACGGGATTCAAAATATGAGATACAAACTTAGATATAATCACACTATTTTCTCATAAGAGGTAGGCAGAGTATCAATTACCATGTGGCCGTTTGTCGCCACATTTATTTTGACCGAGTTGGTTAGAGGGTTAGGTACAAGTGAGAAGGTATTAGGGCTGAAACTGCATACCCGTCGCGTATCTACGCGCGTGGACCCGTCGACGGGCTACATGACACGGACGGGCCTCGACGTGGATATACGTCGCGGCGCTCGCTTTTCGCAGTGTCGCTAGTTCAATTTTATCTGTGAGCAGGTACAGTCGTGTCAATGGAGAGCTTTATCTATTATTACGTTGCAAAACGAACGACTAAACGAACCCGCGCGTGTTACCGCTGCCGGGCACCGCACCTTAACCCGCGCGGGCGACGCGACCGTCGCACGGCGGCGGGGCACGTTGCGCGAGCGCGGGCCCGCCTGGCCGCACGTTGCACGGCGGCGGGGCACGTTGCGCGGGCGCGGGCCCGCCTGCCCGCGACGGGCGAGAAAGGGAGGGAAGTTTATTTTTCATTGAAATACATACATCTACGTTATACCGAGATGAAACTCAGTTTTCCATTACTGTTAAAGTGCTATTGTTAGACAGAACCATATACACTTTCAAAGAGTATTGAATGACTCGAGAATGACTATAGCCATCTTGAGCCTGCTAAATAATATTTATAACACATTTATGTCATATTTTTAGTGACACACACCTAATAGCCCCTTTACAGCTAAAATTGACATTTTTAATTATTTAATTCTGTATAATTGTGTTTTAAACTCATTTGATTGACGAGATAGATGTGATGCTCAACACTTACTATTTAATCATAGTAAGGTTGTAATTCCATCTATCAATAAATATATTATATTCTATTTTATTCTACCACTGAGTGAAACACGAGTAGGGCAGATGCGGTACAGGAGCATTAGCTTGGTAGGGGTGCAGTGAGTGCAAGTAGGAGCGTGACATGAACGAATTTCTTACGCGTACGAAGTCGCGGCGGGCAGCTAGTTTCAAATATAAGAAAAGTAGACAAGACAAGCCTCGAGACGCAATACTCAAACCACAAGACTCAAGACTCGCGACTTTAGATTTGAGAATCAAATTTCAAGACTAGGGACTTGGAACTAGGGACTCAAGGCTAAAGTTGAAAATGATAAATGCCCGGACCGCACGAGTCTACATCCCCGAGAGGGAAAGAAGAAGAAGAAAAAGTTTCAAGATTGTTCATTAGAAATGTCAAAATAGAACGTGATTTTTTTAATAATTTGACAGCGCGGAAAAACGATTCTCTCTAGGCACGAAAGTAGAAGTAGTAGTGCTTTCATCCCTGTGTACAGGCAACTTCAAGCGTAATTTCTGTGTATGAGAAATGATTTTTTGATAAAGATATAATAATGAAAGTCTCAATCTTTATGCAGTTTTGTATGTTCAGTAATTTTATATTTTCAAAAATGTAGGTAGGTATGCGTGAGTGAGACAGGGAAATATCGACATAATGCTAATTATTCATACTATTAATCAGTAACATAAACAGTATTTCACATATAATATTTCATTTGATAGTGTTTTTTAAACCCATTAAAACTTAACTCATTTTCAATTTACTTGCGTTTGTTCTTTTATTACTTTCTCTGCGCAAAGAAACCAATTAGTGAATCGTTCGAATTTGAAATTGCTTTTGGCATTTTGGCAGCTGTCAGTCTCAATCTCAAGTGCATCTGATCTGTACGACTAATGAAAATGGGAAAAGTTAACGAGCTTTCATTCATTTATTTATTTATTTGGACAAAGTAAAGTGTTTTATTCAATAATAAACTTGCACTTGACCGAAGTGAATGTTGCGGTCTACGATTATCATAAAAAATATTTAATGTTATATAATAATAATAAAAAAAACAATTGAATATATTATAATGAGCTTACTTTTTTGACAATTGTATAATTAATTATCTTATTCCTACAAGTTATTGTCCTAAGCAACTGATTGACTAAGAGACACCGTACAGTCTACACTGGAGTTAGTAACATGAAGAGTGCCTCGCTTGAGAAGTAGCCATCTACTACGAAAAGAACAAGATTAAAAAAAAACTTTTTAGGTTCTAGCTGTTACTATAACAATGAAAAGTATTTATATTTCCTGAAAACATGAGCACAAAGTCTATCAGACGTCATCTCTACACTCACACCCCTTACAATACATATCCACTTTCACACAGTTCATTCACACTTTTTTAGCTCACCCTCTCCCTGTTCTACCGCTCACCATCATATTTAGGGCCCTTACGTGTGTATATTCAACAAAAACGTAAATACGTATTCTATTAGCAATCTAGTTCCCATAATACGAGTACAAGCTTTGTAAATCGTGTTGTGTGAAATGTCCTCCAATTTTTTAACGTAGTGTTCAATTTAATTTACTCCAGCGCCTCTAAAGTACCGGCAAAATTTGTGTCATCCAGCTTATAAAATGGAATTGAAAACTCGTTATCTACACCTACATTCAGCATTCTATATCGTTTGTTACATTCATACCGTGAGGGCTATTAACGTCCAAATAGGAAGGTGTATCGAATCAACAAAACGAGCCAATTCAGCTTTGTTATGGGCTGTAAGCCTGCTCACCGCCAGACTGGCGGCAAACAAATATGGATGGCGTAAACTATACGGTACTTAGTGAATTATTTAGTTATTCCTAACTGACTGTATAATGTGGTTTCACTCGTAATTCGGGTTCCGTACCTCAAAAGGAGAAAAACGTCCGTCCGTCCGGGTGTCAAGACCTGTATCTCGGAATCGTGTGACGGTATCGAGTTGAAATTAAAAGCGCAGGCCCATAGTCTCTTGCTGCAAAGAAAAAAATCAAACCTCAGTTTTCATAAAAAAAAGTTACAGCCGAATATATCGCAAAAACTTGACTTTTACAGAATGCCCGGGAAGAGAAGCACCTGGTACATTATATTTATATAACATATTTATAATTGGTCCTATGTTACATAGGCAGGCAAGCAATGCGAGCGGTTTAAAAAGTTAAAACCTACTAGTCTAATGGTAATTCGAGGCCATCGAATTATCGATGGCCTCGAATTTTTATCGACTATATTCGTTAAATGTATTGTTGCATCTATATTATCAGGTAATAGTTAATTACTACATAGAAGATAAATTTCCAAACTGTATACACAAAAGAAAATCATAAACACAATTCAGTATGTTACCAATAAATACCAACATTTTATTACACCTATTACCGCACCTGATGTGCTTGTGAATGAGATATTTATATTTTACTGCCGTTACCTTATCCGACCAATTGCGACGGCTCGTAAAATCGAAACAACCAATCAGACGCCAGAGTTTTGTGACGTCACAAACGATACTCACTTTATTTCGTAGATAAGATTTCTAGGAGTTTACGGTTTCACTTAAGTCTTCAGTCGTATAACTGTAGCTTCGTGGCTCAGTTACTAGAGACGAGCTCAAATAAAAGTTGCTGCTAATCTTATGTTTAAACCTGAGGGTAAACGAGTGCACATTTTTGAGTTGTGAGTCGTGTAAAATTAACCGCACAATGTATGCTTTATTCGGTTTCATACAAGCTCCACTTACACACTTAACGGGGAATGTAATCGATTGAATAATTTTTATAACAAAAATAAGCGGCTAACTGCGAGTCGTGCTACGCGCAAAGTAGGGTTCCGAAGTTGCGCATTATAATTTATGTGAACCTAAAATAGTGATAGGTACTATGGATATACGAGTTAACAATAATTACTATTTCAAAGCTAAATATTTCATTAATTGATTCTTAAATTAATAAATGGTTTTAACACACCCCCATTATTTTTTGATAACTTTTCAAACGATACTCAACACGATGGGGTAGATGAAAAAAATGGATTCATTTAAAATTTTACTTTACGATTTTTTATGTTTAACTAATATGCATATCCATGCCAAATCGCAGCTTTCTAGAACTAATAGTATTTGGGAAAAGCCGCGTACAGACAGACAGACGGACATGGCGAAATTACAAGGGTTCATTGTTTACTATGGAACCCTAATGAGACATATTGTGTCATCTTGTCTTGTCTATAAAAAATCATCGGTCGATCATGCTAAATGCACGATCGAATATGGTACGTAGGCGAAATATATTATTACTGCTTTAATCACGAATATCGTAAATTATTATAAAAAGAAATAAAATAAAAATATACGCGAAAAATACATATTTTTTTTATAATTTTAGTAAGTTTAAAATGAGTTAGTTTAAAATGATAGCCATCTCTATTTGCAGAGCTCCGTAGCGTCGATACTCGGCGCATGTATGCTGAGTAAGTAGGTTAGTGGCAACCGCACATGTGTTTATGCAAAACTGCTACTCGGGCGCGGTAGATAACAACCTGCCTCCTTTTGTGTTCTACCTACGAGTATGAATAGAAAGCTTTAAGTATTTTCCAAGTATTGTTAAGTTAACAGAAAGAGGGTTACAATACAATACAAAAATACTTTATTGACACCATAAAAATATAGGTACATGGTAAAGCGTTACAGAGGTACAAATACGGCCCTATCGCTGATAGCGATCTGTTCTAGACAACCATTAATTTAAATTAACAAGAGTAAACATATAAATTAAACGCTGACGGTGTGGGGGTGAAATTAGTCGTACATATAAAGAAGACTACATACAAATAATTACTTAGGTAAATAATGAAGGGTTGTAATTCTAAAGGGTCCAAGTGCCAAAAAAAAAAAAAACAATATTATTACAAAAATACGATCTATGTGCCATGCCTAATAATATGCAATGAAAAAAAATTGGCACTTAGACCCTTTAGACTTACAACCCTTCAATTATATATGTATATAATAATATAGAAACACAAACATTGATGATACATACTTATCTATACAAATATTGTGAAATGAAAGAAAATTTAATCAATGGGTTAGGGAAAGATAATGGTTCCTGACCTGTGCTCTGAAACATTCTACTCTCTGGGCACGCCGGAAGAGCATTCCTAAGAGCAACAGCCCGGACCGAGAACGAAGATCTATAAAACAGAGCAGAATGGGATGGAGTAGAAAGAGCATAATTGACGGATGACCTGGGGGATTACTACAATCGTAATAGCAACCTTATTACAATACATATTACTTTGCTTTCTTGCTCTCTTTTCTGTAGAAAGAACGACAAACGTTAAAGTAATATTAAAATAAGAGTGCTTGAGCGCTTGTGGTACGGCCCCTGAAATTATTAGAATGAGTGTCGCAGGTGAAGGAGAAACGAGAACTCAAGTGTCAGGGTGAAGAAGTGTGATATATGTAATTTATAAGAGTATGTATCTTTGGCACGCCCCGCAGCCTAAACAGGTGGATGGATTTCGACAAGTGAGGTGTCGTAAGAATAATCATAATAATGGGACACTGGGAACAAGAATTCAAGATAACAAGTTGAAATAGAAGGATACAATTTCTTACTAATTTGGCTTTGGCTTTGGATTCGAAACATGAGAGAAGAAAATGGTTTTTGACACCGTACTTTTATTTTAAGGTGGTACGATTTCCTTACAAAAGTATTTTTATCTATTTTGTTCGAAAATAGTAAATTTACAATTAAGTAATAAACAAAAAAAATTTAATTCTGGTTAGCTATAATATCGGTTTTACTGGCATTAAATCACATTTGTTGAAGAAAAATTGAGAGTAATAGCAAAATTGTCAATTTAATATTTATCCGTAATTATCGATAAAAAATGAATAAATTTTGTTATTTATCTTATGTGTACATCAAAAATATAATTTTCCAATATTTCATAGCTAACTTTAATTAAAACTACTAAAACTCTTTTCGATCATAATTAGTAAAAATAAGTATTTTTACTTGTTTGGAAACTGAAGCACCTTAAAACTAAATTCAATAATACTCCGTAGAAAATAATACAAATATCTAAAAAAAAATGTCTATCTGCATACTTTTATGGAACACTACCCATATTTTGTATATTTTATTATAAATTGACTGCAATATTATATATAAATGTAAAGAATACTAGCCAATCGCTTATGTAATGCTAATAGACAGAATAAAAAGTATGTGATATACAAACATAACAGATGATACAATGTTTTAGTTTTTAGTCTATTATATAAATATACAAGTATATTTTTTTATTATTATTATTATATAGTTAGTGTTACATATTGTTATTAATATACGTATATAAATAATAATTAAATTAGAAAAGAAAACAGATGTGACAAAATGATCCTTAAATACTACAAAAACCTGAAACTAGGCATGTTTTATCTTGGTAGTGCCCTGAATAATGAACGGGTCGAACTACGTCGTAGCAAGAGCGGCGTTACGCTACGATTAATCTTTAGACCTCTCGTAGCACCGATGTAGAACATATGTACCTGTGTTATCCCTTAGAGCAGGGTTTCTCAAACTTTTGGCTCCACGAACCCTATTAAAGTTTCCAGATGACAACGAACCCCTGAAATAACTAATCATAAATAAATTACTAAGCGTATCAAAAATGTATACTAGTAGAAAGCAAAAAAAAGAATTAATAGCTACTTAACATAGTAACTTTGGCGTTCGTGGCTTTAAACAACTTGGATATAAATTTAAAAATAAATAAAATGGCATAAGGGGAACCCTAGCCAACAGACCAAAATTTTACTTACATACTTAATCAATGAAGGGTCTAAAATCTTGGACTTGTGGACTTTAGAACATACTTAATCAATGAAGGGCCTAAAATCTTGGACTTGTGGACTTTAGAACCTGACATAGATGAATTTAACAATGCAAGAATCGTATTTTAAAACAAAATTTAGAGTACCTTATTACCTTTAGTACCTTATTATTTACCTCTTTAACAGTAATAAAAAAGTACAGACCAAGTTAAATAAAAAGTTTATTTTATTTAAGTGATGACTAAGTGAGCTACTCCAAAAGAACAATTTTTAGCTCCGCTATTAGTAATGGAACGTGAACAGAATAAACTAGGTAATGACTTTTAAGATGCCTTTGAGAACAAATAATGAAGGAAAATACAAATACAAATAGTTTATTATCAACCAAAAGATACAGAAAACCAGTACAAGTTCTTAGTAATTTCGTGAAAAATTGGTGAGCAGGTTCACACAGAGATGTTCTTGTGAACCCTGCACTAGGTATGAAACCTGTATCGCAGGCGTCCACATATACTGCTTTGACCAAAGAAAAGAACACGTGCGGTGATTTTTACAGGATAACTTTAAATGACGCAGTTGGTAAAAAAGAAAAAACTAACATTGTACGGATTGTACTTATGCGAGTAAGATAATAAAATGTAAATTGAGGTGTACTCGTATGGTTGTGTTGGGATATAAGTCTAAGAATGTGAATGTGTGTGCGCGTGTGTGTGTGTGTGTGTGTGTGTGTGTGTGTGTGTGTGTGTGTGTGTGGGTATATGTGTGTGTGGGTGTATGTGTGTGTGAGGATGTATGTAAGGGAGGGGGAGGAGGGGTAATCATACCCCTCCTCCCCCTCCCTGTTGTAGTGTAAGTGTGAAATGTCTGAAGACCAATTTTTTGCAGTAGATTTTCCATTAGAACAGTTGTGGTTGCGGATGCATTACATATCAAGTAATTATGCATAATATTTTTTCAGTTTCATCATACGTCAGAGAAATACGAAGATACCTGCGAAGTAATATTTTTCATTCTCTTCGAGTTTTATTGCGGATGTTGCAATGTGTATTAACTTTATTATAGATAAAAGGAAACCTACATTTTAGAAGACGTTTGGTGAAGGCTGTCTTAACTCTAGGTTCATTTGCTCGGGGAGGTCTCCTATTGCGTAAGCTCATGTCATAATCGTCCATTATTAAATTCAATAAGTGAATAATATAACTCAATATTCTGTGAATATTTCAAGCGTCTACCTGTGTCCTGTTGCCGTTATCAATATTGAGCAAAAACGAGCAAAAAAATCACGCTAGTTGTATGGGAGTACCCTTAAATATTTATTTTATTCTGTTTTTTAGTATTTGTTGTTATAGCGGTAACAGAAATACATCATCTGTGAAAACTTTCAACTGTCTAACTATCATGGTTCATAAGATACAGCCTGGTGACAGATGGACGGACGGACGGACGGACGGATGGAGGGACGGACGGACGGACGGGCGGACGGAGGGACGGACGGACGGACAGGCGGAGGGACGGACGGACGGATGGACGGACAGACAGCGGAGTCTTAGTAATAGGGTCCCGTTTTTACCCTTGGGTACGGAACCCTAAAAATTAATTGTCAGAACGCCAGGAAAAGCCAGTAAGTCTTCAATTAAACAAAGTCATACCAGTACGTAATAAGTGTAGTAAGTAACTCAACTCCATTCAAACAAGAAACATTTTAGACTGTTTTAACCGATTTACTTTTTGAAGTCGGTTAAAATTATTACCCTTATAGAAGAGAAATTCATTACTTCAGTCCCCACTCTGGTTCTGCTAGATCGGGACACAAGACTCGTCGCAGTGGCGGTCAAAACTGTAAAAAAACCTAACCCTCTTTCTTCTATCTAGTAAAAATAAATCCGTTTGTATGGAGCAGATCACGGTATTTGCAACTGTGAATTTCTTATCTTAATTTCTTTGAAATTATGACAGGAAAATAACTAAAAATCAACAATAATCCCCGATTTATTACCCGATTAGACTACCTGCATTCCGCGGTTTCACTCGCGTAGTTATGAAAAACGGTGATGATTATGATCATGATATATAGCTATCTTTGTACTAATTTTCATAACGATCGGTTCAGCCGTTTGAGCGTATAAAGGTAACAAAATTAGCTTTTATAATAAATCATTATGAAATTGTGTCAAATGTATTTCAAACCCCCAGTCCATTCGTTTATATAACAATATACTTAGCTGTCTTTTATGTTGTCACAAATCTTATTTTTACTAGACTATTACGCAGTCCATTAGGTAATTGTACTTGTCTATTAAAAAACCGCACTTATTTTGTACTAGATAAGAGTATGTGTTTCACTCTTTACGAATTATCAATGTACATAATTGTACTAGTAGGGAAAGCGTGATGAACTGAGGGACGGACGAATGCAATGAATAGAGATTTTGGTCATTTATTTTGTATATGTATACTTATATTACATACGTCAGAAAACAGATTTCTGGTAGAAAAAAAAATGTCTGTAAAGTCGGTTTATGGATGATAATTTTACGTGATAACGATGCGTCACAAGCCGAACGCTTAGGCCGATCGTGCCTCTCTATCGCTTGTTCCGCGCTCTCGCTTGCACGCTCGGCTCAGGCAGAACGTGACGATTGTAACACTTTTTAATTTTATCACACGGCTAATAGAAGCCGTGAGTACAAAAGCAATGGCAAATAGAAGCCGTGTGTCCCTTTAGTAAAAAAAGAAACAAACTGACATATCGCTTGATCGATTGTCAGTGACAAACGACTGCGCTAGGGTCTATGAGAAAAAATGTATAAATTTTCCATGACGCAAATACGTTTCTATTTTTAGCTTTCGAGAAATTAGACTAACGCTCCTTATTAGGAGCGAGATTGTGAAAAACGCGTGGTATAAATACCATCCCCCACTTTACGAAGAGCTCTTGTACCTTCTGACCCCGAACTGTTCGGGTTCCAGTATACGGCTAAGGCTCCAGTGAACTGCTCAACTTCCAGTATACGGCTAAGCTTCAGTATACGGCTAAGGCTCCAGCATACGGCTCATCTCACTGTATACGGTAACGTCCAGGATACAGCAACATTTCTTCGTGCCGTCTGCGCTAGACCTGCCGACCACGTGTCGACTCTCTTCGCCGGCCACCTTCGCCGGTCATCCTCAGCCACGTGCCTCGAGCCTTGCGTCGGCCTCCCTCGCCGGTCACTGTCTTCGGCGTCCACGTCGGACGAGCCCTCTGCCGCCACGTGCCGTCGACGACGCTTCACACATCACTACTAAAGATAAGTCCTCTTCAAGGCACCACGAAATACCAACTTATCCCACGACCTAAAATCTTCTGTAACGTCTCTTCTCTAATTCTTCTATTATAAATACTTAAACCTCTTGCTCTTTTTAATTTCCACCGCCTCTGGGTAGGAAAACCACTAGTGTTTCAGTGGCGCCCTACAGTGGAAGTTGGTTTCGTGTGTGTTCTTGTGACGTGACCGTCTTAACCATTTTTTTTTTTTTTTTCTTAACTGTGTATTTTATGTGTATGTGTTCGTCCGAATTTAAACTGGGAGATCCCTGTGCAAGCTCGGGACCTTTTATAAAGGAGCAGAATAAGCTCGTTGCTTTTTTCTGAAGCAGATCGTAAAAGGCGACGAAAAGACTAGGGTAACACCCAGGGGGAAATATCTCACCCCAGCATCTTCAATGCAAACTGGTTTTTCTTTTATATAGTTTTTTTCCAGTATTTTTATCTAACTAAACTCATTTTTTAACTTAAAAAACTCTGATTCAGTAAATTTTATTTTCTACCCACACTTGCTCGACTAAACTTTTCTTAACTTAACTTAAACTTATATCAACTAACCAGCTTAAATTCGGAACTCTTATTGTCTTATGCTTGTATTTCTACTGCTACACGGAAGTTTCCACTTACTATAACATGTCTTTCTCTATAAAAATTTTATCTCTCCAAAAATATGAATTGATTTATGAAGTTGCGCTCCGAGGTGGTTCCACCACTGGCTCCGTCCAGGACTTACGGAAACAAATTGTAAAACTTGCAAAAGAATTACCGTTTGAGGAAATTCTAGAATCACATCTTGAACCAGATTTAGATTTGAGGGAACTTAAAGAGTCTCTTAAGAAAAATGATACTAATTTAACATCATTGACATCTTGTCTTGACCCCAACTTGCTCATAAGAACTGAGGTTCTTACTAGTCACATGTACCACAGAATGAACCGGATACGGCCTGTGGATACTGATTTGTATAGATCATCTTCAGATACTCTTAAAACGCAGTTGAGAGAGTTAGATTTTTTAAAATCAACTCAGCAGACAACTGCAGGTACTTCTACCAATAAAATTGAATCACAACCAGAGACATCAGCTCTCACGGTTACCTGTGAAAGAAACCTACACAATGAGATCCATAGACTCAAATTTAATGGAAAAACATGTGTAAGAGCTTTCATACAAAAAGTAGAAGAATTTGTAAAGTCTCGTAGCTTATCATATGATAGAATACTATCATACTCTTATGAGATCTTTACAGATGAAGCGCTACATTGGTACCGACGTGTTTGTGATAACATTACCTCATGGAATGAATTAACAACTCAGTTAAAAATAGCCTTCAGTTACAATGATTATGATTATAGATTATTAAATGAACTTCGTTCCCGCTCTCAAGGTGATATGGAAAACATCACCATTTACTTATCAATTATGCATGGAATGTTCGCTAGGCTTGATAAACCCTTATCTGAGGAAGATAAACTTCATATCCTGCGTCATAATATTAGGCCTACATATGCGAGCACCTTGGCGGCTTCACCGCAAATAACAACAATAGGAAATCTGGAATTAATTTGTAAAAACTTCGAAGATATACAGTCCTGTCATACACAATTCCAAGAACCACCACAAGTAACTTCACTCACTCTAGCCCCCGAATTTGCTTACAATAAGACACCTAGTCATAGTTCTCAATCACAAAATAGAAATTTTAATAATTTTCAGAAAAATAAAGCAAATTTCCAAAACAATAACTTTAGAAGCAACATTCAGGTAGCAGCCATTTCTTACAATAAGAGATACCCATTTTCATGCCCCAGATGCAGGTCAAACTCTCATGACCTGAAATTTTGCACAAAACCACGAACCATACTTTGTTTCAAATGTGGAAAAAAGGATGTGAAGATTCCGGAATGCCCGGATTGCAATCCTAATAGATTTACAAAGCCAAAAAACTAATTAAGAAGGATTTTCGAGAAACAAATAAACTTAAACATACCAATAAGTCCAACTGGGCTGATTGGTCTATCTCGTCAATCCTAAATAAAGATCTTAACAACTCAAGGCCTTTTGTGCCTATTACTATACTATCCAAACAAATTGTTGGCCTTTTGGACACTGGTTCTAGTGTTTCTATTTTAGGCAATGGTGCTCACATACAATTTTTAAATAGAGAATACAACATAACTACTGATAATACAGTACAGCTTCTTGCTGCTGGAGGACAAGAAATGCACACCCTTGGCGTGTTGCACTTACGTATTTCCTTCCAAAATAAATGTCTCACAATCCCTATTCATATAGTACCAGAAGTCCAAACAAATTTAATTCTTGGTATGGATTTTTGGAGAGTTTTTGGACTATTCCCAAAACATCTTGACTGCGTGGTACTTCATCGTCCAGACGAGTTACAAATTGCCAATGTCACTATAAGTGACCAAAAATTGTACTCATACGAACACCTTACCACTGAGCAAAGGTTATCAGCAGATGCTATCATCAATAAATTCCATGACATTTCTTATGAAAAATGTGGATTGGGTAGAACATCTCTAATAACCCATTCTATAGACACTGGTGACGTAGCTCCTATACGCCAACGGTACTACAGAATGTCTCCGACTAAACAAAAGTTACTCAGCGAACAACTTGACCAGATGATCACTGATGATGTTGTCGAACCATGTGAAAGTCCTTGGTCTTCTCCAGTACTTCTGATACCTAAAAAGAATGGAGAACTTAGATTCTGTTTAGATAGCAGGAAACTTAATGCCGTCACAAAAAAAGATGCCTATAGTCTCCCATACATATCTGAGATTCTAGACAACCTTAGGGACGCTAAGTACCTATCTAGCATTGATTTATCTAAGAGTTTCTGGCAGGTGTCAATAAAGGAGGAGGACCGTTGCAAGACCGCATTCTATATTCCATCACGCGGAACCTACCAATTCAAGTGCATGCCGTTTGGTTTGACAAACGCACCTGCTACACAACAAAGATTGGTCGATTTATTATTCTACGGGCCAGAATTCGAACACAAAGTGTTTGTGTTCGTAGATGGTTCATTTCTTCGTGCCGTCTGCGCTAGACCTGCCGACCACGTGTCGACTCTCTTCGCCGGCCACCTTCGCCGGTCATCTTAGCTCCAGCCACGTGCCACGCACCTTGCGTCGGTCACCCTCGGCGGTCATCTGAACTGGTGCCACGCACCTGGCGACGGTCATCCTCAGCCACGTGCCTCGAGCCTTGCGTCGGCCTCCCTCGCCGGTCACTGTCTTCGGCGTCCACGTCGGACGAGCCCTCTGCCGCCACGTGCCGTCGACGACGCTTCACACATCACTACTAAAGATAAGTCCTCTTCAAGGCACCACGAAATACCAACTTATCCCACGACCTAAAATCTTCTGTAACGTCTCTTCTCTAATTCTTCTATTATAAATACTTAAACCTCTTGCTCTTTTTAATTTCCACCGCCTCTGGGTAGGAAAACCACTAGTGTTTCACGATGAGTCATGCTTTTTCGTGCGTGCAGCCGGCGTTCACCGATTTATAAGACGTTATCACGTCAAAAACATTTGATTTCACGCCGACAGTACTTACAACCTTCTTTAGTGTTTGAATGCAACAATTGATATAATATTAATATTAGATAATTAATAAAGAGAAATTAACAATGACACATTTTCTTGCCCTCTGCGTTTTTTTCTTCAAACCCGTATTCTTTTATCTATTTATGAGTTACTGTTTTTATAACGTACTGCAAGTACTACCATCAAAGCGACTCAAAAGCTTAATTATATCGAACCAAATTGGTCCGGCAATTCAATCAGCCTGGATTAATAATAGTAATGGTCTCATTATTTGAATTCTTTTCCTTTTTGTGGAGTACATTCCAAATTTCATATTAGGGCGGCGAATGGGTCATTAGCAATTCATTAATTTGTATTATCCAAGTTGGAATGTAATTTCTTTCTGTTATAAATCGTAGGCTTAGTACTGCGGGTTTCTGGTGAATGAAAAACTGCAATGCAGTGTATCGTAGCCGTGTTTTGTTCTTTGTTGTTAGCCTCGGCTTCTGATTGTCGAGGGAGCAATGTTTGAGAAGTGCCACTACGAAAATAGGATACGGTTTGGACACCGTTTTTCGAATGGCATGTGGATTTTAGTTTCGATTTTGTATTCTGCGTCCTTATTAACTGGTGTATTTATTTCACTAGGACAGCTTTATGGGCTTTATATTTGCAACTCTGTCGCGTTACTTTGCCGAACAATTTATTACCGATTCCCAATTTATTACGATGTATCAGGGATGCCATGGAACGATCATTGACACATATACAGCCAGAGCCATTAGAAGAGACCTTATCTTTCAGGCTCCCTCAATTAACATTAGAGGTCACGATCTAAACTTAGGGCTCACGGTCGACGAGATGCTTTCTTTCAAGAAACAGATCACAGGCTTAGGAAAAAGAGTTCGCAAAATTATAACCATCATGAAAGCCCTGCGACATTCGAGTGAGTCATTCACCTTGTGTATGTGTCTTTATGTGAATTAATACTTTCCTACTGTATAACTGTGCGGGGGCGCAGCGGTCGCTGCTATGTTAAAAGTAGACGTTCATTCCCAGTAGTACGGTTGCCAGTCCGGTTGACCGTACTACTGAGACTTTTAATTCCCAGTAGTACGGTTAATGGCGGCTGACCGTACTACTGAGACTTTACAAGTCTCAGTAGTACGGTTATTAACAGTTTAACTACCAACAACAAAATTTTATCGTGTTAGTAATGGCCCTTCTCACAATAAGCCCACGCCCAGCAGTGGGACAGTGTATACTATACATGCTTTTGAAACGTTGGTATAAATTGTTTATAAAGAACTAGATAACCGAATACATAGAGGGCACAGCGCGCGGTCCTTAAAATCATGTATAAAAGACCGTACCGACTGATGACATTTATGCTGACGCAGGAGTTCTGAGCGTCCATCAAATTTACATCCAAAAAGTAACTCTGGCAGTACATAGAACTACAATAATAATTAATAATTAAATTTAATTAATATTTTAATTGAATCCCATATAACAAACGTGATTTTATCCAATTTTTTATAGATAATGGTACGGAACCCTTCGTGCGCGAGTCCGTCTCGCACCTAACCGGTTTTGTTTTAATTATATTTTTAGGAAGGAATGGGTCAATGTTTGAGCTCGCAAGTGGAAAGTGGCGATATAGACGGAGATAAAGTACATATTGGTATGATGTTCCAAACTTCCAATTGTAACTCACTTTCATTTTAATTGACTTTATTATTGGAATAAGAAAATAATTTATCCTGAGAACAGGACATTTTCTTTTATTCCAAGATAGAATTCCATTGAGCGAAACGTCAACCCATACTAGTCAATCGCTACTACATATGTCAAAACTACGCGTAAAGACGTGCCGAGAAATACGCCACGAACTTATTGTGAAATGTCCAAACTCACCTGGAATAAAGAACTTTAGTGCATGGTGCTAGAGCCTAAAACTGAACTCTATCAAAAGCAAACGTACGGGAACAATATTGACACGTGTAGGTACAATATCTCCATTTGTGTTCCAAGTCATGTCGAGAACTGCCGATGAGACATTTCGAGTCTTCCTAGGTTTATTTTGGTTAGGTATATTTGTGACAAATATAAGTAGTCCTTCGTTCAAATACCTATTTTCCTAAGCACAGTATGAATATTCAACGAATAACAAATACCTAAAATAAATATTGGAATAAGTTTTAGATTACTTAGAGTTTTGAACACGTTTTAGTGTTTGATCTAAATATTAGATGAGATTTAAATAAATATTACAGTCCGTGATACTTTCGCTTCGAATCAGTTAAAATGAATTTATTTCTAATTTATAGGGCTTAAAAATACAAGCCTGAAAATTAGGCTTCTTTTAGTCAATGAACTTTTTATGTCCAAAACGACATGTAATGTTTTGCGTTTTTCTCTTTAAGGTTCCGTACCCAGAGGGTAAAACGGGACCCTATTACTAAGACTCCTTTGTCTGTCTGGCTGACCGTCTGTCTATTATTGTTTTTAATTATTTTTACGATGTGTAATTTGCGGTTTATGAAGGAAAATACACAATATCCCCCTTTTATCTACTAGTTTGTATGGAACCCTTAGTGGGTGAGTCTGACTCGCACTTGTCCGGATTTTTATAGAAAATGGTAAGAAGTTACACGCGCCATGTTCACGGGCGACTCTATGTCGCCCGAACTGTCTGAAATATCCGGGAGCTCAAAATTAACGCGAACCACGGTAAATATCCCGATAATAATAATAGTTTTGGCAATCTAAACCAAATTAAATAAAAAAAAACACAACAATCTCAATGTTACACAGATTTTACTTTTGTAACAATTAATTTTAAAAATAATTACACAGTTCTACACAAATTTGGGCAGAGATTCGACTACACCATTTTTAGAAAAATATGTCGGACGATGTAGGTAGTATCGACGATAGCTCGCGGCAAAAACTGTCTCGACCGTGCGCAGGCACCGCCTTATATAGTCTGCGCCGGCATGTACTCGTCAGTCTCACAACACGGCCTCTCCTGACAGGAGACCGTCCTCGGGCTCCCTTATGTCTGGAAGTCGGTGTCTGGAAACTGCATCGACTCTCCTATCGCCGAGTGGAGGGCTGATAACTCGAACTGGATGGCTCACGGGATACACTCGTATCCGACACGCTGAGCGTTGACTGCAATTAAGGTCCATCAGTAGCCGAAGAGGATTCTTCCTCTTCCAGATCTGTAGGGTAACAAACAGATCTGTATATTTGAACAAACACACAAGAAGGATGAGAGCTAAAAAACGAAAGTGAAAAACTCAACGTGGAGTCTCTCCCATGTGAACTCAAGTGAGACCCAACGCGAAGCCTTTCCCATCTGAAAAAGCAAAATAGCGGAAAAAGGAAACACACAGAATAGGTCTCACGACGAGCGTGATTCTCGTCATGAAACGTTACTCAACCAAAAGCATTAATACACACAAGTCATGTACTACTTGAAGCATAATTCAGCCAAAATAACACATAAGAGTGAGAGGCCTCGCGACGCGTGCTGTTCACGACGCGGGGTTCCCACTCGTCACAACTACCAAATACAGGGACAGAGGCAACTACATCAGCATATCCCCCCGCAGTAAGGACTCCCCTACGTGAGGCCTTACTACATCGAGATCTCAGGGACAAGGACGCAACACTGTCACGTCACATGTCCCACACACATATACACATCCGACCACAAGGGTAAGCGGTCTCAAGATGCGTGCTGTTCACGACGTGAACACGACGCGACGACAGCGCGCGGCGGCAGCCTACAGCTGCAGCGCGCGTCATCAGTGCACGGTAGCAACCCGCGATGGCAGCACTCCGTGCTAGCCCGAGTGTTAGTTCGCTGGGGAAAAATCAACAGAAAAATATCAATTTGTGACTTTTTGTTCAAGCCACAAACCGATACCATAAGAGTCATCATTCCAAAGTTAAATAAATACATGCACAAACTACAAAACACACTTAAAACCACTAAGCGCTCACAAGACACAATCGGAAATGTAAAAATGTTGGTTTACTTTACCGAGGTTCCAATTGAGCGAATCGCATCCCTACAATGCGATCCGTTACCGTAGGTTGTTCCAGCGTCGAGTGTTCACCCGCATCGCTTGCGGTTGGCCTTACTTAAACCATTGCTGGCTGCGTAACACCGGTGGACGACCACGGAGTTTGTGCTCGCGACCCGCGCCTTTCAGGTGAAGGCGAGGACACGCGCCCAGCCTGCACAGCTTGGCCACCACTGTGACGGCGAGGTGACGGTGTGGCCCGACGGCGAGGTGGTGTTGATGCTCTGCCACGCCGCTTTGGTGAACGCGCTCAACGTTCTGCCAGACATTCTTCCAATGCTTGCATCCTGCCCAGCATTGACTCCAGGTTGCGCCTGAGGCTGTCCTTAGGAGTACGATCTCGGCACTTTTCACGTTGTCACAATTTATTTTTGTACCGACTACTAGAACGGCTTTCACGGCCCGACATGTTTTTCTCCTTTACAAAAATAACCAAAAAGTGAGCGAACGAGTGAGAAAACACCACGTGCGAAACGTAGGTAGGAATCCCCCTTCTGATTTTGGCAATCTAAACCAAATTAAATAAAAAAAAACACAACAATCTCAATGTTACACAGATTTTACTTTTGTAACAATTAATTTTAAAAATAATTACACAGTTCTACACAAATTTGGGCAGAGATTCGACTACACCATTTTTAGAAAAATATGTCGGACGATGTAGGTAGTATCGACGATAGCTCGCGGCAAAAACTGTCTCGACCGTGCGCAGGCACCGCCTTATATAGTCTGCGCCGGCATGTACTCGTCAGTCTCACAACAATAGTGATTTAATGAATAACCGTGATAGTTTAAAAAAGTGCTTTACTTTAGCTAATTTAACTGTGGGAAAAAAAACATATTTTTGTTATAGGTAGTTATACTGTTACCTTGCCTAACTTGATGCACCAGAAAATAATCGAAAAATTAATAATTATAATATACATGCTTAATTTGTTCACAAAGCATAGTGAGTGTGTGGAGAAAAAAATACATATTTTTGTAATTGTATAAATTAAAATTTATATTAAAGGTATAAATTATGTTATATTAATGATCTGTAAACATTATTTCATAAACTTAGAAACTATAAAGTGCTTCGGAATTAAAATGGAAACACAAGCAGACAGACAGAACAAAAACTATTGGGTTCCTTGTACTAATGAACCCTAAAAACCAAGCGCTTAAAAACCCTTGAACCATTTACCATGTAAATAGCTCTTAAAATACAAAGCGGTCGTTACAAAAAATAAAATTATGTACCTTTCTATTAAGCTACATTCTCGAAGCAAAGTATTCTCTCGGGACAATCGGCGAAAATACGCGATTGTTCTTAGGAATATGATCTCGTAGCTCCCAATAGGTCGCGAGCAAACAAAACTAGATTAAGACAGATAATGCAAAACTAGGCTAGAGGAAATATAAGACAAATACAGTAACATCCATCATTCCGGCTGTCTGTCTTTGCTTATTTACCTTGTCCTCGGTTCTAGCAGGAGGACCTAAGTTTTATTATGATTTGTTTTATTTTTTGGGACTAGAATTTACATAGGCATAATTTACTGAGTGGATTTTCCTCTGATTACCGAGAAGAATATTTCTTTTGTTTTTGTTTTTCTTTATTTATTTGGGAGAGGGTAAGCTTAACCTTTTGGAAGTAAATATTTGGCCTAATGTTGATTTGTATCACCTATTTATAACGTGAATCTTCATTTTTATTTTATTTTGTTAGAGCTTTTACTTAAAACAACCCTATTAATTAGTGATTTATGATGTTATTAGTGATGTGGCACTGAAATCCAAATCAAAGTAATATTTTCTAAGGTTTTTGCGATTCTTTCTCAAAATTATGTAAAATATACTTACGCGATAAATCCGTTAAAAATTATTTCATTCTAAATCAAAGTAATAGTTTTACAATAAAAGTTAAAAGCGTTTCTTCCAGTGCCAGATCAGTTCAGTAGTATTTTTGGTGTCACTCTGATTCGTCGTACAAGAAAATTAAAACATAAAAAGATTGAACAGTTACATATTTGTTGCTAGGCTGGAAAATTTTATTTTAACGTAGACAGCCTGATAGTTGAATTGAAACCTAGAATAAGCGTATGATTTGTTTTTTCCTTGTTAGCTTGGCACTATTCGCATTATATGTGTTCTTTACATATTCATAAACCTTTTTCGTATAAATGATTGTAAAACACTTATATATTTTTTCTGTATATACGAGTCAGAATTCATAATATCATAGATGACAACCATCGTCCGCAGTTCAAGTGAGCACCAGTACAAGTGAGCACCAGTTCAAGTGAGCACCAGTACAAGTGAGCACCAGTACAAGTGAGCACCAGTACAAGTGAGTACCAGTACAAGTGAGCACCAGTACAAGTGAGCACCAGTACAAGTGAGCACCAGTACAAGTGAGCACCAGTACAAGTGAGCACCAGTACAAGTGAGTACCAGTACAAGTGAGCACCAGTACAAGTGAGCACCAGTACAAGTGAGCACCAGTACAAGTGAGCACCAGTACAAGTGAGCACCAGTACAAGTGAGCACCAGTACAAGTGAGCACCAGTACAAGTGAGCACCAGTACAAGTGAGCACCAGTACAAGTGAGCACCAGTACAAGTGAGCACCAGTACGGTTACATGGAACCCTGCTCGTATATCACTTGATTATTTATCGTCCAACCCTTCCGCCGTGCGTAAACTCAGTCTTCGCACATCGTAAAACAGTCATAATTTTCTGGGTATTCAGCTTATATCCACTAAAACATCGTTCCCACATCGATTTTATGCAAGAATTTGGATAAAGTCTTTGTCAATGGCTTCGTAAAGTGGAAATAATAAATTTTGTGTTATAGTAAAGTGATTCGATTTGTTCTTTTATGTTACAGCCGGTTATAATCGTCTTCAGCAAATTTTGACTGTATTACGTTACAGTTCGAAAACGCAGTGAAATGAAATGAAACGATGTTTTTAGATTTGGTTGTTGATCCAAAATAATTCACGCTGCATGTCTTTCTAAAACGCGTGATTTTAAAATTGAACTCGGTTGCCTAATGCCATGTAATACTTTAACAAATACAGACAATTTGTAAACTGTTGAAACTTTGACTTGAACTGAACTCATTTCACCACCAGTACCAGAACTACTGTACCGAAGTCTCAGACACAATAACGTGAGACGTCGAAACATTGGAACTGTTGTGGTGGAACGTTGGTGATACCGCCGCGTATCTAATAATTATGGTTGCAAATAAGGAGAAAAAAAAGTGGTTGTGAAGTGCAGTAACACTTCTAAACATATAGGTGCAAAAGCTTACGGTTTTGAACTATTGAAGTCGCTGCAAGTCATAGTTGCGCACGGCCTTAATTGTGTTCTTATAATGTTTGTATTTGTGTGAGTGGCACCCGCTCGGTCCGTCTCACACACATGCTGACGAGATGTATATGTATACGAATGCTAAATAAATACCACATGTAAAGATTCGTGTGTGTTCGTGATATTTACAACTATAATATATTGTAGAATCGAATGAAACCGTAGTAGAAGAAACACTAAACTAGAAACTAGAATAATAAGAAAAGCTGACACGATATCGATAATGATCTCTAGAAAATATCTTAAAAATGATAAAGTTTTATGACAAAAAGACATCCGGTTTTAGAGATCCTCGCGTCGGCGAGACGCCTCCCCCGAGAGCCCTTGTTTACTCACGGAACCACTGTTTATACGTGAACTGTAGACTTGTAATTTGAAGACTCAACTTGTTGTCAAAACAGTGGCTGTTGTTACAAGCCAAGTCTATTATGGGAATTAGTCTCGTGTAGTCGTGTGCCTCCAAGTAAGGTATACAAATACGAGTATTACATATATTTTATACAGATTTAGATACACTGTAAAGGAAAGTAGACTTGTGGCTAAATTTTTTGTAAGTATTGATGCTAATCATGTAATGCGGTGTATCAAACTGTTGAAATCGCATCGGCACCGCAGGCTGTTGGCGTGGGGCACCGTGTGCCCACCAGCGGGAGCCGACGGGATCTTTGAAACAGAAAAAAAGCTCTATAAAAGAATGAGAAAGATATATGCTATAATAACCATTAAACTTGCAGCGCTCACTCATGGTTCTTATCAGGAATTTTAAGTGAGTTCCTAAGTGTACTTATTTATATTTTTGTCACAAAATAAACTATGTCTATATCTACTATGTCCACAATCCACTGGATCTAACATCACTTTGTTGCACGCTCTTGGTGGATATAAGTTGGTCCATAGTGTTGAAATTCTTTTGTGGAATGGGCCTCGGGAAGTACTAGTTTCAAATATCTAAAAATGGTTTGAAGTATTAAAGTCGATAGTTTTGTGATACATTCGTATTTATATTACAGACTAATGCGAAGTTCCAGTTCCAAGCAAGAAACAACAACAACACAAGCAAGTGACTTGATTATCTAGTAACTCTGCTACATTTATTTAATATGATTATATCATGAAAGTTCTGCTCTTTTTTTATTCGAAAATAGGCTTGCGCTAGACCGCTAACTCGCCTGATGTTAAGCGACTGTTGCCATCTACGATGGAGCGCGCACCAGTCGCTTTAACATAACTCTTCTTTCTTTAACATGAAACTGCAATAAGAACAATATATTCAGTTTAACATCGAATGATAATTGGTCGGTATTTCCACATAACACTTGTATACTCTTTTTGTTTTCGTAAAGTCATAGAAGTTATTTATTGAGATGTTTAGTATATATAAATATGATAAAACAATATATATTCTATATGTAATTAACAACCTAAACTATTACAAACATGTATCTGTAATAAACGGAAAAAATAAAGTTTTTTTTTGTAAATTCACACTTACAAAAACAAAAATTCGTATTCATCATACAAACGTAAACATACGTTTAAACACATACAAAAACATAGGTTTGTTTTGGGTGGGGATGAACCCACGACCTATGTCTTTTTGGGAAAAACTTTTGTTCCGAACTACCAATTGTTAGTTTTTATTTTTAATTTCATGTGTTATTTTATTATCTGTTGTATGTTTTTGTCACAATAAAATATATGTCTATGTTTAAAATTTACGAGTAAAACGAAGACGTACTACCAACTGAGCTCTGAGGCATTTTTTTAATAATTTCTACCTGATACGGAAAAATATCAGTTTTAGCATGTCTTCTGTTATTATCAGAAGTGGCAACCCTAGCCACGCGTGTTGTCAGCTTACATTATCCGCTCGATGTTGTTATTTTGATCCTCAGTCGTTAACGAGCTCTGCTCAGACACAAACTGTATCTCGGAATGCAAATTGTTGAAGTTCTGATGAGTCTTCAACTAAACTTCTATACTATTACTTAAGATAAACAGTAATGGAGCGAGTTTACCCGTTTTGGACATAACTTGGAATTATTTTTCATACATAAAATTACGCCTATTTTTAACCAACTTCGCAATCCGTCGGAATCTTTTTTTTATTTTTAGGGTTCCGAACGTCAAAAGGAAAAAAACGGAACACTAATAAAATCACTTTGTTGTTCGTCTGTCCGTCCGTCTGTCTGTCTGTCCGTCCGTCCGGGTGTCAAGACCTGTATCTCGGGAATGCGTGAAGGTATCGTGTTGAAAATAAAACTGAAATTATGTATGTTCTCCGATTACTCTAAAACAGCTGGACCGATATGAAAAACCTTTGTTTATTATTTTGGTTTTTATAACAAAACATAATATTTTATAAACGAATTGCGTATTTTGAAGTCATTATTTTTAGCTTTTCAAACGATTACTTATCCTTTAGGAGATAGGTAAAGCATTAAAGACCATAAGGCTGTTTGACGCCACGTTTGACCGTGCGTAGTTAGATCGAGAGAAGAGAGAGACAGATGGTATTAAAGGACTAAAGAGGGTATTTGAGGATAAAATATATACAATATTGGCTTGTAAGAGGTCAGCCCATCGTCTATATAAATACCAATTTCCCTCAATTCTCTTAACTGACTTGCAGTATCTATCCCCGGGAAGAGAAGCAGCTAGTACATTGTAAGTTTTCTTTTCCCCCCAGTCCAGCATGGAACAGAGAGAAGTATGAGGTATCACTAGATTTCTATCAGTTGTTTTTTGGGTATTTTTGAAAATATCCCCGAGTCCCGTATGTTTTCGTTGTCTATTGTATGCAGTTTCATGTGTTTTCTGTTTCTTTTTTTTCTCCCAGCACAGTCCAGATCTCGCGACCACAAACAACACATGCTGCAAAATGTCTATTCGCGAGGTCTGCGGCTCATATTTTTAATTCGTTTTTAGATTTGAGTGTTGCACGAACGTGAAATTCCACTTTATAAATAAAATCCCCGACGACAAAAAATATCTGTAAAATTGTAAAACCTGCATATCCAATTTCTTAAAGATTAGAAAAAAATACAATCGATTAGAGAACCTCCTTCTTTTTTGGAAGTCGGTTAAAAATACGAACTGTACGCGAATATCAACAAACAACCAGACAGAAAAAAAAATCACTTCCCTCACTCAGTCATTTGAACTTTATAATTAAATTTTTGTGGGAACGCCTGGAATTTCTTTTGGAGCTATTCCTACTGAATATATGTAAACTATCTCTGTATCCAATATCTGTGGGGAACTTCACTCTTGAAGTTGTTGACGAGTACGTCTACCTAGGACAAACGGTCCGATTAGGCAGGTCCAACTTTACGAGGGAGGTCAATCGTCGTATCCAACTCGGCTGGGCAGCGTTCGGGAAACCAGATGACCTCTTACAAGCGGCGGGAAGACGCTGGATGCAGGCCGCTTCCAATCAGTCTTTTTGGAAATCCATGGGGGAGGCCTATGTCCAGCAGTGGACTTCTTATGGCTGAGATGATGATGATGATATGTGAACTAACCGCCTCACTAACAAACACTCTGAATATATTACTTAATAAAAAAAAATATTAAAATATGAAGTTACAAACATATATAAGTAGACGTGAATTATCTTTGTTTAACTGAGTAACTAGCCCTGGTGTCAGTGTTAATTTTGTGTGGAAGTACGGAAGCCTCAGTATGCGAGCCAAACTCGTACTTTATTGGTGTTTTTACTGCTATAGTTATTGACTTTAAAATTCTAACGAAATTTGAATAAACCAGAAAAAGGAAGAGCCTGGCCATTCTAATAATTTGTTATAAATCCAACACATTGAATATATTATGTGGCTATTCTCTATTTTTGCCAAATTACGTTCCACAATTCACTCAACACAGAAAAAAAACATGTGCGAGGTTTTGTAAAAATAACAGTGTTTTTCCACCAAAACGTCTTCTGGGTAAAAATTATATGAAAATGTAACGTAAAAGCAACTTTTTCTCGTTGTTTTATCATGTTTTCGTAAATTAATTGGATGGATATGTAAAGAAACATTGTTTGCTGAAAATAAAAATATTACGTACATTATAAAATTATCTAGCTCTTATCGTAGCATAGTTATGGTAGAATTTCGTGGGCAAATTATGTACCGAGGAATATATTCATATTCTTGTTTTCTTTTTACCCGACTGCGTAAGAAGGAGGGTTATGTTTTTCGAGTCCGCGAATTCGTGAAATAGCTGTTTTTTTATCAGCCCTGTTTGTACAAACTGTCCCACTGCTGGGAACGGGCCATCTTCTCATTGTGAGAAGGGTTAGGCCATAGTCTGCCACGCTGGCCAAGTGCGGGTTGGCAGACTTCACACATCTTCAAGATCATTGATAACTCTTAGACATGTAGGTTTCCTCACGATGTTTCCTTCACCGTTTGAAGTTGGCGGCAATCAACAATACGCACATAACTTCGAAAAGACAGAGGTGCGTGCCGTGGGATTCGAACCCAGGACCTCAGATCGCAAGTCAGACGGTCTCACCACTAGGCTGCCGGAAACTTCTGTTAAAAAAATAGCTGTTTATTTCTTTGTATTTCATATACACAAATACATAAACATAAAAAACCATAACAAAGGCAAACGATGTTTTTATTAAAATATTTAATCACATGAAAATTATTGTCAGCGAAGCAAAGGGTTGTGATCAAAAGCTTTATTTTTCATCAGTAAAAATAACGGTAAAAGTTTATTGAACCGGACTGTTTTCCTTTGATTCTCAGAGCACCCTTCCACCCTTAATCGCTGTGAAAACAAATCTTTTGTGAATTATTTAATATGGAGCGGTCATTATCAAGCTGTATTTACCTGTACACTTTTATAACTAGACTATAAAGTAAGCCCTTCATGTAGTGCTGAGATGAGACTATTTTACAGAGTACGTTCCGGATATTAAGGTCGAGATTATAGCGTGCAGCTATCTCTCTCGCACATCACAACATTTTTAAATATATACAATCATTGAGTAGGGATATTAGAAAAGTTAGAGCTCAATTTGTTTATTAAGAGAGGAGAAACATTTAAAAAAAGTTTTAATCAGAAATCATTTACACTGGCGACGGAATTAGAAAAAGACATATATTTTCTTATTCCTCAGCCAATTTAAAAGATATCGAAGAAAAAATTATTTATAAATATTTCTCCTGTCTAAATAAATAAATTTAGCTCTCACTTTTCTAACATCCCTATTCAATGATTTTATATGTTTAAAAAGGTTGTGATGCGCGAGAGAGATAGCTGCGCGCGTTGAGCGAATCCTTAAATAGAGTTCACACTTATCCGAAATCATTTGAAACTTTAATATCGGATTAAGTTACCGTTAAGTTAAGGCTACATATTTGTCTCGGATATCCGATAATTACGGTTGCGGTTACGGCGCGTCATAACTTCCCTGGAAAAGTAGCACAATAATACTGGCGATAATGAGCTCACCGATTCTCTTAAGCCTTATTACCTTACCAAGCTCGCTAACAATTATATGTAGGTATGTACTATAAGTATAAGTTTAGAAAACTCTATAACCACTGACAAACAAAAATGACCGAACCGGTTTTAAACTCTCGATAAAATCCTCTTTTTGGGTCCTCTTTAAAAAAACTACGGTCTATGTGTTTGAAAGCTACGATGCTACAAACAGACACAGATACGCTGCTATACAGATACAGAGATACACATGTCAAACTTAGAACAACCTCTTTTTGGGTCGGGGGTTAAAAAGAAAAATAACATAAGTCTTACACACTCACCCTCATCAGATCCTAACTTGTTAGTTACGATGTAATTTATAATTTTTATTTTATTTTACTTATTATGTGAAAGCGAAAGTAACTTTGTCAGTTTTTGTTTGTTACCTTTTTAAGACGAATATAAGCTTTTATCACCATCATCACCGTTCTACATCGCCATGGTTTCTCATCACTATGCGAGTGGAACTGTGGGGCATAGCTTACATATTCGATAGTTTTTTTTAAACATATAGTCTAGTACAAAAATCTGCCTTTTTTAAATTTTAATACACCCAGTGATACTTACACAATAAATACGAACCCATCGATATAATCCTACTTCAAAATCGACTCATGCGCTTGCTCTACAGAGCAGCTTGAAGGAACATACAAACATACCAGCCTGACAAAAACATTACACTCCTTTACGTTGTGCAGTCAGGCAATAATATAGCGACAAGCTTGCGACAACTTTCTAATAACCAAGCGTTCATTTTAATTTACTTAATTAATTTTCATTGGCTAAAGTTAATACGTTATGAATAGATGCGTGTTGGATGAACGCGACTAGGTGGGTTTAATATAACCGCCATGAACTGAACCCCCGCCGGTATACCTACAGTAGCTGAGCTTGATGTAGTTACTGTGATTATAGTGTACGGTAGTTACTGCAGTTATGTGTATAGTGGATAGGAAATTAATTAGCATGTCTAACCAATCTAACCGCGTCCTGACGCGCCAGCGAGCCGGGACGCTGACTAAGTATGTTGTTATTATTTAGGTATATCAATATGTAAGGTAGAACGGTAAAGCTAACGATATTTGGTGCTGGAAATCTGTAATGAGAACAAAATGACTATATAATGTAAATTGTTGTTTTTCCTAGTATTTGTTAAAGTTAGCAGCAATTATATTAGCTGATGTTTGTTTGGCTTTTGGGATTTTTAAACGGTTTTATTTAGCTTGACCTGTTGGTTTAGTTGTTTGTTTGGGTCAAATTTAGTAATTGAAATTTTACCCCCTTGCAGTTGAAGGATCGATCTGAAATTTGGTATACACCTTTAGTCCTGATGACAATACAATTTAGTATATTCTGTATTATTGTAATTCCAAGATGGCCGCCGCCACAAAATGGTGGATTTCATATTTTAACACAACCTCCACAATATGGGTATCAAATGAAAGGGCTTTTCTAGTAAAATACAGTAAATACATTATCTAAGTACATCATTATCTTTCCTTTTAATAAAACCGTTTATCCTAAAAAGTTTTTTAAGTAAGTACTTGTTGCTATTTGAGCTATTTTTTATCTTGTTTATTTACATAAGCCATAGGTTACTATGGCATGCAAGTTATCGCTCCGGGATGTCTGAAGAAGGACTGCATGAGTTTCAGTATATCACCTGGTGCGAAATGCCTGTTGTTTTATAAAATTATGGGTACGCCGATAGGACTTAGTTAACATACTCTTTATAACACCAGGTTCCTATACACCAGATAGTAGGTTACCTTAGAATTTTAATCAATATTTTTGAAGCAATGTAATGATAATGAAGCTCATGCAATTGTTTGTATATTTTATTTTTAAAACGCTCTTTGTTGAAGCTGTGCTAAGACCTTATCACATCTTTCTTTGTATCTAACTGTTGCCATATTTCATAACCTTAGTCCGGGCCTAGTCTACTACTATTGCAGCATATCGTTTATTTCTACTTTTCCAATCTTAATCATTGTCCGGCAGCTACACCGTCAATAATTGCCGTAGAATAATGTCCGTAACTCCGTAATTAGCGGTTTAGACGGCGAGTTTGTGAACAACCCCTAAATATTTCTATAAAAGCAATTTCCGACCATTACACGAACGACTTCTGAACTAATTTTTAGTTACTGCTTTTGTAGAAAGTACTAGTCATTAATGTCTAACTTGTTTTGGAACGAATGGTTTCGTTCATTGGCATCTAGGTATCGATACGTTACACAACTACACATGTCTTGCAGTTCTGGGATTTAAGCCGAGGTTCCATTGCTATGCGCGGGCACGACCAAATAAGAAGTACAGCTTCAAGTTTCATCAATTAATTATAAAAGATAGATCAACTCTTTACTGCACACCAACTTTACAAATGCAACAAATATCTATATTCAAAGAAAAACAAAATACCCGACTGCACAATAGCAGTTTTTGCAGTGTAACGATTTCATTACGCTTGATATGCTATGAGTATATATTTTTTGTGAGAATGTATGCATAAAATCACTGCAAAAGATTATATTATAGATTATTAGCAAACGATTTTGAATAATTCTAGTAAAATCACTTGTTTATTACGAAAAAGTTCGGTGGAGGTTACGAAAAAATTCGCATTTTTTTCATTAATGCGAGAAATGTATTATTATTAGTACCTGGATGACCGAGCTCCACTCGGATTTTTTATACTCAAAACACGAGCAAACCCGGGTTCACTAAAAATGAAACCTAGCAAGATCGTTAAGCATTAAAATCGTTGGAGCCGTTTCCGAGATTCAGATTATATATAAGTATACTTAGTCTGGCCATAAATACTGTTACAGTTAAAAATAAGAAAGATATTACATTTGAATTTGGAATCTGTCATTTTTATACGATTGTTCATTGAGTTTTCTAATTTTGGCGCCAATACATTGTACAATATTTTGCGATATTAAAATGGAGTGGGGTGATAAAGAGAACCGAATCGCTGTGATTGCATTACACAAAGTTGGTATGGAGCCAAATGCAATTTTTAAAACTCTCCATACGCTTGGTATTAGTCAAATGTTTGTGTACCGGGCTATTAATAGGTACAATGAGACCTCCTCTGTTTGTGACAGAAAAAGATCTGGCCGTCCACGTAGTGTTCGTACGAAAAAGGTGGTCAAAGCAGTAAGGGAAAGAATTCGAAGAAATCCTGTCCGAAAGCAAAAGATTTTATCTCGGGAGATGAAGATAGCACCCAGAACCATGTCGCGTATTTTAAAAGATGACTTAGGACTTGCAGCCTATAAGAGATGCACTGGTCATTTTTTAACTGATAATTAAAAAAAGAATAGGGTGGTAAAATCGAAACAACTACTGAAGCGGTACGCAAAGGGAGGTCACAGAAAAATTTTGTTTACGGATGAGAAAATCTTTACAATTGAGCAACATTTTAACAAACAAAATGACCGTATTTATGCTCAAAGCTCTAAGGAAGCTTCCCAATTAGTCGACAGAGTGCAACGTGGGCATTATCCGACTTCAGTGATGGTTTGGTGGGGTGTTAGCTATGAAGGAGTGACTGAGCCATATTTTTGTGAAAAAGGTATCAAAACATCGGCACAAGTGTATCAAAATACCATTCTTGAGAAGGTAGTTAAGCCCCTTAACAACACCATGTTCAATAACCAAGTATGATCCTTCCAACAAGACTCGGCGCCAGGTCATAAAGCTCGGTCCACGCAGTCTTGGTTGGAAGTGAACGTTTCGGACATCAGAGCTGAAGACTGGCCGTCGTCTAGTCCTGATCTTAATCCGCTGGATTATGATTTATGGTCAGTTTTAGAGAGAATGGCTTGCTCTAAACGCCATGATAATTTGGAGTCCCTAAAACAATCCATACGATTGGCAGTGAAGAATTTTCCCATGGAAAGAGTGCGTGCTTCTATTGATAACTGGCCTCAACGTTTAAAGGACTGTATTGCAGCCAATGCAGACCACTTCGAATAAGCTTTTATATTTTAAATTGTTTTATATTTATGTATTAAACTAACACACTATAAAAGTAATAAATATTATTTGCAATAAAAAAATATTTTTTTTCGTCGTGGCAATATTTATGGAAAGACTAGGTACTTATATACATATTATGTACAAGAATTGCTCGTTTAAAGATTTTAGATTACAAAAAATATAGTGTATGATGCTCAGGAAGTGAGGACAAATCTAACAACACCACGAATCGGTTAAACCATTTAAGCTGTAGGTGATCCTATAGAAACGAATGTACATAAATACATACCTACATTCATACATACATACCTACATGCATACATACAAACAAACAACAAAACCCTCCATGCGCAGTCAGGTAAAAACTATAGAACAACTAACAATACTAGTGAGACAGACGGATTCATCACTAAAAGCAATCTCTTTCAGGCAACCGTAGTATGAAGAAACTTAGAACCAAAAGATTTTTGCATTGATTCTCAGCTAAGCAATAATATAATGATATTAAATAACGTTTATTGGTATAATTTTAATAATGAAGTTTTTGTAAATTTAATCACTAATATCAATTAATAACTATATTTTTGTTAATTTCTTCTGCTAAGACGGCAAAATAATTATAGTTTAAAAACTGAAACAACCGAATTCAAAATACGCAATTTCGTATATTTTTTGTTTTATAAACCAAAGTACAAAAGAAAATATGGAACTGCCTCAGAAGCATGACCTATCAAATAATAAAGAATCATCAAAATCAATCCATAATTGGCGAAGTAATCTCGTAACAAACATACAAAAAACAACATTTACAGTCGAATTGAGAACCTTCTCCTTTTTGGAAGTCAGTTACAAAACGTTTAAAATCAAAACACTGTGCTTACTGCAAAGTTTTTGGCGAAGTATTTTGTTGCTATATTATCTTTAGTTTCGCAGTATATCGCAACACGTGTAAAATATTTCCAACATTTTACTAAAAATGTCTAAAAAACGGCGCACATAAATAACTTTATGTGTATGTACGTATGTGTATGTTGTAGGTCGACAGCGGAATCAAGCCGAAATATCGCAACGAGAGTTGTGCAATACTGCCACAAGTTACTGCCGAAACTAGCAATCAGTCACTGGATTTGTACCGGATTGTAGGAAAACACGAGCTTTGCCCGCATTTTATTTGGCAAAGAATATTTTATACATTGTACGTTTTCAAAGTATTTAACATTTGTACAAGTATATATTTTTAAACCATCTGGCGAATAGATGGTTTAAAAATATATACTTGTACAAATGTTAAATACTTTGAAAACGTACAATGTATAAAATATTCTTTGCCAAATAAAATGCGGGCAAAGCTCGTGTTTTCCTACAATCCGGTACAAATCCAGTGACTGATTGCTAGTTTCGGCAGTAACTTGTGGCAGTATTGCACAACTCTCGTTGCGATATTTCGGCTTGATTCCGCTGTCGACCTACAACATACACATACGTACATACACATAAAGTTATTTATGTGCGCCGTTTTTTAGACATTTTTAGTAAAATGTTGGAAATATTTTACACGTGTTGCGATATACTGCGAAACTAAAGATAATATAGCAACAAAATACTTCGCCAAAAACTTTGCAGTAAGCACAGTGTTTTGATTTTAAACGTTTTGTAACTGACTTCCAAAAAGGAGAAGGTTCTCAATTCGACTGTAAATGTTGTTTTTTGTATGTTTGTTACGAGATTACTTCGCCAATTATGGATTGATTTTGATGATTCTTTATTATTTGATAGGTCATGCTTCTGAGGCAGTTCCATATTTTCTTTTGTACTTTGGTTTATAAAACAAAAAATATACGAAATTGCGTATTTTGAATTCGGTTGTTTCAGTTTTTAAACTATAATTATTTTGCCGTCTTAGCAGAAGAAATTAACAAAAATATAGTTATTAATTGATATTAGTGATTAAATTTACAAAAACTTCATTATTAAAATTATACCAATAAACGTTATTTAATATCATTATATTATTGCTTAGCTGAGAATCAATGCAAAAATCTTTTGGTTCTAAGTTTCTTCATACTACGGTTGCCTGAAAGAGATTGCTTTTAGTGATGAATCCGTCTGTCTCACTAGTATTGTTAGTTGTTCTATAGTTTTTACCTGACTGCGCATGGAGGGTTTTGTTGTTTGTTTGTATGTATGCATGTAGGTATGTATGTATGAATGTAGGTATGTATTTATGTACATTCGTTTCTATAGGATCACCTACAGCTTAAATGGTTTAACCGATTCGTGGTGTTGTTAGATTTGTCCTCACTTCCTGAGCATCATACACTATATTTTTTGTAATCTAAAATCTTTAAACGAGCAATTCTTGTACATAATATGTATATAAGTACCTAGTCTTTCCATAAATATTGCCACGACGAAAAAAAATATTTTTTTATTGCAAATAATATTTATTACTTTTATAGTGTGTTAGTTTAATACATAAATATAAAACAATTTAAAATATAAAAGCTTATTCGAAGTGGTCTGCATTGGCTGCAATACAGTCCTTTAAACGTTGAGGCCAGTTATCAATAGAAGCACGCACTCTTTCCATGGGAAAATTCTTCACTGCCAATCGTATGGATTGTTTTAGGGACTCCAAATTATCATGGCGTTTAGAGCAAGCCATTCTCTCTAAAACTGACCATAAATCATAATCCAGCGGATTAAGATCAGGACTAGACGACGGCCAGTCTTCAGCTCTGATGTCCGAAACGTTCACTTCCAACCAAGACTGCGTGGACCGAGCTTTATGACCTGGCGCCGAGTCTTGTTGGAAGGATCATACTTGGTTATTGAACATGGTGTTGTTAAGGGGCTTAACTACCTTCTCAAGAATGGTATTTTGATACACTTGTGCCGATGTTTTGATACCTTTTTCACAAAAATATGGCTCAGTCACTCCTTCATAGCTAACACCCCACCAAACCATCACTGAAGTCGGATAATGCCCACGTTGCACTCTGTCGACTAATTGGGAAGCTTCCTTAGAGCTTTGAGCATAAATACGGTCATTTTGTTTGTTAAAATGTTGCTCAATTGTAAAGATTTTCTCATCCGTAAACAAAATTTTTCTGTGACCTCCCTTTGCGTACCGCTTCAGTAGTTGTTTCGATTTTACCACCCTATTCTTTTTTTAATTATCAGTTAAAAAATGACCAGTGCATCTCTTATAGGCTGCAAGTCCTAAGTCATCTTTTAAAATACGCGACATGGTTCTGGGTGCTATCTTCATCTCCCGAGATAAAATCTTTTGCTTTCGGACAGGATTTCTTCGAATTCTTTCCCTTACTGCTTTGACCACCTTTTTCGTACGAACACTACGTGGACGGCCAGATCTTTTTCTGTCACAAACAGAGGAGGTCTCATTGTACCTATTAATAGCCCGGTACACAAACATTTGACTAATACCAAGCGTATGGAGAGTTTTAAAAATTGCATTTGGCTCCATACCAACTTTGTGTAATGCAATCACAGCGATTCGGTTCTCTTTATCACCCCACTCCATTTTAATATCGCAAAATATTGTACAATGTATTGGCGCCAAAATTAGAAAACTCAATGAACAATCGTATAAAAATGACAGATTCCAAATTCAAATGTAATATCTTTCTTATTTTTAACTGTAACAGTATTTATGGCCAGACTAAGTATACTTATATATAATCTGAATCTCGGAAACGGCTCCAACGATTTTAATGCTTAACGATCTTGCTAGGTTTCATTTTTAGTGAACCCGGGTTTGCTCGTGTTTTGAGTATAAAAAATCCGAGTGGAGCTCGGTCATCCAGGTACTAATAATAATACATTTCTCGCATTAATGAAAAAAATGCGAATTTTTTCGTAACCTCCACCGAACTTTTTCGTAATAAACAAGTGATTTTACTAGAATTATTCAAAATCGTTTGCTAATAATCTATAATATAATCTTTTGCAGTGATTTTATGCATACATTCTCACAAAAAATATATACTCATAGCATATCAAGCGTAATGAAATCGTTACACTGCAAAAACTGCTATTGTGCAGTCGGGTATTTTGTTTTTCTTTGAATATAGATATTTGTTGCATTTGTAAAGTTGGTGTGCAGTAAAGAGTTGATCTATCTTTTATAATTAATTGATGAAACTTGAAGCTGTACTTCTTATTTGGTCGTGCCCGCGCATAGCAATGGAACCTCGGCTTAAATCCCAGAACTGCAAGACATGTGTAGTTGTGTAACGTATCGATACCTAGATGCCAATGAACGAAACCATTCGTTCCAAAACAAGTTAGACATTAATGACTAGTACTTTCTACAAAAGCAGTAACTAAAAATTAGTTCAGAAGTCGTTCGTGTAATGGTCGGAAATTGCTTTTATAGAAATATTTAGGGGTTGTTCACAAACTCGCCGTCTAAACCGCTAATTACGGAGTTACGGACATTATTCTACGGCAATTATTGACGGTGTAGCTGCCGGACAATGATTAAGATTGGAAAAGTAGAAATAAACGATATGCTGCAATAGTAGTAGACTAGGCCCGGACTAAGGTTATGAAATATGGCAACAGTTAGATACAGAGAAAGATGTGATAAGGTCTTAGCACAGCTTCAACAAAGAGCGTTTTAAAAATAAAATATACAAACAATTGCATGAGCTTCATTATCATTACATTGCTTCAAAAATATTGATTAAAATTCTAAGGTAACCTACTATCTGGTGTATAGGAACCTGGTGTTATAAAGAGTATGTTAACTAAGTCCTATCGGCGTACCCATAATTTTATAAAACAACAGGCATTTCGCACCAGGTGATATACTGAAACTCATGCAGTCCTTCTTCAGACATCCCGGAGCGATAACTTGCATGCCATAGTAACCTATGGCTTATGTAAATAAACAAGATAAAAAATAGCTCAAATAGCAACAAACAGTATATCGCAACACGTGTAAAATATTTCCAACATTTTACTAAAAATGTCTAAAAAACGGCGCACATAAATAACTTTATGTGTATGTACGTATGTGTATGTTGTAGGTCGACAGCGGAATCAAGCCGAAATATCGCAACGAGAGTTGTGCAATACTGCCACAAGTTACTGCCGAAACTAGCAATCAGTCACTGGATTTGTACCGGGTTGTAGGAAAACACGAGCTTTGCCCGCATTTTATTTGGCAAAGAATATTTTATACATTGTACGTTTTCAAAGTATTTAACATTTGTACAAGTATATATTTTTAAACCATCTATTCTACGCCAGATGGTTTAAAAATATATACTTGTACAAATGTTAAATATTAATTTTATTTTAATTTAATTAGTTATTTGTAAGGTAAATAATATAGCTCAATATTCTGTGAATATTTCAAGCGTCTACCTGTTGCCGTTATCAATATCGAGCAAAAACGAGCAAAAAAATCACGTTTGTAGTATGGGAGCCCTCTGAAATATTTATTTTATTTTGTTTTTTAATATTTGTTGTTATAGCGGCAACAGAAATACATCATCTGTGAAAATTTCAACTGTCTTACATCACGGTTCATGAGATACAGCCTGGTGACGGTGACGGACGGACGGACGGACGGACAGATAGCGAAGTCTCAGTAATAGGGTCCCGTTTTTACCCTTTGGGTACGGAACCCTAAATACTGAGAAAAAAGATGAAGATTAGTATGTAAGTACGGGCTGCTGACTAAATCAGAATAAGCCGGCAAAGTACCAGTTTCACTCGCACTCCAAGGCTTCCGTACTCCTTTTAAAGTTATGTCACATGATACCAGCTGTCATCCAAACTCTTCACTTGCCATTTTAACCGACTTCCAAAAAGAAAGAAGGTTCTCAGTTCGACTGTATGTTTGTTACGCGATTACTTCGGCAATGATGGGTGATTAATAAATTAATTAATTACTTTATCAATTACTTTATCGGTCTGGGGTGATCGATGTGCTTTTTGTGTATTAGTTTAGTTAGTTGAGTATGTATATTGTTGTGTTGTAGTTAATAAAGGCGCTTGCCACATTAAAAAAAGGCAATGATTAATTGATTTTGGTGATTATTTTTGTAGGTAATATTTCAAATGTAATCCCATATAAATTTTATCAAAATTGATTCAGTACTTTGGTGTTAAAACCTAAATAACTGAAAAAATAATGTCACAAGTAAACGCAATTTTGAAGTCGATTGTTTCAGTTTTTTCAAACTATAATTATTCGTTTCTTTTCTTTATGAATACAACAAGGAGGTTTCATTTCACACAATAATATCTTTTTTTATTATTATTTACGCAAACTTGTCTCGCTCTTGACCAGTTTTTAATATTTGTTAACTTAAATCAAATTATGCCCTACAATCATGCCTATTTTGAGACTTCCCTTTAAGTGTGGGACAGATAGACAGACACTGTAGCCTCACGAATAGGTTCCTGTACCCTTAATACGGAAGCCTACAACCCATAAAACTTTGCAAAAAAGAACGAAAAAATAACAGTTTACAATCCGTACGCAATAATGAATGTACGTGTTGACGACTTAGGGTCGTTATATATAGACGTGACGCCCACTATCAGTCAAACGACCTGCCTGCAAATCTCACTTGGGTCACATAATTTTTATGGCTTAAGCTGGTCTTTTCGCTTTATGCCTCATAAAAATCTAGGTTTTCACTCAGACACGTCAGCTCATAAAGGAGGTAAAATAAATATGTCTGGTCAAGAGATCATAAACCTTATAGACCTGCGGATTTTGTTAACACACCATAGCAGACGAATGAGACATGAGAAATAAATTCGTGTCTGATGATAGGGCCTCGCATTATGTGCGCGGGCGTCTATCGTAGATATTTTTTTAATATAAAAAATAATACTACTCCATTACTCTGTTCCGATACTTCCGCACTAGAGATGGAAAATTAGCAATAATACCAAATTAATAATTTTAATTCATAACCATTATGTAACACGGGCTAACATTAGCGAACATTATTTCAGCCATAAAAAGTCCACTGCTGGGCCCAGGCCTCCCCCCATGGATTTCCAAATGATCGGTTGGAAGCGGTTTGCATTGTGCCTCTTCCTGCCACGTGAATGAGGCCTTCTGCCCACCTACGCTGCGTGGCTGGTCTTCCTACGCTGCGCTGCTTTAAAAATACATATATATTAAACATAAAAATAAATACTTCAACATAATTGAGTATGTAATACGCGATGGGAATGTCATTGTAATGTATGTACTGGAATATACATATATATATATATATATATATATATATATATATATATATATATATATATATATATATATATATATATATATATATATATATATATATATATATATATATATATATATATATATATACAGACGGCAATTGGTGTGCAGCGTACTTAACGATCCTCTTACCATATATAAATAATGTCATAGAGAGAAAATATAATATATTACAAATATATTTATTCATAATATATATGTATATTTTTATATTTTTTAATTTGAGGAGTTAATACGTTGAGTTTTACAAGGGCTCATAGAAACGTTTAATTTCAAACGTTTAATTTAATTGCTTCTATTTTATACATCGTCACATGGTTCGTATGTTCAATCAACTCAAATGCCCGCAGGTCTTCCGACAACAACACTTACCTTTACTCCCGCAACCTGGATCCTCACAATAAGTATTATATTACCGAAACAATGAGATCAAAGGCGCCGCCGACACAAGGACACCCAGCTCGCGACGAGAACTAATTATCATAATACCGGTGCAAAGGGAAAGAAAAAATTGTAAAGCGATTCAATGGTCCCAAGAATAAATTGAATGAAACGATTTCAAATGAAACGCCGGTGAAAATGATTAAAAGCGTTGTTTATCCCACGTTGAATTTTTAAATTGGTATTGAGTAATTTTTATTTGATATTCTTTTGTAATTTTATTTATCAAAATTACAATATACTAAGAAATACTGTTTTTTTAAATTATGGGCAAGTGAAGGCAAAACCCAATAAACGCACTACATTATTATGTACACAGCTGACTAAACTACTCCACAAAAAGCAAATCATCAATCCGAGCTCCATCCTCGGCATCACCGTGCGTCGCTTAATACCAGGCGAGCTAGTGGTCAATCGTGTATAGATCTAAAAATCAATTACCAGATCAATAAAGGTCTAAAGATAATTCAAAAGCTCCAATCCATTACCAGTTGGCAGCGTACCCAGCATGCTGTATTGCCACACAATTGTTAAGGAACGTTTTCACTGAACAATTTGAATAAATAAAGTTACTATCAGCACTAGGCTCAAAGATCTGTAAATGTGAAAACTACATAAATCTAAAATTAATACATAATAAAAAATTATATTAAAAGTTTGGAATGTTTGGAAATACAATTTTAACGAAACAACCCGTAAAAAAGTTTTGAAAAGTATGAATTATGGGTTATAAGGGTGTGAATACTGCTGGACCTTCTTATTATATTTTAGAGAAACTTCAAACACTCAAGTATTAAAAAGAGCCATGGAATATGGAACATACAATCTCAATTATTTATTAGTCTTTTATTTATTAGCACTTTATACAAGTGACCTATCAATATATTTTGGTTAACACGAGTTGAGGCGCACGAAACGTTTGTTTTGTTGACACGACAGGCGCACGAAACGTTTGTTTTGTTGACACGACAGGCGCACGAAACGTTTTTTTTGTTGACACGACAGGCGCATGAAACGTTTGTTTTGTTGACACGACAGGCGCACGAAACGTTTGTTTTGTTGACACGACAGGCGCACGAAACGTTTGTTTTGTTGACACGACAGGCGCACGAAACGTTTGTTTTGTTGACACGACAGGCGCACGAAACGTTTGTTTTGTTGACACGACAGGCGCACGAAACGTTTGTTTTGTTGACACGACAGGCGCACGAAACGTTTGTTTTGTTGACACGACAGGCGCACGAAACGTTTGTTTTGTTGACACGACAGGCGCACGAAACGTTTGTTTTGTTGACACGACAGGCGCACGAAACGTTTGTTTTGTTGACACGACAGGCGCACATTTGTTTTCGACAAATTTGTGTCGTATCATCGAACAACCTTTTTGATCCCACGACCTTAATTTTCCCTTCATAATATAAATAAAAAACTGATATAAAATACATTGCGCGCGAATACAGGGCAAATTTCATTTGGAGTCCCATCACGCCGGGCTTGCTCTCTCCACGATGCGCATATGAAATGAATTTCAAGGAAATGGAACAAAATACTTGCATAAGCTGCTTTTATTAAAAATAGTTTGAAAAAGATGGCAGGAATTCTCTGAAGAGTATAGGAAAATATTATGCGCGAATTGGGCGTAAGTGATTTTACTGTTATTCACAAAACAAGAAATAAAATAGTATCCAAAATTTACGCGTATATTCAGAGTCATAATTAAACGTAAAACTGAAATGTACTCAAAGTTGAGATTTAATTTTAAATTTGTACGATACAAAATTATTATTTATTTTTAATTATTCCAATTACGAAAATTCCTTCTAGGAGATTGACATCAAAGCGAGAGAGAAAAAATGTTTATGATTGGCTTACAAAAAAAACCGGACAAGTGCGAGTTAGACTCGCCCACCAAGGGTTCCGTACAAACTAGTAGATAAAAGGGGGAAATCATATATATTTTTTTATATTTTCCTTCATAAACTGAAAAATATACATCGTAAAAATATTAAAAACCCTGTTTTAACTTATGGTAATTAAGCTCTTTCATATGATACCCCACATGATACGCTTAATTCACTTTAAAATTTAGACCCGCATTCTTTGTATAAAGAATATATCTTTCGTGATCTAATTAAAAATGTCCAGTTTTCGGATTTTTCCTATATGTGTACTCTAACACAATGCTTCTTGCCAAATTCATAGTTCTAGGTCAACGGGAAGTACCCCATAGGTTTGATTCCCTTGTGAGTGTCGAAATGTACATTTTTTACGACATATTCGGCTGTGACTTTTTTTACGAAAACTGAGAAACTTTATTTTTCTTTCTTCATCAAGATACTATGGATCTGCGTATAGGATAAAGGTCTTGACACGCGGACAGACGGACAGACGGACAACAAAGTGATCCTATAAGGGCTCTGTTTTTTCCTTTTGAGGTACGGAACCCTAAAAAATAGCTATTACGCTGGCAAAAATAACTCAATTTGAAAAGTAAATGTAGTTAGTGACAAATTGGAATATTTCCCTGGAAAATTGAGAAATTTGGAAACGATTTATATGTATTAAGTGGTACATGAGCTAACAGTCAAACTGTGCCGTCAAACGGCCTCTCTCAGGTCAAATGGTCTCTGATGTTCTGCCTTCTCCTTTCTTGGATTATATATTGACCGAAAATTGAATTGGAAATCACAAATAGAGCACCTTTCGAAAAGAATAAGTAGCCAAACATATGCCATCGCCAAACTAGCTCGTACTCTAAATATAGAATCTTTACTTAAAGCCTACTATGGGTTAGTTGAATCAATTTTGAGGTACGGGATTATTTTTTGGGGAAATTCAACAAATAAAATTATTATTTTTAAAAGGCAGAAACGCTGTATTCGTTCAATGTTTAAACTCAAAAAAAGAGATAGTTGTAAGCCATATTTTTTAAAGTATAAAATTCTTACACTTCCGTGTTTATACATTTTAGAAACGGCCCTTTTTGTAAAAACAAACCGGGAGCGATTCCCCACACTATCTGATACTACTGTAAGAAATAGGCGCGACCAAGACAAACGGCGCGTACATGAAGGAAAGACAGCACTGATGCAAAATAGCATCGTATGTATGGGTCCTAAAATCTACAATACGATTCCTAAGTCAATAAGAGACCAGAATAGTAATTTATTTAGAAAAAAGTTGAAGGCATTGTTATTGCAGAAGTGTTATTATTCTATCAATGATTTTTTTAAATTACAAATTTTAATTTTATTTGACATTATGTGTATCTTTTATTGCTTCTGCTTTGTCATATTATAGATATTTTTGGTTTGTGTATTAATCTAATAACAAATAATAATAATTATTATTTTATAATTTTTCGCATGTGCATGATGCTGTCTACCTGACATTTGTACGCCTAATCGGCACAACATGATTTTAAGCGACTAAATTTAGTGTAACATCTTTTATGCACTTGTTGTATAAAATTCTCGTGTTGTATGCAAATAAATTATCTTTATGTTTATCTTTATGTTTATGTTTATGTTCTCCGTAAGGGAATATATACGTCATTTTAAATGTATATTTTCGATTATGTATGTTATATACTGATAGCTGGCAGTATCGACGTCTTAATCCGACCGACTGACTTGTCTAATCTATGATACAATCTACAAAAATATACCGACAAAGTAAACAATTTGAATTAATTCATCAATCGAAGTTCGCCTTCACCTAATAAGGCCAAGATAAAGTGTAGTCCCGCCCTTACAAACGAGATCCATACTATCAGCACCACGTATCAGTGCGTTATCTCGCAGGCTACTCGTAATCTATTCTCAACCTTTCCTCCACTTGCTACATTATTCATCGTCCCTGCATACACTCCACACTCCACAGCTTCATAATTGCGTTTATTCCACTGAATATCAAAGCGAAACAGAAACATCATTGACTCAGTAATTATTATTTTTAGCTTGATGTTGGCATCATGCTTGCCTTAGTAAAGTTGAACATTGAGGGCCTTACCGAAAAACGTTAATTAACTTTAACCAACGTTTTAAGTTCTCTGTCTTCTTTCCGCAAGTGTCATTACGTGTCAGCCAGACGTTGACAAAATATGTTAAGCATTGCTTAAAGTTAAGTAACGTTTTTCTGTAAAGCCGATAATCTGGGTTTTTTTTTAATGGTGGAATTGCACTTGCACGGTGAGCACATTTGCCACTATCAAAAAAACATTTATTTTCCGAATATTATAAATGCGAAAGTTTCTTTGTGAAAGTTTCTTATTATTTCATGATAAAACAGTTTACCAGAATTGCATTAAATTTTAAATGGAGATAGCCTCGACAGACAGTACCTATGGAGTAGCGAGAGAAACCATCGTCTCAAAATAAAACAGCTAAATAATTAATAGAATATTTTCTACTGATTATTAGAACCTAATATACTTAGTCTGGCCATAAATACTGTTACAGTTAAAAATAAGAAAGATATTACATTTGAATTTGGAATCTGTCATTTTTATACGATTGTTCATTGAGTTTTCTAATTTTGGCGCCAATACATTGTACAATATTTTGCGATATTAAAATGGAGTGGGGTGATAAAGAGAACCGAATCGCTGTGATTGCATTACACAAAGTTGGTATGGAGCCAAATGCAATTTTTAAAACTCTCCATACGCTTGGTATTAGTCAAATGTTTGTGTACCGGGCTATTAATAGGTACAATGAGACCTCCTCTGTTTGTGACAGAAAAAGATCTGGCCGTCCACGTAGTGTTCGTACGAAAAAGGTGGTCAAAGCAGTAAGGGAAAGAATTCGAAGAAATCCTGTCCAAAAGCAAAAGATTCTATCTCGGGAGATGAAGATAGCACCCAGAACCATGTCGCGTATTTTAAAAGATGACTTAGGACTTGCAGCCTATAAGAGACGCACTGGTCATTTTTTAACTGATAATTTAAAAAAGAATAGGGTGGTAAAATCGAAACAAATACTGAAGCGGTACGCAAAGGGAGGTCACAGAAAAATTTTGTTTACGGATGAGAAAATCTTTACAATTGAGCAACATTTTAACAAACAAAATGACCGTATTTATGCTCAAAGCTCTAAGGAAGCTTCCCAATTAGTCGACAGAGTGCAACGTGGGCATTATCCGACTTCAGTGATGGTTTGGTGGGGTGTTAGCTATGAAGGAGTGACTGAGCCATATTTTTGTGAAAAAGGTATCAAAACATCGGCACAAGTGTATCAAAATACCATTCTTGAGAAGGTAGTTGAGCCCCTTAACAACACCATGTTCAATAACCAAGTATGGTCCTTCCAACAAGACTCGGCGCCAGGTCATAAAGCTCGGTCCACGCAGTCTTGGTTGGAAATGAACGTTTCGGACTTCATCAGAGCTGAAGACTGGCCGTCGTCTAGTCCTGATTTAATCCGCTGGATTATGATTTATGGTCAGTTTTAGAGAGTATGGCTTGCTCTAAACGCCATGATAATTTGGAGTCCCTAAAACAATCCATACGATTGGCAGTGAAGAATTTTCCCATGGAAAGAGTGCGTGCTTCTATTGATAACAGGCCTCAACGTTTAAAGGACTGTATTGCAGCCAATGGAGACCACTTCGAATAAGCTTTTATATTTTAAATTGTTTTATATTTATGTATTAAACTAACACACTGTAAAAGTAATAAATATTATTTGCAATAAAAAAATATTTTTTTTCTTCGTGACAATATTTATGGCAAGACTAAGTAGACAATCAAAACTACCGCCCAATAGTAAAAGGTCCAAAACTACGCGTCTGGTTTCAGAAAAGCTTCTTTATTTATTTTTATAACGCCTACACTACGTTTCCAGACGAACTTCTTCGTGTATAATACCTACCTATACAGAATTAAGCAACATAATATTGTTAAATATAATATTTCCAAACTTGCCTGGTGCAGAGAAATTGAAAGTCACGTTTATTTTACAAATTTTCATATATAGTTTAATTCAATAGCAACTAATGTAATACGTAAAGTGACGGATTGAAAAAAACTATCAAAAAACGGAAAATAACTTGTTGAGTTTTTTTGAGAAAATGACAAATAATGTAAACTAACCGGTTAAAGAAACTGGCAGATTGAAGTAACTGACGAGTAGGTATATTTTATTTTTTTCAAAGGAAAACTTACAGATAACTACATACATTAGAAAACGTATATGTACATATAAAAACGGAAGGCCAATTAAAAGTTTACACAAATAATATAAAAGACTAGACAACTGTGAAATAGACGGACAGGCATAAATACATGTCTATATACTTAGTCTGGCCATAAATACTGTTACAGTTAAAAATAAGAAAGATATTACATTTGAATTTGGAATCTGTCATTTTTATACGATTGTTCATTGAGTTTTCTAATTTTGGCGCCAATACATTGTACAATATTTTGCGATATTAAAATGGAGTGGGGTGATAAAGAGAACCGAATCGCTGTGATTGCATTACACAAAGTTGGTATGGAGCCAAATGCAATTTTTAAAACTCTCCATACGCTTGGTATTAGTCAAATGTTTGTGTACCGGGCTATTAATAGGTACAATGAGACCTCCTCTGTTTGTGACAAAAAAAGATCTGGCCGTCCACGTAGTGTTCGTACGAAAAAGGTGGTCAAAGCAGTAAGGGAAAGAATTCGAAGAAATCCTGTCCGAAAGCAAAAGATTTTATCTCGGGAGATGAAGATAGCACCCAGAACCATGTCGCGTATTTTAAAAGATGACTTAGGACTTGCAGCCTATAAGAGACGCACTGGTCATTTTTTAACTGATAATTTAAAAAAGAATAGGGTGGTAAAATCGAAACAACTACTGAAGCGGTACGCAAAGGGAGGTCACAGAAAAATTTTGTTTACGGATAAGAATTGAGCAACATTTTAACAAACAAAATGACCGTATTTATGCTCAAAGCTCTAAGGAAGCTTCCCAATTAGTCGACAGAGTGCAACGTGGGCATTATCCGACTTCAGTGATGGTTTGGTGGGGTGTTAGCTATGAAGGAGTGACTGAGCCATATTTTTGTGAAAAAGGTATCAAAACATCGGCACAAGTGTATCAAAATACCATTCTTGAGAAGGTAGTTAAGCCCCTTAACAACACCATGTTCAATAACCAAGTATGGTCCTTCCAACAAGACTCGGCGGCAGGTCATAAAGCTCGGTCCACGCAGTCTTGGTTGGAAGTGAACGTTTCGGACTTTATTAGAGCTGAAGACTGGCCGTCGTCTAGTCCTGATCTTAATCCGCTGGATTATGATTTATGGTCAGTTTTAGAGAGTATGGCTTGCTCTTAACGCCATGATAATTTGGAGTCCCTAAAACAATCAATACGATTGGCAGTGAAGAATTTTGAGTGCGTGCTTCTATTGATAACTGGCCTCAACGTTTAAAGGACTGTATTGCAGCCAATGGAGACCACTTCGAATAAGCTTTTATATTTTAAATTGTTTTATATTTATGTATTAAACTAACACACTGTAAAAGTAATAAATATTATTTGCAATAAAAAAAAATTTTTTTTCTTCGTGACAATATTTATGGCAAGACTAGGTATATACAGAATAATTGTACAAACAAAAAAAACGATAGAATAGAAAAAGATACATAGAGAATAAACTTAAGTAAAATAGTTCATATTGTTGTTAATAAGTTTTTTTATTTCAATGAGTGTTGAATAAGTCAACATCCGTGTCTTTTGCTAGAATGTTATAACACCTGCATGCCCCTATAAGAAAACTGTTTGCCTATAATTACATCTTACAAACTGGGACATGGAGAAGATTTGGCTTTCTTAATGAACCAGAGGGAGTGCGCAGTCCCAGTTGTCCAAGCAACTCCGGACAGTCAATCGTACCATTTGCTATATTAAAGAGATAAGCTAAATCTGCTACTCGTCTTCTTTCGTGAAGCGGTAAAAAGTGTTTTTTTTTTGCATCGGGAAGAATAATCTGGTAGATATACCTTAGCACGATATTGTAAGTAACGTAGAAAACGTTTCTGAATGCCTTCAATACGCGCAATGTAGGTGCCATAGTGTTAACATAAACCGTTGGAGAGGAATATTTTGTAAGAACGTAGAAAAATGTTGCCACTACTTTTTAATTGTTTACAAACTAAAGCAACCGAATATAAAGCAACCAACTTCAAAATACGCAATTTCGTTTACTTGGTTGACATTTATCCAGTTATTTTGTTATAAAACATAAAGTACTGAAGTAAGTACTGATTTTTAAAAAATCAACCTATCAAATAAAAAATAATCATCATAATTAATTCATAGTAGGCAAAGTAATCGGGGAACAAACTAAAAGTCCAATTTTTGATACCATGATTTTTGATTGATCGTATACCTAACACTACAAAAACGTAAAGCGTAAACCTATTACTACAAAAAAAAAACCCATATCATAGATGCGTATAAAAAATAATTGGTCTGCTATCTATAGAAGTCCACTATATTGGATTTATAATGACAGTGCAATGTTGTGGTGCCGTGTGTTGTTTAAATTTGAAATTTGTGGTGTCCTAAATAGTTATAGGACTTAGCATGTTCATACAAATCAAACGTACTCGTATATGAAAAAAATACAGCTCAATTGGTTCGGTGTAACTGGTTAAATTTCAACTTTTAAGATTTGACTCGTACTTTCAAACATATAATAAAACTGCGATTAAAAACTGGTTCCGCCCATAAACTGGCTCTTAAATAGTGTAGCTATTGGCTAACTGTTTTTTTTTCTGTATACAAGGAATTATTATGTTAATTCATCCCTGTAAAGCTCTATACCAGATTTACTGTATAATCCCCCCGTAAAGCCTGTGACGTCACACGTCACGTCTACTAGAACTAGCTTTACATGGAGATCTGCCCTTTAGCTGGCGGCCGGCGGGTGATGCAAGCGTGTCATGCTGTCACGTCAGTGTCAGCTGTCATCCCTATCGTTAATCCTATTTTGAGTTTATGGCTTCTATTTGGACGCATCGAAGGCTAAAACAATTTTTCTCAATTCAATTTCGGCTAATTTGACAGAGCAGCACAAGTAACGCAAATATAGTAATCTGGTAGAAATTACATATTTGAACCGTTTGGTGTCGAAACTGAGTCCGTGGGTAACCAATTTGGTGGAGTAGAAGCCTAAATAGTATATCTGTCTGTTTGTAAGGTTTACTGGATGGACGCCGCAACTACTTTTATAAAGTAAGTAAGTAAGTTCGTATAGACTGAGTGGCCAGCCCTATTGTCAGAGTTATTAAGCCGTCGAAAGGCCTCTGAGTTGGCTTGACGATAGCTGAACAACCGGGACCTACAATTTAACGTGTCTTCCGACTCACGATAGCGCTCAGAAAGAAATGCCACTCACGGTCACCCATCCGAAGACTGACCGGTCCGTCCGTTGCTTAACTTTGGTGATCGTTCGGGAACACCTAGTCAAGCTACGCCACGAGCGCTACAAGATTCTAATGATATTAATGAAATTTACAAATGAAACCAAATTACTAAATGTCGTCCGGTGAATACGATATTTAGTTTCAATGTTCATATTGCAGAGGACGGAAGCGTCAGTGTGCGATTTAAACTCCTACTTTGTGCGATCTTTTTATGTCCCCGAGTGTTGAGGAAAATTTCTTCCCCAAGGACTCTGCAAAAGAGTCCTCTAATTACCAACCTACTATCTCCAAAATTGGCATAAACATTTATAAATTAAACGAGAATTATTCTAATCTACCAACCGCTCGTGTATGTATCGTCCACCACGAGATCTTCACTAGCCTGTATTATTACAGCAGACAGCGCACCAAATGATTAAGGGGCTTTACCCAAAACTATTAAATTCTAATACCAAGTAGATATTATTCATTAGTACGTTTTATCTCCATTCTGAGGTCCAGTAATTGCCTTTGAGATTACATTTAATTATGTTATGTAAGTCTATATATATTAAATGATACTTTTGAGAATTTAAATTGTAAATTTTGGAATACGTAGCTGATCCGTCTAGCAAAGAATTACAATAAAACCGGTCATATAAAACGTTACTTTTTATGAATACGATTCGAAAACCTTCATTCTATAGTGTATAGTGTATAGTGTATAGTGTATAGTGTATAGAACACAGTTAAGGTCACGCTTGTCCGCAAAACCAGCAAAAAACAACTTGTTGAAAATTTACAATAAATACTTGTAGGTACTATTATCTCAACCTATTTTTTTTAGTATGTATTTAAAAGCATATAATTTTCATGGTTTTATATAATTTTTTATCTACTTGTGCGACATTACACTTGCCTACTCTATTATAAGTCTGCATACATATCTGCCTCATAATAAGCTTTTATTAACCGACTTCCAAAAATAGGAGGTTATAAATTCGACCTGTATGTTTGTAATATTGCTAGAATTGCACAATTTTTGTATATGTTAGTCTATACCAGCTTCTAAACGTATGTGCCAAATTTCATAAGTGTATGTATGTTTGTATGTTTGTATGTTTGTCCACGCATTACGCAGAAACTAGAAGTCGTATTTCAAAAATTATTTTATTATTGAATAAAGTATCTTTCAGCTTAGGAGTCACTGTAAGTTTTATCAAAATCGGTTCAGTAGTTTCAAGATATGGGTTTTTGAACACTCACTTCGTTCATCGCAACTGCAAAGCAGTGTCTACACCTTATATTTCAATTGTTTGATAGATAGTGATACATGAGCGGTGATGAGCTTTGACGACTGTTTTTAACCGACTTCAAAATAATAAATACTATTAAAAATTAATAAATAAAAGTAATTTAAAAAATTAAACCGACTTCAAACTGAAAAGAAAGAAATAACTCGAAGAAAATCAAAACTGGGCGTCTACCTAAGTAGGTACGTACACCAACTATTTTTAGGGTTCCGTACCCAAAGGGTAAAAACGGGACCCTATTACTAAGACTTCGCTGTCTGTCTGTCTGTCTGTCTGTCTGTTTGTCTGTCTGTCTGTCTGTCTGTCTGTCTGTCTGTCTCCAGACTGTATCTCATAAACCGTGATAGCTAGAAAGCTGAAATTTTCACAAATGATGTATTTCCGTTGCCGCTATAACAACAAATACTAAAAATAAAAATATTAAGGGGGGTCCCCATACATTAAACGTGTTTTTTTCGTATTTTTTTGCTCAATATTAAAAACGGTAACAGGTAGACGCTTCTAATTTTCACAGAATATTTACTTGTATATTACCTTTCAAAATAAATAATTAAATAACAATAAAGTAAATATTAAAGGGGGGCTCCCATACAACAAACGTATTTTTTAAGCAATTTTTACTCGATCTTAATTAACAAATAGAAAATTGAATATTTGTAAGTAAATATTTAGAAATATATTAACCATAAAAATAAATACCTAATCTAATACATAAAAACTCACAAAATGAAAATAATCCGTGCATCTAAACGCGGTGCGAGCGCCGCGCCGCGGTGTGGTGGTGGTGCGAGCGCGAGGCGGTTGATAAGCAACGGCCGCGCGGGTACGGGGGACCCCATCAGTCTCCTCAGCTCCCTGGGGAAGATCTACGAGCGCGTCATTCTGAAGCGCATCTGGTCCCACATTAACGAAAACAATACCCTTCCTGAAGAGCAGTTCGGCTTTCGAGCCAGACACTCTTGCGTCCAACAAGTACACCGCATCACGGAGTACATTGTCGAAGGTTTCAATATGAAACCGGCCCACGGCTACGATCACAAGCCCTTCCCCCAGGGAACGGTAGCGGTCTTCCTGGACGTGGCTAAAGCATTCGATAAAGTCTGGCATAACGGGTTGCTGTACAAGATGTACCAGCTCCGTTTTCCGGACTCTCTTGTACTCATCATACAAGATTTCCTTCGAGATCGATGCTTTCGCTATCGCGTCGAAGGAGAACGCTCCACCCTGTGGGTGTTGTAGATTTGCATGTAAATAATGTGGGTATAAAATAAAATCAATCATGGCTACGTATCTAGTTTTCTTTCATGTCCCTCTTCACATTTATCTACTTTTACATGGCGCAGCCGAATAAAAACAAGTCAAAATGGTGAAATTATAAATCTAAAGTTGTAAATTATATGTACGAGAGTGAAATTTGGAAAAATAGTGAAGATTTATGACATATTAAGGAAAATGGATTCCGTGCTACAACCACCGCAGCCATTCAATTTCGAAAATAATTTATCGAATGTAACCTCAGGAAACCTAAGCAAGGAGTGGGAAAAGTGGAAAAAATCATTTAATATATACTATGAAGCCTGTGAACTGACTAAAAAAGAAAAGAAAGTGCAGTTGAATATATTATTACACGTGATTGGAGAACGATGCCGGGAGGTGTCGGATCAATTCGGAGAAGTTAAAACGGTCGAAGAATTACTAAAAAAATTTGATGAGGTTTTCTTACCAAGGAAAAACTTAACTGTGGAGCGACATAAGTTTTTCACAAGAGATCAGAAAGATTTGGAGTCAATCGAGCAGTATGTGTTTGAATTGAATAAGATGGCGGCTAATTGCGAGTTTAAAGATTTGTCCGCAGATTTGTTGCGTGACCGATTGGTATGTGGGATAAGGGACGGCGGAATGCGAGAGAGATTATTGAGGGAAGTCGACTTGACGTTGTCGAGGGCGATCGACATATGCAGGCTGGCTGAGATGTCCCGTGCTCAGGCGGATCGGTTCAGCACGGAGGACGCGGCGCATCATGCGCATCAAGTGATCGTCAACAATCGTGAGTCAGTGCAAAACACATCAGCTAATGTCCACTGGGTGAATCGCGGTCGCGATGGACAAAATTATCAACCAAAACAGCGGGCGGCGGCGGGCCCGCGACAAGTCAATCAGGCCCGCGGCAGACCGACACGCGGCGGAGCAAACACTCAGTCCCAGGTGTATCCTGATAACTATTATAATGAAAATCTTGTCGTTCAGTGTTCTAGATGCGGCATAAAACACAGGAGGCAACAGTGCCCGGCGTACGGTCGTCAGTGTAACAAGTGTAACCGGATGAATCATTTTGCAAAAGTATGCAGAGTCTTTGAGGTCCAGGAGGGGCACACCGACCAGGTACATTATCACTATAATAATAGAACTGAACAGTGGCTAGCTGAGCTACTTATAAATGACACAAAACTAAAATTCAAGCTAGACACTGGAGCCGATGTCAATATTATACCTAAACGATGTTTATATATTATGGGTTTGTCTGAGGCCGATTTAGTTTCAACCTCGATAAAATTATACGGGTACTCAGGAAGCGAGCTAGACGTCAAAGGTAAATGCTATCTTAAAGTTATACACAGAGGGAATATACATTTTTTTAAATTCATTATTGTCAACACGAATTCGATTCCGATATTAGGTAAACATGCCTGCGAAGAGTTACAATTAATAAAAAGAGTATGGTCAATAAGTAAGGAAAATTACAGTTTAAAAATACTCGAGGAATTTAAAGACGTATTTGAGGGAATAGGTTGTTTACCCGGAGAATACAGGATACAATTAAAAGAGAACGCTGAGCCAGTCATACACCCTCCAAGGAAGTTGCCTGAAGCTATTAAAAATCAAGTTAAAAATAAACTTATAGAAATGCAAAGAGACGGTATAATTGCTAAAGTAGACAGGCCGACGGACTGGGTCAGCAGCATGACGGTCGTTCAGAAACCGAACGGCGATATTCGTATATGTTTAGATCCACAGAATTTAAATAAGGCAATAAAACGCGAGCATTTCAAGCTTCCCACTTTTGAAGAGGTCACGGCGCGATTATCAGGGTCTACGGTTTTTAGTACTTTAGACGCCAAGCACTCTTTTTTCCAAGTGAAATTACAGGACACAGACGTATGCACGTTTAACACTATTTTTGGTCGATTCAGGTTTTTGCGCATGCCATTTGGAATATGTTCCGCATCTGAAGTATTTCATAGGAAGCTATACGAACATCTGGATGACCTTGAAGGAGTCATTCAATTTGTCGATGACATCCTGGTTTATGGTCCTACAAAAGAAATCCATGACCACAGATTACGAGCGGTGTTGCAAAGGTGTAGGGAAATTAATATTAAATTAAACAAGCAAAAATGCAAGATAGGATTGTCAGAAATAAAATATTTAGGACACAAGATATCGGAAAGAGGCATATCTCCTGATGAATCACATGTAACCGCTATAAAAAATATGCCGACGCCGAAATCTGTAAAAGATGTGGAAAGATTTTTAGGTATGGTCACGTATGTGAGTAATTTTATTCCTAAAATGTCAGAACAAACATCCCCATTAAGAGAACTATTGAAAAAAGACATAGAATGGCACTGGGAAGATAGGCATCAAAAATGTTTTGAAAAAATTAAGCAGTTTCTCATAAGCGCTCCCGTATTACAATATTATTCGTTAGATAAACCGGTTACGATTTCGGTAGATTCAAGTAAAAATGGGCTCGGTGCCTGTCTCTTGCAAGACGGTCTACCGGTGTCATACGCGTCGCGCTCTTTAACTAAAACGGAGCAAGCGTACGCACAGATAGAAAAGGAATTATACGCTTGTGTGTTCGCGTGCGAAAGGTACTACACATATATATACGGAAGAACAGATGTGACGATAGAAACCGATCATAAACCTCTGGTAAGCATCATTAAAAAACCCTTGGCTAACGCTCCTCCCCGGTTACAACGAATGTTGTTGCGATTGCAGCCATATACGTTCAACCTCATATACAAACCAGGTAGGTACCTATACATCGCTGACACGTTATCGCGGGCAGTCGCACCGGGCGATGCCGGCGCCGGCGGCGGCGCGGACACGAGCGCATCACTCACACAGCCGCGCGACTACTTAGATCTGCGGGCACAGGTGTGTGCGTTATCAGCTAGCAATCACCTGATAGATACGCATTTCATTCAAATACAAAAATGTACAGGGAGTGATGACGAATTACAACAATTAATAAAAATAGTTCGTTCGGGTTGGCCACTAGAAAAAAATAAATTAGACGATATTTTAAAACCGTATTGGGATTACCGGGATGAAATAACAGTAAATTTTGGAATCGTTTGGAAAGGCACTAGGATAATAATACCGAAATGTTTGCGCAACGAAATGATTAAAAAGATTCACATAGGTCATTTAGGTATAGAAAAATGTAAATTAAGAGCTAGAGAAATAATATTTTGGCCAAATATAAATACACAACTAGAAAATTACTTGTCAAATTGTCAGATTTGTTTAACATATAGGAAGCAAAACACAAAAGAACCATTAATACCGCATGATATACCAACCACTCCGTGGCAGAAAGTAGGTGCGGATGTATTCCATTTTGCAGGCGAGAGCTACATTCTCGTAGTAGATTATTTTAGCAAATTTATAGAAATAGAAAAACTTGTTTCTTTACGTACAGAAGAGATAATATCCAAGATTAAAAGCGTGTTTGTGAGACATGGAATCGCAAATATTTTAATTTCTGATAATGGCCCAGAATTTTCCAGTAATAGCTTCAGGCAGTTTTCACAAGAATGGAATTTTCAGCACATCACTTCTTCTCCAACATTTCCTCAATCTAACGGGCAGGCAGAACGTAGTGTACAAACTATCAAAAATATAATGAGAAAAGTACGTGAAGATAACGGTGATTTTGGATTAGCTTACTTAGAATATCTCAATACACCGATTAGCTCGGAACTTCCATCTCCAGCTGAGTTATTGTATAACAGAAAATTACGCGGCATTTTACCGAGGTCGATGACGTTTTATAAGCCTAGAATACATGAAAACGTACACGAAAAACTATTAACTCGTCAAACAAACCAGAAACTATACTATGACAGAGGGTCGAGAGATTTAAAACCATTGCAAATAGGACAGAAAGTAAAAGTCAGATTAGGCAATAAGTGGGAATCGGGTACCGTGATATCTACCGCAGGTATACGATCATATATAATAAGAATGGTCGCAGGTAATACATTAAGGCGCAATAGGAAACATATTATAATCGACTCAGACAAACGAACAGATCCTCTGCAGAATAACAGGTTACGCTGCGACTATGATGACATTATAGTTAATGATTTACAAAATAATAATGGAGAAAGCTCCTCAACGCAGGGCTCCAGTGTCAATCCAGCTTCTACCTCTGCTAATCACTATACTCGTTCTGGCAGGCAAGTGATACCTCCTGATCGGTGGACCTGTCCTGGAGAATTGCGAAATCGGACCGCTCGCTAGTTCCAAATGCGGCTATAGTACCTACTCATAATTACTTACATATTAGATTACATATAAATAGATATACGAAATAGTTTGATATGTAGAAAGATAAGTTAAAAATATATACATTTATTTATAATAAAATCTTATTAATATTATATACATATATAAAAGCTTATAAACTTAGATAGAATTATAAGATAAACACAAACGAATAAATATATATATATATATGTAAAAAAAAAAAAAAAAAAAAAAAAAAAAAAAAAAAAAAAAAAAAAAGTATATTAAGTAAGTAAATATTGTTCTAGCCTTAGTTCATAGTTCATAAGTTGAAATAGGTACTAAACTAATCAACCAGATATTGTAATTTGTTTAAAATATGTTAAATAAACCTATAGTATAGTAGTATCTTAATAGACAATACGTCATTATATTATCACCACGTACTATGTCTATAAAACATTGTAAACTCTCTGTTTACTAATGTTTTGGTAATTGTTACTCATTGAAATTAAACAATTTAAATTAAGTAAAATATACGTGTTAAATTCATAAATATAATTATTTAATTTCAATAAACTTCATTACGTTTAGTTTATTGATAAACTTTCTTTTTGTTTGATAAGGGGATTGTGGGTGTTGTAGATTTGCATGTAAATAATGTGGGTATAAAATAAAATCAATCATGGCTACGTATCTAGTTTTCTTTCATGTCCCTCTTCACATTTATCTACTTTTACACACCCCACGCCCGCTGGGTGGAGGTGTCCCCCAGGGCTCTACCGTAGCCCCCATTCTCTACACGATCTTCGCCTGCGACATGCCTCGCTTTCCCGGCGTGGAACTCGCTCTCTTCGCGGATGACACCGCTCTCTACACCAGAGGATGGAATATGACCATACAGCTGGCCCATCTTCAGCGAGCCCTCAATCTCCTAGGAGATTGGTTCAAGAAATGGGCCATCCAGGTCAATCCCGATAAAAGTGCAGCCATGTACTTTTATCCCACTCTCAAACGCCCCCCCATGAAGCCTATTCAACTTCACGGTCAACCCATTCCATGGGTTACCTCGACCAAATACCTCGGCGTCACTCTCGACCGCCGACTCACCTTCTCCAAACACATCCAGACAGTCCGTAATCGAGCGGCCTTCTTCCTAGGCCGCCTCTCCCCCCTCTTGAACGAGCGGAGTAAATTGTCGCTTGGCAACAAGATGACAATTTACAAAACTTGTATTCGCCCCGTCATGACCTACGCGTCCGTGGCATTCGCCCACGCTTCCCACCTGGACCTCGAAAAGCTCCAGGTTATCCAGAATAGATTTCTCCGTAGAGCGGTCGGAGCTCCCTGGTTCGTCCGGAACTCCGATCTGCACTGCGACCTCGAACTCCCCTCGATTCTTCAATACATGAAGCACGCTTCCCGCCGTTACTTTGACGCGGCCCCCCATCATCCCAACCCACTTATAGTCCAAGCATCCAACTACTCAACAGACACGACTGACCCTCCTCCCCTCCGGCGCCGCCCAAGAAACATCTTGGGCGACCCGGATGACCCCATCGCAGCAGTCACGGCTGCTGCGTTGGGGTCACCCGATCCGACAGCCCCAGGCAACAGGAAATACTCAGTTTTTGGTATAGGCGTCGGTTACCAAAGGAACACAAACACGACACACCGACCTCGCCGGCGAGGTCGAGGAACCCCCAGGTCTGGTAGAAGACCGGTTAGATTCTCTCCAAATAGTCAACCAGTTCAACCCAATAGGGCCGCAGGGCACACCCCATCGGGGTTGCCGCACGGCAATTCGACTTCCCCCCCCCCCCAGGCGACGGCCCAAGCCGAGGTCCGAACCTCCCTCGAGGTGCCCTTGAGCTAGTCCCTCGTAACCTTTAGTTTGTAAGCGGCCCAGCGCCTTCTGCGCTCGCCAAAGTCCGGTAAGCTGTAGAGGCCGTTAGAGGCCAACAGCTATAGTCATTTCACAAAAAAAAAAAAAAAAAAAAGGTACGGGGGAGGTAACATTACGGAGCGAGCCATAGCCGCGCGTATTCGCGGGAGCGTCGTCATGCTGCCCGGATGTGTATCAAAAACCTACCTATAAGTTTGCAATTTACTACTTGGAATTTCGTTGATTTCTCGTTATTTTATACGATTTTCTATTATAGATGATAGTACGGAACCCTTCGTGCGCGAGTCCGACTCGCACTTGGCCGATTTTTTTACTTTTTTTTTTATTTTCTTCGAGTTATTTCTTTCTTTTCAGTTTGAAGTCGGTTTCATTTTTAGGGTTCCGTACCCAAAGGGTAAAAACGGGACCCTATTACTAAGACTTCGCTGTCTGTCTGTCTGTCTGTCTGTCTGTCTGTCTGTCTCCAGGCTGTATCTCATAAACCGTGATAGCTAGAAAGCTGAAATTTTCACAAATGATGTATTTCCGTTGCCGCTATAACAACAAATACTAAAAATAAAAATATTAAGGGGGGTCCCCATACATTAAACGTGTTTTTTTCGTATTTTTTTGCTCAATATTAAAAACGGTAACAGGTAGACGCTTCTAATTTTCACAGAATATTTACTTGTATATTACCTTTCAAAATAAATAATTAAATAACAATAAAGTAAATATTAAAGGGGGGCTCCCATACAACAAACGTATTTTTTAAGCAATTTTTACTCGATCTTAATTAACAAATAGAAAATTGAATATTTGTAAGTAAATATTTAGAAATATATTAACCATAAAAATAAATACCTAATCTAATACATAAAAACTCACAAAATGAAAATAATCCGTGCACCTAAACGCGGTGCGAGCGCCGCGCCGCGGTGTGGTGGTGGCGCGAGCGCGGTTGCTAAGCAACGGCCGCGCGGGTAGCGGGGGAGGTAGCATCACGGAGCGAGCCATAGCCGCGCGTATTTGCGCGAGCGTCGTCGTGCTGCCCGGATGTGTATCGAAAACCTACCTATAAGTTTGCAATTTACTACTTGGAATTTCGTTGATTTCTCGTTATTTTATAAACAGAACTAAACTTTGTAGTATCTAGGTGATATTATTTGCAAAATTAACTAGGTTCTTAAGTTAGTTGACTGTGCAATTTGTACCTACGCTAAATAAAATAACTTCTTCTCTTAACTTTTTATCATAAGCACCTACTAAGTAGACAGGTGTACCTACAGGTTATCTTATTAGGTACGTAAAGGTCCTACTTACCAATGGCCGTTTTTTTTAAAATTACTTTTATTTATTCATTTTTAATTTTACCTGTTTGTCTGTTCTCTTGCAAGTTACATTTAACACACTGAAATTGTTCATGCATATATGCAAATCGGACGACAATACAATATAATTATACCATGAAGCCAAGTTTTGATGAAATTTGGATGTAGAAACTAGTCTAGTAAAATTATAATTTTAGAAATTAAATCAAAAACTCCCGCCATAAAAAACGCCTGAACCGATTTTAATTAGACATAGCTTTTTATGTAATAAGAGCTTCCCGCTTGACCGCAAACTCGCCTGATGTCAAGCAACGTTGTGGTCTACGATAGAGCGTGCTTACCTATTAGAAATCAATTTTATCGCGTTTTAAAGACACCCAGATTATATTTATCGAGAAAGACCCACTCAAGTAGCATATTCCACAATCTAGCAGAAAACTCTCGATAAAATCCTCCTTCAAACAATAAAAACTATAGCAAAATCAGTCCATCCGTTTGAGAGCTATGATGCCATTGACAGACATATATACAGATACAAAGACACATAGACACACGTCAAACTTATAACACCGGGGGTAAAAACAGTGAAATTTGTGAATATATCAGAATTTAGGTTAGTTTGCTTTGTTTTCTGTAATACTTTTCATTACAAATGATATCGTGGATTTTAAGATGAGCCTCAATATTGCCAACTCGTTGTTGGCAAATTGTAACTCTCTGACGAAAAACTTTTCATTGGACTTTTCAATCTTGGAATCTTCAAGGCTAGAGTGAATATATATCTTCTAGATCGACGAGCTCCATCTGCGGCCACACCATCGCTTAACATCAGGCGAGTTGGTGGTCAATCGTAGATATATATAACATAAAAAGAAACACATGCTTATGCGTATTTTTTATAGGGTTCCGTACCTCAAAAGGAAAAAACGGAATCCTTATAGGATCACTTTGTTGTACGCCTATCCATCCGTCCGTCCGAGTGTCAAGACCTGTATCGGGAACGCTTAAAGGTATCGTGTTGAAATTAACACCATATACGCAGATCCATAGTCTCTTGTTTCAGAAAGAAAAATCAAATTTCTCAGTTTTCGTAAAAAAAAGTTACAGCCGAATATGTCGTACAAAACGCACATTTCGACACTCACAAGGGAATTAAAACCTATGGGGTACTTCCCGTTGACCTAAACTATGAAATTTGGCAAGAAGCATTGTGTTATATATAGTACTCATATATAAAACATCCGAAAACTGGACATTTTTAATTTAGTTACAAAAAATAGGGACTTTAAGCAAGGAAGGAAGGTCCAAATTTTAAAGTGCTTTAACCGTATCATATATCATATCATGGGAATCATATGAAACAGCTTAATTAGCACATAAATATTTTAATATGCATATTTTTGATTTATGAACGTAAATATAAAAAATATATCTAATTTACCCATTTTATCTACTAATTTGTACGGAACCCTCAGTGGGCGAGTCTGACTCGCTCTTGTCCTATTTTTACTAAATACAATGTAATATTTTATCTTTTAAGTTTCGAGATGCATTTCAGTGATACAGTTGATCCAGTAAGATTTAGCTTATTCTGTATAATATCGAAACCGATCTGTAAATGGTACAAAATTTTGACCATAATCAAATTTAGAGGTAACTCAGGCGCTTGCCTTTATTTTATTTGGCGAAACACAAGTGATTGCCTCGCAGGCCAAATTTATCCAGGATCTGAACGTAAATCATTAAATTTTACACAAACAAATCTAATTGTTATGATTTATACTTAAAATGAAATGCGTATTCATTTTAGAAAAACACATAAATATGCGTTTTTTAAGTGGTAACAAATAAAGGTTGTTAAAGTATAATATAACTTTATTGTTAATACAGAATTATTTAATTAGATCTATTGAGTATACAGGTAGAAAATCTAATTTCCATTGATTAATTACTATGATTTCGAACCTAAAAGCTAAGGTGTAAATAAAATACAAAACAACAAAAATCAAGCAGGTCAGAAAAAATATAATTCAAGTCGAATAATATTTTGACGAAGAATGTATTTTTAGATCTTTTTTTAGGTTTCTTTTCCTCAAATAAATAAGGAACCCATAGAGAATCACTTCAAGAATATTACTCTTGAAAATCACTTTAATATTATAGATCCGTAGTATTTTGAAACTATAAAAATAATAAGCATGTCAGTCATGACTTTCATTTAAACTAAAACCTAACAAGATAGAAAAGGTCTCTTAGGGCTTATGAGTAAAATTAACACATTCTGAGTGTCATCAAATTGTGAGCGATTAGGTAACCCTTACCTTACAAACACAGCATGAAGCAGAACATGAAGCACAAATTAAAACTAAACACAGTAAGTGTATGTTACCACTCATGTTAAACGCAAATAAATTTACTTTGACTTTGAAAGATAATGAGACGAAAGCATATTATTTTTTCATTATAAATAACTAGCTAACTATAAATAAGTATTCTTTACTTAAGCTTAAAAAGTAGCTTTCCTAGGACCAATATTAAGAATTGGATAGCTTGGTTTGACTCTTCACTTTCTCTTAGTGAATAAAATTCACAATATATTTCAGAGTACTGCACTGTAAATGATGTTTGATACCTGTATTTTTACTACTAACTTACTTACTACTTACTACTTTTACTACTACTAACACTGTAACGAATGGCAATATTTTTAAATCACCAAATCGTTCCTGACCACTAAAATATAATTTTTGCAAGTAACTGTAAAATTTTAAGCTTCGTCGCTAAATCTTAAACCTTAACCTTAAATCTAGTTATCTTTTGTGTTTTACTTACAGTTTTTAATTTATATCCTAATTTTTACTCGTACATCTAATACTTTTATTATAAAAGTATTAACTTTTAAACGAGCAATTCTTTTATATATAAAATTTAAACCTCGGAAACGGCTCCAACGATTTTAATGAAATTTGGTTTGTAGGTAGGTTAGGGGACGATAAATCGATCTTGCTAGGTTAGTGAACCCGGGTTTGCTCGTATTTTCAGTCATAAAAAACCTAGTGGTGCTCGTTCGCCTAAGTACTAAATATTAAATCAGCATTTATTTCAGATAGAAAATATCTTACGTTTCAATTGTGAGTGTAATGAAAAATAATTATATTACAGATATTTATATTGTCTACCAAAATGATTTACTCACCTTTAACAAATAAAAATCTTGTAAGTAGTCTTGTAAACTTGTATTTTTTACTGAAATAGTTTAAAAATAGTAAAATTTTAAATAATACCAAATTCATTTTCAATACAACTAGTCTAACCTAATAAACGTAATAAGTACTCACCATTACAATAATAACCACATTCAACATTGGCTCACATTCACTAACACAAGTTTTGTTAACTCTAAATAAATTAAACTTAGTACTTGCGGCAAGTTCTCCGCAGTAACTCCGCGGCGTTGCTACGAGCTTGCTACGCCGTAGCGCCACGTGCTACCCGCTGCGCCACTGAGCGCCGACTGGGCGGGCGGCGCATGAGAATTCAAAGTGAACAAAACTCATCTCACACATTCCATCATCAGTTTATGTTATTGTAAACCAATATTTGGTTGCAATTTAACTGTAATCTAGGCTATGGGAATCGTTACAAACTCTTATTTAATTTTCACGGGCAAATATCCACAATCTTGGGACCGATATTAGTTCTACATTTACTCTATTCAACTCGACGGCTCGATTACCGAACCGTCAAATCTGATTCGGTTTGTTCAACGAATGTAACTTATAACAATATTTGAAGCAAATATAATAGTGGACTCGCAGAGTATCATATAACTCCAAATTCTATCTTTACTTTACTAACTCCACAATCTAGTTCTATTATATAAGTATATACTGGAAAATAAAATAATTTAAATTTTACTTCTAACGTCTTGATAACTTAAATTAGACTCGTAAAATGGCGTTTGATTATTCGTCTGTCATAATCTCTTTTCATTAGGTGTATGAGATAATGAGATTCTGAAGAGGGAGATGAAAAATTGACTTACTAAATGGCAAATGGTGAGTTCGTTTAGTTTGGTCTAATTTTTTAGGAATTGAGAGTAATTCATAATAAGAGTATTGTAAGTTATGATTTTTAATTGAGTATTTGCCAATGGCAGTACATAGTATAGTTGGGAAACTACAAATTAGATGCACTAGTAAGTCATACCGGCTGTCAAATAGGTCCCGTTAATAGGTTTCGCTTGACTTGCTCCTTTGTACGTTTTATTACAAAGGGGAAACGAACAAGTGAACAGTTACGGCAAAGAATGCTTCAAGTAAGAGATTCGAGAAAGTTCACAACTCGGAGTTTTGAGAATGTGTTTAATGAATGGACAAAGACTAGATTTCTTTACACGATTTCCGCCTTTTAATTCTCTATTCCAAAGCGAGCTGCCAACTGTAACTGCCGACAGCACAGCGTGCGGTTAGCCGTAGTGGTAGATTGATTTGTTGTATTATTTTCTATTAAATTACTTTCTTCTGCAGTCATCTTGTTTTTGTTTCTTCTTTTAATAACTATACTTTTAGAATTAGCAACTCATGAGATACGTATTAATAGAAGTTTGATGATAAATATAACACAAGGCAGCAAAGAAGCCGTGTCTGATGATACAAGATAAAATTTAAAGAAAGAGTTTGTAGGCATTAGCTTTATTATTGCAATTAAAAGGGTTTATGATAACTAAAAAACTATCTAATATCTTAACATTTTCCAATAGACAATTTCAGCATCTTATCACCTAGTTATCACGTATAATGGAGGTACCCAAGACAAGAAAGATAACACCGTAACTCAACTATCTTAGTACTTTCCTACGGGAAGTTCCAGTTCCTATATCCCAGCTTCATCATCAGATCAGCTTTAGCCATGTCATTTTCAATCTATTTACATAAGCATGAATATTTTTAAGCGAAAACCGGAAAGTGGACGATTTTTCTTGCATAACTTGAGGCGGATAGTGCGACAGGTGAAACAGACCAAAGTTTTTTTTTTTTGTAAAGAGAGGGTTGTAAAAATAGAGAGGAGGGTGTTTTGACAACAAGTAGCCGGCGCTAACGGTATACATCAGCTTCTTGTTGTCGAGGGGTTGGGTGAACAGAACAAAGTTTATCTGTATTGTACTTGTACATGTTTTTGTAGGATCACGTCTCAAAAATTATTTAAGTATATTTGTTACTTAGCACTAAAACGACTTGACGGGTTTGAATGAAATAGAAGCAGACAAAACACATATATTTGAGTAAAACATTGGCTATATTTTAACTGACTTCCAAAAGAAAGGAGGTTCTCAATTCAACTGTATTTTTTTGTATATTTGTTCAATTATGATATTTGTCCAATTATGAATTTAATTTGATGATATCATCCAAGTAAACGAATTGCGTATTTTAAAGTCAGTTCTTTAGTTTTTACTAGCTTTATTTAACGTGAATCTTTAAATCTTGCGAGTTAAATTAGAACCAATTGCTGTCGTTAGATTCGGTTGAAATTTGGTTTACTTACGTAACTTCGGTGACAATGCAATAATATGGTACCATGAAGCTGGTCTCAAGATGGCGTCGGAAGGTGGCCATAGGAACTCCTAAACTAAACAAGATAAAACCGTCGAGTTTGGACTCGTTTGAATAGTCTTGACAAGCACTCTTTTTAGTCTTGTAAATTTTTTTTTTTTTTTTTTTAAACAAGCTTTTATTGAAATGCTATAAAAGGACGAAAATAAATTTTGAATGCAATCAAACCCACCATTTTATTAAATCATAAAATTTATATTGATATAAATAAAAGCTTGTAAAATAAAAAAAAATTGGAACTATAATTATATCTTGAATATATCAAGGATACTAGTTTACTTACTATGATGATACTAGTAGTTCTTAGTAACAAAATAAAAATATGAATGACTACACGGCATCCTTCTATGTATGAATGACTACACGGCATCCTTCTATGTATGAATGACTACACGGCATCCTCCTATGTATGAATGACTACACGGCATCCTCCTATGTATGAATGACTACACGGCATCCTCCTATGTATGAATGACTACACGGCATCCTTCTATGTATGAATGACTACACGGCATCCTCCTATGTATGAATGACTACACGGCATCCTTCTATGTATGAATGACTACACGGCATCCTCCTATGTATGAATGACTACACGGCATCCTCCTATGTATGAATGACTACACGGCATCCTTCTATGTATGAATGACTACACGGCATCCTCCTATGTATGAATGATTACACGGCATCCTTCTATGTATGAATGACTACACGGCATCCTCCTATGTATGAATGACTACACGGCATCCTCCTATGTATGAATGACTACACGGCATCCTTCTATGTATGAATGACTACACGGCATCCTCCTATGTATGAATGACTACACGGCATCCTCCTATGTATGAATGACTACACTGCATCCTTCTAAATACCTAGAACATGTAGTACTCTACGTGATAATACGAAGCAACGAAACTAAAACGAAGCTGTCTATCCACCCTGAAACTGTAAGAAGTACCGAGTGAGTCCGTAAAATTAAATTAAGGAATCGTGTTTTCCTAAAGGGAAGTAAGTGAGGTGAGAGCCTTGAACCTTTACAAAGATGTACTTCCTACGATCGCCAAACACTTTTGTACTGTTTGATCACTTAAAACAACTCGGGAAAACCGCATACCGAGGAAATAGAGACCTTATATCGTGTAGTTATATAATACAAAATTGAATGTGGCGATCTAGAATAGAGGAGTTCTTGACCCAATATTGGATGTACAGATGCTCGGTCAGGATGTGTCATAAAATGTGAGGACTAGGAATAACGACGGTTACGATGTTATTTTAGACGTTTCAGAATGGATCTACTGAAATGTTCGTAAAAATAATAAACTGCAAGTTTTATGTGGTTAAGCAAATCGTATATCTTTTTAGGCTTCCGTAGTAAGTGTATGGGGAGGCTGCTCGGGGGGCGACAGTCTCTGTCTGTCCTAAATTTAAATGTCTGTATTATTTGAATAGCAATACATACAAATCTCAAAATTGGTAAGATTGTAGATAATGATAATGATAATGATAATGATAAATTCGTTTATTGAGATAAAAACGGAAAAAGACCAATTACAATTATCTCACAATATTCAAAAATTATTCTTAAACAATGTCTTAAACAAATGTCTGAGGATTACAAAATATTCACTATATAAATACAATATCATTTAAAATGTCAATACAAAAATGTCAAATGGGCAATACGCCTAGCATGTCATTACAAAAAAATAATTATGTCATACAAAGTAAAATATACCGTTCGGGTAAGTACTCAGAGTACCAAGTCAATAAACTCAAAGGTTATCGTCAAAGTCCAATGAATCATCAGGCTTTTTACACCTGTCCCATTGATCCAATAGATTTTCACAATAAGTCAAGGAGGTACTTAAAATAGTCTTCCAGTTATCACAAAAGATGTCACAATCAGGTTTGGCAGCAAGGAGTGCGTTTAAGTGGCGACGGGCACGATTCAGGGGCGACATAGAACGTGCTACTGTGCGACCGCGATCTACGTGGAACAGGTCATGCGGGCGACCACGTCTGTTTGCTGGAACCCCGGGCTCGTCCGGTACGAACAGTACGCATAGCAAGTCGTGCAGACGTATAGAATCGACGGACCCCCTAAGCGCCTTACAGCAGATAGTTAGCTGGTCTAACATCCTTCTAACTTCCAAAGAGTTGTAACCAAGCTGACCGAGCAGGAATTTAGAGTTTACTTTGATGTAAATCAACGAATACTAAAAACTGGTTAAGTGCGAGACAAGCTTGAGAAAATACATTTTTATGAAATGGGAAATTATTGTGCTAGATAAAACCTCCCCAAGGTTCTCAAAATTCAAAAAGGGCCGACCAAATCTTATCAAAAAAAAAACAACGCGGAACAAGGGGGACTTACATACAAGGTATCAATTTTAATTTTAACATCTTACATTGGCAAAGCGGCAAGCATGTTAATTAATTATTTAATTGTTATATTTATTTAACTATCCTTATTTTTATTTCACCGCCGCTATATTGAAATAATGTGTACTGTCACTTTCTCAACTGGAAGAAACTAATCTCGTGTGTAGTGTGAAGTGAAAATCTTGTCTGAATACTGCGTCATGCACGATTAACCATTCAAAATAATGGTTAACCAAACCATAGGCGTAAACCCTACTCTAAAGTATCCGGTTCAACTAAAACTTTACGAGAATCATAGGTACAATAGATGATTTTAGCCTCATGAATCTGATCTGATAATGGACCTTATCATGAAAAAAATAATGCTGAAGCTCCCAAAGCACAGGCTTCATTGCCTAGTTTGGAGCCCGAAGCTAACTCGTCATCCATAATTTACCAGTTTTTTTATAATTATTATTCTGATGTATGTAGTTTTATATGTATATAAATTTTCTGTTGTCGCTAGATAATGTAATATCCGTACGTACGTACTGGCAAGCGCAGCGTAGTAAGACCAGCCACGAGATGGATGTCCAGCAGTGGACTTCTTATGGCAGAGATGATGATGATGAATGTAATATTTCTATCTGTATGGCCGTCTGTATGCTAATAAACATATATTATATGATTAGCTCCCTGTTGCCGTGTCTCAAATTAAGTATAAACTAACAAACAGCGCTTGATTTTTGTGAGATCAACTATTTATGAAAATATTTTATCGTTATTTACACCAGAAGCTGTATAGATAATGAATAATATTTACATTTATTGGCTATTGTTATTGATATTACCGTCATGGCTTTGTAAGATTTCTTTATTCCATAATTATAATGAAAATCTGAAAGAAACGATTTCTATGAGTAACTTATAACTTTCGACCAAAATAATCATAAATTTACTTACTAATCAGATTTGGGGCCATTAATTTATTACGTAAGACTATTTTTGCTAGTTTTTGACCACCCAATCGACAAATTTTCTTTAAAAAATTATCCGGTTTATGACTGTCAGAAATATTGGATAACGTATATACATATAAAAAAAACAGTTAACGTTTGGACGCATTGTATGTACAGCTTAGATGTACAGATTTGAACCTTCTATTTGAATTCGGTTGACAAAATAAATTAATTTACAAAAATCATTTTATAAATCCAAAGTATTATTAAATAAAACCAATTCTGTAATCGCGTGTACAGCACGCAACATTTGTTCCTAACAATTTTGTTTACCCTGTTTTGGATACCTAATATTTGTTAAAGTCGTAAAAAGTTGCGTTCAAAAACTTTTGACCTCAACAAATACTGCAGAAACTTGTGAGTACAATTATTGTTTTTGTTCCTAACTTGTTATATTTATACTCGTAACAGTTGATTCGTATCGTGAGTTTATGTTTTGGACATTTGGTGAAGCGCATCAAATGTTTTATTGCGACTCACATATTATGTCATTTATTCTAATTTTAAATTTCCCACGTCTGTGTCGGTGAAGTAACGCACCTGTCAAACTAGCATTTGTTTTGCTGAAGTACTTCAGTAATGTATGAGATGGCGCTACGCATCCTCAGCGATGGTATGAAGAACGTTCGCTATTCGCTCGCATGTGTGACGTGCGAAGAGCTACGACGCGAGACCTTTCTCGCAAGCACTCTTGTGTCTTCAATTTTCAATGGCGGATTACCTTTGAGGTGCTTAATTTTTTATATACCGCTTACATTTGGAACTCTGGACTTTTAAATCATACAAACTTTCCTTTATATTATTGGTGAAGTTTTGTGTTTGGTGTGAGGAGAACTTTTGTGGATCTGTGCCGGCCGGTACGAGAAGACGAGACTATTGGAGTCTGCCACTCTAGACGAGGAACGGAAGCTGGCATTTGCAGGTTAGTGCAGGTGTTTTTTCTCCTTCACCGACACACTTTTCCTCTGTTATATTATTTATTAACAGAAAACACATCTGTGAGCAATCACACCCTTGGAAGGGCTATTTACACGCCCCTCCAACATTTGAAAACTTATAACTTGTTCAATAACGATAATTTATTGATGCAACTTGTGTAATTGTAAGATTTTTTTAATCAAAAGAAACAAAATGTTTTATTTGTGAAATGTAAACAAGTAGAAATTAAATTAAATTTGAATAAATAATCCGTCACAAAGTATATTATAAATTATTAAAATAGTTCGCAGTGGATAGTTCGAAATGCGCGGAATGGCTACTTCTCCACAGTAACAGGTAGGTACAAAATAATAATGGCTATCAGATATTTCAAGTATGTGCTTCTTGGAAGCGTCATACTGATCATCCGCCGTTGCTGGCGCATGGACGGAGCGACTCAGGTAAGTCAGGACCGCGTTAGTGCTGCAATTCTAAACTTAAATTGAATGCATAGAAATGTTACTAACCTTAATGTTTTTTATAAATTTTTACGCCACTTTTTTCCTGGGAAATCATTTTTTTATGGACACAAGTACTTTAAGCTTCGTCCAAGTAATAGATATTCAATACTACACAAGTAGGGAAACTCCTTTCATATCGAGATCCAGAAACTCGGGCTGTACATTATCTATTAGTCATTCAGCTAATCACTCAGAACTTAGCCTTTTATAACAATGACGTTTTATAAAATAAACAGCTACAAATAGCGACCTTTTTTGAGGAAATCTTCAGGCAAAGAAGGAAGATAAAACTTAAATCTGTAAACTTTCGAAATAAAATTTAACTAAACCCGTTAAGTCACTTTTACGCGATTCCTTAAACATAATCCTTACTTTGATATTTTATTGTAGGTACCTCGGATTTGGTCGAGTCGTGCCGAGCACAGATTAGCCTACAGAAGGGCTCGTTGTCGGTTAATCTCTTCATGAAATCTCAAACGTCCTTTGATACACTTGTTTTCTAATTTTGCGTTGAATTTTTGGCTTCTGGTATAACGCGGCCGCTATTCACAGTTCACTTTCTCGTTTTTAACGTTTCAGCTTTTCCATTGTTTTCGCAAGTGGAACCTCCTTTTTTCTGAACGTCTCGACGTAAAATATGAACTTGTCAAGGGCGAGTCGTTTTTGTCTAATGGATTAAATCAATGTGAGACAATTTGCTCAAAGTGTTGAACAAATACTCGCATTTATCAAATGTTCGCGATGTTTGTCTTTATAAATTTAATGGCTTATAATATAAAAGAATAGAAACATTTCTTAAACTAAAAAAGTTTGTAGATTATGCATCAAGGGGGTAAAGTAGTGTTTTATGTCACGGGCGACATACTGAATCCTGAGTGTATAGGATTGTAGGTATACCTTTCGAGCGTAGCGAATGTTAACGAGTTGAATCCCGAACGAAGCGAGGGACTTAAGACAAGAATCTGGAATGTAACGAGAGATTTTAGGTCGCCCAATACCTACTGTCACCTACTGCGAGAAAAAAATGGTTTTAAATCCCTTAGTTTTAAGTTTTTTTAAAAATTATTAATGTTATTTTTATAAATTTTTATTTGAATGTAAAAAAAAAAAGATAAAGATGATACAATAATAATATTAATTTACCAAAAAGAGAACAAAGATCAAACAAACACAACAAATATTTATTTCTATGAGTATTTCCATGTAAAGCCTATCCTAAATGACTGACTGGCCGACGAAATACATCCTCAGCTGCAGACTTGTTATATAGGGAGTGCCTTCTTTGAAGTGTTAGTATTCACTAATAAAGGATTCCCTAATCACGTAAAGCCCTATACCCCAACAAGAGGCAGTACATACATACAAGTATATAAGACTAGATGACCCGGCGTACTTCGTATCAATCCTACCAATGAGTGGACCCGATATATTCACGTTTAAACATTCCCTGGACTACGACAAACATTTCAAAACCATAATTAGCTAAATCGGCCCAGCTGTTCTCGAGTTTTAGCGAGACAAACGAACAGCAATTGATTTTTATATATATATATAGATTAGAAAACTCAACAATAAACGGCTGTTGAAACATAAAAAAACTAATTAAAAATCAATCCATCCATTTGATAGCTACGTTACCACAGACAAGCACGCAGATACACAAGTCAAACTTATAACACCCCCTTTTTCGGGTCGGGGGTTAAAAATACAACTAGAGTAACTAATTTATAGTTATAGGTTTGTTGGAGTGAAAATAGATTAACCTCGTCTTTGAGGCACAAACATTTTGACGTGCAGAAATCATCAATTAAAGGCCGGTGCCACAGCTAACGGCAAGTAATTTGAGGGGCATTGTATTCGAAATAATTGGTTTCCACCACAATGGGCCTTATGTAATTGGTGCCGTTCGAACGCACTGCAGGAACAGAAGGGTGTGTTTTCATTTAAATTAAAGGTGAACTTTGTATTCCTGCAGCGATGATGAATATAACAAATTGGTGAAAATTATCTTGATATCATCCATATTGTATAAATGTAGTCAAGTTAATTTTCACCAAAAACAATTAGAATTTATAATGTTAGATTAAAGGCTACAACTTGTACGCTTCTATATAGTGCATCACACTGTGTGACGCACCACTCACGACACGCTACTCGTCACGCTGTACGACACGTACGACGAATCCCTCGTCGTGCCGTACGAGGTAAATCCCCCGGCCCGGACAAGACGAACTCAGTATTCAACATCTAAAATATGCGGACGCTCGTCTACTGAGGATGCTGTCCATGTTTTATAATATGTGTATGAGTCACTCATATCTTTCAACAGACTCAATGAAAACCACTGTAGTACCCATAATCAAGAACAGGAGATATCTCAGATAGAGGTAACTATCGCCTCATCTCACTCGCGACTACAATAACCAAAGTATTGGTCAGTTTGCTTGATTCTTCGTTGCAGAAATATCTGGATTTACATGACGCGAAGTTCGTGTTTCGTCCAGGACTTCTACTAAAAGCGCAATATTAAGGGCCAAGCAAACTGAGACTAGCAGAATAATAATATTTTCAGGATGATGTTGGGTCTTCCCCGTTTTTGTAGTGCCTCAGGGATGTTTGCGCAGAATGAAGCGGATCGCTTTGCGGTTATAATCAGTGACGTCGGAACGTGATAGCACTCTCACTTACAATACATAGGTAGATAGGTGCGTGTGTGTGTACGGAATACATTACTAGTAAATATAAGTGAGTGAGGGAGAGGATGGCATTGTCATACCTGATTATAACCGTCTCTTTTCACAGCATTCGCACACAGTTAGTTTCGTATCATCATCATTATCATCTGAGCTATATGAAGTCCACTGCTGGACATAGGCCTCCCCATGGATTTCCATAAAGACCGGTTGGAAGCGGCTTGCATCCAGCGTCTTTCTGTCACTTGTATGAGGCCATTTTTTTCGTAGGGTATATTTGTATACTTATACTTTTATCGTTGTATCTTCGTAATTTTTCATCTAAATTAATATTTTTTTCACAGATGTGATTGGATCAAACACTATCTGAATAATAAATAATAAAATATGCACGAAATCTGTTTAAACTGGGCAAGTCCTTTTATTAACCACAACGAAACAATATACAAACAACCGTAACGAGTACACATAGGTACTTAACTAACTAAACTACTACACAAAAAGCAAATCGATTCCCTCATATAAAGGACTAAAGATAAACCAATTGCTCTAACCCACTACCAGTTGGCAGCGTACTGCATCAGCACAGCATGCTAGGTACGCTGCCAACTTGCCACGTTGAATGGCAATGCTTATACATTGGATAAGATACGCACCAGCATTTTGGTCACGCGTCCCGTCGATCAGGCGCTCAGTTAAAGTTAGAATTAGCATATAGTTATTTAAGTTACTCCATTTAGAAATTCGTGCTATAAAAGTGGCAATATAGCGATTTTATTGGATGAAACATGTAAAATATCAATTATCTAGGATAGGTGTGAAATGTATATAACATGACATATTTATAAGTATATATGACACATATTTAAGTATATAACATGTATATGTATAACATGAGCGTTGGGTGGGGTACCGGCTAAGAATAGTACCTCCCCCTCTCTTCCCGTGGGTGCCGTAAGAACCGGCTAAGGGAAATACTACCAGAGATGGGCAGCAGCATCTTCTGCGGAAAACGCTACCCACTGCGCTCGCCAACCCGCATGCCAAGCGTGGCGAGTAATGGCAAACCCCCCCCCTATGACAGACGACAAAAATACCAGGCCCCCAGTCCCCGGCAGCTCCGCTATTCCGGACTACGGTAGCGGTCCCGGTCACGGCGGAGCAAGGGGTGCTAAGAATCTCCGGAAGAGATCCGGCTACCACCCCCTGCATAAACGACGACTGGCCCTGGTAACACACAATATTCGCACGATGAGGACAGACGAGAAGCTAGCTGAGCTGGAAGAAGAAATGAGTAGGTTACATTGGGATATCCTGGGGTTATCGGAAGTCCGACGAGAGGGTGAGGACACGATAACCCTGAAATCCGGTAACCTACTATACTACCGGGAGGGCGACCAACAGTCCCAAGGTGGTGTCGGGTTTCTCGTCCACAAGTCCCTTGTTAACAACATTCTTGCCATCGAAAGTGTATCGAGCAGGGTTGCGTACCTGATATTCAGAGTATCCAAGAGATATTCGTTGAAGGTCATCCAGGTATACGCACCGACCTCGGCACACTCGGATGATGAGGTGGAGGTGATGTATGAGGACATTAGTAGGGCCATACACACTTCTGAGACCTATTTTAATGTTGTTATGGGGGACTTCAATGCGAAGCTGGGCAGGAAATGCGAAAGTGAGTTGAGAGTGGGGCAATTTGGATATGGACAACGGAACCCCAGGGGACAGAGGTTGGCCGACTTTCTGGAGAAAGAGGGACTCTTCATGATGAACTCTTTCTTCCAGAAGCCACCTCATAGGAAATGGACCTGGTTGAGTCCCGATGGTTCTACGAGAAATGAGATAGACTTCATCCTGACCACCAAGAAACAAATATTCAATGATGTCTCTGTGATCAACATGGTTAAAACCGGAAGTGATCACCGAATGGTACGAGGCACTTTGAATATTAATGTTAAACTGGAGAGGTCCCGTATGATGAAGTCTACACTCCGACCCACTCGCGCCCATATCCAAAACCCCGAGAGCTTTCAGCTCGAACTATCAAATCGCTTCGAGTGCCTGGAGAGCTGCGCATCGGTGGATGAGATCAATAACAGGTTTGTGGAAACTGTCCGTACGGTGGGCGCGAAGTTTTATAAACCCCACCGTACAAATAGACCGCAAAAGCTCTCGAGCCATACCCTCGACCTCATGGCTGAACGACGCTCATTGCAACTGCAGTCTTCCGGTGACGCCGAGTCATATAGGCGGCTCAATAGACTCATATCAAAGTCTATGCGACACGACATCCGTACCTTTAATACTAATCGTATTAAAGAGACGATAGAGCGGAATAAAGGCTCCAAAGTGTTCGCAAGAGACATGTCTATTGGGCAGAGCCAGTTGAGGAAGCTGAAGATGGAAGATGGCAGTATAGCGTCGACCAAAGCAGAAGTCTTGAGGGAAATCGAGAGGTTCTATGGACAGTTATACACATCGGTCGCAAAACCTGTTAGCAGTTTGGGCAAAGATCCAAGAGCCAAACTGACTCGACATTATACCGAAGATATCCCGGACATCAGCCTGTACGAGATTAGGATGGCCTTGAAACAGCTCAAGAACAACAAGGCACCGGGCGACGACGGAATTACATCAGAGCTACTGAAAGCGGGTGGAACACCGGTACTGAAAGTCCTTCAGAGGCTCTTCAATTCCGTTGTGCTTGAAGGTACAACGCCAGAAGCATGGAACAGAAGCGTGGTGGCGCTGTTCTTCAAAAAAGGAGACAACACTTTGCTGAAGAACTACAGACCCATCTCGCTTCTGAGCCATGTCTATAAGCTGTTTTCAAGGGTCATCACGAATCGTCTTGAACGCAGGTTTGATGACTTCCAGCCTCCCGAACAAGCCGGTTTCCGAAAAGGCTATAGTACCATAGACCACATCCATACGCTGCGGCAAGTGATACAGAAGACCGAAGAGTATAACTTGCCCCTTTGCTTAGCGTTTGTGGACTATGAGAAAGCCTTTGATTCGATCGAGACCTGGGCGGTGCTTGAGGCTCTCCAGCGATGCCGTATTGACTATCGGTATGTCGAAGTGCTGAAGTGCTTGTACAACAACGCCACCATGTCAGTCCGAGTACAAGACCAGAACTCAGAGGCAATTTCATTGAAAAGAGGCGTGAGGCAGGGAGACGTTGTCTCTCCGAAACTGTTTACCGCCGGTTTGGAAGATGCCTATAAGCTTCTGGAATGGAAAGGGCTCGGCATTAATATTAACGGCGAGTACATCACTCACCTTCGGTTTGCCGACGATATAGTAGTCATGGCAAAGTCGATGGAAGAGCTCAGTACGATGCTCGAAGACCTCAATAGAGTTTCCCAACGGGTGGGCCTCAAAATGAACATGGACAAAACGAAGGTTATGTCGAACGTCCATGTAGTGCCCACCCCAATATCTGTGGGGAACTTCACTCTTGAAGTTGTTGACGAATACGTCTACTTAGGACAGACGGTCCGATTAGGCAGGTCCAACTTTACGAGGGAGGTCAATCGTCGTATCCAACTCGGCTGGGCAGCGTTCGGGAAACTTAAAAGCGTCTTCTCGTCCAATATTCCCCAGTCCCTCAAGTCGAAAGTTTACAACCAGTGTGTGTTACCAGTGATGACATACGGCACTGAAACGTGGTCCCTAACTATGGGCCTTATAAGGAAGCTCAAGGTCACGCAACGAGCTATGGAGAGGGCTATGCTCGGAGTCTCTCTACGAGATCGAATCAGAAATGAAGAGATACGTAGACGTACAAAAGTCACCGATATAGCACAGCGGATTAGCAAGTTGAAGTGGCAGTGGGCAGGGCACATAGCACGCAGAACTGATGGCCGATGGGGCCGAAAGGTTCTCGAGTGGAGACCACGTACCGGCAAGCGCAGCGTAGGAAGACCAGCCACGAGATGGACAGACGACCTCATACAAGTGGCGGGAAGACGCTGGATGCAAGCCGCTTCCAATCGGTCTTTTTGGAAATCCATGGGGGAGGCCTATGTCCAACAGTGGACTTCTTATGGCTGAGATGATGATGATGAGCGTTGGGTAGGTATAAGTATAAAGGTGTTTTTGTCTTAAGCGAGCTTGAATCCCTCAGTATACTCTGAATTCCAGTATAAAATTTTGAACATCCTCGCTCTGTTTGGAAGTAAACTTATAATCGTAATTAAACCAATTATAATATAATAGTATATATTATAATTGCCTTTCGAGTTATATGGGAAAAGTGCCTTTATTAAGTACAACAAAACAATATACAAACTACACATACTTAACTAAACTATAACACAAAAAGCAAATCGATTACCCCAGACCGACAAAGGTCTAAAGACAATTCAAATACTCAAACCTACTACCAGTTATATTATCACCTAATAATGAGGAAGTTGTAAAAGTGCTTTTTGTTATATACCACCAATGATATTTCCAAGTATCTAAGTATGCCACACTGGATTATGAACTTGTGACTTTAATACTAGAATCAGTTCAGCTAGAGAACTAATGTGGCATGGAGGGCGCTTTTGTCCTTATTTCATTATTTTGTTTAGTCGACACCACAGAATATCCTAGTAGTATTTTCTTCGGTTACGTTAGAGATATATTCGTGAATATATCTCTAACGTCCATTATTATTATTATTTACAATATCTGTTTCATTTGCAGAAAAGTAATGACGTACGAAATGGAAACTGATAGGATCGACGGCACTAGACGCATTCCTGCCACGTTTATGAATAGAACGGTTATTTTGATGGGGCTGGTCTTCACTAGGCGTCTGAAGTCTCGCGCCACTTTAAATTCTCCCTGATTTGTATCTGAAAATAAATTAAAACAGATGCATAGGTTTAAATGACAGTAGCATAGAGATTAAGTATAATAATATATATATGTGTGACCTTTGTCATAATTACAAACTATTGTTTACTACTTATCGTTACGGGAAAATTATTTTGTTTTAATTTAAGTACCTACTTATTACTATGTTGCGTGCATACCACGAGCAAACCAGCGACCCGCAAGCAGCACCCGATCACGAGTATGACGCATGTGCCAGCCATCGCCCTCCTCAACCATATGTTAGGGAAGAGGGCGACCCGCCACACGACACCGCCGCAAGAAGGAGCCTTCGATGGTGAGCATTAATGCTCAAAGTGTGCACACAACTCTTATTTCTAACTACTGAAATGCTAATATTTCTGTGAACGCGGTCACTGGTAGAGCCCGGTTTTAGATGGGGTTTCCAGATTATCTGTTTGCCCTCGGTTGATCGGACTTTATCAGCAACTGCACTCACATCGTCTAATTACATATTTTTTTATACAAATCTGTTGCCTACTCTCGGCCCAGGGCCTCCATCACCGCCGCGTTCCGATCTTTAATGGCCATTAATATAATAATATATTAACCACAAACTTTTTTTGTAAAATGTTGCAATTGTTATTTATCAAAACTAAACACGATTAATGAAAGGTTTTATTGCGTAAAATTTCAAAAACATTATATTAGGAAGAGTTTTGATATTATAGAACTTTTTTCACTACATGTCGACAAAGAAAATTTGTAAATTTTAATTGTAAATTTGTAACTGTGCCGAAATATCGGGAGCTCAAAATTAACGTGTTACAATCTGTAAATCAAAAAAATTGCCAAAAATGAAAAAAAAATTTGAGGCAGTTAATTATTAACTTGTTGACATCCAAGTTTGGTCTCATATTATATCATACCAATAATAATAGACTCCCATCATTAAAGTTTCAGAAACTGAAACAACAGACTTCAAAATACGCAATTCGTTTGCTTGGATGACATTTTTTCAGTAAATTTGTTATAAAAACCAAAGTACTGAACCGATTTTGATAAAATGTGTGTGGGACCACCTCCGAAGTAAAGGCTACTAAAAAGAATCATCAAAAACAATTCATTATTAGTTGAGTAATTGTTGAACAAACAAAAAAAACATAGAAAGAAATGAGAACCTCCTTCTTTTTGGAAGTCGGTTTAAAAATAAAGTTCAATACACACCAAACCCGCGGACCCGGTGACTTTATGTCAGCAACTTTGCCGACATAGGCCCAACCTATGCAATATACTCGTATATGTAGGCCGCCGGGTCGGTGGCTCGACAGGTTTGGTATTGCGCTTAATACTCACCTAAAGGTATGGTGTTGATTAATTTAAATAGTGAAGTTTTCATTGTAACGTAATTATTGTACAACGCCTGGCAGACCAGGATATCGCACAGAATTACCATTGTGTCGAACAAAAGATAATTAAATGTTGATCCCAAGTTCATAAATGGATTAGACCCTATATTTTCCTGGAAACAACAGATACATTTACTCTTCGCTACTAACGTAACAATTTAATATAGTAAAGTCTCAAATTACATTTCACGCAATATATTTTTTTATATTTGTGTTTTTTTTATTCGATAGGCTTGGGCTTGACCGCTAACTCGCCTGATGTTAAGCGACTATTGCGTCAGTATGGAAAATACTATACTTGTAGGTTCTTCCGCTCTGTACTTCTACGATTCTAAAGCGTTTATCAATAAACTCATCTGAATCTGAACTTGAATCTGAACGAATATACCATGTAAAATATAAAATGATACACAAAACAATCGAAAAGTCATTCGCAATTATTTTCTCTTATTTGAAAAACTGACAAAAATCTAATAATATTAAAAACACAAAGATGTAGTAAATAAACTATGTATACTATTGGTGTTTCTAAATAAATAAACTGAGTATATTATGTGAAAATATTCGTTTTGGGCATCTTGATATTGGTATTGTAGAACATAGATTTTATATAATTGTTATTTAATGATCAAAGACCTATGTAAATAGGGCGGATTCTGTGTTAATGATTATGCTTCCGTCGGGAAGGTTGTACGTTTTTTACGACATTGTGAAGAAAAAAAAATATAGTTTACTAAACTTGAAACAACCGACTTCAAAATATGCAATTTCGTGGATGACATATTTTCCCAGTTATTTTGTTTTAAAAACCAGAGTACTAAATCGATTTTGATCAAATTTATATATGACCTACCAAACATAAAAAATCATAAAAATCACTTTATAATTGGCGAAGTAATAGCGTAAAACACAAAGAAAAAAATACAGTCGAATTAAGAAATTCCCTCTTTTTGAAAGTCTGTTAAAAAGAAAAAAAACTTACGTTCTCAATCATCATGGAAATTATTCGAATGGTCAGGAAAATTTGATTTACCGTCGTGGTGAACAAAGCGAACAACAGCTGAAAGAATTAAATCATTTATAATACATCATCAAATGATCATTTCTGATTACATCTCGCAGAGAGACCCTGAGCATAGCCCTCTCCATAGCCGGTTGGATTGCGTGATTTTGAGCTTCTTTATAAGGCCCACCACTTCTCAGACACGTTTAAGTTTGGCTCCTAGCCTGGAGTAGCTGAGGTGCCGGGGACTTGGCCCTAGTGTTCCTTTTATTAATCATATGGGGGTTGGTGGAGCGCAGTAAGTTGAGTTTTCTGCAGAAGGCGTTGCTGCCCACCTCTGGTAATATTTCTCTTAGTCGGTGTCTACGGCATCCATGGAAAGACTGGACAGATACTATCCAGTCACGAGGTTATTCCATGAAAATGATATTCTTAAATAACAGGTTTAATCTTCCAATTATATGAGCGGTACTCATATGAGCGGTTATGCTCTTTTTTAATGTTAACCAAATTTTTTAAGTTTCTATTGGTATTAACGGCCTTACCGAAAAACAATACTTAACTTTAAGCATTGCTTAACATATTTTGTCGACTTCTCGCTGACACGTAATGACACTTGCGGAAAAAAGACAAAGAATTTAAGACGATGGTTAAAGTTAAGTAACGTTTTCCGGTAAGGCCGTAAATATACATAAGTAGGTACTTACCTCATCCCATGAACAATAATTCAAAATATTACAGCACTCTACTAATTTCTGGTAAATTGTCGCCCAGAGCTGTATCAGCTTTACATTAAAAAATGGGCATGCTTGTTTTCTTTTAAATTTCAATATTTTAGTCAAATTTTTTTGAGTGACGATAATTTCTTTTTCGAGACTTTTCAGTTGCTCATTGACCACCAAAGTCAAAATGCAAAAAGTAAAATGCTTGAAATAAAATCTAACTTGATAATAAACATTGCACACTGTTTGATAAAAGATTGTTATTACTGAAAGCCACGATGAGCTGTTCCAACCGCATGTTAATAATTCGAGCCCGGTGAACATTTTATACGAAAGACATAATGAAAAGCTCGTTATCATAAAAATATTGAGGTTTCTAATTGATTTAGTGTATGTGGCCGTATGAATAAACAGCGTATGGATTTGATTTATGTTTTCGCAAAACTTCTTGAATGGTCCACTATTTTGTAAGGATCGCAATGTGCCTAATGCAGTATTTATAGTCCCCATTACAAATTGCACTATATGCACCCACGGAATATTTTGTTCTAGTAGCATTTTCATTACCATTGCAAAAATAATAATACCTAACACGTTTTCTGTGATCACTCGACATGTCACGATTAGTTTCATTTTTCTACTTAATTGCCAATAATTTCTATAATAATTTAAGATGTTTTCAGTAATCATTATAAATTTCAGTATACTCATTTTAGGCATTTTATAAAATGTGCGTCTAAAATGAATCGTTCAACTATTTATTCCTCTATAAAGTTTTAATTACATAACCGTTATATTAAGTGGCATGTGGAGTTTATTGTAGTTACTTTAGGAATGGCGTGAAAAGTTGTCATATTAGATGGCATTTCAAATTAATTAAATATTGAATTATATTTGTACAATCTTATTAATATTAGATTAAAGTTGAATATCGTTTAATATATTAGCATAACTAATAAGCGTTAGGCATATTTTCTCCATAACTACGGTTGCCATAATAATAATAAGCAAGCTCAACATGTTTATATAACGTTACAAACTTATAAAATCATAGTATTCATTAATATAGTAAATTCAAAATTTAAAAAATTACTGATAATTATTAATAAATTTGGGTTTCAACTGTCTTTTTTAAGGTTCCGTACCTCAAAAGGAATAAACAGGACCCTTATAGGATCACTTTGTTGTCCGTCTGTCCATCTGTCCGTCTGTCTATCTGTCCGTCCGTCCGTCCGGCTGTCAAGACCTGTATCTCAGGAACGCGTGAATGTATAGTGTTGAAATTAAAACCATATACGCAGATCCATAGTCTCTTGCTGCAGAGAGAAAAAATCAAATTTCTCCGTTTTCGTAACAAAAAGTTACAGCCGAATATGTTGTAAAAAATGCACATTTCGACACTCACAAGGGAATCAAAACCTATGGGGTAAATAGGCAAGGAAGGAGGGTCCAAATTTTAAAGTCCTACCGTATCATGTGGGGTATCATATGAAATAACTTCACTAGAATAAGCTAAAATAGGTTTTTAAATACTTTTACGTGTATATTTTTCGATTTATGAAGGAAAATATAAATAAATATATATAATTTCCCCCTTTTATCTACTAGTTGGTACGGAAACCTCGGTGGGCGAGTTTCACTCGCACTTGTCCGGTTTTTATTTATAATATAAAGGGACAATTATTTAAGTAGATATTAATCAAATAACAATTGATAACATAGCAATTGATTATAGTGATATATTAATTTCCATAATAAAGAAAATGTGCTCATGGTTCAACACAGGTTACACAGATACAAGAAAGATTCGAAAGTGAATTGGTCAATACTTTTCACAATACTTAACAATACTTTTCTATATTACCAGAGACATTATGTCAAAGTAAAATAGGAATTCAAACTTTATACAAAACAGAAAGTACTCGTACGTTCTACTAATCTATGGGTTCTTTTTCAAGGAAATTTAATATTTTTGAAGTAAATACAAATATTGGAAATAGACTGGGCTTACTTAAAGAAATGTGACTAGCAATTAATCAAGAGTAATTTATAAATGTATTTAAAAATATTTCTGGTGTTATTAGTACGACTTAAATATAACTTTTAATTATAATGATTGTTTTCATTACACTATTTATATTTTCAAACCTAGGGGCAGCCTTTAATAATACTAAGATGCTCTAAATTGAACAGTGTTTTTTTTTAAATTTATATTTGTACTTCTTATACAAATGTAATTGATCCTAATTTCACACAAAAAAGGTCTATATCCTGAGTACCATAACAACTTAAGTGTTTTACATAATTATCGTTACCTATATCTCCAAAATTTATGAGCACATAGTGTTTAAAATAATAGTTTAGAAATGCAGCATTTAAAAAGAAATGACATAAAAAATCTTAGTCTTATTTTATAAAACCTATTCAACAATACTCCACATGATGGGTGGAGTTAAAAAATAATTGCCTTTTTATTCAAGTATGAAGTACCACCCCTATTTCTTTATTAGAAAATAGGCTTGCGCTTGACCACTAACTCTGACTACTCTAACACTACGGTGGATCGCGCTTGCCTAGAAGGAATCTCACGATTTCATTAGCGATTTGAAGACACCCAGATTATATCTATCCGGACGCTTCTCTGGAGTTTAGCCGGCAAAGTGAAAAGATACATTTCACCCCTTTATTTCAGTTGCCCACACTCACACACTTGCTGGAAAACTTAATGAATAAAACACAATTATTTTTATACCATCAACATTTGAATTAACACGAGTTTAGGAAAATGAAACAAAGCACATGTTTCCATGGCATTCCCGCCAAAAATCGGTTCACGGAACTTATCTGTTTGGCAAATTTTGTATGTAATAAAGTTTGTCAGACCTTCGGGAAGAGGACTAATGCCTAAATTATTTTTTAGAATAAACTTTTCAAGATCTAGCCGTTTCCATAGGGCTAACTTTCAATCAACCAGTTCGTTGGACGTTGAATCCGTCTCGCTGTTCCACGGACGGGCAAATTAATTCAAACGTATGTTTTTGTTACCGACACATCCCTATAGAGTTTTTGTCTGAAAGTCCTGAAACCAATGCAATACCGCTCTATAATTGAATCGAGCGCGACAATCTGAATAGAATAAACATTGGAGTGGGAGCACCTTCGATTTCTTTCAAATCAGGGGCCGAGGAGTGCCGGAGATGACTTTTACTGTCGTCGATTGGCCATAAAACACAGACCTCCGACTTGATATGACCGGATCGGCTGTGGTCTAATACTAAAGCTGGCGCGATTTACTACTTTTACTATAAAACGTCTCGTATTAAACAGTGATTACCAAGGCATTTTTTATCGTATAATATAAATACTAAGCCGATTAAGTTGGCCTCATATTTATTTTATAAACATCGCTTTATTACTTTTTGAATAATCTCTAAAAATGAAAATATTTTCATTATATTCCTGAGTAAGTGCGTCAGATTTTATAGAATCGCAGAGTTCCACCTACACGTTTTGCTTTGCAAGAGTGTCAAATATTAAGGATTATCGTATAAACATCTGCACATTTTATAATCTTTGAAGACGAGCATTTGACATTCAATGACAATCCGCATTCAAAGACTTACTATGTACCTAATAGGGCGAATTCTGTGTTCGCATTCTTGACAAAAAAAAGAGGGAGTGAAGAGAGGTCACTTTAAAAAGTTTACAATCGTGAAGGATTTAGTAAGTTGCGTTTAAAGTCGGTTTTTTAATAGAAAAATTATGATACTCGTACTTGTCATGTTTTCAAATTAAAATGCGATGTTACATCAAAATATTGTAATTCTAGGAAAACCACTAGTAATCAATGAATAAACTATAAGTGTACAATTAACGCTTAACATCAGACGAGTTGGTGGTCAATCGTAAATCTTGCATTAAAAAAACAACTAGTTCAAAATACATATTATTTTGAACTACTTACATTTTTTTAAATTATACTAGAGGAAGATAAAATCTTATGTTACAAGATAAGATTTTGTCGCTGTGTCTTATGAACTAAACGCACTTTCGTAAGTCACACTTACAGTAACCCCTTTCAGCGCTCACGTTTACGATTTGTGCTTCCGTTTTTGTGTGTTAGTATCCAGCTTAAGGTCTGTGAAAAATTCACGTGTGTTGCCATTTCGAGTCTCAATTGAGCCCGCGTTGTTTTCTTTTATTTTATATGACTATATTTTTGTGAGTATCTTCGAATACCTGCACTATTTATTCTCTTGCTCGTGGTCTTTGGTGTTCAGTTTTCAACGCTCATGGCGTAGCTTGACTACGTGTTCTCAAACGATCACCGATGTTAAGCAACGGACAGACCGGTCAGTCTTCGGATGGGTGAGCGTGAATGGTATTTCTTCCTGAGTGCTCCAGCTCTTAAAAATTAGGAAAATAATATTTACAAGACAAAAAATATAACACAAATTCGTAGGCATTTTATCCAGGAATTGCAACTCAGGCACATTCGATTTACATATACTATACTTGATTATTTGTGTTCCTCATCTCTACTCACATACGTCACGAAAAATATCAAGATACGAGTATATGAAGGGGACGTGATATTATAACTCGCATAACATGCACCCATACTTATTATTTCAAACATAAGTTTACAAAGCTCAAAACCCCTGACAAATAAAAATGGCTGAAACGATTATGATAAAACATATTTTGATAAAACATAACTAAGAACACTCTCCATATTCTTGATGATGTGGATCCCTTTGATAACTATGATGATTTGAGCTACGATGCCACAGACACACAAACACACTGACACACACGTCAAACTTATATAACTCCTCTTTTTGGGTCGGAGGTTGAAAATAATAAAAAGTATCATTCAATATTCTGGAAATTGAATATGACAATAAAAAACCTCTACGAAATTTCAGCCACTTTCAGATTGTTTTGTACATGACCTGGAATCTATATGCTATACATCCATGCAGTAGCGTACCTAACGTACGCTTTTAGAACTGTCCTTAAAAGCGTTTTAGTATTATTTTATTCTCCAGCGACTTTGATAAAATGTTTAAAAAACAACACGAAACAGCGCTGCAGCCATAACGGGCGCTGCGGCCTGCATCGTCCATTAGTGCAGCTTCTACGCCGTAGCATCCAGTCCAGTCATTATGTCGCGGAGTACCATTCCTAAATTAAAAGTAGGGAGAGCGTGCACTGAATAAAATAATAGGATTTATCCATTCCGGATTCCGGTGTAGAAATATTTCAATTAATATTTTGACAGTAAATTAGAAATAGTTTATAGATTGTAGTTTTTTTTTATTCTAAGCTGTGACTTAGAATTAAAAAAAACTTATAAATGTTTTTAATTCTGAGCTGTGGAATTTATTTCATTAATGTTAATAATTGACTTTATAAAATGTGTATGACATTGTATATTTATAACTTCTTATATCAATAAACACCATTTGACAGTTATGTATGTATTTCATAGTAGCTGTGATCCGCGGTGTGAAGAAGTACCAAACATACATACACAAACATTCAGTTTTATAATAATAGCGGGATAGGGGTCAGTTGTATGTAATGTTATGTAATACTGCAGTTTATGTCATTACAATTTCATAAAACTATTTATGTTGACAGTAATTTTTAACCGATTTCATAGTTATAGATTTGCAGTTTCTCAATTCGACTGTAAGCGTTTTTCTATGTTTGTTAGACGATTTCTTTGCCAATTATGGATTAATTAATAAGTATCGTGTTTGGCTGTTTATTGAAGTAATTTGATAATGTATTAATTTGAATTCTTAAATATAATAAATGCTATGCGAACTGATTTTGATGATTCTTGACTATTTTGTTTGGTAGGTCATACATAAGATGCGGTCTTAAATAAATTTTGTCAAAATCAGTTCAGTAGTTTAGTTTTTAAACTAAACTAATGAACCGATATATAACTTACTTAAGTAACTTATAAATAACTGAAAAATTATTTCATCCAAATAAACTAAAATTGCGTATTTTCGTTTTTTTTTCATATATTTTGAAATCTATTGTTTCAGTTTTTTAAACTATAATTATATTATTGAAGGAACACTTGAGTAAGTTATGCGGAATATAGTATACAGGTTTTTCGCTGCGTTTCGGAACACTTGCCACCATAACTTGACTGTGTCACAGAATACATTAATAGTATAGATACGTATGTATTTATATAATAGTTATGCTTTTACTTGAGGTGTATTTGCGCGTGTGTGTGTTGAATTTCTTTTGAATTAAGGCCCTGTCGGTAGTAACTCCTTTATCTCACTCATGCATAGCAATATTTTTGAAAATTGCTAAATGAATTACGAAAAATCTGGTATATGAAAAATCCACTTTGGCCGCGTACATAATGTTTCGTAACTAGTTACGTACGAAACAATTATTATATTATATATATGAAAAAAACTTCTTCGTACGATACTAGTATCGTACGTAAGTTTTTTTCATTATAAGTAATCACGGCGTTTGTTACTTAGTAAATATTCTTTGTACGAAACTGGACGTTTCGATGTCCAGTTTCGTCCAGTGTTCATATATATATATACTTATATATATATATATATATATATAGGTGTCCAAATGTTGTCCGCTTACCGTGGATTTCTGGGATGTCTTAAATAAAATATTATTGTCATTCCTTATTGTGACATCGTGTTGTGTTGTTTTTGAAGTCGGGTTCTGAATTTATAGTTTATTTAAGGCACTGATTTAAAGAGGCTGTTGTAAATAGCAGTTTTGGTAAGTTAAAAATTATAAATGGCACGTTTAATAACTAGTTCAGCAGTTAAAACTAAGCAGTAATTAAAGTAAACAAAAATGAGTAATAAAAAATAATGAAATGGATCAGTGAATATATAATTGAGCAGGAAAATAATTAAATGGGTGGTAAAAATTATTATCTGAAGAAATTATTGCTTATACCTCTAAACATAGATAACTTTCCATCATTTTTACCGCTCATTCAGTTATTGGACTGCTCAATTATTTTTATTATTGACATTGTATGATAAAATAACCGACTAATTGATTTTTTATTACTGTCCATGTTTTACTGTCGCAATAATTAATCAACCGCCATTAAATTAAATAACTGCTCAATATGTTTTTGAACTGATCATAATAACATCTCGAATATTTAAATAACAGCTCAAAAAATTAGTTCCCTTTATTTAAGATTACTTCTATTGAGTTCGGTTAAACATGTAGGTAGGTATGCGTGAGCAAAACAGGTTTTACTATTGACATTGTTATTCTTTATGTTGACGTTCAAAAGTGTTCACAATATGATCCTACTTGAATAAAGTATTTTTGAATTGAATTGTATTGACAAGGCCTTGAATACCGTTTCATATTTCTTAGCAAGCGTTGATAATGATAACTTTACTACTGTGTCATTGATTGTTTGTTCATTTCTTACGAGCTGCATGGTTTAAACAAGTGTGACACTTTACACGTGTATAGTTAACTGTACGTGTGTATGAAGTATGAAGTCAATTGTATGAAGCCAAATAAATGTATTTCTCTGTTTTAGGTATGTTTGTCAGTCTGAAAATACTATTAAACGGCTGAACCCATCGCTATGTGGTACACAGATAGCTGTGAACCTGGAGATGGACATATGCATTCATACATTCATCACAGTCATAATAAAATTGTCTATATCCTAACTAATGTTAAATATTGTAATTATATTTAAAAAAACAACTGAGACTTTGTTTTAAAAATCTAACTACTGACTTAATCATGATAAAAATTGTATGCATTCAATTTGGAAGTAGGTATAAAAAGAAATCAAATTGGTTAACAAATGGCGGAGCTATACGGTAACAAACAAAATAAAACCGGCCACTTGACCGACTGGCGAGTCCGACTCGCGAGTCCGACTCGCAAGTGCGAGTCGGACTCGCGAAGGATTCCGTACCATTATCTATATAAAAACGGCAAAAAATCACGTTTTTGTGTGGGAGCCCCCCTTAAAAATAATTTTATTTTAATTTAATTATTTATTTTTAAAGTGAATAATATATCTCAATATTCTGTGAATATTTCAAGCGTCTACCTGTTGTATCAATATCGAGCAAAAACGAGCAAAAAATGACGTTTGTTGTATGGGAGCCCTCTTAAATATTTATTTTATTCTGTTTTTTAGTATTTGTTGTTATAGCAGCAACAGAAAAACATCATTTGTGAAAATTTAAACTGACTAACTATCACGGTTCATGAGATACAGACTGGTAACAGACGGACGGACGGACGGACGGACAGACAACGGAGTCTCAGTAATAGGGTCCCGTTTTCACCCTTTGGGTACGGAACCCTAAAAATGATACAGCCGAATTGAGAATCTCCTTTTTAGAAGACGATAATAGAATAAATGGTGTCGTGACTGTAGACGAGTCGGGCAATTACCTTACTTGAGGCTTGCTACACAGAGCTGGGGAAAACCTAGCCTTGCCGCTCGACTTGGCCGGGGCCACTGCCGTGTCCCCAGATCTACGTATAATAATACACAATTGCACACACGTGGTTTTATTTACGCGTAAATAGAAAACTGTAATTTATTTTATTAATTTTTATATGCTTCTCGTGATTATAAAACTATATTTTTATTCATAAAATCATTCGTCTTGCTTCTGCTTAGTCAGTTATGGTAGAAAAAATATAACGTATTTTTATTAGCAATTTGTAATGCATCTACACAATAAAAATCTATAAAATGTTGCTCGTGTGCTTTTAAATAAATATTACTCTTACATGTTTCTTATGTTTACTTGATAAAAAAATATTTAATTTCAAAATGAGTTTTTCGTTTCGCTTATTTTGTTTGTTGATTGCATTATATAATGTAAATGGACTTATAGAGACAAAAGGTATGTAGTGTCTAAGTATTTCGGTATTATTTTTATTAAAATAGACAAGTTTTCATAAATCTTTTTTTATCTAGAAATAGGTTAGCGCTTGGCCGCCAACTCGCCTGATGTTAAGCGAAGTTGCGATCTACGATGGAGCGCCCTTACCTAGAGGAAACCAATTCACTCGCGATTTAAAGATGTGGCGAAAAGGTGGCGAATATTTATGTACCCAAAAACAGCTTAAATTTAAAAGTTTTGCTGCTTATATATCGTTATTATTTAATTACTAGCAATACTTTAAGGATCAATTATTATTGTATTCATAAGTATCCTTGAATTCGCAAAAGAAAATCATGATTATATTAAAAAGGATCGTGTCACGCTATTATTCATTAATTCAACACAATTAATACAAATACGCAATGCAGTCACACATTTGCATACTATAGTAATTAATGTTTTGCTACTTGCTATTAATTGCATCGCAGTATCTGATCTGTTCCACGAAAGTGAAATAAAATAGTTACACTGATATTATACATTTTAATGTTATCGTATTTATTTTCGTTTTTTTTTTTTGCAGAAATCTCTTATTTCTTTATTTTTATTTTTGTGAGACATGTATTTTTATTATTACAAAAAATATAGCCTAAACACTCTGGAAGTAACGACACCTCGCACATGAAAATCGGTCAAGCCGTTTATGCTGTAGGCGATAATATAGAAACATACATACATACACTTGAAAAACGCAGTAGGATAAAAAGTGCAGCATGCCTTGCCGTAGGTGCGCAGCTTACAACGGACCATAAGCTAAAAGATAAGACAATAAGACAATTTATTTACCAAAAGAACATCAATATACATTATGTACACGTTAACTTGGGCGCAAAAAACAATATAGTAAAGTGGTAGATTTATTAATGTATATTATAAAGATTCTATTCAGCGAGCCCCAAACTAAGCACGAAGCTTGTATCTTGGAGCCCGAGTGCGAGGGTACAAAGAAATTCTTCTGATGTGTTTTGATACGAAAATATGTGCGTGTATATAATAGGTATAAGGGTGTGTGGGGTGTGTATGTATGGGATGTGTATGTGTTGTGTGTGAGTGTGTGTGTGCGTGTTGAGGTAATGTTTTGTGGACCTGTTATTCTCTATATAGGCTGTGAACAAGGGCTTCAGTATCGTCAAAAGATAAAGTTTGAAGCCAGTCTCTAACCATTCTTTTGAAAGTAGATGCAAGTAAGTCTGGATGGAGGGAAATTTTACGGCAAATATTCTTGTAGACACAGGGCAAAGAGTAAGCAGGGCAGCGTTTGGCAATCAATGACTTGGCTTCTGGAAGTGGAAGTCTACTTAAAAAACTACGTTTGTTCCTCAAAGCGTTGTAATCGGGGTGAGCTTTTAAGCTTGTGTGAGTTTTTATAGCAGCTGTGAGTAGGAAAAGTTGTCGCACCCTCAAAACCTTGAATTCAGCATAAAGTGAGTCGGTGGAGAATCGAAAAGGCTTGCGTAAGATGACTTTGATTAGCGCTCTTTGTGCTCTTTCCACTGACATGAATATGGACTTTCCAGCACTGCCCCAGACAGAAATACAATACTGTATTATGGATTGGCATAGCGCGAAATAAATTTGTTTTAGTAGAAGGATAGGAGCACAGTCACGTAGACTTTTCATAATCACTATTAATTTGCGAGTACGAGATGCTACATTTATTATATGCTGCTTATATGATAGATTGCCGTCGATAGTAATGCCGAGGTACTTTATGTAATCAACACGATCTATCGTTGCACACGAACAATGATCAGATGGAGATTGGGAATACGAATTACAGCAATGAATTTTTAGATCTAAATTAATCGGGGGTAAGGAGACACATGTCTTGGTGAATGCAATGAATTTGGTTTTTTTGGGGTTTAACGTAAGTAAATTCCTATCCAGGTCATTGGCAATAATTGACAGACCGTCACGAGCCAGGTTGAACACTTGATTCCAAGTCTTCCCATAGAAGATTAGCGCAGTATCATCAGCATAAGTGATTGTATCTGAGTTAGGAAGTTTTCTAGTCAAGATTTCGTTAAGATACAAGATAAACAGTGTAGGGCCGAGTATACTGCCCTGTGGCACACCAAAGTTGATAGGTAGTTGGTCACTTGAATGATTGTTAACTTTAACATATTGCCTCCGGTTAGACAAATAGCTCTTAAACCATTCCAGTGATACACCCCTGACACCAAATGAATCTAACTTCTTTAGGAGAAGTCCGACTGTAATGGAGTCGAACGCTTTGGCTAGGTCGAGAAATATCCCGATGCATCTTTCGCCTCTATCGACATGGGAGGACACGAGGTTTACCAAGAGTGAAGCAGCGTCTTCGGTTGATCTGCCACGTCTGAACCCAAATTGTTTGTCAGAAATTAGTCTGTGTTTTTCCAAGTGATTTACTAGTCTACTATTAACCAGCTTTTCAAGCAACTTAGATACTACGCTAAGGAGCGCAATAGGCCTATAATTGTCAGGGATATTTTTGGGACCACTTTTATGAATGGGAGACACTGCAGCTATCTTCCAAGACTCAGGAAATCTGCCAGTTTCTAAACTTAGATTAAAAATATGAGTTAAAGGAACCAGAATAGATTTCAGGGACAGTTTTATCAATTTGACGGGAATAGCATCCGGACCAGCAGCACTTTCATTTTTCAGGCTCGCAACTACTTCAGCTATTTCTTGTGGGTCAGTAGGAAAAAGGAACAGTGAGTTAGAAACCAAAGAGGTGAGTTTATGGGACTTAATCAGAGATTCTTCTGTTTCGTGAAGTTTAGTCAGAATGGCACTAGCAAGGTTCTTGCCCACTGAGACAAAATGCCGGTTGCAATGATTGAGAGGATTCTCGTCAGCATTACTGAGAACCAATTCCGAAGAGCCGTTGCTTTTTTTGGTGGTGTAGCAAATACTTTTAATTGTCTTCCAGAGACGTTTAGGATCGCTTTTGTTTTCCTCTAAAAGCTGACTGTTATACTGGGCTTTGATGTTACGCAGTAGTTTGTTACAGAAATTTCTGTATCTGATATAAATTTTATTACGTAAAAGGTCATTAGGGTGGTCTCTAGAATCACAGTGGAGCTTGTCTCGGTGACGCATACACCTTATTAGGCCTGGGGTGATCCAAGGCTTCAGAGGTGCCTTTTTCCTGCCGAGTTTGACCGTTTGAGTATGCTTAGTTAAAATAGAATCTATAGTGTAATTAAAAGCACCAACAGCGGTATCAACACATGAGCTAGTGGTGACAGGTAACCAGTTAGTAGTGAGAATCTCTGAAACAGCGTCGTTAAGATTAAGTCTAGAACGAAATCTCAAGGCTCTATACTGGCGTCCCGAATGTCGTGTGATTCCCGCAATCACAATAGCGTGATCAGTCACAGAGGTCTTGCAGATTAAACCTGTAGATTTACTATCTGATCTAATAAAAATATGGTCCAGACAGGTCCTAAGTCTAGTAGGTTTGGTGATTGCGGGTAGTAAGCCATGTGAAGCCATAAGACAGAGGTAAGTAGAGACCTGATTGTCTGTCGAGTCGCATATATTTATATTCAGATCACCTACTATTGCAAGTACGGAGCAACAATTGAAATTCTGAGTAACTATGTCTAAGGAATCTAGGAATGGCATAATGTTATCGGTCGAAGGAGAACGGTAAATCCCCAGAATAGCCACTTGATTATCAATTTGAATCACTAATGAGTCTGCGTCGATTATATTTGGTTCAATAGACACTGATCTGTAATGTGTTTTTACGTAAATCACTAATCCCCCGTTCTTGTTCAGTTGTCTTTGTGAACGGAAGGAGTTATAACCAGGCAGAGGTTGTATTAAAGTGTCCTCAGTAAGCCAACATTCGGTCAGAACAATAACATCAAAACCAACGTTAAAGCGTGTCAGAGCGACAACAAAGTCGTCAAAATTGTGATTATAGCTTCTGATATTTATTGAGATGATGTTAAAATTATGATGTGAGTTTTTAGATATAGACAAACTGCAGGATTCGATATTCTCGTGAATATGACAATCGATCGAGATTTGTTCATCAATGTCGTTAATAGCGTTAACTATACCCAACATTGTAGTATAGAAATTGTGATTTTATAAAAGACAGAGCCAGTCTTGTCATTAAATTCAAATGATTAACGTAGAGACAGTGATTTATAACAGGTAGCGATGAGTAGAAGAGAGATATACTTATGGTGTGGCAAAATGTGTGTAATAGTTTAATGGTAATATGTGGCAATATAGTGTGTGTGAGTAAAGTGAGCAAGAGTAAAGTGAATCGTGACTTAATTTTTTTTATATACAAGTATACCAGTGGGGATATATATGTAATATTTTGTGGTACAGCATAATTAACAATTTCACGGTGTAGTTGTGACGGCGCCATCACGAGGCACCAGGTAGCGTTCCAGGTCATCGGTTGATTTAATAGCAACGGCAGGAGTACCTTCTTGCCTGCGAATGTGAATAGTGCCATTTCTGATCCAGCAGAATTTAAAGCCGGCATCCCTAGAGCGAGCCCTTGCCGAACGAAAAAGATGACGGTTTTCTTGGGTGAGGCGCTCGTTAATATAAACTTTTCTGCTTGGACCATCGACACCAAGATCACTGCTGGCAAGGTTGCGTCGGCCTTTGGCTGCTTGTAGAAAGTTTTCTCTTTTATGGCGATTGACAAAACGAACAACCAAAGGCCTAGGGGAGCTAGGGGCCTTTGGAGAGGCAGAGTTTGAGTCAGCGTTGTTTGAATTCCGTGCTGGTCGCGGCCCAACTCGTATCGCAAAGTCGAGATCACTATCACCAATCTCGATGCCAATCTTTAGCGCTGTCACCCGGATCAAGTGTATCGGATTCTCATTCTTGAATTCGGGTAGTCCAGAGATTTCAACTTCATTTTTCAGAGCGGCTTGCGCCCTCGAGTTCAACTGTTCTTTTAACTCAGTAACTGTAGACCTAAGGGAAAGGAATTCGACCTCACGAGCGGCATCGCGTTCTTCAAGCAGCTGACATTTGGCGTTATATTCATCAAGTTTAGAGGTCACATGCTCACTCAGTGATTTTATCTGGGATTTTAAGTCCCCCATGTCCTGTCTCATGAGTTTTATCTCTATATATAACGTTTCAAATGGATCGGGATCAGGCGTAACGGCAGGAGAGGCTGCGGGTGAGTTTTTACGACTGTTCGTACTCAGAGGTGGAAGGCGAAGATCACCGGTCGATGCCGCGTGAGCTAGTAAGTTTGTGTTACTGGTTTTAGCTAAAGAAGACCGACATTGCGGGCAAAGCCAACCCGATCTTACGTCCTCTGCCAGGTTACGGATATCAGGTATGTTAACACAGATAGCGTGGAAGATATTAGAGCATTTAGAACATTTCATTTGCTGCGCGCTACGCACAGTTCTCGCGCATGTAGTGCAGCCATTAGTTGTCTTGTTGCCTGGAACATAACGTTCGCTCGACATTGTTTTGATTTGTGGCACTAAACAATCCACAGTGCAAAAAAAGCGGCGGCGGTGTGTGCGTAGGCGCAGCGAAGATCGAAGTGTGAGTAGGTGCGGTGTGGCTCGAAGTGTGCGTAGGTGCAACGTAGCTCACTATGTTCGTGGTTACAATGTAGCTTGTGGCGCTGCCGGAGCCGGTCTAAGTGCTATCCACGAACGTATGGTCGTTGTGTGACGGAGACGAATTATTTAAAAATAAGAGCCCGTCTCCTTTACCCGAGATGTGGAGGAGCCTGCCTCGGCACGCGTCGTCACCGCTTAGAACTTTGTGTTAATAAATTCCAAATCCCTGTTTTACACCACAATGAAGCTAAGGTACGACGATACTAGGGACACAATACTGTACAGTGCCGAGCAAAAATTTTGGACAACGCGAAACACGTCCACACGTATAGCAGTTCAAAGTCGCACTCCAGATGAACAGATGACCTCATGCAAGGGGCAGGAACGTTAGTTGCAGGTCACACCAATCATTATTTTTAGAAATCGATGAGGAAGGCCTATATTTAAAAGTGGACTTCTTGTGACTGAGATGATGATCACGATAAACTATCGACCCTCGCATACTCAGTTTTAGTACAATTGCTATTAAAATATTGCAAAAGTATTGAACTGCACCACGCCTGAAGAATATATCACAAATGCCTGTTGGCTGGAAATTTTACTAAATGAAGGCTATAAATCTTTCTCGCAAATGATAAAGAGTGGAGAATGTAGCGGGTCGGACGTGCCTCGTAACTTAGGTAATGTTTAGGGCATCGATACCCGATGTTATTAATAGAATTTTACTGAGAATTTTGCAAGCCCAGTCGAATCAAGGTTAACCTCGTCCCGAATATGGTTTAATATAAAACGATTATACGTTTTAAAATTTCGGAGTTTTTAGACATTTAGTGTTCCAATAGTTAGGTAGTTAGCCGTAATTTAGGAACTACGCCAGCTTGATGGCACAGGTTGGATATGACGGCAACTTATTTGAGAGAGCCTACGCAGCTCCAAAGTTCAAGTCCCAGGACACGAGCCTCTATATTTATTAAGTTATTTACTAATTGCCGCTGGCTTCAAGCGGCGAATACAAATATCGGAGTTGATTGAAGTGGACTGGAAACTTGCTTAGGCGCTCTGAGTACTCTATTTTGTGGGTATTGAGTGAATCTGTGTGTGGGTATTGAGTGGAGACCACGCACCAGCAAGCGCAGCGTAGTAAGACCAGCCACGAGATAACCTCATACAATTGAAAGCCGGAAGACGCTGGGTCTTCCGGCCGCTTTTGATCGGTCTTTTTGGAAATCCATGGTCCCAGGAGGCCTATGTCCAGCAGTGGACTTCTTATAGCTGAGATGATGATGATGAATAAATCTGAGCCGTCACGCTCGGCTATGTAACTCGTTCGAGTAAAGTCGGCTCAAGTCAACTAAAGGGGCAAGAGAGATATAGTAAACGAGTCACTGCTATAATGCTATTTCGTCGTCTTGATGATGTTTTCGCTTCTATCGTGTGCTTTTAGGTTGGGTTCAAAGCGCGCAGCTATCACTCGCGCGCATCAAGTTACCATTGTGAAGCCTTAGTAAATAAATTAATAAATCATAACATACAAGATCACCGAGTATGGATATTAGAAAATTACGAGATAAAATTGTATATTTTCAATTTTTTTTATCAGATATCATTGAAATTGGCGACGGAGTAGTGAAAAGACATATTTTCTAACTCCTCAGCCAATTTAAAATATTGAAAAACTTTCTTTAAAACATTTCTCCTATCAAAATAAACCAATCTGACTCTCTTTCCCAGTGGGGATAGTGGAACTACTTACTCAGTGGTTTTGTATGTTTAAAAATGTTGTGATCCGCGAGCCAGATAGCTGCGTGCTTTAAGCGCACATACATTTATATGTGTATAGTTTTTGCATTACTATCAGTTGTTTGAAACAGAGCCAGAGCGTACCAGAAGCAGAGCAGCGGCGGAGTGCCTCTCCGCAGACGAGTGCTACCAGCTCTGTGTCACCAGCTGCTTCACGCCCAACGACGCTCTCTGCCACGCGGGGAAATGCTACTGCAGCACTAAATTAAAGTATTAAGAAATGGATAAGGTTGATTGGAAGAAGTCATTTATAGCGATAAGGACCCCTGTTTTTGTTCTCTGGGATTTACGCCTATTCTTATAAATTCGTCTTATTTTAAGACATAACAGTAAAGATTCTATATTTGTGTCACTCCAGAGAAATCAATATTAATTACGCATAATATATAATACCATTTTAAGGTTTCCGTAGTAACAACGAGAACCCTTACAAATTCGCCATGCCCGTCTACTTCTCTGTCTGCCTGTCCGTAACACCATTTGTCTCTCTATGTTAGTTGCGTGTTTGCTGCTAATTAAAGGAAAACTTTGTGCGGAAACCTGCAAGAGTGCAGCGTCCAAATTAAAAATTAAGGTCAAAAATAAAAATGGTCAATATTAGCAGAATAAAATCAAATTTTTAAATAATACTGTTAAATATGTAGGTGTCAGGACTCGGGACTCTAGACAAAAAACACAACTTAACAAAGTGATCCTATAAGGGTTCCATTTTTCCTATTGAGGTACGGAACCCTAAAAACGGCAAAAGCACTGACCCCGCGAGTCCATAACCCCGTGAGGGAGAAAAGAAGAAGAAAAAGTTTCGACATGGTCCAATAGAAATGTCAAAATAGAACGTGATTTTCTAATAATTTGCCAGCCCGAAAAAACTCTCCCTAAGGACGAAAAGTAATGCTTCGACCCTGTGTGCAGGCAGCTTCAAGCGTAATCGCGAATGAATAGGTTCTTCTAGGCAAGCGCGCTCCATCCTAGACCGTAACTGACGCTTAACACCAGGTGAGTTGATAGTCAAGCGCAAGCCTATTATCAAATAAAAAAAAAAACTTTCCGAGTATGACAAATGAAAATCATTTTTTTTTATAATTCTGCGAAGGTATAGGTATTAATGAAAGATTTTCCTTTTGTTTCATATTATGAAATGCACAGTGACAAATACTTGGCATTTCTGCTAAAATTTCAACTTAAAAATAATAGAAATATAATAATAGAACTTTAGAGTGAAACATGGACTCTCCCCATGAACCTGAACTTTACAATGATACAATGATTTTATTTGTCTATGAAACTAGGTTAATTCTATAGATGTTATACATATTTAAGAGAAAAGATCAGCTAGTTCCTACCTTAAAAGGTTTATAGACATTAATACATAACATACATAAAGTTTCGTAACTTTGATAATGTTTCGTTGTGAAAACGCTAACTATGAGTAATCATTAGTTCATTCCTAGAATATGTAACGCGGACGCCCGTCCAAAGGGCCAAAGCTAACAGGGATTGTGTGATGTTAGCATTAACCGAGAGCCTTAGGCCTCTAACTCAATACACAAGCGGCGTTAAGGCCTACACATAAATTGTATTTATTTTGCTCCACGTTTTGGCCCCAGATGTAAGTTAGGCTATGCAAGTTGATAAGACTTTTTAAATCGGAGATGCTTCCGTTATCCCAGAGAAAGAAAACTATTCAAAAAAGACCGGGGTACGGCTGTGTAATAGAGCCGTATATTTTACATGAAAACTACTTCAAACTTGCGACGCTTAAGTAGTGAAATAAGTTACCTATATTATAGGTATTAAAATGTAGAATAAACTCTTTACCGGGCTACCGACTCGAGTCGAGTTAGGATTACCACGGTATCATTAGATAATATTAATTATTGATATGGGCCTCACGTGTCACGTCCTCGGCCACACCGTCGCTTACTATCAGGCGAGTTGATGACGTATATAACAACTTATTTTATAGCCATCATAAGAGTGGAACTTTGAATTGGAAAGCGTTCAAAGAAAGTTCGACATATTTGACATGCTGCTTTTTAGGTTTCCGTAGTAAGCAAGGAACCCTTATAGTTTCACCATGTCCCGTCTGTCTGTCCGTCCGCGGATTTGCTCAAAAACTATAAGTGCTAGAAATCTGTAATTTGATATAAATATGCTTATTAATAATGCCGACAAAGTATTAAAATAAAATTTTGAAAAAAAAAAACAATTGTGGTACCTCCCTACACGTAAAATTGGGATAATATTTTTTCTCATTTACCCCATCGAGTGGGATATCGTTGGATCAATAATCAATAAACATCAATTAACATAAGTTAACTTATATGTTCGTAGTATCAAAGAAGAGAACCTATTTTAAGGTCATAAACATTGTTATCTACGGAACGCTACATTGCGCGTGGCACGACACGCATTTGCTTGTTTATTTATTAATGGTACGTTACAGCCGCAATACTTTAATTACTACAGACTTATATGCATTTATATAAAACGCAGAACGCATTAAGGGCCAACGATATACATGCGGCGGGAAATTCTCAAACAGTTTTTCAGGTCTTTACCCAGATCGGTTAATTATTGTAAGTATACACAATGTTTGCAACAATTTAAGATTATTCTTTAAATTTTCACGTCAAATTAACCATCAGTAATATATCTCGTTGCTTACATATTCCGAGAAGTTGCTTGATTTACTATAAATTTGTTACCAGGTTAATATATGTTACAAAATGTGAAATTGGTAAACAGAATGACATGATAATATAAAACATAATTTTAGATTATTGTAAATATTAAGATCAATTACAAAAATACTTGACTTAGCTACTAGGCCAAAAAACTTTTTGAATTTGAATTTCCCACCGTATGCGTGACGTACATTAATAGTGCAGTGTTTATGTGTGAGGGAACGAATGGATGACTACTGCACAAACATATTGCCGTCTCCTTTTCTCTTTTTTTTTTCAAATGGAATACTGATATCGCTGGATCTTCGTAATTTTGCATCCAATTTAGATATTTCTTAAAGAAATAATTGGATTATTAATTGCTACAAATCTGCTTGATAAAAAATGTGCAAGCGCTCCATTATTGAAAGTATAGTTGCGTAGTCTATATCTCAAATTCAGGCAAGGCCCCGTAACGTTTTTATCTGGATGCCTTTGATATTGAGATCGGAATGCGTACAAGGGACCATCAAGGAGCCGGTTTTTTGCGGTTTCACATTACACTGTTTCATTTTAGTGTTATTTCTCTGGATGGTTTTCAATTGTAGACGTTTATCGAACTCTACTTTGGTAATATTACATTTCTGTATTGACTGATGTATTTTTTATTCTGAAATACTCGAAATATAGAAATATGGAGCTCTAAGTATTAGTGATATTTTAGGTAGTTTAGTGAAGCTAAAGTTTCTTGTAAGGTAGTGGTAAATTTTCTCATTTTGACAACATTACGAACTTAAGTAGACGCAATATGTCGACAAAAATCTATAGAAGCTTCCTGTAAAGTCACAAACACTTCACTATAGTCAAGTAATAGAAGTCGAAGTGAAGTCACGGTATACCGTGACTTCACTTCGACTTCTATTACTTGATTTCGGTAAATAGTAATATCTAAACTAAGGCAAAATGAACAAAAATATAAAGAATTTGTATCCAATTGCGGTTAAACCTTTTAAATAACAAATAACCGTAATAGAAAAGGTCTTTTAGCCATGAGCTATTATAATAGTACCTCAAGGTCATGTTTCCACTACTTCAAACAAGAGCGCCCCTTGTAAACATCCTTTTTTTATTAACCGACTTCGAAAAAGGAGGAGGTTATCAATTCGTACCGTATATTTTTTTTTTTTATGTATGAACACGAATTTCTCTCTCATTCTTGAACCAATTTTTGTGTTTCGTGAATTGGCATATAGAGAGTTCCACTGACACGTTTTTCTTTACAAAAGTGTCAAATGTTTAGGTTTTTCGTATAAACATCTGCACATTTTCTAATCTGCGACGACGAAGCATATGACATTCAATGACAAATGTCATTCTTGAAAAAGAAACGAGTGGGTGAAGAAAGGTCTCTTTAAAAAGTTTACAATCGTGAGGGATTTATTGCGCTTGAAAAGTAAAACTACTTACTCCTCATCCAATGTGTATAAGGAGAAAATAGAGTTACTTCAACGCTTGAGCGCCTTGTTTAATTATTATCCTTATTAATATTACAAGTAAACGAAATAACGTACTTCGAAGGCGGTTGTTTAAATTTTTTTAACTATAAAATTATTTATTTTATATTGGATCCGCGCTGACAGAATGTTTGGACATTGTTTTGACGACGTTCCTTCTCTACAAATTAAAGCAGGTTATATGCAACACAAGTAAGTACATAGATAATCATAATTTGAATCCCTATTTACGTTAGTGGGTTACTTAACTATATCCGGATTATGATATTTCGAATTTCATATCCCCGAAAACGTTTTTTTTAAAAGACTCTTTATCAAACTACTGAAAAAAGCTCATTTGACAAATCGTCTGATAACTGAATATTTATAATAAAATAATTAAGAGATATTCTGAAAGCACCACTTAAATACAAATAAACTGTTTAAAATAATTGAATTAAAAAAAATGAACGAAATTCCTATAAAATTTTTGTTCTTTTTTTAAATTTAACGATATTAAGAATTTTGATTAGTTTAGTGGAGCCTTCAGAATTGACCACAGTTAATAATTACCACAGTTCAGAATTGACCACAGTTCAGAATTGACCACAGTTAATAATTACCACAGTTCAGAATTGACCACAGTTCAGAATTGACCACAGTTCAGAATTGACCACAGTTCAGAATTGACCACAGTTCAGAATTGACCACAGTTAATAATTACCACAGTTCAGAATTGACCACAGTTCAGAATTGATCACAGTTTCCGTGTTTAATAAACAGAAACCTAACGAACCTAACCTAATACTTATGGATTCAGAAACTCGTGTCAAGTAAAACATCTGGAATCAGACAGTTCTATGAATCAGATAAGGACAAGTAAGGCCGCTAGCAAATGGCGTATTTTAAACGCGCAGACGACGCGCGGTTCAAGAACGCGCGTTTTCAGCGCCGTAGATGTCGATTTTAGCGTTTTTATAGATTCGAACGCGCGTTAAAAGCGATACAAGCGCGTTCGAAACTCGTTTGATGCGCGTACAAAGGGGCGGAGGAGGGGTAGAGGATGGGCGCGCGCTCACGCCACGGCACCACCCGCGCCGCAGTTACAGCGCGTCTGTATCGCTGTATCTGCGCTTATACATACGCGCAGTAGACGCACGTTTCACGATCACCTCGTGTGCTTAGATTACAAGATTGCGTTCAAATCTCGTTTGAAGCGCGTATACGTGCGATACCAGCGTGTCGTCTGCGCGTTTAAAAAACGCCATGTGCTAGGGGCCTAAAATTCGAACAAATGCATTTCGGAATTTAGATAGGCTACCACGATAGTAATATTGTGCACACGACACCAAACCGCCTGTTGAGTCGCTTATTCTATTATAATGTATTTCAGATACCAGATCGGCATCCTAGTTTACAACCTCTTATCGCATAACCGCAGCGTATAGCCTCACCCTAGTAAACTTTACCTATCAATAAAGGGCGAAACACTTACCCACCGTTCACATAACCACAGTAACTATTAATCTGTGCCCAGGGTTGCCAGTTGCCGCCGAGATTATTCCGCGGCTGCCAATACTTATTGTTAGCAAAGATTTAGTGGCCATATATCAGAGGCATAAAGGGCATGCTACAATGAAAACTTGCCAAGTTTTGCCAAGTTTAGTATTCCTCGTGCTTGATGAGTTTGTAGTGATTCTTGGACATATTTTAACCATGCTTACGGAATTTCAGGGAGTTAGCATGATTGTGATAGTTTTGGAGTTTTAGATTTTTTTTTTTTAAATTACATAGATAGATCTGAATTGGTCACTAACTCCCCTGATATCAAGCAACGGTGTGGTCAAGGATGAAGCTCGTTGATCTAGAGGGTATCTATTCACTCTAACCTTGAAAATTCCAAGATTGTAGTTCTCAGGAAATAGTGATGGCGACAAAGAATTCCATTCCTGTTTAGTCTATCAAGAACATGGATCGATATCGTTGAGTACTGATTATTGGCATTTCAATGAGAAATGGGCGGTAATTCGTCGACTTTCTGCTAGTCCTTCAGTGAAACGGGGAGCGTGGAAAATGGTCGTGAAGCTCTTGCGCACACCCAGTCAGTATTGGAAATCAGTTTATTGTCATAAATTAACCTTACAGCTCGCCGGTCTACCAACTCTAAAGTTTTCAGCTGATACTTGGTCACTCCAGTTTCTTTTAACAGTTTTTTTTATCTTGTTTGATAAGATCCAACATCGTCTGATAAATAGGAACAAAAACAAAACCATATAGTAATAAATAATTGTAGTACATTAATAATTAAAAGTGAATAAATACAAAAATATTTAAATTATGGAGTAAAATGTATATACATTTTACTCCATAATTTAAATAATTTTGCCATTGAACAATTTCTTGTGAGTATTTCAATGTGATGTGGTGGATGTTGTGACGTCACACTTTGATCTTGTTGTTATTATTATTAATACTCATTTAGGATTTCATTGTTCAGGAAAAATATTACGACAGATTTTAGCTATATTTAAGCGTACTTACTTTTATTACAATGAAACAGTGTGTTCCGTAAGTTCAAACCACTTGGCGAGGTTTTAACGGTGAGTGATTAAAAATTTAAATACCAGCAAACATATTGCCATTAAACATATTAACATTATAAGTTGAAGTGGCAGTGGGCAGGGCACATAGCACGTAGAACTGATGGGCGATGGGGCCGAAAGGTTCTCGAGTGGAAACCACGCACCGGCAAGACCAGCCACGAGATGGGCAGATGACCTCATACAAGTGGCGGGAAGACGCTGGATGCAAGCCGCGCGCCAATCGGTCTTTTAGGAAATCCATGGGGGAAGCCTATGTCCAGCAGTTGACTTCTTATGTCTGAGATGATGATGATGATGAAACATTGGTCTAATTAAAAACCTTTAATTGAAATGGGACCACCCATTTCAATTTGGTTCGGATCTGACAATGGCATCTATGAGAAGTCGGTTGCTTCAGTTTTTTAAACCTTAATTATTTATTGAATTTACTACAATTTACATTACAAATAAACGTATTTGTATTTGTATTCGTCTAGTCGCATTCACAGCACAAAATCATATTTTTATTTCAAAACAATGTTTAATCATTCATTTTCCAGACATAATTGTTTACTGACGTCTACTGGATTAAGTTAATCGTAGTCTGTCACGCGCACTGCACTGCAATCATTCAAACTAGTCACTTTATGCGACACTTTTTATGAAATCTTGTTTGCTATAAAATAGTTAGGTATAAGATGTTTTACGTGATGTATTAACTTGAATATTATCTAAATTTAATAAATCGTTGTCTACCAGATGTCCCAGTTTTTATCCGACTTCCAAAAAGGAAGAGGTTCTCAATTCGACTATTTTTTTTTGTATATTTGGTCACCGATTACTCCGATAATTATAATTTGTTTTGATAATTCTTTTGATTTGGATTATAGTCTGGTTCTGATCGATTGTCACGTGTTATCTTGTATTATGTAAGGCTATATTCTGTTTTGTATACATAAATAAATAAAATAAAATAAAAAAAACGATTTGTTTGGTAGGTAATAAATACCTCAGAAGTGGTCCCAATTATATCAAAATTGGTTCAGTACTTTGGTTTTTATAACAAAATAACTGGAAAAATATCATTCAAATAAAAGACTTGCGTAGTTTGAAGTCAGTTTTTTTCAGTTTTTTAAACTACAATTATTTCGTGAGCTTTTCCATGTTTGACTACATTATGATTATAAGGTGAGATTCTGGTCGAATATAGGCCTAGTTTGTTGCAAAAAATATATATTATCCAGCTCTCCAGCTATGGCCACCTTACTACTCCGGAGTTATACTTTAACCGCCCCGCTAAGAACTCCTTTTTCTACCTTCAAGTATTTATTTCCCAAGCGTTATCAACGTCAGGTCATATTTAAGAGGGAACCACTCTAATTGGCCAGAAAAGAGCCAACTGGTTGTCCGTTGGCTAGTCTATTTCAGAAATGCATCATAAACATATTACCATAGAGTACAAAACTAGGAAACTATGGTGTTGCCCGTCTAAAAAGGCAACATGAGCGTATTTTGCAGTGTTTAAAAGCCAAGAAACCGTGATATTGCCACCCTAGAAATTTATAGATATCAGCTGCGCTCCGCGTAGTGACGAAAAACGGTTACGATGATGATAATACATAGTCTATGTCCTTTTCCTGGTCTGAAAGAATCTTAGTGCCAATTTACACAACGATTGGTTCAGCCGTTTAGCCGTGAAGAGGTAACAACCAGACAGAGAGACAGACGACAGACAGAGAGACAGACGACAGACAGAATTACCCTTTTATAATATTAGGATATATGTATAATTTATCACAAAAGTGTTCCACAAAGTGTACAGCTAGAGAAATATTGGTGTGGCCATTCTGTTGTTCCGAAAATATATAGCAGCACAGCAGCACTGCCTACATTTAAAATCATGACACTAATTATGAAAGACCTTTGTATCATCACAACTCCAATAATGTTTTACAACTGACCTTTCAGTATATTCTACATTTATGTAGTTTCAAAGCTTGAGCAATGAAAATATATTGTTCCCAATCGTTTGTTGGCCGTGCTGCTAGCTACTACCAATCTTACTACTAATAGTAACACCGGTCATTGAATTACCCTTAATGTATGTGTGAGTGACGTCGAGTATGGAGGTGTAAGAACGCGCTTAGTAACTGAGAGCTATTCTGTGGCGCCACTGATTTACGACCTAAATAATGTTATTGAAAATGAACGTAATACTTAATATTACGCTTCGTATAAAACTTATGCTCATAATGTTGAAATATTGATGTTTCGAAATAAAGTTTATAGAGCTCAAAGCGCAAGCAATCTCTTTCGCGCGTCACTATATTGTTAAACATTTAAAAGTATTGAGTAAAGGATATTTGAAACTATGTAGATATAGAAAGTATACATCGTAAACATATTTTAAAACCTGTTTTAGCTTGTGCTAATAAAGTTCTTTCATATGATACGGTTATAGCACTTAACCCTAAATTAGATTTGGACCCTCCTTCTTTGCTTAATGACCCTATTTTTTGTGATTAAATTAAAAATGTACAGATTTCGGATTTTTTCCTTTATGTGTACTATATGACAATGCTTCTTGCCAAATTAGACACTTATAGGTCGGGAAGTACCCCATAAGTTTTGATTCCCTTGCGAGTGTCGAAATATGCGTTTTTGCGACATATTCGGCTGTAACTTTTTTTAAATGAAAACTGAGAAGTTTGATTTTTCTCTCTGCAGCAAAAGACCTGCGTATAGATCTGCTTATATGGTTTTAATTTCAACTTTATACCTTCACGCGTTCCCGAGATTATAGGTCTTAACAGACGGACGGACGGACAGATGGACAACAAAGTGATCCTATAATGTTTCCGTTTTTTTTCTTTTGAGGTACGGAACCCTAAAAATGAATAATAGAAAGATAGTCGGGAAGTATATTTTAAAATGTCATAGTAAGTAACCACGATAAAAGCGAAATTAAAGCGTGTTGATCGGAATTTCGGAATAACCGACATGAAAGGATATTTGTTGGCTTTTGCTTTGTTAGCCATAGATTCAATGTACACTCTGAAAAACATCTAATATAAACTGATTAACTGATTTTGCGAACTAGTTATATTAACATTATTTTATCAACTGAAACATTTCTTATCAAAATATTAAAATAAATGGTTTGTAGACTATTACTTAATTGTCGACGTTAAAACACAGAAGATAAGTTAACATTTATTAAAAGTCGTTAACTGCTGTGTGCAGCTAACGACTTTCTTATGAGCATTTTTTATTTATTTAACACTTTATTGCACACAATTACAAAGTAACAAGCTGTACAATAGGAGGACTTAATGCTAATGTAGCATTTTCTGCCAGTCATCCTCATAGTGAAAGACAGACAGGATGTAGGCGTGCTGCAAAACTTAGATATATGAAAATATAATTATAAAACACACTATATAATATACTAAATAATAATAATATTTAATACATACTATATATACTTAATACACACGAAATATATACTTACATGGACGAATATACATAAATATATATACAAATTAATAATGATGAAATGATTAACGAAGTAACATTGCTTTCAAATAATGCTCACGTACTGATCTTTTGAATATTTCTTTTGATGGTGCTTGTCTGATATTAAGAGGGAGCTCGTTCCACAGCCGTACCGCCATCACTCGGAAAGAATCACTGACGAATGATGTGGTGTGTCTAGGAGTGGCCAGAAGTAGGAGATTACTAGTTCGAGAAGGGTTTAACCGGATGTCCGAGAAATAGGTAAAAGATTATTTAAGATAGGAAGGTGAGTTGGGATCATTCAAGACAGAGTATAATAAGTTAACTATCCTGGCATTTCTCCTATCACGGATCATAAGCCATTTAAGTTTAGAACGGTACTCGCTTATATGATCATATTTCCGAAGGCCAAATATAAAGCGGATGCAAGTGTTGAGTAAACGTTCAAGCTTGCTTAGTAGTTCTTGGGAAAGATCGAGATAGCTGATATCAGCATAGTCAATGATCGGTAATAGGAGAGAGTTTACTAAAGTAGTTTTTGTATCAATAGGCAAAAAATTTTTGAAGCGGCTAATAGAGTGGAGTGATGCATAAAACTTGCGAGAAACTTCCTTGATTTGGGGCTGCCAAGACATATTTGAATCAATGAGTATGCCTAGATCTTTAAGAGTGTTGGTGAAAGGGATATCACAATTGTTGTATCTCAGCAAAGGTAACGCGGCCAGATCTACAGTGGCGAGACGACGAGGGCTACCAACAACAATAGCTTGACATTTATCAGGATTAACCCGAATACCGAATCGATTGGACCAAGTTTGAAGCCGAAGAAGATTGTCATTGAGAGAATGGATTGCCTTGTCTATATCTTGGACATCAGTATGAAGGTACAGCTGTAAGTCATCGGCATAAAAATGATAATGACAAGTAAGTTTAGAAGAGAGCATATCGATAAATGAGGAGAAGAGCAATGGTGATAAAATTCCACCCTGAGGTACACCAGCAGATAGCTCACTCCAGTCAGATAAGCCGAGGTTGGTGCGAATTGCCTGCCGCCGCCCCTTCAAATAAGATGAGAACCAGTTTATTGAATCGACCGAAAAATTTCTATGACGTAATACAGCCAGAAGTAAGTCGTGATCTACGGCATTGAATGCATTACTAAAGTCAATGAGAACCAAAACCGTGACTTGACCATTTTCCATGGCGCCTCTCATATCCTCAGTGACCTTTAGCAAAGCAGTGGTAGTACTATGCCCAGACCTGAAGCCCGATTGCATTGGATTGAGTAGTTCTGAATCTTTAAGGAATTCTGTGACTTGTTTGTGGACTGCTGACTCGATGACTTTCAAGGGAAATGGAAGTATCGAAATGGGACGAAACTGATTCGGCAAGAGAGCATTAGGAATCTTAGGGAGAGGCAACACGTGTGCCTTACGCCACATATCAGGAAATTGCCCGGATGTGAAGGAAAAGTTAATTATATGTGTGATAGCTGGGAGAATATGATTAAGAATATACATTACCATGACACGACCAACATCATCACAGCCTACGGCTTTTGATTTAAGGTTGAGAATTATTTTATGTACAAGATCTTCACTGACAGAAGAAAAATTAAAGGGAGCTGAAACAGGGGAGGGCAAGCATTCAATTTCTTTAAGGATTGTATTTTTACTAGTTTGGTCTAGGCTGTTACTTGAAGTGAAATGGTTATTAAGTATGTTTAAGTCAATTGGAATTTTTGATTCAGGCGACTTTGGTTTCCCGATACCGATTGATCTCAAAAATTTCCAAATACCCCCAGGGGTAGAAGATTTGACTTGGTCTGAGATGTATAGCCGTTTGGCATTGCGGCATAACTGATTACATCTATTTCTTAGCTTTTTATAATCATCCCATTTCGAGTCTGATCTCTCGTTTTTGAATTTACGAAATGCTCGGTTTCGTCTAGCCATCGCTTTCCGTATTTGATCAGATATCCACGGTGATGCATTATGTTTGATTCTAACCGGACGCACTGGTGCATGGCGATCAAAGAGGTTGATAATATTAGAAGTGAGACAATTAGTCATCTCGTCAATCGATTGAAACTTCTCGACCTCCATCCAGTTCAAACCAGAAGCGTCCTCGGATAGCCGAACTAAGTTCATGCGTGCAAAATTCCTTTGGAGCAAAATCACCGGCTTAGGCTTAGGAGTACGAAACTTTACCGAGGCATAGATAAGGTCATGGTGAGAGATTCCCGGGACCTCTATCTGACCATATGTAGAAAAAAGGTTAATATCGGAAGTAACTATAAGGTCAAGTAGAGTATCATTGGTACGTGAGTGGTGAGTTGGTGACAACTGAACTAATTCAAGGTTTGAGGAGTCCACCAAAGACCTAAGCTTCTGTGCGCGTGAGTCATTTTTGATCAAACAGGTATTGAGATCACCCATTAATATTATTTTATCATAATCTAATAGTAATACTTCTAGGGCAGTTTCAAGGTCGGAAAAGTAATTGATTTTATCATTATGACTGTAAGCTACTCCGAGAAGTAATTTAGCGCCTAGGTTTATTTCGATGAATATAAATTCCAAGGATCGGGTGTAGGCGGATGGGGATTGCAATATTACTTTGTAGGGGATGTGACTTTTCAAGTATATGGCAACTCCTCCTCCACCCTTTCCGATACGGTCATTGCGAATAAGAATATTTTTAGGTATAGGAAACAGATGGGATGGTAGACTGGGCTTAAGCCAGCTCTCCGATACTAGTACAGCATGGATATGATCAGAAGAAAAGGTATCAATAATGTCAGAATAGTGCGCATTAATGCTTTGTGCGTTGATGTGACACACATTGAAGTTCTTAGAATACGGAGAAAAAATATCTTTAAGTAGATTTGCTGGTGACGAGACTTCATCGTCAGCGCTGAGGAAAGATGAGCTATCAGAGCAAGCTGTTACAAATGAATCATCATTTGAATGCATATTACAATAAAATAAAGTAATAAAATATAATTATATGTGTATATAAATAAAAAAAAAATATTTCTACTATTTAAAAAACTTAAAAATATCTAACAACTAAATTGTTTTGTTGCATACCGTGCTGGCTATAAAATATTTAATGTAACAATGGTTTATATTACAAATTCAAAGCCTCATAAGAACAAACATACCAATCTTGGACACATATAGGGGGGAAAAAATGTAAAAACTAGACAGAAAAATATAAAGCAACGAGAGGATGGAAGACTTAGAGCATCTGTTGATAGATGCTCTAAGATGGAAGAGGAAAAAAAAAACTGCTTAGTTCATTATATGGCATTTCGATTTTTTAGTCGTCAAGTTGATCAGCTTGTATTAACTGCGTAAGGAAACGCCTATTCCAAAACGTTGTCAAATGAATAAATTAAACTTGTATTGATAGTAAGTTAATTTAGAAGAGAGAATTTTACAATGCAATTTAAATAACGTTAAGTAACGTTTGGAACAAACCTTTAAGAGATAGTTTTATTCTAGTGCCATCCGTTGACAATTTTCAAATACTTTCCTTTCTCCAAAACCCCTCATTGCTTACATTCGAAGAGAAAAACTATTGTTTATACAAATTACACAGTTATAGCACTGTTGTCACAAAGCCAAATGCACACATACAAGCTTAGGCATAAAACTTACTATGCTTACTGAGCATGTCTAGATGCTAGTCTACAAAATAATAAAGATACTATACCTACGTGTTTTAAAGTCTAGACACATTTCAATCTAGCCAGTAATTTCAGTCCAGCCAGTGTTTAACCATTCTGTGTCAGAAGATGTCAGAGCAGAGAAAATTGGATAGGTATTTTTCAACGCATAGATCAAGATGTTTTATAAGGCGTGTCTAAGATGCGCGCGGGCAGCAAGGCTCTGAGGACTGTATTGGCTTAGAAAAAGAACCGCCCAGTTAATAAAGCACGCAAAATACTAACCACACACAAAATGTATAAAGTACATGTTATAGTCATTCGATTATCACTAAATTGTCATTGACAATAAATAGTCTACCTGAAATATAAACGGCACAGTTCGTTCACAGTTATTTTGGATCTATCATTCCTCATTTTCTTTATATGAAACATAAATCCTGCCTTGGCTTCGACCTTCAAGCCACGCACGGCGCAACTCAAAGGCGAAACAGAGGCATCTTTACATTTTACAAAAATAAGATAAGAAATTGTCTAATTATGGTATCATCATCATCATCATCTCAGCCATAAGAAGTCCACTGTTGGACATAGGCCTCCCCCATGGATTTCCAAAAAGACCGATTGGAAGCGGCTTGCATCCAGCTTCTTCCCGCCACTTTTATGAGGTCGTCTGTCCATCTCGTGGCTGGGCTTCCTACGCTGCGCTTGCCGGTACGTGGTCTCCACTCGAGAACCTTTCGGCCCCATCGGCCATCAGTTCTACGTGCTATGTGCCCTGCCCACTGCCACTTCAACTTGCTAATCCGCTGTGCTATATCGGTGACTTTTGTACGTCTACGTAGCTCTTCATTTCTGATTCGATCTCGTAGAGAGACTCCGAGCATAGCCCTCTCCATAGCTCGTTGCGTGACCTTGAGCTTCCTTATAAGGCACATAGTTACGGACCACGTTTCAGTGCCGTATGTCATCACTGGTAACACACACTGGTTGTAAACTTTCGACTTGAGGGACTGGGGAATATTGGACGAAAAGACGCTTTTAAGTTTCCCGAACGCTGCCCAGCCGAGTTGGATACGACGATTGACCTCCCTCGTAAAGTTGGACCTGCCTAATCGGTCCGTCTGTCCTAGGTAGACGTATTCATCAACAACTTCAAGAGTGAAGTTCCCCACAAATATTGGGGTGGGCACTACATGGGCGTTCGACATAACGATCGTTTTGTCCATGTTCATTTTGAGGCCCACCCGTTGGGAAACTCTATTGAGGTCTTTGAGCATCGTACTGAGCTCTTCCATCGACTTTGCCATGACTACTATATCGTCGGCAAACCGAAGGTGAGTGATGTACTCGCCGTTAATATTAATGCCGAGCCCTTTCCATTCCAGAAGCTTATAGGCATCTTCCAAACCGGCGGTAAACAGTTTCGGAGAGACAACGTCTCCCTGCCTCACGCCTCTTTTCAATGAAATTGCCTCTGAGTTCTGGTCTTGTACTCGGATTGACATGGTGGCGTTGTTGTACAAACACTTCAGCACTTCGACATACCGATAGTCAATACGGCATCGCTGGAGAGCCTCAAGCACCGTCCAAGTCTCGATCGAATCAAAGGCTTTCTCATAGTCCACAAACGCTAAGCAAATGGGCAAGTTATACTCTTCGGTCTTCTGTATCACTTGCCGCAGCGTGTGGATGTTGTCTATGGTACTATATTCTTTTCGGAAACCGGCTTGTTCGGGAGGCTGGAAGTCATCAAACCTGCGTTCAAGACGATTCGTGATGACCCTTGAAAACAGCTTATAGACATGGCTCAGAAGCGAGATGGGTCTGTTGTTCTTCAGCAAAGTGTTGTCTCCTTTTTTAAAGAACAGCGCCACCACGCTTCTGTTCCATGCTTCTGGCGTTGTACCTTCAAGCACTTATGGTATCATTAATTGATTATTGAAATAGCTTTCTTGAGGCCTGCCCCTGACGTGGCCGTTCCCAGTTTCCATCAATAACTTAATAAATTGGTTTATTGGTTGGTAATTGGTTGGTTTTTAATAAAGTGTTATCTATCTATCTATCTAACTTCGTAACCAAGTTTTCCAAGTCCTGAAATTCCAAAGTACCTACTAATGCTCCATTTACAAAAGGACAGTCAATAAGACATTCACAAAGCTAATTCACTAATAGTGTCGTATTTTCTTTATTAACAAAACATAATTTTCGCAAAATAATTTTCCACTTCATTTTACTTTATGTATTTAGATCTAACGATAGGTCCCGCCTATTTTTTATTACGTAAGATAGATCTATACGATTGACCACCAACTCGCTTGATGTTAATCGATGGTGTGGCCGAGGATGGAGCTCGTCAATTTAGAAGATATCTATCCTTAAAAATTCCAAAATTGTAATTCTCAGGAAATATAGATAGCGGCAAAAAAAACCATTCCTGTGCAATACGCACAAACAACCTACGGATATCGCTGAGTACGGATTTTTAGCATTTCAATAAGAAATGGGTGGTAATTCGCCGACTTTCTGTTGGTCCTGTAGTGAAATGGGGAGGGTGGAATTAGGTCGTGAAGCTCTTGTGCACACTCCCCAAAATGAATTCTATAGAATATATACAGATATGCTACTTTACAACGGTGCTCGAGGCTAAGTAACTTCTTGGGAACTAGTTTATCGTCACAGCACAAATCCACAGCTCATTGGTCCACGGACTCTAAAGCTTCCAACTGATACTTGGCTGATCCATCAAAAAGGTGGCAGTAGTACTCACGTAGTATGTACGATCGGACCTGTCCACCTTCCAGCAATAAGTAAGTATAATTTAGTTACGAAGTTTTACTCCAAACAATGGACCAATAAGAGGTTAGCAGTAAATGTGTAAGATTTTTACGTCACAAAAATGTCACTGACACTACAATAAATGTTAATGCAACTAGTGCAGTACAGTCTTGAGTCTTGATAATTTTTTGGTTTCCTCATAATACTTTACTTTGCCGACTAGCTTAGTAGTAAGATTGGCATATATATACATATACCTGCACATATACCCGTATACACATATACCTGCCTTCCAATACGAATATCACGATAGGCTGAGCTATCATCGCTTTATACATTTTCCATTGTATAAAATTGGTGTACATTTCACACAACAATATTGAAGTGATTATCGCTCGCAATCCGACCAAACCTTTCTGAACATCAGAAGATGTCGCATCGTTTATTACATACTGAGTTAGTAAGTTTACGACTGTCCGCGTCCATAATCTACTGTCTCCAACTGGCGTACACCACAGATAATAGGACATAAGCCCCATCTGGGAACAAATGAAGACACTTTTAGTTTTTCTAGGCACGAACGCTGATCTCTGAACTGCGCTCGAAGATATTTTCGTGAATGTCTTTTTACGGTATGGGGTCAATTTGGATCAACCGCCTACGCTTGGAATACATATTAAATATTTCTCTTTTTAGGGTTCCGTGATCACTACAAACCCTTAAAGTTTCACCATGTCCGTCCGTCTGTCCATCTGTCTGTCCATGACTTAGCTCAAAAACTATAAGTACTAGAAAGTTATATTCAGTACACGTATACATACAAGTGGCGGGAAGACGCTGGATGCAGGCCGCTTCCAATCGGTCTTTTTTGGAAATCCATGGGGAGGCCTATGTCCAACAGTGGACTTCTTATGGCTGAGATAATGATGATGATGATGACACGTATACATATTTATCGCGCCAACAATATGGGAGAATAATATATATATATATATATATTTTTATCTGTTATTTAACATTTTGATTCATCACATACTTGGTAAACCATTTGACACTTCCAATCCAGGAAGAACACTCGCGTAGTATATAGAAGCACAATATGACAAAAGACAGTTTGATAAATGCTGGATCAACAGCAATATTGGAAGCGTAGGCGTACAAAGGAGCTGACGAATTTTACACAGATATGAAATTCCATATTCCAGGGATAAATAATAACGGAGACTTATTTAAAGTAGGCGGACTTCTTACGATTCTTTTGATTTCCATATTTTATTTTCAAAGAAATCGACTTTTTCAATTTAATGTCTATTATGTAACACGTCTCGCTGGATCCAATATTTCAATGAACGGCTAGGCTAATCAACGTTTAGATAAACGCCTATTTTGATTAAAAGTTCATCAAATTGACTGTAGTCTCAATGATATTATATTGACAAGAATTTCACGTAAGCGATCTACAACGTCCGTAACGTACTTATGTAGATGTTTCTTCCCAGTATAAATCGCGTCGACATAGAGCTTAAAACTTTGAGTTCATTATGTGGTGTGAAATGTCCACATATATTTATTTATTATTGTAGGTATGTGAGTATCAGTCTACTCAAGATACTTTGTGTCCATGTGATAATAACATCAATATGCAGTCTACTAAAAATAAATCCATCCATCCTCGGCCACACCGTCGCTTAACATCAGGCGAGTTGGTGGTCAATCGTATCTATCTTCTATAAAAAAAAAACAGTTTTTATTGAGCAGATCACATTAATAAGCAAGTTGAGGAGTTCTTCGGAATTATGATAAGAAACATTTCTTTGTTTTTTATTTTTTTATGTATTTTATATTGTGAAGTTATGTTTAAAAACATAACTTCACATTAATCCCCAATTTATAAACTAAATGTACCCCACGGTTTCCCCCGCGTAGTTATGAAAAATAATGATAATAATGAATTATCATTATTATTATTAGCTTAAGTTCGTCTCTGGAAACGGATATAGGCTATTATGTATCCTCAGCTATCTCTGTAATAAATTTCATGACGATCGGTGTTCAGCCGTTTCAACATGAAAAAAAACCGGACAAGTGCGAGTCAGACTCGCCCACCGAGGGTTCCGTACAAACTAAATAAAATGGGGAAATATATATTTTTTTTTTATATTTTCCTTCTTAAACCGAAAAATATACATCGTAAAAATATTTACCTAAAAACCTGTTTTAATGAAGCTCTTTGAAACCCTACATGATACGGTTAATTCACTTTAAAATTTGGACCCTCATTCCTTGCATAAAGACACATTTTTTCTTGTGATTAAATTAAAAATGTCCAGTTTTCGGATTTTTTCTATATGAGTACTCAAAACAATGCTTCTTGCCAAATTTCATAGTTCTAGGTCAACGGGAGGTACCCCGTAGGTAGGTTTGATTCCCTTGTGAGTGTCGAAATGTGCGTTTTTTACGACGTTCGGCTGTAACTTTTGTCTTTATATAAACTTTATTAATACTTTATCTTTCTGCAGCAAGAGACTATGAATCTGCGTACCTATATGGTTTTAATTTCATCTTGATACATTCACGCGTTCCCGAGATAAAGGTCTTGACACCCGGACGGACGGACAGACAGATAGACAGACAGACGGACAACAAAGTGATCCTATAAAGGTTCCGTTTTTTTCCTTTTTAGGTATAGAACCCTAAAAATGGGTAATTTTGTATCGAAACTATCCCAAAAAATAAATTTGTTGTAGAACTATCAACAATAGACAATGCTATAAATAAATATTGGAGGACAATTCACATAGCACTATCTATCGCATGGTAGAATACATTTAATACATAGAAACACTCAGATACAGAACAAACGGGAGTTTGTCCTGGGTGGGGTTCGATCCCACGACCTGCAGCAGGCAGACGTATTACCCACTGAGCTGGGAGGCCACTCAAAGTTTATTTATGTTATTAGATTATGTTGATCATTATTCTTACTATCCAGTTGTCATACGTATAATAAGCAACTGCTCACAAATTTGCAACTACTATTAAAATCGTGTGTTTATTATATTTTCGCCATTTCAAATTGGCATTCCAATTCGCCATTATTGCCGAGAGCCTAGACGGAAATAAGTTCCAGACCCCATTTCCCTCGGAGTCTAAGCGCCGAATATTGGATATTTGGAAAAAAATAACAAGCTTACTACGAAATAAACACGCAAATGTAAAGTTAAAGAAATTTCTAGACCTTTGCTAGCTGTTACGATATTATTTCAACGGAAAGACGTCGAGGAATAAGTGAAAATTGTGGCTGACCTAACCATGTCGACAAATAAAACATCTGAACATGTCTTGATCCTTGTGTTTATTATAAATATTAGATACAATACAAGGATCAATAATTTTTGTACAGAAGTACTACCCTCCTCGTAAAGCAAATCCTCGTAAATTATCGAAGGCGAATTGTTTCTTTTTACCCGGCTGCGAAAGAAGGAGGGTTATGTTTTTCGAGCGTATGTATGTATGTATATTTCTTTGGCACGCCCTAGAGCCTAAACGGCTTGACCGATTTTGATGTGAGTGGTGTCAATTTTAGTCTCATCTGTGACCACGGACACTGCAGTGTTCGATACGTCAGGTCATAAAATTATGTAAAATATACGCGATAAATCCGTTAAAATATGTTTCATTTCAATTAATGTTTAACAGTTCATTTAATGAAGTAATCAGTCTGACAACGTGGCGTGTAGCGATGAAGGCATAATTGTGATGAAGCACAGAGAAAAATTCAGGTGAACCCCAATTAGCTTAATAGGATTCCGTAGTAAACAAGGGAGCTCCACTTCTGTACATCATGCATCAAGAATGTGAATCCAAAATCGTTGCGTATTGATTTTGTGCATTTCAATGAGAAATGTGGAAAGCAAACCGATTCTAATAGGTATTTTTGGAAGTCTATGGAGGAGGCTTATGTCCAGCAGAGAACTTCTTATGGCTGAGATGATGATGATGATGATAAATGAGAAATGTGTACTTACTTCCTTTTTACTAGGTCGGTTTTATTTCATTCACTTATCACTTGTCTTTATCTGCGTCTTAGTCCGCGCCTCCCCGGTTTCCGACAATGGCTGTGACAGATGAGCCAGTGAGTGGTTCCGCCGCCGCCGCCGATCCTTCCAGCCCATAATGGACCGATCAGTCCGATCACACGGAATGTGCCTGTACCTCGACGGCATTCACATTAGCCGATATCGGGACGAATCACTATCATAAGACATGTATCGTGTAATAGGGAATATGCATGAATTTTATTTAATGATAATAGCCCCAATGGACTTGCACAACAATGAAGGCTTTGTAGGTATGTAAATTGAGTCAAATAAAGATTTTTGTATTTGTAATGGAAAATACACAAATTTTTTATTAAATATACAAACAATTAGAAGGTTAAAAAACTCAAAAACACCCAAACGAAAAAAACGGCTTAACCGTTTTTTATGAAACATAGCTAAGAACATACTCGACGAAATCTTCTTTCAAACAAAAAAAAAACTAGATCAAAATCGGTCCATTTGTTTGAGAGCTACGATGCTTATACACACAGATACACAGATACATACGTCAAATTTATAACCATCCTATTTTTGGGTCATAGATTAAAAACGTACTCTGTTAAAAGAGTTAAGTAAATATAATTAGAAGAACGGTCAACCATGTATTAATGAACACACCTGCTAATTATTTTTACATTACAGCAGTGGCACTGCTGTAATGTAAAAATAATTAGCAGGTGTGTTCATTAAAAGGCAATACACTGTAAGTCGAAAAAACGTGTTTTGAGAAAATGGCCGATTAAAGTTTTTTGGGTTTAATTTGATTATTTTTCCTTCTTATGACTTTCAAGAACATTGTTTGATATTGATTTAAAGGTATTTTTGATATCTATTTAGCCATCTAGTATTTACTCTAATATGTTTAATAGTAAATAAAATACACTCAAAAGAGTGGTTTCCCATACTAGTGTTCCTACAATAATGTTGCCATTGTTGTGGCAAAACATTGATTCACGTCATTTAGCAAGTTTAGCAAATAGACAAATTTAGCAAAAGTTTGTTACCAAAATCCGCACATTTTTAACGTAAAAACTCTATAAAATAATTAAATTATACGAACGACAGCACGGTCCCTTTGCAAGTGCAGCGTGATCTATCTCTTACTTCAAAGTTGCGTAGCCCCGCGCGCGCGCGCACACTGATCGCGAACGAGCCACTGTTATTTGAGCTCCCGGCAAACCTATGCGCTATCGCTTGTCGATCGCAGCGCGCGTGTCTTGAAACGTTGGTTTTTTGACACGGTATAACTTTCGCGAGCATTGTTTTGTTTTAGCAATACACGGTATGTTTTGTTGCCGTGTTTTGGAATAATAAACCTGTAATGTTCTGTCGAATACAGTGTTTTAAAAAGTATTATATCAGTGTAGACAAAGGTTAGTAGAATTATTTTTTTACAGGGGGTTAGAACAGATCACAAGAAAGCCAATGGGCCCTGTTAACCCAAAACACTGTAACTTAAGTTACAGTGTATTGCCTTTACACGGTAGCAGTCTCTGACTATTTGTCCGACTGTATATGAATGAGGATTATATTAAGTGTGTGTATGTACATATGTATGTGGAAATATATGTATATAAGTATTTCTATATGATCGCCTACAGCCTAAACGGCTTGACCGATTTTGACTGTCATATAATTTTTTGTAATAACACATATTTCGCAAAAACAAAAAAATGCGTTTTTTCGTATCCTCCAATGATTTTTTCTTAATAAACAAGTGATTTTACTAGAATATTTTACGGCGATTCTACGCACACTTTCTCACAGAAATGTACACTCAACAGAGTATCAAGCGTAACGCAATCGTAAGTTAGACTGCAAAAACTTATTTTCTGCAGTCGGTACTTATTTTGTTGTTCTTTTAATATTGGTACTTGTTCACGTAGCTTGCTGCTTGTTAATTACTCTCATTTATAAACATATTTACTAGTTCTATTTCCGCTACGATCTTTTCCCACAGTTCTCGTTGCCTTGGTTTTTCCCTCGTCCTCGCAATTTCATCTAGAAACGCTTTAGCAAATTAATAAGTTTCCCGTTACGACAATCTGTACCGCAAGAAGACGGATTGCTGCGTACTTGTCGCGTTGCTTATTGCGTTGCTCGGAACACTCTTTTGTAAATAGAAATGTCTCCGTGTTTTTTTTATCAGCCCAGTTTGCACAAGCTGTCCTACTGCCGGGTGCGGGCCATCTTCTCATTGTGGGAAGGGTAACGCCATAGTCTACCGCGCTGGCCAAGTGCGGGTTGGCAGACTTCACACATCTTCATGATCATCGCATGAGAATTCTCGGACATGTATGTTTCCTTTTCTCACGATGTTTTCCTTCGCCGTTTGAAGTTGGCGGCAATCGACAATACGCATATAACTCCGAAAAGAGAGAGTTGCGTGCCGCGGGATTCGAACCCAGGACCTGTGGATCGCAAGTCAGACGGTCTCCCGACTAGGCTGCCGGAAACTTCAACTTTGTCTCTGTGTTTAATCTGAAATATGATTATCTAATGCAGCCCAGGTTAGATCGGCTGTTGAAGCGACACGCGAGTGCCAGTATAGAAGCCGGATTGTAAAACAAAGAAAGTTCTCTACAAAAGAATGAGAGAGAGTATGCTATTTCCTTTAAAATAGTTTCGATGTTTACATCTGTCAGATGTTCCGCGACGGCACGATATTTATATATATAAAAATTATTTTAACGTATGTACCTACTTTTAATAAATTTATATGCTAACGACATCTTCATGAAAATAATTATTACATTGAATGAAATAAAACGTCGAAACGTCTAACGTCTTTAGCATAGTTATCGAAATAAAAATAATTTTGATTATTTTGTAATTATATCTTTTGACTGACAAATTGCATATTTGTTGTATTACAAATCGATACAATACAATTGCATTTTACCAATTCAACTTGCTAATTTGTTCTGCTTTGTTTGTTCTATGAATCAAAGTTTAACTATTTTAACTGGTTTAATATTCTGTAAATACTCTTAACAAAAAATGTAACACAAAGATAAAAAAAAAAACGGCCAAGCGAGTCGGACGAGCGCACGAAGAGTTCCGTACTATCATCTATAATAGAAAATCGTATAAAATAACGAGAAATCAACGAAATTCCAAGTAGTTAATTGCAAACTTATAGGTAGGTTTTCGATACACATCCGGGCAGCATGACGACGCTCGCGCGAATACGCGCGGTTATGGCTCGCTCCGTGATGTTACCTCCCCCGCTACCCGCGCGGCCGTTGCTTAGCAACCGCCTCGCGCTCGCACCACCACCACACCGCGGCGCGGCGCTCGCACCGCGTTCAGATGCACGGATTATTTTCATTTTGTGAGTTTTTATGTATTACATTAGGTATTTATTTTTATAGTTAATATATTTCTAAATATTTACTTACAAATATTCAAGTTTCTACCTGTTAATTAAGATCGAGTAAAAATTGCTTAAAAATTAGGTTTGTTGTATGGGAACCCCCCTTTAATATTTACTTTATTGTTATTTAATTATTTATTTTGAAAGGTAATATACAAGTAAATATTCTGTGAAAATTTGAAGCGTCTACCTGTTACCGTTTTTAATATTGAGCAAAAAAATTCGAAAAAAACACGTTTATTGTATGGGGACCCCCTTAATTTTTTTTTTTTATTTTTTTTTTAAATTTTAGTATTTGTTGTTATAGCGGCAACGGAAATACATCATTTGTGAAAATTTCAGCTTTCTAGCTATCACGGTTTATGAGATACAGCCTGGAGACAGACAGACAGACAGACAGCGAAGTCTTAGTAATAGGGTCCTGTTTTTACCCTTTGGGTACGGAACCCTAAAAACACAAAATTAAAAAGGTAATTTTGTCATCCTTTGCTTGCTGTCGCACTTACATATCTTTCCAAGATGTACTTGTAATCGGTTGATTAAAAACCACTACACATTAAATAGCGCTTTTGAGGCATATTGACGTTATTTTACCGATAGTTTCAATATAATCCCTTTTTTCAGCTCTTGATCTTAGATATTCTATCGAAAATCTCTTCAAAATACAAATTAAAGTATAAACGAAAAACAATCCATTAATCATTTTGACACTAGCGGCGACGTCGTGATTGATGTCAGGCATACCTGAGGCCTCAGCTTCGTATTGTGAGCTAAAACACGTATACAAGATGTTTGGATAGCAATAACCGAAAAATAAGGGTGTCATACTATGAAAAAATGTCTAGTCAGAATTTGATCAGAAAATCTGCCACAGAAAAATAATGTTTTTTTTAAATTAAAATGAAAAACACTTACTATGAAAGCGTAAGGCGAAAGACGCAAGCATTAACTGAATATATTTCGTGTTCACTGCTATATTGCGGCAAATTGAAATGGAAAACGGAAAATTTATTGAATCAGGCGTTACTTTGCAGAAATTCATATTCAAAACCTTACATGTTACTTATTTATCTAGTGTGTTTCCGCTTCGACATCTTCAAGCTGGTACTCTTACCTACTTCGAAATCTTTAAGCTGGTACTCTTCTGTTTCGATGTCTTTTAGCTGGTACTCTTACCTACTTCGAAGTCTTCAGGCTAATACTCTTCTGCTGTGGTGTCTTCTAGCTGGTACTCTTGTTGACACGAGCTCTTGCACGCTTGCGCAAGAGCTCGAAGAAGTCCAGAAGATGCCTTGTGAAGAGGTGAAACACTTGTCGACAAGAGTACCAACTTTAAAACTTCGAAGTAGGCAAGAGTTACCATCTCGAAGACCTTAAAACGGAAACACACTAGATATATAAGTTAGATTTAAGTTCTTAAAGGGAAAACTCACAAAAATTATAGACGATAAGAGTTACAAAGGCACTCGAAAGATGACTATAGTACTTAAAATTGCTACTATACTGCGGAAAAATTGTATGTTACTTAATATTTCAATTTATTAAGGTAATTAATTTGCATAGACTTAAACTATTTAACCAATTATGTTAATTTACTTCCATAACGTTCCAAACATCCTGTATAGACAAAAAAGCTAAGCTAAAGCGCCATCTCGTGTAAATATTATTGAATGAGTGTTCCGTAGGCATACAGTATTTGTTACTTAGTCATGTAGACAAAAGTTACATAAACAAAAGTCCTTCCACAAGCCCTGACCTTTAGAATTAGGTACCTTTGTTAAACGGCTGACAATATTGTTGCGTGAGACTAAAGATTTTGTCTTACAAATTTAAAATAATTTAGTCTTCATGTTGTTTTTTCGCGATTGTTACTCGTTGAAATGTAACACATTTTAACGGATGTATCGCGTATATTTTAACGGATGTATCGCGTATATTTTACATATTGAATGAACCGATGAAGCCAGGAATTGACTGACCACTTCGAGGTTAATGCCAAATATTATGGCAACATGGAGTTGGTCTGATGATGGAGCCGGAAAGTTGGCACTGGAACTTTTTGATGGTGGCCGGTAAATCAATCGAGATTGTGGGGTCAAGTGCAAGCCATTATTAAATAGTCATCATCATTATCATCGTCTCAGATACAATTACTACTGAACTTTATTAACTATTGCTGATGAACAAGTATGTATATTAAAAGAAAAACGAAATACCCGACTACAAAAAAGCAGTATTTTCAGTCAAACTTATGATATCGTTACGCATGATATGCATTGAGTATACGTTTTTTTGTGAGAAAGTTTCCGTAAAATCGCTGTAAAAGATTGTAAATGCGCATTCTTTAGAATAATTCTTATAAAATCACTTGTTTATTACGAAAAAGTTCTTTGAAGGTTACGAAATAACTCATTTGTTTTATTTTTGCGAGAAATGTATTATTATTATTACAAAAAATGTAGCCTATAACACTCAGACAGTAAAGACGAGTTTAATGACACCTAGCACATCAAAATCAATCAAGTTACACTTGAAAAACATAACTCTCTCTCTCTCTCTCTCTCTCTTACCTCTTCGGGTAAAAAGTAAAAAAAAATACAACTTTTAAACATGACACAAAAACTCTTAAGTAAATAAATATATTTCACATTTTATAAAAGATCATAACATGCAAACATACTGCTTACAAGGTTTTTACCCGTCAATGGAATACGGAACGCGCGTAATTGTATGGGATACGTGAAAAGAAGGGAAAGTAAAGAAAAGAAACATCAAAAAACCTCATACATAATACAATGGCAGAAATATATTCCAATATCGGGATAACTTCATCCGTACAATAACAGAAAAACTTTTCTGAGCATATTCATGTTTGGAACGAGTAAAACGAGGGACAAGGAAATCTGACATGCTAACTACTACATTTACTAACAAATTCACCTAGTTTTGGATACCTTGACCTGCTTGCTTGGCATCACCAATAAAGTTAGGCTATACTTCTTACCGGGACAACTGCTTCACTACTGATCAGCCAAGTATCAGCTGAAAGATTTAGTAGTCAGTGGACCGGCGAGCTATGAGGTTAATCGGTGATGACATACTATTTGCCAAAAAGCTACTTAGTCTCGAGCACCGCCGTAAAGTAACATGTATGTCAATATTCTACAGAATTCATTTCGGGGAGTCTGCGCAAGAGCTTCACGAACGAATTCCACCCTCCCCATTTCACTACACGACTAGCAGAAAGTCGAAAGTACCACCCATTTCTCATTGAAATGCCAAAAATCCTTACTCAGCGATATCGGTCCCCATTTTTGTTTCTGAGAACTACAATCTTGTAAGTAAGATTACAAGATTGTAAGTACCATTTTTGTTTCTGAGAACTACAATCAAGTAGCTAAGAAAATGAAAAAAAAATGCAGCCTCTAACATTCAGAATTTTAAGATGAATCTAACTTTAGACCCTCAGTACAACGGACATCAAAATCAACCAAAATCTTCTTAAGACAGGATTTATTAAAGGGAAAAAAACATAGCGCAAGGATATGACACTAATGATAGCGCAAGGACTTATTATTCACGAGCCCTTCCGCTGTCACTAAGTTACGTAATTATTATCAGACATAAATAAATCCTTTGGTAAAACGTCAACAATACATCCGTTAAAATTGAGGTATAATATTATATAAATACATGGAATTAACGAGCAAAATAAAATATTAAATAATTATAAGTAAATAGATAGATAGATAACTCTTTATTAAAAGACCACATTGTACAAACATATTAAAAGAAGACAATATTACTATGGCTAATCTTTCAATAGGCGGCCTTATCGCTTAGAGCGATCTCTTTCAGGCAACCATGTAGGTACGGAGTAGGATAGGTGGCAATGATAGTGGCCTTTAAACTAAAACATAAAAAGATTGCGTACACAAAATTAAAAATACTACAGAACTAACTTATATCTATATATAGTATTATTATATGCATACATAATTATGTACCTATATGAAGAAGAAATGAAAAGGAATTATTTACTCATTTAAATAGTGTGCTTTTACAAGGGTTTTAAAAACATTTAAAGAGAGATTTAAATGTTGATGATGATGATAAAATGAGCGAGACGAAAGTACAAGAAAATAGACATAATATGTTCAGCAGTGGAGGCTGAAAATAATGATGAAGATGAGTAAGCGCGACTTCATTAGGCTCATATTATTACTTGCTTACCTAAAAAAAAAACATCAATCAGTCAACAATTAGGTATCAATAATATCAAATAGTTTCATAAAAAGATTAACCGACAACGAGACCCCACGATAAACGTCGTAAAATCGCGTACTGATGAGATATTCAAATATTATGGAATTTCGTCGCACAACATTAGGGAAATAGGTCCCTGGAGAGCCGCTGGATCTACCGTGACATGCGCGAATCTACATCACGAACTTTACCATATATTCATAATGTCACCTTTCCTCTCTTCAATTCCTCAATGTAACAGTAATCCGCACATAATGATATTGCTCCAAATCCTTGATACTTACTGCATAGGAGTGTAACGGGAGTGCCTTCTTCGCTATCTCTTGAGAGTTGCAGCCTTATAATTTTCAAGACTTAAAAAAACATTAGTTGAAAAAAAACATAAATTGTAAGCGTAAAACATAAATTAATTTTGTAAAATAATTAAATAAGCTTGGTGAAAGAAAGCATAGCGAGGAGAGGAACTTTCGTGTTGTGTATTAAACTTATAAGTAATAGTAAAAAGTTTCTGTTATCAATCTGCATTAGTTATATTTTTAAATTGATCGATATATCAACTGCATAAAGTTTCAACATCAACTGGCAAAATTTGATTTCATCTGTTCAGATATCTGCTTATAACACCCCTCATTTGGATCGGGGCCTCAATATCGTCAACAACAAAAAAAATTGAATCTGTGTACCGAGTCTCATCAAGATCATAAAATGCAATGATATTATTATTTATTTATTTTGATAAAATTTTTGGCGAAACTTGACGATCACGATAAATTCACATACCTGTGACACGAATTACTAATTCAACCGCTTGTTAGTCTTACGTGGTATTTTATTACAAACCAAGTTTTTTTATTCAACTAATTACGCCCTAACTCTATATTATATAATATAAGTAGGTATTCTATAAGTTATCGGATTCCCATAGTACAAGCTTTACTTTCTTTGGAGCTTGATGGCATTTTGTGGAAATGTCAGCCAATGTATTAATGTTAATCTCAGATGTTGATGGAATAATTTTTTGAGGTGGAGTTGAGGTGGAAAGCGGTGAAGCACTAAGAATACGAGCGCGGTAACTTCACTGCTCGATACGTTCCTGACGGCAGACGGATAGTGAATAACTGCTATTTACATTTAAATGGGATACTCGATGCTATTATTGTTACCCTCGGGCTTACGTTTAGTTGCCTTTCGGCGGAGCCTTTGACATCCTGCGACGACTTTGTGATGGGCACAATCATATTCTGTAACATTTTAATATTGACCAACGAAAGCTATTTACTAATATATACCTTGTGTCTCTGTCTTAATTATATTCCAATATTATATTTTTTAAATAACAAGCAACACAGGTACAGTTCTGTGCATTAAGCATTAAAATATAGTTGAATAGATGGTTCTATTAACAATTAATCCGAATTCTGTTTACACCGAATAAAAAGTAAATCTAAAACCGCACACAAAACATCTAAAACTACACACGAATTCACGTTCCATCATAAACATCACTTTAAACCGAAATATTTCTCACTCATAAAACATTTTCCGAATAACTTTCTACGCAAACAAAATCAAAACCACAGTTGTGTTTGTAAACTGTTTACGGTCGAGCCGCACGCCGCGCCGCCGCACGCCGCAATCATTTACCAAACACATTGTGTACGTGTGAAACGGAAGTCACTGAGACTCCCGGATATGAGTAACCAATATATTATTTATTAGAGATCACACTGTTTTGTTCTACTTTAACTTTATTTGGTTTCATTTGGATTATAGTTAAGCCACCATCTTGTCCAATTTGGAGAATGTGCACGGAAAGTAAGTATATGAGTTGATACCATCGTCTAATTTCCGTGATATACTTAATACTTGTTTTTGCGAAGCAAACTTCCAACTATCTATATGTACCATAGACAAATATACATTAGCGATTTCCGGAATCTTTTTAACCGACTTAAAATAGGAGGTTCTCAATTCGGTTGTATTTTTTGTATGTTTGTTCACCGATCACTCCGTCAATTGATTTTAATGATTCTTTTTTATTTGGTAGGTAAGAGATGGACCCATATAAATTTTATCAAAGTCGGTTAAGTATTTTAGATTTTATAACAACATATTTTTGTTTTCTCTTTTAACATAAATAGGTACCTATACTATAATTAATTACTGTTGTTTTACGTATTACCCGTTTTTAGGGTTCCGTACCCAAAGGGTAAAAACGGGACCCTATTACTAAGACTTCGCTGTCTGTCTGTCTGTCTGTCTGTCTGTCTGTCTTTCTGTCTGTCTGTCTGTCTGTCTTTCTCCAGGCTGTATCTCATAAACCGTGATAGCTAGAAAGCATCAATGATGCTTTTTTTTCTAAAACACTTGTTTGCTGAAAGGTTCGAATGGTCAGAACAAGTGACTCGTTCATTCGCGACTCCAGAGTTGTAGACATAGTGAACTGTGATCGTTGCTTGTCATTAGGTAATAAATAGTTCCATAGACAATAAGTACATGCAGATCTGAAGCACACTGTTCAAACAAGGATAAACCATCACTAAAAGCAAACTGTGTAAGCAATTTACAGATGCATTCGCAACAAACAACGTACAGGCACTATTTTCAATGTTAAGACAAGAATAACAAGGCATACGTGTCTTGTTTGTCGATATTAACACGCAGTCAAACTCCCTGATACACAATAAGAAGCCGTAGAATGCAGAAATTGAGGAAAACCCGCGGAAATTGCAATCTTGCGAACGATGTCGCAGCAGTTTCTACTCGAATATGTCCCTAGAATTACTTCGTTAGGGAGAGCACGGTTCGATGGTGACTCACAAAATACAAGTTCTGTTGAGACTGTGCGCGTGTGCGTCGCCTGAAACATTCGCCGGCTGTTTGTTAATCGATGTAGAAAATTATTCCATTTCGTTTTGTATAGGATAGGTTTCATATATTTTTACATATTTTGCGAGTTTTTAAGTTGTTTTTAAACAACAATAACTAAATCACTAATTAGTGACAGTCCTAAATATTACAGTAGATACAGATCCTAGCTGATCTTTTATACAAATAAGCTTAGAAAACTTAATAATCTCTGTCATAAATAAACGCCTTAACCGTCTTTGATGAAACATAGTTAAGAACACTCTTGATCAAATTCTCTTTCAAACAAAAAATAAACTAGATAAAAATCGGTCTATTTGTTTGAACGCAAACAAATAGACCTTGTCTATCTGTCTATGTTTGTCTGTCTGTCTGTCTTGTTGTTACAAGACAGACAGACAGACATACAAGACACACGTCAAACTTATAACACCCTTCTTTTGGGTCGGGGGTTGAATAGCATAAATGTAACTTTAACTGTCGGTCTCTAAATCATATAACATTGCGCAAATTGCGAACAGCCCAATCGAATCGATCATTAGTAAATTAGATACAGAGATAGCTTATAATTCCAAGATGGACATATGCTACACATAATCATCACCCTCATCACCACTTTTCATCACTACGCCGTTGAAACCACGGGGATGATAGTATGGTAGCATAGACGAAACCGTTTTAAGAAAATTTCAAAGAAGGAAGTAATAAAGCGATTTAAAAATTAACTACATTTCATTTCATTTCATTTAAAACTACATTTCTACAGGCTCAATATACCTATGTACCTAATCATTAATATACCTATGTACCTAATCATTAATATGAACAACTTTTTCGCGAAAATAATACTTAATATACACAAAAATTACTTATCCTTAATCATTACTTAAGGTAAACTGAGGAACCTTTAAGATCTCTATACCACTTTGTATGTGTGTGTACTACCATGTTCTGACAAATAAATAAATCTTGAATCTTGAATCTTGAATCTTGAATCTTTAAGAAAATGCTCCATATACATTTTCTCACAACTTATTTTATCGTAATTTTTGGTACCAGATAACACTTGTTCACATCGATGAGTATAATGACCCTTATAGCATATTAATTGTTCAATGCTACTTTACATAACTGTTGTATAAAATTTCTTAAAAAGATGAGCAAATTTCCTCAAACTTCACTCTAAAGTCAAGCATTTTCAACACTGAAACATTTTCAAGCTTATCACACCGAAGTTATGGTCGAAAGTCATTTGATCCTGATTAAACATAAGCAATTGTGATTTTTAATATCCCAGCGTGTAGATGCGACAGACGAAGGCGCCGCGCGCCGCATCAATCTCCGGATGCCTTCATATTGTTGAACTGAGCGACGTTGACTGATGCTCTCAGAGGAAACACAGGATTACATTAAAATATCAACACTTCATAAACTAGCGGCTTACTAAATACCTAAATATAAATTAATATAATTAAAAAAATGGACAAAATGAACCGTAAGAATTGCGCTACGAAATAGTTCTATTCGTACGCGTTATGGTCGTCTACGTCTAAAGTACTTTTGTTAGACCTACCAGCACTGCTATTTAATAAAACAATATTTACAGCTATTCGCGAGATTTTTGCATTTTGTCTTTTGCAACCCGAAAAAACTGAAAACAAGTATATATGGTAACTATGTAAGACGCTCAAACAATCTGTAACCGATGCCTACTTTTTAAAATTACCATACCGTGTTATCGGCAATATCACAAAATACTTACAAAAATGACACCAGACAACTTTACTCTTTAGAATTGACAGGCGCGACGCAGAGAGCACTCATAAATTCAACATGAAATTGACAGGTCAATAAACATAATTTGTATCCCGGGAATTTGAAATATGAAAAGAGCTAATATTTTGTTAGGGAAAAGAAAATAGGTCGATTTACTCGTTCAGTGAAGCTCTTGATCTTGTAAGAGGTAACCCGACGTTTAATTACATTAAAAGCTAATATGAAGAGGGTAGACTCCGACAGAACATACCTAACACACATCATATATAACCTATCTTTATACTAAATATTTCTTTCAAGATGTTTCGCAGATTATAATTACATCATCATCATCTCAGCCATAAGAAGTCCAATGCTGGACGTAGGTCTCACACAAAGGCATCCAAATAAAAACCGGCCAAGTGCGAGTCGGACTTGCGCACGAAGGGTTCCGTACCATTATCTACAAATACGACAAAAAAATCATGTCTGTTGTATGGGATCCCTTAAATATTAATTTTATTTTAATTTAATTATTTATTTTTAAAGTGAATAATATAACTCAATATTCTGTGAATATTTCAAGTGTCTACCTGATGTGTCTACCAAGTGTCTAATATCGAGCAAAAAAATCATGTCTGTTGTATGGAAGCCCCCCTTAAATATTAATTTTATTCTAATTTAATTATTTATTTTTAAAGTGAATAATATAACTCAATATTCTGTGAATATTTCAAGCCTATTGCCGTTATCAATATCGAGCAAAAACGAGCAAAAAATCACGTTTGTTGTTTAAGAGCCCCCTTAAACATTTATTTTATTCTGTTTTTAGTATTTGTTGTTATAGCGGCAACAGAAATACATCATCTATTAAAAATTTCAACTATCTAACTATCACGATTCATGAGATACAGCCTGGTGTCTCCCCGCCACTTATCTTTATTTAAAAAAATATTGGAAGGCCGGCCGCCATGACATGTAAGTAAATGCCCGTCGCGGTGCGTCGCGTTCTGATGGAATATTCTCAAAAAAATTATCAATTCTAACGGTTTTATTTTGCTTCTTTGTCTTTCATCTACTATTTATAAAAGTTATAGCAGCGTAAATAGATTCGGTGACAAGTCCAGGCGGGTTTTTACCGCCCAATGGACGAGAGCGCAGAATGTGTTCATGTGACGGCAATAGCTATTTCGCGCGTTCACATTGTGTTCACTCGGCAGGGTGTCCATCTCGTGGCTGGTCTTCCTACGCTGCGCTTGCCGGTGCGTGATCTCCACTCGAGAACCTTTCGGCCCCATCGGCCGTCAGTTCTACGTGGTATGTGGCCTGCCCACTGCCACTTCAACCTGCTAATCCGCTGTACTATGTCGGTAACTTGTGCACGTCTACGGATCTCTTAATGTTTGGGATAACTCCCCATTAATAGAAACTGGGCTAATGATAGTTTAGTGAGTTTTGGGCGTTATGTGTTCATGGATGCGGGTTCCAAGTTCCAAACACAAGATTTTAGAGTAGAAAAACTGGTGAATTCTGAGCTTAACATCTCTGAAACAACCGACTTGTATCAATTCTCCTATCAAAATAATCATAAAGTTAGAACTGGTTACTAAACAACTGAACAACTCTTTAAGGGACTTTTTTTCTATTAAATAGATCCACCTTAGACCACCAACTCGCCTGATGTTAAGCGACAGTGTGTGGAACACGTAAATCTAGAAAATATCTACTCACTCTAGCCTTGAAAATTCCAAGATTATAGTTCTCAAGAAACATAGAAGGCGGCTGGGAGTTCCACTCTTGTGCATTACGCATCAAAAATGTGTTTAATTAATCGCTTTGTACAGATTTTGGGTATTTCAACTAGATACGGATGATAATGAGCCGACCCCCTGCTCATCCTGCGGGGCTAGCACGGCAAGTGGACTAATTACTCCCGGGTTTTAATAAAACCTCATGTCCCGCCTGTCATTTTAGTCATCCTCGCGAGCACGGGCTCACTTTTTATCAGCCGGGACTATATTGTCACGAGTGACATAATGACATTACGCCGGGGGTAGTGTTTTTGTTGCCATATGTAGAAAATTAAACGATAATGACGTATCAGTCTTCAATATTTTATTCAATCCATCAAAATTTGTAAAATCGTTCGTTCTTTTGATTATCTACGGTTGTCTAAATTTGGGTGGTGTGCCAAGTTAAGCCATTTTTGCTATAAAAGTTACTTTTAGAGTTATCAAAACTACGATTGATATTCCCTATATATACGACAGATATTGTTGACCGAGTGAGCGAAGCGAACGAAAGTCTCAGTATCAGCTAGAAAAGTTTTTATTTTTCTGACCGGATGTTTGTTGGTACTCATATCGTCGCTTTAGTGCTTGTGTAACACAACCGCCACATTTATCAAAAATCACTTTTAAATGCAGTCTTGTTAAGGATTAAATTTCAGTTCTGTTGGTTAAAAAAAATTTTGCTTTTAAAACTACAAAAATATAGTTTAAAATTTCTTTGTTTCACGACAACGTAATGAATTTTTCGTGCTTGTTAAACACAAGTGCAATGCTTAAGGCATCCACCACCATCGAAACAAAATTTTTGTGCTTGAGTAACACAAGTGCATTCATCGACCAATCACAGTTCACGACGCGATGTCCGCCATTTTGATTATTTCGTCACTCTGAGTACGTGTGTAAAGCTTGTGTCGCTGAAGCTAAATATTTATAAAACAAACAATTTAATAGTGTATAAGTGATAAAATTATATCAAAATAAAAGAAAATAATGTCTACAAGTAGTTATATAAGGTTTCAAAAGAAAACACAGCCGCAAACTGAGCAGTGAGTACCTTATAATTCACACTCCATTCCGTAATGAGTTTTAAACAGGGTGTTGTTTTTAACGAACCGTCAACTTAAGCCCAAGAGTCAGCTTATTATTATTATTATTAGGTATAATTGATTTAAGTTTGTCAAGTTTAGAAAATGTCTTAATTCATTAAAGCTTAATAGTAGAGTGGCGTCGCTGTCTTGCTGGCAAAATTATTGAAATTACTTTTGATAAATAGGTATACTTCCTTCGGATTCATGAGAACACTATTACCTACAATTTTTTAGCAAAAGCTGTTGTTTTGACCGAAATAAACGTATAAACGTCAATTTTTTTCCGGAAATGTTCTTTTATACGTTTATTACGGTCAAAATAACAGATATACAAAGTAAAAGGTACTCCTCCTTCTGTTACCACGTGACCATGTGGTTTTTATTTTTCTGTTTTATAACTTAAATCGGAGCACTTTAGACCACTTTTTAGATATTTTAATTGCAGAGCGGCAAAAAAAACAATGTGGTTTGGGCGACGGACCGACACCAATCTACATCGATAGTCTTGGAAGTCAACATCAGGCCAATATAGGTAACTAATTCTCCAAAAACATCTCACTTTTCTCTCACCATCTCAATTAAGAAAACCTCAGTCCGGTCAGTCTTCGGATGGGTGACCGTGAATGGCATTTCTTTCTGAGCCCTACCGTGGGTCGGATGACACGTTATAGATCCTTAAAAACTTTATACTTAACTACTTAAATCATTACAAATTTGCAATCGTATCATATCAAGATTTTTCAAAAAAAAACCCTAGCTCATATTTACCTATCTTGTCTAAGAAATAATGTTTTGGATATTTCCTAACGTAATAATAGAAAACTTTATATTTTACAAAAAAAAAAACATTGCGACAAGATAGCGTTCTAGCGCTGTCAGACTGGTAACACTGTTGTTAAAAATTCATTTTAAGATACTTCGTATTCGTAAACAAACTTACTTCTCCGCACAGAATTCGCCCTAGACCCTTCTCCCTTTGTTTTCCGTTATAAATAAATATTCACATAAAAAATAATAATGGAACAACCGACGATTGGTAAGAAGTGAGTATTTAATGTGTCATTGTATTCTCACAAATATTTTGAAGATATTTAATTTCGTAATGATCACTAAACAATACACTTATACATAGCTCCTAAGCTGTCGATGTTAATGTATTTTATTCAATTTCAGACAAAGGAGCAACAAGGCCCAAATAAGAGTATTGGTCGACTATATGTCGACCAATAAACATTTAGCGGCGGGTGAGTTTACTGGGCCACTCGGAGCCCGAAAAGCGGAGGCGCACTGGGCCAAACTCAAAGCTTTACTCAAAAATTATGGTCCTGACAGGACAATAGCGCAGTGGAAGCAGGTAGATATTATTAGTACACCGTATTTTATAACTTTTTTAGTATTCCAGTGTCTAGCAAACAATTTTATCAATTAGTTTTGTTCCAAAGACATATTCAATTCCAAGGATGAAAAGTAGTACTTATTGGGTATTCAATAATCAAATATCATCACCCAACTGATTATACACTGTTTTGTTAAATTACAGACATGGAAAGATGTCAAAAAACATGCTAGAACGGAGAATGCCTCGAGTGCTCGAGCCAGAACTGCCACGGGCAATAGTGTGGCAGTACCTATTGTGTCTGAGACCTCCATAAAGGTCTTAGACACAATAGGGTATGAAAGTTCAACAGGAGTGGGGCCTGCTGAGTCAGCCATAGGGTCCATCAGTGTAAGTAACAAGTATTCCATTAAAAACACTAATGATTGTAATTCGCAGAATCCCCAAATAATTTAATATGGACATGTGTTAATAAAAGAAATTGGAAAATGTGATATAACTGACCTCTAAACATACTTAATGTATAATGATGTGTTATGTTGCATGAAAGCATGTGGTGTTGGGCTAATAATTTTAACTTTTACACAGGAAATGGTCCAAGAAATTATATTGCCCCCTCCTGTTGAATACGCTTCTATACCTCCTGCACCCCCTTCCGCAATACCTCCAGAGGTGGAATATTTTTCTCATTCTCTCGAATATATTGAGGAGAATGAGGAAAATATACCACCTCCAACCATTCCACTTCACACGTCCACTTCACTTCCCATAACCACTCCTCGAACTCCTCGTCCCCCACGCTCCAAGCCTGCTCGAGCACACGAGGTATTCGAAGATCTACAGCGTGAAAATAATCTGCTTTTGCAAGTAATTCTGCTTTTACTAACATTTTTTATAAATATTTGTGGACATTTCACACAACACCATCTAGGCCAAACTAAGCAAAGCTTGTACTATGGAACTAGATGGCTGATAGAATACACATATACTTTTTTTTGTAAATATATATAGATATGATACATAGAAACACCCAGACACAGAATAAACATCCATGCTCCTCACACAAATATTTGCCCTGGGTGGGGATCGAACCCACGACCTACAGCACAGCAGGCAGACATAGTACCAACTGAGCCACAAGGCCAATCTGCCAATTTTCTGATATCATAAAGCAATGATAACTTGTGCCCTCAGTTCAAAGGAGGCTTGTTCATAAGTGATAAAAAATATCTTTAAGAAACCACACTATGTTCTATGCGCTTTCCACTATTTGGCTGATTAGCTACCACCCTCAAATTCTAAATCTGTAATTTGGTATCATTGGTGTTCCACCAACCTGATAGAGGGCCAATAACCCCATATCATGGACTACGCCCTTTCCATCTAAGGGTGTAAGCCCAAGATATGTATAATTCACCTTAATCATACCTATGTATATTACACTATTCTACTACACACTCACTAACAACCATGATTACCAAAAATCAAAAGATAAGCCTATCAATCGTACAAAATATCGTAATGTCTACAGTAAAATAATAATGGTCTAAATTGTAAATATTGTAATGTTTCAGAACATCGCATCTTTGTTGAAAGATCGGAATGATCTGCATCGGGAGCAAATTCAGTTAATGCGGGAAGCAAATGATATCGCCAGAAGAAATAGGTAAGAATTACACAAAGACATGTTTAGTTAATAAAATATGTATTCGTCACATATTACATCCTTCATGGACCCCGAGAGGGTACTCCGTGGCTTTGCAAAGATTCTAGCTCCACATTCACAAGCCCTAGACACTTGAGAAAGAACGTGGACAAGAAAACTCAAGGCCATCACATTTTCTGATTTGATTTGATTCTACTAGCCAATTTAGACTATAAGTTTACAAAATCATGACACTATTATCCAAATTTGCAACTGTGGATGTGTGTGGCTGGGTGGCAGGCTCATTAACAGTCGACTCCATGCATATAATCGGGACTCTGAAACAAACAAAATGATGGAATGTATATAACACAACATGTTTAGTTATTAAATATGTATTTTCAATATAATTTATTTTTGTGCGAGCAACTCAATATGTTTGTGTCGCTATTATCCAAATTTGCGACTGTGGATGTGTGTGGCTGGGTCATTGACAGTAGTCTCCATACTTATCATCAGGACTCTGAAACAAACAAAATGATGGAATGTATATAACACTAGTCTTCACAACTATAACTCAACATGTTTAGTTATTAAAATATGTATTTTTAATATAATTTCTCTTTGTGCGAGCAACTCTCAATATGTTTGTGTCGCTATTATCCAAATTTGCGACTGTGGATGTGTGTGACTGGGTGGCAGGCTCATTAACAGTCGTCTCCATACTTATCATCGGGACTCTGAAACAAACAATATGATGGAATGTATATAAACACTAGTCTTCACAACTATAACACACACTAAACATAACCATTGGTTAATTAAACTCACCTATAATGCTGCAAGATGTTGTATATTGTTGCACAAGAGTAGATTATTTGCGATGCCTTTTCAGGGTCATAATGCAATACCCTGTCTATACCCAGGCACCGAAATGTTCCTTTAAGGTATCCATTTGCTCTTTCCACACAATTGCGTACTTGGCAGTGCCACTCATTATATTTTTCAGCAGCACTATTTGGTGTTGCTTCCAAATCTGGCGTCATGATCCATGGCTCCAAAGCGTAGCCTGAGTCCCCTGTAAAAAGGATTTTGACATTTTCTTAATATAATACAAAAATACTTTATTGACACCATAATAAGATAACAATATTTTTTTTTTCAGTTTTCCACGAAGATTTTCCCATTAATTGTTTGTAAATAATTAATGATGGCCGATGGGGCCGAAAGGTTCTCGAGTGGAGACCACGTACGGCAAGCGCAGCGTAGGAAGACCAGCCACGAGACGGACAGATGACCTCATACAAGTGGCGGGAAGACGCTGGATGCAAACCGCTTCCAATCGAAATTTCTTTCTTGTCTTTTTGGAAATCCATGGAGGAGGCCTATGTCCCGCAGTGGACTTCTTATGGCTGAGATGATGATGATGAAATAATTAATTTCTTAATTTAAATGTGTATATTTTGTAATAAAACACTTTGATGTTTTGTAATATCACTGATCGATATGGCTTAGTAACTTTTAACTATGTATTACTACTATTTTTATTGGCCTGTAAATATAAATTCTATTGGTGAAAACTGTAAGGCTTATTCTGTAATATTAATCTATACTATATATATGTTCAAAGCTATTTGTTTTCCAAAAAATAAATAATAATTATAGGACCAACTTGGGAGCTTTCTCTATACATCAATTTAAGAAACATAAAAATTGGTTCACAAATGATGGAGTAATTCGTGTGCATACATAAAAAAAATATACAGTACGAATTGATAACCTCCTCCTTTTTCAAAGTCTGTTAAAAAGTGTTTTCTTTTTTAAATTTAACTGTTTTTTTTACAACATACTTATCCCATATTTTAGATTTTCCAGTCCATATTGTATGTGAATATTTTATTATTTTTATTACATATTTATCAGAGCCCTAGTTATGATGTAGTCAGAAATGGTATACACACCTAGCTTATGCAATTAACAAAGACTGATGAAGCAGCGTCAGGCTTGGCTATTGACCACAGCTTAACTGCTTTCAAATTACAATGTACATGATATGTAAACATTATAATATTGAGTTTCATCTTTATTGTGCTGTTACTCAATATTTAATAATGTTAGGCTATCATTATTGGCATAGCCATGAAATATACATACTTACCTAAAAGATAATACTGCCCAATTCTGCTGTTGTAAAGTCGTTTGAGCTCAGTTTTCACATTGGAATTGTTAAATATAAATTGGTCATGTACTCGGCCCGGATATCTTGCGTTTATGTGTAATATATGGCAATTGACATCAACAACCTACAAAAATAATTGTATATTGGTATTAAAACTTTGTTTTTAATATAAGCTTTATATTTTATTAAAACCATTCCTTACCAGTTGCACATTGATTGTGGTATGACCCTTTCTATTCCTGAATTGTACACCGTTCGGGAATGGTGGAGGGAAGATGTCCACATGGGTGCAATCTATGGCGCCTAAAATATCTGGCAAGCCATATTTCTGTGCGAACCCATTGGACACACTCTGCCTGGCATCTTCCGACCCCGGGAACACAATCCATTTTGGCATAAGCCTGAAAAGTTTTTATTATCTTTGAGATTTAGGCAGATAGGTGTTAGTATTATCTATTATATTATAAGTACTAATCAAATTGTGCCCCATATTATTATGGTGATTGTGTTGGTGATGGACAGTAGCTATGTTTCCTGGGTTTTCAGCTATCATATACCAAATAATTATCCTCATCGACTGGTCAGTCAGTTTTTAGACAAGGTTACACAGAGATAATATGGTAGACAAGTTGTAGTTGTTAGTGTGGAAGAAAATATAGAGAGATAGCTCAAATCTTTCACTTACTTTTTTATGATAGCTCCACAGACTTGGGTCAAATATTTGCTGACGGTGGTCTGTGCTATTGCCAGGCCATGATCTTGACCTGTCCCACGCTGGTAACTACCATCTCCCAATAGCCTTATGGATGAGAGGACCTTTTGCAGAGAAAACAAATAGCTATATTTGGAATGTTGATTTTTTGTGCCCATACAATTTATTGGTAGACATTAAATATAAGTATCTATTTTCTTATGGTACAATGCCAAAATGTACATATAATATATTGGTTACACACACAGTAAGCTCAGAATTCGCCCTATTTACATAGGACAGTAAGTACTATAGTCACAAGAAATGGGAACTAACATCTCAATTAAACAAACTAATGAATCAAAGAAAAGAACAGACTACACCCAGAAATTATTTAGGATCTACATAATAATATACCTATCTATCTTAATGTCATTATTATCCTAATTCTAATTAATTTAAAAGTGAAAGTAAGTCTGTCTGTTTGTTACCTCTTCATGGCTAAACGGTTAGACCAATCGTTTCAAAATTTGGCACAGAGATTCTTTAGGAACTTTAGAAGGCCATAGTCTATATTTTATCGTCATTATTACCACAGTTTTTCATCACTATATGGGTGAAACTGCAGGGCGCAATTATTATATTATAGATAGAATAATACCTAAGCTAAGGTATTCCTAAATTTTAATGGTAAAGTACAATACCTTCTCACATAAGACACACACAAACACTTTTTCACAGAACGACTAGTAGGATATTAGAAAGATTTATAAAAATGTGATACTCAGTTAGGTACTTAACCTCTTTTCCTAAAATTCGTGGAGTATAAGATAATTTTACCTTTATGTGTACCGGCAGCCCATCATGAGGATTTTGCGGTTCCAATTCGTCTTTTAATTCATGGCACAAATAAAGCGCCACGACCTTATTCACTCTGAAGATTTTTTGAAATTCCCTATCGGGAAACTCGAAAGGGTTGCTTGCATCCCTTATTTCCCTCCGATGCCATTTTCTTCGCAACGTTTCTTCCTCTCGCGCTATCATATCGTGAACAAAAGCTCGCGACATCTTTTTTTTTCACAAAACAAGTAATATAATTGTTAATCACCACCTCAACGGAACGTGACTAACAGTCCGCGTTCAAACCCCGGTCTAATGTCAATCGGAGAGTATTTAACCCGCGGTTACCCGAGCCCGTGCTCTGTGGCGGGGGGTAGCAGGATAAAATAGTCATCGACAAACGTCAAATTAAATTTTTTTGTCTCTCCCTCGGTTGCCGTGCTCTGTGTGGGTGACATACTAATTTTACTCTCTGACGAGAGGACATAAGCCGGGAAAGACTAATTTGTCCACTTGCCGTGCTAGCCCCGCTGCAGTGGAATGGAGAAGGTAGAATAAGGTCGTGAAGCTCTTGCGCACACTCGCCGAACTGGATCCGATAGAATATTGCCAGGTTACTTTGCGGCGTTGTTCAAAACTAAGTATCTACTTGGATACTAGCTTATCTCCGACTCTGAAGTAATTCGCTGTCTAATAAAAATGGTGAGATATCTAACAGCTGTCATTATAAGAACTGCGGGGACATCAGCGACTATACGTATAAAATACATACAAAACATTTTTTTCAAATTCTTTAATTTAAGATATCACTAGTAGAATCCCCTAAAAGAGAAAATTCCTACAATATATTGCGACTATAATATTATTATTTTTTTATTTAAAAATTTGAGCTCCACAGACTCCAGTGTCCGTGCCTTTTATAAGCTAATACATTTTATTATTTAACTAAGTTTACATATTTTTTATAGAAGAGGAAGACGGATATAACATTAACAGTTAACTAACATGCATGCGTGTGTACGCCGAGCAGTCCAGCTCCCGCAAGCATCACTGACAGAAGAGGGCGACCTGCCACACACAGCCGCCGCAAGAAGAAGCTTACGATCTTTGATGGTCATTTTTAGGTTGTATTCAAAAATGGCCTTTGGTGTAGCTACCACCGCCCGCCGTACAAAACGGCTAATGGCATCCCCTTTGTCATCGGTGTAGTAAGTAAAGGTTCCGGTGTGCGTGCGTGCGAGACGCTGTCATGTAGCTGCATTTTGATTTTAGTCTTAATGACGATAACCGACTCGTACGTAAGACCTTGAGCTTCATGGAGGGTGAGGATTCGTGACCCTGTACCTCCCCCGTAACCCTGGTTGCTAATGGTTAACTTTTCTTCTTGAGTGTAGACCAAGAAAAGTGTTTTAGGAGCGGCCTTGGGTATTTGGGAACCCGTGAATCTGACTTCAAAATACGCAATTCCTTTGCTTCGACAACATTTTATCAGTTATTTTGTTATAAAAACCAAAGTACTGAACCTATTTATATAAGGCCATGTCTAAAGTATTACTTACCAAACAAAACAAGAATCATAACAATGCATAATTGGTGGAGTAGTCGCTAAACAAACACATAAAAAAACGTACAGTTGAATCAAGAACCTCCTTCTTTTTGGAAGTCAGTTCTAAACGAGGAATATTTTCTAGTGCCCAACTTTATAGATATAATAAAATTTATCTTCATTCGTCAAATAACTGAATTTGAGTAAATACATACTCTATCAAATATCTAAAACACAGGTACCTACAGAAGCTTTCCTCATTAAGGTATATACAATAGAACACATTTATGATTGACGTAACATGCACGGCAGGCAAAAGACAAATCCGCGCGTCTCAAAGTGAGAACAAACATAATATTCTAGGAATCTCCAGCGCGTCAGCTCGCTGCGGGGCTAGCACGGCAAGTGGACAAATTAGTCTTTCCCGGCTTATGTCCTCTCGTCAGAGAGCAAAATTAGTATGTCACCCACTCAGAGCACGGCAACCGAGGGAGATGACAAAAAATTTTAATTTGACGTTTGTCGATGACTATTTTATCCTGCTACCCCCCGCCACAGAGCACGGGCTCGGGTAACCGCGGGTTAAATACTCTCCGATTGACATTAGACCGGGGTTTGAACGCGGACTGTTAGTCACGATGCGTTGAGGTGGTGATTAACATTTTTATTACTTGTTTTGTGAAAAAAAAAGATGTCGCGAGCTTTTGTTCACGATATGATAGCGCGAGAGGAAGAAACGTTGCGAAGAAAATGGCATCGGAGGGAAATAAGGGATGCAAGCAACCCTTTCGAGTTTCCCGATAGGGAATTTCAAAAAATCTTCAGAGTGAATAAGGTCGCGGCGCTTTATTTGTGCCATGAATTGAAAGACGAATTGGAACCGCGAAATCCTCATGATGGGCTGCCGGTACACATAAAGGTAAAATTATCTTATACTCCATGAATTTCAGGAAAAGAGGTTAAGTACCTAACTGAGTGTCACATTTTTATAAATCTTTCTAATATCCTACTAGTCGTTCTGTGAAAAAGTGTTTGTGTGTGTCTTCTGTGAGAAGGTATTGTACTTTACCATTAAAATTTAGGAATACCTTAGCTTAGGTATTATTCTATCTATAATAGAATAATTGCGCCCTGCAGTTTCACCCATATAGTGATGAAAAACTGTGGTAATAATGACGATTAAATATAGACTATGGCCTTCTAAAGTTCCTAAAGAATCTCTGTGCCAAATTTTGAAACGATTGGTCTAACCGTTTAGTCATGAAGAGGTAACAAACAGACAGACTTACTTTCACTTTTAAATTAATTAGAATTAGAATAATAATGACATTGAGATAGATAGGTATATTATTATATAGATCCTAAATAAATTCTGGGTGTAGAGTCTGTTCTTTTCTTTGATTCATTAGTTTGTTTAATTGAGATGTTAGTTCCCATTTCTTGTGACTATAGTACTTACTGTCCTATGTAAATAGGGCGAATTCTGAGCTTACTGTGTGTGTAACCAATATATTATATGTACATTTTGGCATTGTACCATACGAAAATAGATACTTATATTTAATGTCTACCAATAAATTGTATGGGCACAAAAAATCAACATTCTAAATATAGCTATTTGTTTTCTCTGCAAAAGGTCCTCTCATCCATAAGGCTATTGGGAGATGGTAGTTACCAGCATGGGACAGGTCAAGATCATGGCCTGGCAATAGCACAGACCACCGTCAGCAAATATTTGACCCAAGTCTGTGGAGCTATCATAAAAAAGTAAGTGAAAGATTTGAGCTATCTCTCTATATTTTCTTCCATACTTAACTACAACTTGTCTACCATATTATCTCTGTGTAACCTAGTCTAAAAACTGACTGATCAGTCGATGAGGATAATTATTTGGTATATGATAGCTGAAAACCCAGGAAACATGGCTACTGTCCATAACCAACACAATCACCATAATAATATGGGGCACAATTTGATTAGTACTTATAATATAATAGATAATACTAACACCTATCTGCCTAAATCTCAAAGATAATAAAAACTTTTCAGGCTCATGCCAAAATGGATTGTGTTCCCAGGGTCGGAAGATGCCAGGCAGAGTGTGTCCAATGGGTTCGCACAGAAATATGGCTTGCCAGATATTTTAGGCGCCATAGATTGCACCCATGTGGACATCTTACCTCCACCATTCCCGAACGGTGTACAATTCAGGAATAGAAAGGGTCATACCACAATCAATGTGCAACTGGTAAGGAATGGTTTTAATAAAATATAAAGCTATATTAAAAACAAAGTTTTATTACTAATATACAATTATTGTTGTAGGTTGTTGATGTCAATTGCCATATATTACACATAAACGCAAGATATCCAGGCCGAGTACATGACCAATTTATATTTAACAATTCCAATGTGAAAACTGGGGCTCAAACGACTTAACAACAGCGGAATTGGACAGTATTATCTTTTAGGTAAGTATATATATTTCATGGCTATGCCAATAATGATAGCCTAACATTATTAAATATTGAGTAACAGCACAATAAAGATGAAATTCAATATTATAATGTTTACATATCATGTACATTGTAATTTGAAAGCAGTTAAGCTGTGGTCAATAGCCAAGCCTGACGCTGCTTCATCAGGCTTTATTGATTGCATAAGCTAGGTGTGTATACCATTTCCGACTACATCATAACTAGGGCTCGGATAAATATGTAATAAAAATAATAAAATTATCACATATAATATGGGATAAGTATGTTGTAAAAAAACCAGTTAAATTTAAAAAAGAAAACACTTTTTAATTAAGAAATTAATTATTTAATCATCATCATCTCAGCCATAAGTCCTCCATGGATTTCCAAAAAGACCGATTGTAAGCGGTTTGCACCCAGCCGCCCAGCCACAGTCGCAAATTTGGATAATAGCGACACAAACATATTGAGTTGCTCGCACAAAAAGAATTTATATTGAAAATACACATTTAATAACTAAACAAGTTGTGTTATATACATTCCATCATTTTGTTTGTTTCAGAGTCCCGATTATATGCATAGAGTCAACTGTTAAGAGCCTGCCACCCAGCCACACACATCCACAGTTGCAAATTTGGATAATAGTGTCATGATTTAGTGTCTAGGGCTTGTGAATGTGGAGTTAGAATCTTTGCAAAGCCACGAAGTACCCTCTCGGGGTCCATGAAGGACGTTTTATGTGATGAAATAATAAATATAGGCAATTATACAGTGTGGACTTTGTTATTTTTCTACAATACAATACACAATTCTACAAAGCGACACAAACATATTAAGGGTTGCTCTCTGACACAATAGATAGGTACTGCCACACTATTGCTTGTGGCAGTTCTGGCTCGAGCACTTGAGGCATTCTCCATCCTTGCATGTTTTTTTACTTCTTTGTCATCCATGTCTGTAATTTGACAAAACAGTGTATAATCAGTTGGGTGACGATATTTGATTAGTTAATACACATTAAGTACTACTTTTCATTCTTGGAATTGAATAATATGTCTTTGGAAGAAACTGATTGATAAAATTGTTTGCTAGACAAAGGAATACTAAAAAAAGTAATAAAATATGGTGTACTAATAATGTCTACCTGCTTCCACTGCGCTATTGTCCTGTCTCGGGGCCATAATTTTTAAGTAGGGCTTTCAGTTTGGCCCAGTGCGCCTTCGCTTTTCGGGCTCCAAGCGGCCCAGTGAATTCTCCCGCCTCTAAATGTCTATTGGTCGGTAGTCGACCAATACTCTAATCCGAGCCTTGTTACTTCTTTGTCTGAAATTGAATAAAATACATTAAATCGACAGGATAAAGAGCTATGGGTGTATTGTTTAGTGATCATTACAATATTATCTTCAAAATATTTGTGACAATACAATGACACATTAAATACTCACTTCTTACTAATCGTCGGTCGTTCCATTATATTTTTTATTAGTTATTTCTTCGAAAACAAAAGGAAAAGTAATTTTAGGTAACCTAACATTTATTTTAAATAACAGTGTTACCAGTGTGACAGCGCTAGAACGCTATTTTGTCGCAATGTTATTTTTTGTTGTAAAATATCATAAAGTTTTCTATTATTACGTTAGGATAGATATCCAAAACGTTATTTCTTAGACAAGATAGGTAAAGATGTGCTAGGTTTTTTTTGAAAAATCTCGAAATGATACGATTGCTAATTTATAATGATTTAAGTAGTTAAGTATAAAGTTTTTAATGCTTATTCTTCCCAAAAAAAAACATAATTCGTAAGTAGCAAATATATTGTTAAAATCGGTCAGTATACTTCCCACCCCACCTTTTTGGGAAATACCACACTTATCAACATGGCCGTAGGCAGGGGGGGGGAGGGGTTGGGGGGTCCAAACACCCCCGAAATCCTGGCATTATCAAAAAAAAAACAGGCTTCAATAATTTTATAAAATGCTTCAAAATTTCGTGCTCGCTTCGATCGCGCATTCATATTATTTTGAGATGGAAGTACTATGTATTCACTAATAAAAGAAATAAAGCATATTACTATAAAACACCACAAAAATTTTCGCGCTCGCTTCGCTCGCGCTTTATTACTATTTTTGCAGAGAAGTACCGTGGGCTTACTAATACAAGAAACAAGGCACTACTAAAATTTTCGCGCTCACTTAGCTCGCGCATTCATATTATTTTGACATGGAAGTACTATAGATTCACTAATACGAGAAATAAAACACCACTAAAATTGTAGCGCTCGCTTCGCTCGCGCTTTATTACTATTATTACTATTTTGTCAGAAAAGTACTATGGGTTCAGTTATACGAAAAACAAAGCATATTACTATAAAAACACCACTAAAATTTTAGCGTTCGCTTCGCTCGCGCTTTATTACTATTTTGAAAGAGAAGTACTGTGGATTCACTAATACGAAAAACAAAGCGCTCACTACGCTCGCGCATTCATATTATTTTGACATGGAAGTACTATGGATTCACTAATACGAGAAATAAAGCACATTAATATAAAACACCACTAAAATTTTAGCGCTCGCTTCGCTCGCGCTTTATTACTATTAATACTATTTTGACAGAAAAGTACTATGGGTTCAGGTCATCCGACCCACGGTAGGGCTCAGAAAGAAATGCCATTCACGGTCACCCATCCGAAGACTGACCGGACTGAGGTTTTCTTAATTGAGATGGTGAGAGAAAAGTGAGATGTTTTTGGAGAATTAGTTACCTATATTGGCCTGATGTTGACTTCCAAGACTATCGATGTAGATTGGTGTCGGTCCGTCGCCCAAACCACATTGTTTTTTTTGCCGCTCTGCAATTAAAATATCTAAAAAGTGGTCTAAAGTGCTCCGATTTAAGTTATAAACCAGAAAAATAAAAACCACATGGTCACGTGGTAACAGAAGGAGGAGTACCTTTTACTTTGTATATCTGTTATTTTGACCGTAATAAACGTATAAAAGAACATTTCCGGGAAAAAATTGACGTTTATACGTTTATTTCGGTCAAAACAACAGCTTTTGCTAAAAAATTGTGTTCTCATGAATCCGAAGGAAGTATACCTATTTATCAAAAGTAATTTCAATAATTTTGCCAGCAAGACAGCGATGCCACTCTATGGTGGTTTCGATGGTGGTGGATGCCTTAAGCATTGCACTTGTGTTTAACAAGCACGAAAAATTCATTACGTTGTCGTGAAACAAAGAAATTTTAAACTATATTTTTGTAGTTTTAAAAGCAAATTTTTTTTTAACCAACAGAACTGAAATTTAATCCTTAACAAGACTGCATTTAAAAGTGATTTTTGATAAATGTGGCGGTTGTGTTACACAAGCACTAAAGCGACGATATGAGTACCAACAAACATCCGGTCAGAAAAATAAAAACTTTTCTAGCTGATACTGAGACTTTCGTTCGCTTCGCTCACTCGGTCAACTATATCTGTCATATATATAGGGAATATCAATCGTAGTTTTGATAACTCTAAAAGTAACTTTTATAGCAAAAATGGCTTAACTTGGCACACCACCCAAATTTAGACAACCGTAGATAATCAAAAGAACGAACGATTTTACAAATTTTGATAGATTGAATAAAATATTGAAGACTGATACGTCATTATCGTTTAATTTTCTACACATGGCAACAAAAACACTACCCCCGGCGTAATGTCATTATGTCACTCGTGACAAAATAGTCCCGGCTGTTAAAAAGTGAGCCCGTGCTCGCGAGGATGACTAAAATGACAGGCGGGACATGAGGTTTTATTAAAACCCGGGAGCAATAAGTCCACTTGCCGTGCTAGCCCCGCTGGTGTTGCCATAATTGAGTGTCTGTGTAATCCCGGGAGTACTACAACTATCAGTTAGAGCTACATAGATGTAGGCATAATGGGATATACTTGGGTATCTGAGGACTTGGCTCTTCTACACAAGGCGACGTGTTAGTCTAGTCAAAATAAATCTATTTTTTGGAGCAGATCAATCAGTCGTCGATTGAGTCCGTCGTTCGACCATCGTCCGTCTCACTCGCGCATACACATATTTTCGACGATATAAAATGACTGAATGGACTTATAAAAAAATCGTCGTTTGAAAAACTAGAAAACATCACAAAAATTCGACAAAAATTTCAATTTGATCCAAATAAATTTTCATGCATAAAAATAATATTTGTGTTAATAATAATTTCTAAAATGTTGTACACTTGATACAAGTCACGGATCACGATTTACTAAACCGTACGACGAAATATGGTGGCATTTTTATACAAGTTCCAAAAAGGAGGTCGTTCTCAATTCGGCTGTACCTATGTTGTTTCAGCGATTCATTGATTTTCATTATTTGTTTATTTCGTTTGTTGGCCGTGCTACTATACTACCAATCTTACTACTAGTAGTAACACTTTTATTCTTTAATTACATCACGAAATGTATAATGACACAGGTCTGCCAAATTGCATAGTAGTTTGTAGGCAGATAATAAGCGCTCATTCACAATAACTTTAATAACACTTTAGTTTGTAGGTGATTTACAATTTTATAGCATGTGGAATTGTTTTGTTTTAGCATGTGGAGATTAATTATCTAATTAATACTAATTATCTGATTAATACTAATTATCATTAGCAATAAAAAGACCTACGTATAAACTTACTCTGGTATTTTATCTAAGTAGCTACAATCTTTTCAATGCTACCATATACCTATGTTTATTTCTAAATTGTTTTTCGTATCCTTCCGGTAATTCGTTGTATAACCTAGGTATTAGCCATTTTAGCTTACCGTAATAATTTTTACATTTATGATGTAAGTTTAACTAACTGTGACTTAGTTGCCTTACGGGTTTGCTTGTGAAAGATTCCACAAGCAACCCCTTATTGTTGTCGTTGTTGTTTTGGATGTTATTTTGGTAGGGCATACTTCAGAGGTGGTCCCGTACAAAAAAATTGGTTGTCTGTAAAGTCGGTTTACGGATGATAGTTTAACGTGACAACGTCATAACAAAACATTGATGAAATGATGATGATGATGATGTAACGGGACAATGAGCGTAACGCGTAACGGGACAATGAGTCAAAGGTACTATTTCGTGCGTGCAGCCGGCGTTCATCGATTTATTAGACGTTGTCACGTCAAAAACTTCTTCATTTTCATTTCAATTAAAATTCAGCCAAATCGGAACCTATTGTGAAGTCTACTCATACATTATTTATATCAACATTGGTGTATAATCCATCCGACAGTTCCAGCATTAGAACAGTTAGACATCAGATATTAGGGTAAGCGCAGTAGTTAGGCAAGTTCCCGAAGTGTGGGCGGCACTCGACAGCTTCTCGCCGAAGCTGACTTCAATAAAACTACAATTAGACGCAGCCTTTTGTAGTTAGCTACTCATTATATTGTAGTTACGTTTGAAGTATTGAACGATTTGGGAGTTGTGTTCTGTTGGGTGTTGGATACTGTCGGATATATTTCAAAATGTTATTTTGAGAATACGTCAGACAAATATCTATACTTATTAAAAGAAAAACAAAATACCCGAATGCAAAAAAAAGCTATTTTTAACCGATTCATAAAAAGAAGGAGGTTCTCGATTGTTTTTTTTTGCGTGTTTGTTCAGATAGTACTCCGCCAATTATGTTTTAGATGATTCCTTTTTTTGTGGTTCCATATTAATTTCATCAAAATCGGTTCAGAATTTTGGTTTTTATAACAAAATAACTAAAAAAATATCATCCAAGTAAACGAAATTGCGTATTTTGAAGTCGGTTGCTTCAGTTTTTAACACACTTTTATTAGGTCGACCTGTATGTAACTAACTATGTAATGAAATCTAAGGTAACTAATTTAACCATCTTCCAAGGATCGTAGCGTCATGAAAATTGGCAGCTGTATGTAGTTCTGATGACAATACAATAATATGGTACTGTCGAACTGATCTGATGATGGAGCCGGAAGATATGAACTAGAACTTCATGATGTAACATCGTATCATAGCTGTGTTTGGATTTGTTAGAAAAGTCTTGTAATGAACTTTGACCACAATAATTTGTAGCGTGTTTTTTAGTTTTTTAAACTGTAATTTATTTTAACTATAATTTGTTTGTATGTTGTGTTTTATATATGTTTTTGTTACAATCAAGTATATGTCTATTGTCTATTAAAAATCTAAGTATAAATTTCAAAGTGTAGATTGAAACTTACAGGTCTCCTAGAGAGCGCACGCGCAGTAGTCGCCGAGCCGCGCCGGCTCGCTCACCATTTCCAGGCACGTGATAACCTTTTAGCATTATTACAATCCAGCATCTCAGCTCAATAACATTTTACAGTGAACGGGTCCACGATATCGCCGCGCCGAGAACCTAACGCACGCCTTTATGGCTGAGTTATGGGACTATAAACACTATCTCTCACAAGAGAGAAAGTTTCCGAAGCTATATTCACGGTGACAGTTTTTTGTAAAAAATATTAATTTTTCGCTGGTAACTTCAAGTTTTTTTCTCAATCTGTCAATGTCATTCAAAATATTTTTTGAATTCTAGAGACTTGACATATATAATACATAGTAATAAAGTGGTGTTTCGGGACTTTAACTACTTTTCTAAACAAAGCATTAATGATTTCCATAATTATCCTAGTTCCTGTAAAACTCTTAATTTCTACTTAGAAATAACTTTCTGAAAAAATAGAAGATTGTATGTGACTTCTAATATTAAAATTATAATCTTGTTGAAGTTAATAAACATTAGGCTAAGCTTATAGGCTTCAAAATGCACAGTTTTATTCTTAAGAACAAATTGCTGATGGAATCCTTTTAATATATTTACCATTTTGAAATTTTATATAAAAGTTTAAAGAAAAATTATTTATAAATGAATAAGACATGCGATAACAAACATAAAAGAAGTAAAAAAAATACAGCAGAGTTGGTAACCTCCTTCTTTTGAAGTCAGTATAAATAGAAAATAATTTTCAAAAATCCATACACTATCCTACCACGGCTAAAATTAAATCACGGGCAAAGCCACGGTGCACAGCTAGCATCTACATAAATAGAATATCTATAATATTTACGGCTTATTTGTCCCGTATCATGTGACAGACAAATTAGCACTATAATAAGTAAATATAGGAGTTTCCCTGTATCGCTTGGACAAATATTTATGAATATAAGCTACAGTATCTCCGGGGAGGAAAGGAAACTTTCCTCAATCGATGACTTTCAATACACACATTCGTCTTCATATTTTTTTATTTATTGCACAAATACTTTGGGCAAGTATTGGATTAAGGTGCGATTCACATCTATCAAGCAGTTTTAGACCACGTTCATATGACGCCGGACGCCGGACGCATCGCAACCGGCTACTATGCAACCGCGGAGATATGATACCGAGAAATTTCAACCTTATTGCCTAAAAAATAAAGTTGACGTATACGATTGACATCATGTGGCAGCTGCCACGTGGTGGTTGAATGGTTCTGAGGAATTCCAGTTTTGTTGCCTAAAATAAAATTCATATTTACCATCGACACTACACGGAAAAGCGGTTAACCAACGCAGGGGTGAGGCGAAAATTTTCGCGTCGTTTAACTACAGCGAATGCTTAGATTATGATTATAAATACATTAAAAAATACCTGTAACTTACCATTAGTTTTTTAGGGTTCCGTACCTCAAAAGGAAAAAACGGAACCCTTAGAGGATCACTTTGTTGTCTGTCAAGACGAATGGTATCAAAACCTATAGGGTACTTCCCGTTGGCCTATAACTTTGAAATTTGGCAAGAAGCATTGTCATATAGTACACATATAGTAAAAATTCCGAAAACTGTACATTTTTAATTTAATCACATAAAATCAGCCGAATACGTCGTAAAAAACGCATATTTCGACACTCGCAAGAGAATCAAAACCTATGGGGTACTTCCCGTTGACCTATAACTTTGAAATTTGGCAAGAAGCATTGTCATGTAGTACACATAAAGGAAAAATTCCGAAAATTGTAAATTTTTAATTTAATCACATAAAATAGGGTCTTTATGCAAGGAAGGAGGGTCCAAATTTTAAAGGACTTTAACCGTATTAGTTCTATGTGGCAACAGTTCTATGGAACTAACGTAAATTACCATGTATTATTAGTTCTATATAACAAATGAAAGAGATTTCGTTTTAATAGTTCTACCATAGAACTAAAGGGATAAAAAAAACAACAATTCTATGACGTCACAGTTTTATATAACTAATGGGAGTGACCGGTATCATGTGGGGTATTATATGAAAGAGCTTAATTAGCACAAGCTAAAACAGGTTTTAAATATTTTTACGATGTATATTTTTCGATTTATGAAGGAAAATATAAAAAAAAATATAACTAGTTCTACTAGTTTGTACGGAACCCTCGGTGGGCGAGTCTGACTCGCTCTTGTCCAATTTTTTTTAAACTTACCCGTTACACAATAATTAAAATACATTTCTTATGTAGAATCTTTGAAAATTATTGTTAAAATTACAACTACCAAGGACCATTGGTTTTGATAACTATTTAAAAAATGCACAATTGAAATGCAAACGAGAAAAATTAAACGTGTAGAATCCATTAATATCCATACCAAGTGTGAATGGCGCTTAGAAATAAGTATACACCATAAAACATAATGAAAGCGATTGAATACGAGTTGCGACTGGCAAAGAGTGATAATGGCGAGAAAATCTTTAATTTGGCCTGCTCCGTTTCCCTGTAGGATAGATTTTCCTCTCATTTTTAGGGTTCCGTACCTCAATAGGAAAAAACGGAACCCTTATAGGATCACTTTGTTGTCCGTCTGTCCGTCTGTCCGGGTGTCAAGACCTTTATCTCGGGAACGCGTGAAGGTATCGAGTTGAAATTAAAACCATATACGCAAATCCATAGTATCTTGCTGCAGAAAGAAAAAAAATATTCTCAGTTTTCGTTAAAAATGTTACAGCCGAATATGTCGTAAAAAACGCATATTTTGACACTCACAGAGGAATCAAAACCTATGGGGTACTTCCCGTTGACTTAGAACTATGAAATTTGGCGAGAAGCATTGTGTTAGAGTACACATATAGGAAAAAAACCGAAAACTGGACATTTTTAATTTAATCACAAAAAAATTGTGTCTCTATGCAAGGAATGAGGGCCCAAATTTTAAAGTGAATTAACCGTATCATGTGGGGTATCATATGAAAGAGCCTCATTAGCATAAGCTAAAACAGGTTTTTAACACATTCTTCGCCTCCTGCAGACCCTTCACTTCAGCTGGGAACTAAAACTTTTTAGGCGAATTTTGATTAAGTACAGAGTGGCAGCGCAAAGCACCGTTGACTGCCTCAAACGCCGGCGGTTTACTGATTACTACAAAATGAACGGGACGCTCGCTCGGATCCGAGTGGGAGGTACCGCTACTCTAGCCCCGCTTCACTCGGATCCGAGTTGTGAGCAAGGAATGTGTTAAATATTTTTACGATGTATATTTTTCGGCTTATGAAGGAAAATATAAAAAAAAAAATGATTTCCCCCTTTTATTTATTTTGTACGGAACTCTCGGTGGGCGAGTCTGACTCGCACTTGTCCGGTTTTTTCTTGTATAGTAACAGTACAAGAATGGATACCGACTTTCTAATACCTATATAATTTCGTTTGTTTGGATGATATAGTTTTTCTAGTTGTTTCGTTTTTAAACTACCTAACCAACTAGACCAATATTAATAAACTATAACAAACTAACCTAAACCAATATTCATGATTTTTTTATATTAACAATCTAAACCAATATTGATGATTGTTATGTTATTATATGGGACTAATCTGTTTTTTTTTCGGAGTATGTACTTCTAACATCGGAGTTATGCCGTAACAAACAGAAAAAAATACAAATGAATTGAGAAAATCCTGCTTTTTGAAGTCGGTTAAAAAATAAAGTATTTGAAGTAAAATCATTTTAAAATAAAGTAACACAAGCGGCGCACCGCAGTTTTACCCGCATAGTTTTAAACAACGATGACGATGATGATGATGAAATAAGGCCATGTCTGTCTCCAGGTGCTCATCTATCTCTGAACCATATCTCATAATAATCGGTTCACCCGTGTGCTCGGGAACAGGTATCAAACAGACCAAAGAGGCGGCTTGAGGTACTTTTGCTTTTATAACATCAGTTAAATTGGGATACACAGTTTTCTTTTATTTCTATACACATACTCCAGCTCATTGAAATTAAACAAATTTTAACGAATTTATATTCGCGTATATTTTACAAAATGTTACGACCACAACAACCACCACTATGTTACCACGGACGCTGATTCGAAACTTCAGCTCATTAAAATATGTAAAATCCGTTAAAACTTTGTTTAATTTCAATGAGTAACTATCGCGAAAACCTTAAAAGCATTGCTTATTCCAGCTGAGAAACTACAACAACACCAGTTCTAGTCACCAATCCATCTACAGCACATAGATACTCGTACATTGTAGTTAAATTAGCGCAACTCAGCTCTGGAACTTAAGTAACATAGGTAATCTCACTACGCAGCCGAAGTCGCGGCGTTATAATAAGTAAGGAAGAGACAACTGAATAAATGGGCGAATATTTCTCAAGCGCTAACAAGGCGACTCCCAGTTGCAGAGCGACGAACTTAGCCGTCATTGTCAAATAAAGAGATTACATTTTTTTAAAGGACGTACTGGTTGGATAAAAAATCGAGTAGGTTCAAATTTAACTTGTATACCTTAGTTTCCATACCCTATTCATCATTATCATCATCATTTCGGCCATAAAAAGTTCACCACTAGACATAGGCCTCCACTATGGATTTACAGAAAGACCTGATGGAAACGGCTTACATCCAGCGTGTTCCTGCCACTTGTGCCACTACGCTGCGCTAGCCGGTGCGTGGTTTCCCTCGACATTTTTTCGACGTAATCGGCCATCAAGTCTGCGTGCTATGTGCCCTGCCCACTGCCACTTCAACTTAGCAAGTAGAAGTAGATCCACCGTGCTGTGTCCGTTATTTTCGTACATCTACGGATCTCTATAATTGTTGATTCAATACCCTCATTAGACAAGATATAGGTACGACTTAAAACTTAATAAACCAGAAAAATTGCATTTATTGCTCTGAGGAAGAAGTAAGTTGAATTGATAACAAACTTAGCTTTGTAATTGAAAACAATATTTACGCATACATCCCAACCACAAATGTAACTTTAATAAAAAAATCGGCCAAGTGCGAGTCGGACTCGCGCACGAAGGGTTCCGTACTATCATCTATAGTAGAAAATCGTATAAAATAACGAGAAATCAACGAAATTCCAAGTAGTAAATTTCAAACTTATAGGTAGGTTTTCGATACACATCCGGGCAGCATGACGACGCTCGCGCGAGTACGCGCGGTTATGGCTCGCACCGTGATGTTACCTCCCCCGCTACCCGCGCGGCCGTTGCTTAGCAACCGCCTCGCGCTCGCGCCACCACCACACCGCGGCGCGGCGCTCGCACCGCGTTTAGATGCACGGATTATTTTCATTTTGTGAGTTTTTATGTATTAGATTAGGTATTTATTTTTATAGTTAATATATTTCTAAATATTTACTTACAAATATTCAAGTTTCTACCTGTTAATTAAGATCGAGTAAAAATTGCTTAAAAATTACGTTTGTTGTATGGGAGCTCCCCTTTAATATTAACTTTATTGTTATTTAATTATTTATTTTGAAAGGTAATATAAAAGTAAATATTCTGTGAAAATTTGAAGCGTTTACCTGTTACCATTTTTAATATTGAGCAAAAAAATACGAAAAAAAACCCGTTTATTGTATGGGGACCCCACTTAATATATTTTTATTTTTAGTATTTGTTGTTATAGTGGCAATGGAAATACATCATTTGTGAAAATTTCAGCTTTCTAGCTGTCACGGTTTATGAGATACAGCCTGGAGACAGACAGACAGACAGACAGCGAAGTCTTAGTAATAGGGTCCCGTTTTTACCCTTTGGGTACGGAACCCTAATAAAAATAGATGTGTTCACGGTGATAACAACTAATATGATTTTAGGATGTATTTATTCTTTTACTTATCTTGTGAGTACTTACGTCTACGAATAATGAAGTAATCTATGAGTTACTTATTCCTTTTCTATCTTTTGAGATACGGAATCCTAAACAAATATAGATACATTTTGCAAATAAATAAATCATTGAATATATTTACTAAGTACAAGCCAAAAGTCTCCAGGGCACATGCGATTTACGACTTCTAGCCCGAATGTATCTTAAACTGCAATTTGTTACTAGAAATGTCATTTCTTACCGCAATATATCTTACTAAAAACTTTTGAGACAAAGCGATCTTAGATAGAGGTAGATAAGAAATTAATTTTAAAAAACTACAGACGTAGCAACATGTTTCCTATAAATTATGGTAACAGTTACACTACTTTATTTGTTAACCTACACTGTCCCACTGCTGGGCAAAGGTCTCCTCATTTCCCTCCACAAGTCACGGTCCTGCGCCATCTGCTGCCAATCTTTTTGGAATTTGTCAAGATCGTCACGCCAGCGTTTCCTAGGTCTGCCTGGACAGCGCCCTCCATCTGGCGTCCACTGCGTGACCATCTGAGCCCATCGGTAGGGATACATGCGAGCCACATGCCCCGCACAATCCCAAATTAACAGTAGCGATAAATTCAAGAAGACACGAGACAAAATAATATAACAGTCGTGCAATACAAAGTTTTCCATCTTACAAGTATAATATAGAAAACTCAATAACCTCCGCCAAAAAACGGCTGAACAGATTTTGATGGAACATAGCTATAAAACACTCCCGACAAAATTCTCTTTCAAATAAAAAAACTAGATCAAAATCGGTCCATCCGTTTGAGAGCTAAGATTCCACAGATACACAGAATACAGATATACAGACACACACGTCAAACTTATAACACCCCTTTTTTGGGTCTAGGGTTAAAAATAGTAAAGAAAATGTTTAGTTCACCTATTTTCTCTAGTTGAAAGATCTGTTCAGCATTATAATATGCAACTCTACTGCTCGTACAATTACATTATAATCACGTGAGTTCACTTACTGTGTACATTTATGAGCGGTACATTTCATTAATTTTACAATGTTTTACAACAAAAATGAAGGTATTGTATAAGAAATGAAAAATATATTTTTGTATTGTATTGCGAGGTTTGCTTATTCAGGCACAGCTATTTACAAGCCAGACTTAACAAAACAATCTAACGAAATATCAAAGGTTACAGAAATATCTCTGATATAAACAAACAAATAAATAATCAAATACAAGCCATTACCCTACTTTTGAAGCAGGTAATAACTAATGGTAAACAGAATCCCCGCAAAGTCCTGAAAACGTCATTGGGGATTTCAACAAAGAGACCCTTCTTTGTCAGCTAATAAAATAAATTGTATCTATTTAGATAATGTTGCCAGAACAAAAACAAAACGGCAAAAACATGACGTACGACACACGCGTGCGCGCCCGCCACTCGTAAATCTTAGCTATAATGAAAATGTTCAGATTTGGGACAGGCTTCACGACATTTTCACTTTTCGTGTACACAGGCCCGAATTATGAACACAATGAACACAAAATTTCCGAATCTGTTAGGTATATTTTTTAATCAGCCCTGTTTGTACAAACTGTCCCACTGCTGGGAACGGGCCATCTTCTCATTATGAGAAAGGTTAGGCCATATGTATATGAATATATCATATTGTTTTTTAGGGTTCCGTACCTCAAAAGGAAAAAACGGAACCCTTATAGGATCACTTTGTTGTCCATCTGTCCGTCTGTCCGGGTGTCAAGACCTTTATCTCGGGAACGCATGAAGGTATCGAGTTGAAATTAAAACCATATACGCAGATCCATAATATCTTGCTGCAGAAAGAAAAATAAAATTTCTCAGTTTTCGTAAAAAAAAGTTACAGCTGAATATGTCGTAAAAAATGCACATTTCGACACTCACAGAGGAATCAAAACCTATGGGGTACTTTCCGTTGACCTAGAACTCTGAAATTTGGCAAGAAGCATTGTGTTAGAGTACACATATAGCACTTGTCCGGTTTTTTTTACTGGCAAGTGCCTTTATTAACTACAAACACAACAACAAACAGACTCAACTAACTAAACTACTACACAAAAATCATATCGATTACCCCAGACCGATAAAGGTCTAAAGACAATCCAAATGCTCAAACCCACTACCAGTTGGTGGCGTACCCAGCATGCTGCCGCATTGCCACGTTGAATGGCAATGTTTATGCGTTGGGCCAGATACGCGCCAGCATTTTGGTCACGCGTACATCGGTTAGGTAAGTGTCTCAACATAGCCTGATACATTATAATAAAAGATGAACCAAGTCTGCGAAACGTTTGCTTAAAAAGATCCTGTTTATTTTTTTCCAGAGTTAAAGATGTTTCTTTCTAACTCGCTCAGTATAGCTGGTGCTTCGCGTATAGGTTAAAATGCGTATCTAAAAAAACTAGGTCGTTTGCGTAGAAGGTACAACTCACAGAATTAAGTTTCATTTTATGGTAATTCGCGTAACTGGTCATTAACGATTCTGGTACAAATGGTACAATGCGTCGACACGGATGGTGCGATATACCTGGACATCTCCAAGTCTGGAGCGCACAAGCGAAGTTCACACGGCGCGGGCGGGATGGACCAGTACAAGTTCTAGCACGGTAAGTAGAACAGCTGTCCCGGGCACAACGCCTGGCTCGGTGGAAGCACTCCTCAATTAAATGGAGAAACTTTATTGTGAACGTCTCACTTTACACTCCCAACCTCTCGCCACACCACGTAGTTAGTGCTCTCACAGACATGCTACATTCCAGACTCCCAGAATGTATGCTGGTAGTACAGCCCTTGAATCACAAATTTAACTAGTATTTCTGAGAACAGTAGACCTGTAGCAGTAGAAATCGGACAACAAATGGCAAACATTTCATATTTCAAACTGTAATTTCACAACCGTTTTTCTAAGCAACCTGTTGATAAATTTTGTTCAGGCTTGAAGTTTTAGTTTAGAATTGAATACCCTAAGTTTTCAAACAATATTATTAAAATCGCTCAGTAAATGACGCCATTACAAACTTCCTCTTTTCTGGGGGAAATGCGACCTTTAACAATAATACCCGACTATAATTGTAAAATCTTTAAGTATAGGTGCCAAGTTTCGTAAAGAATGGTTGAAAAAATATGGAATATGTATATAATAATATACGCGAATACCAACAAATATCCGAACATTGCTAGTTAATACAAAAACCTAGCATTCGTTTCGCTCACCTGATCAATTACAAAATATCTTTTAAAACTCATCACAGAGACATCGCTGACTGCAACGTGAATATTAGTTTAAGCAATTTTTAGAGCTTTAAAAGTAAATATCTTCAAGACACACAATATATATTTACTATCAGTTAAGTACATTAGTTACAAGTTACGAAAATACAGTGCGGTTTGCCCTTGACCTTGGCGGACCCCATCCCTAAACAAGGCATTATCCGGGCCGGGACCCTCCCACAAACGTCAAGAATGTGTCCGCTCCATTAAACATCGCCTTAATACGATATTAACCGCAAAATAGTAACTCAATTTCCACGCATGAATCGGCACGACTACGCATGAATGGAAATGAGCTTTTATACGAGACTTCAAACAAGAAGCTAACCTTTGGCGAAGCTTGTCGACTGGAAAAAGGCAGTGTTACTGGGAGTAGCAAAAGCTAGGATACACCCAGTACACGAGTAGCAACAGCTAGGATACACCCAGTACACGCTCCATGGCCACAAACCGGAAGTAGCAACAGCTAGGAAACACCCAGTACACGCTACATGGCCACAAATCGGAAATTTCTCGGTAATTTTTAGGTGGTTACTTTTTTTATCAAGGGGGCGCTCAGAGCGCTGCTGATAGCTGCTATCTGTGTTTTAAATAACAGCATTTTAAAGATACAAATGTAGATATTATATTTTTTTGCCACCGTCTCTTTTTCCTGAAAACTACCTACAATCTTGGAATTTTCAATGTTAGAGTTCATAAATATTATCTTCTAGATCTACAAGCTCCATCCTCGGCCACACCGTCGTTTAACATCAGGCGTGTTGGTGGTCAACCGTAGATCTATCCAAAATAATGAAATAAAAGTGATAGACTATTTCATTGATATACGTACATTATTTTATTATTATTAAATTGAACTATAAATGTGGTAAAGAAAGTGTTAGTACTTTAGCGACAGAGTTGAAACATGAATATTGAAAATCCTGTATCAGTATGAAGATATTCTAATAAATCTAAATAGAAATAAAGTATATTAAAAAAAGTCTAGAAGCATGATTTCGGGCTAGCAGAGTGACAGTGATGCCACTGATGTTGCAGTTGTCCATATGCGACGCGACGATCACCGTCGCATATGGACAACTGCGACATCAAGGCGAGCCAATTTCCCCCATTTCTTTAATTATAGCCGACTAGCGCCTGAATTTGGTCTCGATATACTAAAATAAAACAACAACCCGACCGGTACTAGAAATCCTAAGATAAAATATAAAATAAAATAAAATTTGTTTTTTGTATAGGTATTATATTAAAATTGTTTTTTATGTAGTCTTAAAGTGTAGATAGTAGATGTATAGTTATAGTTCTTAGTATAGTTTTTAGAGTTCCGTACCTCAAAACGAAAAAACGGAACCCTTATAGGATCACTTTGTTGTCCGTCTGTCTGTCCATCTGTACGTCCGTCCGGGTGTCAAGACCTTTATCTCGGGAACGCGTGAAGGTATCGAGTTGAAATTAAAACCATAAACGCAAATCCATAGTCTCTTGCTGCGGAAAAAAAATCTCAGTTTTCGTAAAAAAAAGTTACAGCTAAATATGTCGTAAAAACGCACATTTCGACACTCGCAAGGGAATCAAAACCTATGGGGTACTTCCCGTTGACCTAGAACTATGAAATTTGGCAAGAAGCATTGTGTTAGAGTACACAACACATATAGGAAAAAATCCGAAAACTTGAAATTTTTAATTAAATAACAAAAAATAGTGTCCTTATGCAAGGAATGAGGGTCTAAATTTTAAAGTGAATTAACCGTATCATGTGGGGTATCATATGAAAGAGTTTCATTAGTATAAGCTAAAACAGGGTTTTAAATATTTTTATGATGAACATTTTCCGGATTATGAAGGAAAATATAAAAATAAAATATGATTTCCTCCTTTTATCTACTAGTTTGTACGGAATCCTCGGTGGGCGAGTTTGACTCGAACTTGTCCGGTTTTTTTCTTACATGTTGTTTCTGTAAATATATAAATCCTTTATAACTGTAGGTAAATATAAATAAATACATTTTAAATAAAAAAAATAGATTTAAAAAGAACAAAATAGAAACAAACACCCAAATAACGTTCCCTCACACTCTCAACTAGTTATTTCTTGTGACGAACATACCACACTGTACACAAGCACACTCCACTCTACTAACACCCAAATTCCGGACAGATGTTTGAATTCAAACATGTCTCGTCCGGAACTAGGGACCTTTTGCTGAGAATGCAGACAATCATTTTCTTTCGTACGTGATACGACACGGGGCTCACATTTCCATGTCAGAAGCTCGGCCGAGGACAATTCATGCTTGTGGTTTTAGAAACTTTAAGAATGATTCATAATTTAAAAGAATTGATAGTTGACTCAGTCAATAAAATAAAACCTGAGAGTCCCAATGCTCGAAGATAAATTGAAGTCAACGTTAAAAAGTTGTGTTATTTTTTTTATTGGGAGTGTGGTCAAGAATAGCGTATAGTAAACCTAGTTTTTTTCACAAATAGGGCTAGTAATAGTTAGAATTTTCAGGTTTTAACAGATAACGTTTCAAACTAATACAAAACTAAAACCGTCATTCGCATTATTTCCCTGGTCTACATTATGTGACTCAAAACTAAGTGAAACGAAATAATCCATTCCTTTTCTCGTACGTGTTTCCGCGACTCCGAACCCGCTAGCGCATTATGTATGAAATGAAAATATTCGTGCCGCCTCCGCCCGCGCCCCGCGCGCCGCTCCCCGCGCCGCGCGCCGTGACAGATCTATCCCCGGATCAATGGAGACGACAGTATTGTGTGAAATGACATCGCATTACGCTGACAACAGCGCCTCGTCTGCCTTCACTATTTCTAATCAGTTTTTGCGCACCTTAGTGGTGATAACGCAACATACTCAGGGAGTTTCGGGAAATTATTTGGCGGTATTGGAACAGGAACATGTGAAAAAAATTGGGAGAAACCTTAGCCAGCACTAGGTAGTAAGAAACATTTAATTATTTCTAAGGATTTCGCGATTGTTACTTGCTCATTAATATTTTCATAACAAAAAAGACAATTGTCATCAAGTATCACCCATTACTAAGTGTAAGTCAATAACCCCCTTATAACGACCCCCCCCCCCCCCCCCCTCAGTATACCCCGTGTTAATATTTATGCAGCGAGATGCATCATGCTCATTTTTAGGGTTCCGTACCTCAATAGGAAAAAACGGAACCCTTATAGGATCACTTTGTTGTCCGTCTGTCCGTCTGTCCGGGTGTCAAGACCTTTATCTCGGGAACGCGTGAAGGTATCAAGTTGAAATTAAAACCATATACTTACGCAGATCATAGTATCTTAAAGCAGAAAAAAATCTCAGTTTTCGTAACAAAAAGGTAAAACAGGCGAATATGTCGTAAAAAACGCACATTTCGACACTCACAGAGGAATCAAAACCTATGGGGTACTTCCCGTTAACCTAGAACTCTGAAATTTGGCAAGAAGCATTGTGTTAAAGTACACATATAGGAAAAAAACCGAAAACTGGACATTTTTAATTTAATCACAAAAAAATTGTGTCTCTATGCAAGGAATGAGGGCCCAAATTTTAAAGTGAATTAACCGTATCATGTGGGGTATCATATGAAAGAGCCTCGTTAGCATAAGCTAAAACAGGTTTTTAACACATTCTTTTATATCAAACAACGTATTCATCTATGAAAAGAAATCGAAAACTCCAATTTTTCATCGCATCTTCTGTTACGTTGCTTTCGTAAGCTCTGTAATGAAGCATATTAATGTAATTAAATTTGTACGTAAATACAAACACATACTTATACTGCTAGAAACATAATCCTACCTTTTGACCAGATAAAAAATAGTATGCAGCAAAATATTGCAATCATCTATGAAAGAAATCCATCACAAAATTTGCAAGGAAAGAGCTCTGCAAAAAGCCTATAGAATGGAAGATAGGTACTTCAAGCGACGTGCAGCTTCATTCTAGCGGAGCCTTTCCGATGTTGCCGTTGTAATGCGCATACATTTTACTTATTTACCTACTCCTCCAGCTGATTTGGGATTATGGAGACTGAGCCCCAGTTGACTTAACATGATGGATGGCTGAAGCACCACTTCACTAGAATTCGTTTCCAAAACAAGTTTCAGGGTTAGCCAATAAGCTTGCGAAGGCAGTCCACATACGCAAATACACGGCCCCTCGGCCATCTCGGGACGGCCACCCAAGAGATTGGGGTCACCAGTGCGTACTAAAATAGGTGAAAGATATACCCTCATTTTTGACTCGTATTTCTCGCGACCGTATCAAGGCGCTACCCATATAATTTTTCTTTTTTGATATAAAAGTAAGGAGCAAGGGTAGGAATGGGATCGCTGACCCTCCCGCCATATGCGAGCCGTAGATTAGAAGAAAACAGCTCTGGATCACATGCCTTTGAACTGTAAAGGGGCCCTGAGAAGGAGGGAGTTGATTCATTGTTGCTCAAGCCCTAAGGTAAGCCTTTTGTTAGTAGAATACTTGAATGAAACCGTAAAATACTACTTATTTAGTCGTAGTACAAGTATTTATATATTTTTGTTGTATTCATTAATTGTATCCGTATAAAGTGAGGGGATATTGAGTTAGTCTCCATATCACCGTCTATCATTAGTAACATTTTACTAAAGCAAGTGGTTTTCTATAGTTCGGAATTAAAGATATCACGAATATACTTAAGAATTTACGGTCTTACTGAAAAAAACGTTACTTAACTTTAAACAATGCTTAACATATTAGGTCAAATTCTCGCTGACACGTCGCGGAAAGAAGACAGAGAATTTAAGACGTTGGTTAAAGTTAACGTTCGTTGGGTAACGTTCTTCGGTAAGGCCACACATGATTCATCTGTAGGTATATAGATATGAATTACATTTTCTGATGTAAGTGATGAAACTCAAACGATGATCTCACAGTATAACATTTTCAAAACTACAGTAAATTATTACTCTATTAAATTAATCATAAATTTAATATTTCAAATCTATAAAATTAAACACACAACATTAAATTTAAAATTAAGCACAGACATAAAATTTCAATACCAGCCATTAAATAAAATTACTAACATGATTAAGTGTTTATTAAGCTCATCGTTCATAGTTTATAGGCATTCATTTATGGATTAATTTGTTTATATAGGGTAGGTTGTGACTATGGTTAGAATAGCTACCGTACAGTGCTGTAGGGACTTCCCCATGAGTAATACAGTAAAAATACCATATATTGTACAAATCTGTATCGTAGTACATGTACCTATTGCAATATTAGACAGTACCATCAGCAGTTTGTTTTTATTTATATTTTATTCGTGAGTTGTGTTATTAATGTGTAAAACAAGTATGTTTATTAAAAGAAAAACAAAATACCCGACTGCAGAAAAGCAGATTTTGCAGTCTAACTTACGATTTCGTTACACTTGATACGCTGTTGAGTGTACGTTTCTTTGTGCGAAAGTATGCGTAAAATCACTGTAAAATATTATAAATGCGCATTCTTTAGAATAATTATAGTAAAATCACTTGTTTGTTACGAAATAGTTCGTTGAAGGTTCCAAAAAAAAACGCTTTTTTTTTTTTGTTGCAAGAGATGTATTATTAATATTACAACATATTATAGCCTATGCCCACTCTGGAAATGAAGACGAATCTAATGACACCTCGCACATCAAAAACGGACAAGCCGTTTAGGCTGTAGGCTGTCATATAGAAACATACATACATACCCTCATACATACAAACATAGATCTCTATCTCTGTGTTCTGTTATATGTTACTCATCTTCACTGACAGGACTTGACTTTCCCCCCTCCCTCTGCCCCGCCCTCTCTCTCTCATCTCCTCTCACCCGCCCCCTCCCCCTCCCCTTCACCCCTCTCCTTAGCTTAAAACACAATTATAATGGAACAGTTGTCGGTGATTTTTTTGAGGTATGAAATAGGTTTAATATTGTTTTACCCGTTCCCGCGGGAATACCGGGATAAAGAGTATCTTATGTGTTAATCCAGATTATAAACTACTTGTGTGCTGAATTTCAGCCAAACCCGTCAAACCGTTTTACCGTGAAGAAGTAACAAACTAACACAAACTTCGCATTTATAGTATTAGTGTGAAGTGTTATGTGATTTATTAGCATTTCCTATTACAAACTCCAATAAAACATATAAGTTATATATATACTTAGTCTGGCCATAAATACTGTTACAGTTAAAAATAAGAAAGATATTACATTTGAATTTGGAATCTGTCATTTTTATACGATTGTTCATTGAGTTTTCTAATTTTGGCGCCAATACATTGTACAATATTTTGCGATATTAAAATGGAGTGGGGTGATAAAGAGAACCGAATCGCTGTGATTGCATTACACAAAGTTGGTATGGAGCCAAATGCAATTTTTAAAACTCTCCATACGCTTGGTATTAGTCAAATGTTTGTGTACCGGGCTATTAATAGGTACAATGAGACCTCCTCTGTTTGTGACAGAAAAAGATCTGGCCGTCCACGTAGTGTTCGTACGAGAAAGGTGGTCAAAGCAGTAAGGGAAAGAATTCGAAGAAATCCTGTCCGAAAGCAAAAGATTTTATCTCGGGAGATGAAGATAGCACCCAGAACCATGTCGCGTATTTTAAAAGATGACTTAGAACTTGCAGCCTATAAGAGACGCACTGGTCATTTTTTAACTGATAATTTAAAAAAGAATAGGGTGGTAAAATCGAAACAACTACTGAAGCGGTACGCAAAGGGAGGTCACAGAAAAATTTTGTTTACGGATGAGAAAATCTTTACAATTGAGCAACATTTTAACAAACAAAATGACCGTATTTATTCTCAAAGCTCTAAGGAAGCTTCCCAGTTAGTCGACAGAGTGCTACGTGGGCATTATCCGACTTCAGTGATGGTTTGGTGGGGTGTTAGCTATGAAGGAGTGACTGAGCCATATTTTTGTGAAAAAGGTATCAAAACATCGGCACAAGTGTATCAAAATACCATTCTTGAGAAGGTAGTTAAGCCCCTTAACAACACCATGTTCAATAACCAAGTATGGTCCTTCCAACAAGACTCGGCGCCAGGTCATAAAGCTCGGTCCACGCAGTCTTGGTTGGAAGTGAACGTTTCGGACTTCATCAGAGCTGAAGACTGGCCGTCGTCTAGTCCTGATCTTAATCCGCTGGATTATGATTTATGGTCAGTTTTAGAGAGTATGGCTTGCTCTAAACGCCATGATAATTTGGAGTCCCTAAAACAATCCATACGATTGGCAGTGAAGAATTTTCCCATGGAAAGAGTGCGTGCTTCTATTGATAACTGGCCTCAACGTTTAAAGGACTGTATTGCAGCCAATGGAGACCACTTCGAATAAGCTTTTATATTTTAAATTGTTTTATATTTATGTATTAAACTAACACACTGTAAAAGTAATAAATATTATTTGCAATAAAAAATTTTTTTTCTTCGTGACAATATTTATGGCAAGACTAGGTATATATATATATATTCGTCATCACCGTTAAGAGTTATTTATTTGGATACTACACTCGATGTATTTTGAAAACTTTTTTTTTTTTGAGATTACTTTTTGCCGCCAAAAATCCTTTTTTTTATTTATTTTTTTATTTTGATGTACCCAGTGTCACTCTCACGACTAAGACGAATCTATTGACACCACTCACATAAAAATACGACAAGCCGTTTAGGCTCTAGGGCGTGCCAAAGAAATATACATACATACATACATACACTTGAAAACTGTAACCCTCCTTCTTTCGCAGTTGGGTAAAAATGTAGTCTACTCACCTAACAATAGTATATAAGGAAAGGGGAAAGAGAGACGAAAGTAACAACACCTCTCACATCAATATCCGTCTAACTGTTTAGATTGTACGAGGTAATATAGAAACATACATACATATACCAGAAAGACACTACTCTCTTTCTTGTGTACTTGAGTAAAATTATGCTCTTTAGTAAATTTATTTCTATGACAGAAATTAATAGAATTTTCGTTCAAACATATTGGATTCTGAATATATTATTTGCGTCGGAGAGAGCACTCAATATCTGCATTCACAATTTTGAAATAATTAACTTTGCGTTTCATTTCCAATCTTTAGCTTTGAAATGTTTCTCCCAAGCAGACTAGGAAGGAGGGAGGAGGGCTACCTCCCATCCATCTCTGAGGCCACTCAATATCTCATTAGGCTTTACTCTGGGCCTTAGCACAGACTCTCCTGAATTATTGGACGATGAATACGTTTTGGCTTGTTGTATTATGAACTGGTTCCATCTTAGTTATTACCTCTCTGAGCATTCTTTCGGAACAATGAACAGTATAAATTAATAGGATAAAGTAAGTATTTATATGGAAAATGGAGAAAAAAACTGGGAATTAGTGATTTGTTCTATTATTTATTTTTAACGCAAATGATAAAAATTTAATTTCCTGTCGAAAACCAATGATGTGAGAAAAATGAAGCATGCAAATTTTGAATTTATTTTTTGTTGGTAGTTGGCAGACTTTCTATTCCTATACTTAGTAAAAAGGATATGTTAATAATTGAAGGTCTCTGCCATAAGGTGGTGTTTCAGGCTAAGCAGTTCTTTTAGGATCTAGCTTATCGTTGCCCATAAGACGAAGTTTGAGCAGGTACTAGGCAGCGCCGTCCCAAAGATGGCAGCACGATCGTACTTTGAGACATATCCAACTCTAAAAGACAATATTTTGAAATGCAGCCTTATTTCACTTATTGAGAATTAATTTCCTAAGTATTTTCGCGAAGACTAAGAATCCAATAAATACATAATCATTTATCGGCAAAGACACCTAACCAAATAATAAGTCGCGCCATCAATAAGGTTCGCCGCTCGCCCCATCCGTTATTAGGGATTTTTCATCCCCTTTACCCCGTAGGAAATGAACAAAGGATAGATCCTTCGGTGCTCCATTCATTTTGAACCTTTCAGACATGTATTTACTGAGCTTAGGCCTGTAATGAATTAGATTCTTATGTACTAAGAAATAGTACCTAAATTTCCTCGTGACTTGTTGTTTGCAGTATTGCATGATATTAAATTTTAGCATAAAGAAAGTCATCCATGTAGACTATGACTAGACTAGATTCCTGACTACGTATACAATTATAATCTAAAATAAACTTCATCGTCACACGACGTCCGGCAGATGTGGAAGAAAGATAATATTGTTAGTAAAGTAATACAACATGCGTGTAGTCTGTTCAGTTAGAGAACTAATATGGCATCGAGGGCGCTGCTGTCCTTGTGTCATTATTTTGTTCAGTTGAGACCACAGAATTCCATAGTAGTACGTACTTCGTAAAGTTATGATCTTTTTTGCCACAACAGAACTATATAATGGACTGTACAAGCGGTGAACGCTCCGAAATACTATAGAGTAGAAAGGTAAGTATATGCTGTGTGTTATTCACATATAGAAGTAACGAAACAAAAACCCCCGACAAGAGAACGGCTGATCCGATTTTGATGAAACATAGTTAAGTACACTCTCGATGAAATTATCTTGAAAGATACTTAAGATAAGTACAAGACACTAGATCAAAATCGGTCCATCCGTTTGAGAGCTGCAATATCATAGATAAACACACAGATGTACAGATACACGATAACGAGCTTGTGAGTCGGGGTTTATACAAATACACAAGTAGAAATTTGGAACACTCAAAAACCGTCAACAAATAACGGCTGAATCGATTTCGAGGAAACATAGATAAAAACACTCTCAATTATATCCTCTTTTAAGTAGATCAAAATTGATCCATTCATTTGAGAGCTACAATGCAGACGAATCACACAATACATTTGACAGACAGATATACAGACACTCACGTAACTTATAACACTCCTTTTTTGGATAAGAGGTTAAAAATATTGTGTTGACCTCAAAAAATAGTTGGTGTACGTACCTTCTTAGGTAGACACCCAGTTTTAATTTAATTTTTCGTGTTATTCATCCCTTTCAGTTAATTAGATTTAAGTCGGTTTAATTAATTTATTTTTTAATTTTATAAATAATTGTAATGGAATTTACTCGTTTTACTTGTAATTAACATTTTATTCACCAAATTTTTGCAAAAATATGACTTATAGTTTCTACGTAATACGTGGAAAAACATACATACACTTATGAGATTTGACACACATGTTTAGAAGCTGGTATAGACTAACAAAAATCAATTCTGACAATATTACATACATACAGGTCGCATTGATAACCTCTTTTATATGAAGTCGGTTAAAAATATATAATGATAAAAAATATTGTAAATGTAAATTGTCACTTATTAGTGCATTTGAAATTGAACATATATTTGCTCCGAGGCTTCATACCATACTTCATTCACAAACTCAAACAACACCGTCTCTCGTTATATCTGTCTGCACGCCGCCGCGCCGCCGCCGCGCCGCCGCGCCGCCGCCGCCGCCGTAAGTATGTACTTTTAGTCCTTTTATCTTTTCTCTCCAGCGAGCCTGTAGCATGTACTAAGCATGATATAGCACCAGAGTCAAATAATCGCATTTGTCATGTATCGAGTCGAAGTCGAATCGAATTATACGATTGAATTGATAACCCGGCTTTTACAAACAAACATCAAAACGACATATATGCCGATATATGGTATTCCCGTTAATAGAAACTCCGTATAGTTGGAAAGTTTTGAATGATATAGAATATCTTAATAGTATGTACTACGTGTAACAGTTATATTGTTCTCGGCAATGCAGAGATACGCGGACAAGTAAGATATACCATTAACCTCCTCCTTTTTTAAAGTCGGTTGAAAAGCCAGCGCGGATGTTTCCACACGCCTCATGACTAGCGTCGGTCGGTATCGATATCGGTAAAACTATCAAATACTAATACAAATAATTTATTAGTAACTCCACTTACAGGACAAAACTTATCAACATAGGTACATAGGTATAGCATGTACGTACGTGGATTGTAAAATATAACGTCAATAATCGATAATACAAACAAATTCAATGTAAAATTAAATTAAATTGAATTGAAATAAATTGATTGAAAAATTAATATTATTTTAAAATCCCTGGTAAGTTATTAATCCCTGACACTGCCGAGGTAAGTACGGGTTCGCGTCCTGTCATGAGTTGATTTTGTGACTTGTATTATGTAATTATTTCTTATGACGTAATACAAGAATCCACGTCGATTCTTGTTTGCTCCGTGCGATACGTAGCTTCAGTATCAGCCATTGGCTGCCACCTCACCACCGTGAAATTGAGTTCACCTCAAACAAAATAAATGGGTTCGGGAGCCATCAACGCGTACGTAATTTAATGCAAATTAATATGAGGCACATTAATAAGCGATGGGCGGAACAATCAGCCGCGGCGGCCAGGGATGGGACAACTTAGAGACTAGTCGATATATTTAAAACAATAACAAAAACATTAGATACGTTTCCAATTATAATAATTAGTTAGGTATCGTGTGAACGGTGTGCGAGTAAGTGGTAAGTGGTAGTTATCTTTAGACCTTTATCGGTCTGGGGTGATCGATGTGCTTTTTGTGTAGTAGTTTAGTTAGTTGAGTCTATATATTGTTGTGTTGTACTTCAAACAGTAAAGGAAAACATTATCAAAAAATATATTTGACCACAGCTCACCTGTTCTTAAATGACATGGTCATAGATGACAAGCATATTATTATCTATAAAATTTACCTCCTAGCGCCTGATCGATGCGACGCGTGACCAAAATGCTGGTGCGCATCATGCCCAACGTATAAGCATTGCCATTCGTGGCAATGCGGCTAGAGCATGCTGGGTACGCTGCCAACTGAAAGTGAGTTTGTGCATTTGCATGCGGATACCTTTATAGTTCTGGGGTAATCGATTTGCTTTTTGTGTAGTAATTTAATTAGTTAAGTATGTGTAGTTTGTATATTGTTTTGTTATTGTTAATAAAGGTATCTATAATGAATTGGGAACTGGCGATGAGAGTCAAAGCTGCGCCCTTCAGTACCAAAAATATTCGTTCACTTACGTAATTGAAAACAATATTGAAAATTAACCCGCCCAAATAGGAAACTATTTCCAAAGCGTGTGGATCCATTTTATCTCCATCATTTTTAAACTCACTTAATTATTATCGATAAGATGTGTTCTCCCTAGTTATGGGCGATATTCCACTCAATTAGATTCGTTAGAATGTGATTCTAACGCATTTTGTTCCGTTGTTCTGAAAATTAATACTTCCTCATTAAGAGGGGTTGATTTCGTGCGGATTTCATGACAGAAATAATTGGGTCTTTGGATAATAATAACTGTCACTGGGTGGATCAAAAAATAATTAAATATTCCATTAGACTCAGCTCATTGTCATACGGCTTATATCCTAAGCCGCGTTATACATACAGACGCTTTTATATTTATTTTTAGAAGCAATTAGACTTAGGCTCGTACTGCACCGAAGCGGGAAGGAAATAGGTAGGTACTCGTATAATTTCGTTATTTACAAATATCTTCTCCGCTTTGGTGGAGTCCTAACCTTAGTATTGTACAGGATTTTTTTCTTTTTAAATACCACTGGAATGGCACGATTTGTTCATTTTCCATTTTAGGGTTCCGTACCTCAATAGGAAAACACGGAACCCTTATAAGATCACTTTGTTGTCCGTCTGTCCGTCCGTCGGGTGTCAAGACCTTTATCTCGGGAACGCGTGAAGGTATCGAGTTGAAATTAAAACCATATACGCAGATCTATAGTATCTTGCTGTAAAAAGAAAAATAAAGTTTCTAAGTTTTCGTAAAAAAAGTTACAGCCGAATATATCGTAAAAAACGTACATTTCGACACTCACAAGAGAATCAAAACATATGGGGTACTTCCCGTTGACCTAGAACAATGAAATTTGGCAAGAAGCATTGTGTTAGAGTACACATATAGGAAAAAATCCGAAAACTGGTCATTTTTTATTTAATCACAAAAATTAGTTTCTTTACGCAAGGAATGAGGGTCCAAATTTTAAAGTTCTTTAACCGTATCATGTGGGGTATCATATGAAAGAGCTTAATTAGTATAAGTTAAAACAGGTTTTTAAATATTTGTATGATGTGTACTTTTCGGTATAAGATGGAAAATATAAAAAAAATATTTCCCCCTTTTATCTTCTAGTTTGTACGGATCCCTCGGTGGGCGAGTCTGACTCGCACTTGTCCGGTTTTATTTATTAAGAATTAAATGATATAAATATTTTTTTATTTAATTTTAGCTCCGATTATTAAGAATATTCAGAGAAACTCCCAAATCAGTTGAGATACCATTTATTAACGTAAAGAATTTAGACGTAAATATTTTACAAGCCTACGCCATTTATCATTGCCGGAAGAAGAAAAGACCAAACGTCAAAATCAGGCATAGACTATTGTAGTGACGTTTTATATCGATAATAGTCGATTTCCAATACACCCGCTCAAGTTTAAGTTTCATTTTAAAAATTATACAATATAAAAAAAAATACTTGAACTTGTCACAAAACAAAAATATTTATCGTAACTTTTAATTTACTGATACTAGCAACACTCACGAAACTATGTTATCAATTTACTCAGAATCCAGAGCCATTAAACAACTAGTAAAAAAAAAAAAACTTCAAATGACAGCTCAACAAAAATCTAACAACAATTAAATAAGTTCACAAATATTATCGTGTGTTTTACCAGTTTACAAAATCTTTTCAGGAAAAATTCAGCTGAAATCATAAATATTACTAATCATATAGTGCTAATCTTTAAACAGAGTTACTTATATCAACATTATTTAACTTACATGTAAACAAACTTAAAAAATCTCAACTTAAGTGTAAACTAAAAAACATTTCTTGTTTGTAATAAACATTAACAAATAAACAGTTTTAAACTTATTGAATTTATACAAATCCTAGTAATTTGCACAAGTAATCATGCCTGACCTTTGGCAATGACTTTGTAAGTATATCAGCCTTATTATTTAAACTTGATACATGCTTGAGTTTTATCAAACCTTTGTTTATGAAATCTTTAATAAAATGTACTTTAATATCAATGTGTTTGGTTCTTTTGCTATTTTCATTGCTTTCTAACATATGTATAGTGCTTTGATTGTCAATTAATAACACTGAATTTAAATTCTTATCACATTGCAAGTCCTTTAACACTCCATTTATGAATACTGTTTCACTTACAGTCAATGAAGCTGCTACATACTCAGATTCCGCTGTGGAGAGACTGACTGTGGCCTGCTTCTTGGAACTCCAGCTGATTAGGTTGCCTCGGTGGAAAATTGCAACACCACTCACACTTTTCCTGTCCAATTTGTCAGTACCAAAATCTGCATCTGAAAAAGCTAATAAATTATTATCATCTTCTTTCTTATAAAGTAATCCTTTTTCTTTTGTCTGTTTCAGGTAACGCAGTACTCTTTTTCCAGCCTTCCATAATGTAATTGTTGGTTGATGCATGTATCTGCTGAGAAAGCCAGTTGTAAATGCAATATCTGGTCGACTTATGGTGGCAAGATACATTAATGAGCCAACAAGTTCTCTATATGGGATATTCATCAATATTTCTTCATTTTCATCAATATTTAGGCCAACCTCCATCGGAGTACTGATGCCATTGCAGTCTTTCATATTAAATTTTAATAAAATCTTCTCAATCATTTGTGTTTGTTTTATTTCTATTTTTTCTTCAGTTCTTCTTATTTCCATGCCTAGAAATTTACATATGTTTCCTAAATCTTTTGCTTGAAATTCTTCTTTTAGTTTATTTATAATGTATTGTCCATTTCCAATAATTAAGATGTCATCCACAAAAATCAAAACATATGTACCATTCCTCATGTATAAGCAAAAATCACTGAGTGATTGCTGAAATCCATTTTTAATCAGAAAATCATTTATTCTTTCGTTCCAGCATCGAGGTGCTTCTTTCAAACCATATAAAGCTTTCTTTAATTTTAGTACTTTTCCTTCTTTTCTTTGTAATCCTTCAGGGTACTTTATGTAAATATCTGTTTTCAGTTTGCCATTTAAGAAAGCTGTAGGTATATCTAATTGTTTTATGGGTAAGTCTTCTTGTAGTGCTTTATTTAAAAATATCCTTACTGTAGTCATTCTGGCTACTGGTGCATAGACATTTATGGTGGTTTCTTCCTGAAATCCTTTAGCCACTAGTCTTGCTTTTTTTGTATTATCAGGTTTTGTCCGGAATACCCATTTTGTATCAATAGCTTTACATTGTTTAGGTAAGTCACATTCCTCCCATGTTTGTAGTTTTTTGTGAGCTTCTAGCTCCGTCTTGATAGCATCTGACCATCCTCCTCTTTCTAATGCTTCATTGTAAGTCATAGGATCTTCTTCAGACATTAACGCATAGGCCATATTTGTCCAATTGCAGTCTTGATATCTTAATGGTGGCTTTCTTTGCCTTTTACTTATTTTTTGAGGTATTTCTTCATCTGAGGTCTCATCCTTTTCATAATCATCATCATCATTTGTTTCTGCGTCACTTTCCTGCCTTGTATTTGATGGTGTTTCTTTTGTCTCTTTTCTTCTTATGGATTTTATGGTTTCTTCTCTATTTCTTGGTGATTTACTTTTTTCTCTTATTTCTTTAGAATGTCTAGGTTCATATCCTTCTTCTTCTTCATAGCTTATGTAAGTATCCGACTCTTTATTTTCCTCTTTGTATTTATATTTCAACTCATCAAAGTGCACATCTCGTGACACTATTATTTCGCCCGTCTTTGGATCCCATAATCTGTAGCCTGGCCCGCTGTATCCTATCATGACCATTGGCTTAGCACGAGGTTCGAGTTTGCTTTGTCTAGGTAGTATTACACTCCATGCTTTTGATCCAAATACTCTTAGATTGTCTATCTTATTTTTACCATACCATATGTTAGCTGGGATATCTCCTTTCAGTGCCTTTGTGGGGGATCTATTTATTGTATACGCTGCACATCTGACTGCCTCTCCCCATAGATATTTAGGTAGATTTGTCTCCAATAATAAAGCTCTCACCTTGTCATTTAGTGTACGATTCATCCTTTCACATACAGAATTTTGCTGTGGGGTATAACTGCATGTTGTTTCTTGTATAATACCATTGTTTTTATAAAATCTTTGTAGTGTTTCATTTAGAAATTCTTTCCCTCTGTCTGTACGAATTTTCTTCACATTCATGCCATTGTTTTTCAATATTTTGATATAATTTATTATATAGTCCTTTGCTTCAGCTTTAGTTTTCAATAAATGTACTTCAGTGAAGTGTGAATAGTCATCTATGATCGTTAGGTAGTACTTTTCTTCATTTTGGGTTGTCGGTGTAACTGGACCTCCTATGTCACAATATATTAGATCTCCAATGTGTTTTGTTCGAGGTATTGGTTGAGAATTGAATGAACATCGAGCACCTTTAGCTTCCATGCATATACTACATTTTTCATTGGATAAAGGTAGACCTAGTATCTTCATACCTCCATAGTTTAAATGTCCCATCCTTCTGTGCCACATGTTTGGGTCTCTTTTATCCGCCAGTAAACATTCGTTGTAATTTAAATTCATTTTAAGTGTAAATAGCTTTCCATTACTTTTTCCTGACACTTTTACTTGCTGGTTGCTAATTGAAGTAACTTTTTTATCAAATATCACTTTTAATCCTTTTTCATTGAGTTTCATAACTGAAATTAGGTTATGAGATAATTTGTCGATTATCAGACAATCTTCTATATTTATTGATTTACCTTCTAATGATGTCAAATGTAATGAACCTTTCTTTTTGGTTGAAATAGTGCTACCATTAGCGACTTGAATTTTTATTTCTTTAATCTCTTTAATGTTATGCATGAATTTCTCATATTTTTGGTTTATCATGTGAAATGAGGCTCCAGAGTCTATAACAAACTCTATTTCATTTTCTTTATGCCTCGTAGGGCTTTCCTTTGCTGCTACAAATGATATAGATTTATCATTGCTTTCCTCTTCACCGATGTGGGCAGTATGACTATTTGTTTTATTATAGTATCGATACCCTCTGCCTCTGTTGCTCCTTCCTCTATTTCCACGGCCTCGTTGGTTTTTATTTGGACAATTTCTCGCTATATGATTTGCTCCGCCACAGGAAAAACATTTAAATGAACTAGATTGAAACACAAACTCATTATTTGGCGAGGTAGGCTTGTGTTGGTTACCTTTTTCTTTGAGCTCTGCATCCAATATCTTGCTTTTGACAAAATCTATTGTTAACTCCATGTTTGACGTTTCAAGAGCAGTCACTACATGTTGATAGGTGTCTTCTACACTCAATAAAAGTTGGCATACCTTGTCTTTTTCTTCTAACTTGGTGCCATTTGATTGAATTTCACGTACTATCTTATCAAACTTGGTGAAGTGTTCTTCTACACTATCACTTTTCTTGCATTTTAGACTCATTAGCTGCCGACGCAGATACAATGTCGAAATTGTACTTTTCCTCTCAAATATTTTCCTGAGGTTTTCCATCATCTGGTATGCTGATTGAGCATCCTTCACATATTCCAAGTGTTTGTCTGGGAGTGATTGGATAATGAGATTCCTTGCTCGAGCATCTTGACGTTTTGATTCGGCATTTGCGTCATCAGTCTTTGGAGTTTTTAAAACATCTTTACAGCCTTTTTCATCTAACGCAATCTCGATTCGATACGCCCAATTAGCAAAGTTTCCGTTTTCCAAAGGTGGAATTTTACACAATTGCGCTGTTAATGCATTTATTTCCATTATTTATGCTTGTTTGTGCTGAAAATGCTGAAATATGAAAACCTAACCCCCTTGTCCCTAACCACGTCTTTGTTAACTTGCAAATCCTACGCTGATCTGTGTCGATCTGACTGAATTTGGGCTCTGGGCCCATAACCTATTAAGAATATTCAGAGAAACTCCCAAATCAGTTGAGATACCATTTATTAACGTAAAGAATTTAGACGTAAATATTCTACAAGCCTACGCCATTTATCATTGCCGGAAGAAGAAAAGACCAAACGTCAAAATCAGGCATAGACTATTGTAGTGACGTTTTATATCGATAATAGTCGATTTCCAATACCGATCATCCGAGATCAGATGACGGTATTAACCCAAGAATAATTAGTCACGGAAAAAGTAGAATTTCACAAAACTTTCAACAAAAACAAATTATCTAAATAAAAATTTATAAAACATCTCCCCTCCTGTCTTCTCTGTTGGAAAATAAAATCAATGTTCTAGCGGAGATACTTATATGAGTTAGTAAACTGAGAGCCCTGTTGTTATTCAACCGCATCCCGAACACCCTGTAGACGGTAGTTGTCAACCCCTTCCGTGCCCCAGCCGCGGTAACGAGATACCCCCAGCACATAATTGCAACACAAACTTGGTAAGAAAGACGAACTTCCTGAAGAGTCGTGCTAGCAAATAATACGAGACATATTTCATCATAAGTATCTCAGCCGGGGAGCTGGGACACGACAGCGTCGAGGACTCATTCTCATAGACTCCTTATCGAGCTTGCTTCCTTGCTTGAGGAATTAGTTACTTTTTACCATTTACCCAGAAGGTCGTAACGTCGCTAATCATCGTGTGAACTGGCGGTCAAGCGCAACTAGCATATCAATGAATTAAAAAAAGGTTGTGTGAACCGACGTGAGTGACCCGTAATTTTTATTTAAAAATGTGTGAAACCCACGTTAATTTCCATAGGTTGTGTGAACAAAGTGAAAACTTAAAATACAATAACTGACTTCAAAAAAGCAGGAAATTTTCAATTCGGTTGTATTTTCTTAATATTTGTTACCCAATAACTTCGTCGTTTACGATCCGATTTAAAAAGAAATTTTTTGTTCTTTGAAATAATAATATACTTTCAGATTTGTCCCATAGAAATTTTAGCAAAAGTATTTTAGTAGATTTTAAAACAAAATTACTGATTTCCAAGTTATTGTTATCCAAGTAAACTAAATTGCACAATTTGCAGTCGGTTCTTGCAGTTTTTTAAACTATACTTATTAATAAAAACATTCAATGCTGCTCTCGAAAATACATGCATATGTTAGTCAAATAAAAAACCGTCTGGTTTGTATCTGTATAGCCAGATCAGTAATAAGCTTGTGCCCAAGGGCCTAGAAAAGACTATGGGTCAAACACATGGCGCTGTGTAAACAACAAATAATGGATTAAAAACTCTTATGAAAATGTAAAATATTACTATTTATATCCAACTACAGATGTCTGTAAATTCAGCACATATCTCCAGGGTCGGTATACGGTGAGCATATATACGTACGTATGTATTCATATATATTTATCATAATTTCTTCCTCATAATTTCTACATTCCTAAAAAATATAATTACGTACGCGGCCTAAGCGATAAAACATACATTCTAATTGAGAAACTCCTTCTTTTTAAAGTCGGTTTTAAATAAGGACATAATCGAGTTTCAGATTTCCGAAGTTCCTATAACTCGTTGTTCAATATGACTAATGATTTGCCAAATTTGGCAGTACATAAGTACTAAGTTTCCCCTCCGTAGTTGTGTATATCGGTGCTCAGAAGTCACATTAAGCCGTCTCCAACGAGTTTCCGCAAGTATCGCGAAACTCAGCAAGTTAATTTAATTAAGTGTAGGCCAGAATTGTGCAAGAAAAACTTTCAAAGGAATCTTTGAAATAATGAGGTGCTGAAATTTCTGTGCGGAGAAAATTTCGTCAGTCGCACTTAGAGTTTCTACGTCATACATACGTTTGGGGTGTTTCGGTTTAGTCTGGTACTAATGGTTGTTTGTTTGTTGGGACGAAGAACCAAACTAAGCGACAGAATTGAAACAATTAGAACATTGAAATGGAGTTGGGCTGAACATATATGTAGAATGGGAAATTATAGATGGACTAAGAAAGCTATTGAGTGGATACCAAGGGGAGAAAAAGGAAGAAAGGGAGACCAAGTAGAAGGTGAGAAGATGTCTTCAGGCATCTGAGTGAGGACATGGAATAGAGTGGATGAGACTAGCAAGAGACAGAAAGCTATGGTCAAAACTAAGGCCTATGCTAAAGAGGCGACATCTACACCAAATTGATAAAAAATACAATATGTACTTATTTGACGATTTTTTTAGAAATACAATTGATACATATTAAAATGAAGTAAAAAAGAAATAATTAAAAACAAGCTTTTATTTAAATGCTCTAAAAGGAAGAAAAAAAAAATTGAATGCAATCAAACCCACCATTTTATTAAATGATAAAATTTATATTGATATAAATAAAAGCTTGTCGCGAGAACACACACAACATCGTACCTATCTACTGAGTAATATTTAATTCCAACAAAAGACTTAGACGCGTTTTTATCATTTGCTTAGAATTAAAGTTAGTATGTTCTTTTAAAAAAAAAAAATTGTGTTCTCGCTACAAGCTTTTATTTATATCAATTTAAATTTTATAATTTCATAAAATGGTGGGTTTGATTGCATTCAAAATTTATTTTCTTCCTTTTAGAGCATTTAAATAAAAGCTTGTTTTTTTTTTATTAATATTTTATTTACTAGACTTTTTTAGTCTAGTAAATAAAATATTAATGCTTGTCAAGACTATTCAAACGAGTCCAAACTCGACGGTTTTATCTCGTTTAGTTTAGGAGTTCCTATGGTCACCTTCCGACGCCATCTTGAGACCCTGGATATCACGTAACACAAGAGTGCTTGTCAAGACTATTCAAACGAGTCCAAGCACGACGGTTTTATCTTGTTTAGTTTAGGAGTTCCTATGGCCACCTTCCGATGCCATCTTGAGACCAGCTTCATGGTACCATATTATTGCATTGTCACCGCATTGTCAAGTTACGTAAGTAAACCAAATTTCTACCTAATCTAACGACAGGAAGTGGTTCTAATTTAACTCGCAAGATTTGTCCCATACTAACAGGGCAAGTTAAATAAAAGCTAGTAATGAATACAATAGACACATAAATAATTGACAACGAAAAGATTTGTAATATAAAGAATGGAAAATTGATATGACATAACAATAATAGTATGACAATAATTGTAAAAGTTTGATAAATGTGTAAAAGTAAAACTATGTAGACGAATAAAGGCTACAAAAAAAGGTTACTAATTGTGCTTTTCATTTTCACCACAATACTTAGAAGTATACACATCTAGAGTTTCCTACTTTAATAGGAAAAACAGGACACTCATAGGAGCCTACTTTTGGTTCACTCTTATAAAAAATAAATACTGTATCAGCTGTCCAGCCGTTCAAGAATAATATGAATAAATACTGTATCAGCTGTCCAGCCGTTCAAGAATAATATGAATAAATACTGTATCAGCTGTCCAGCCGTTCAAGAATAATATGAATAAATACTGTATCAGCTATCCAGCCGTTCAAGAATAATATGAATAAATACTGTATCAGCTGTCCAGCCGTTCAAGAATAATATGAATAAATACTGTATCAGCTATCCAGCCGTTCAAGAATAATATGAATAAATACTGTATCAGCTGTCCAGCCGTTCAAGAATAATATGAATAAATACTGTATCAGCTATCCAGCCGTTCAAGAATAATATGAATAAATACTGTATCAGCTGTCCAGCCGTTCAAGAATAATATGAATAAATACTGTATCAGCTGTCCAGCCGTTCAAGAATAATATGAATAAATACTGTATCAGCTGTCCAGCCGTTCAAGAATAATATGAATAAATACTGTATCAGCTGTCCAGCCGTTCAAGAATAATATGAATAAATACTGTATCAGCTGTCCAGCCGTTCAAGAATAATATGAATAAATACTGTATCAGCTGTCCAGCCGTTCAAGAATAATATGAATAAATACTGTATCAGCTGTCCAGCCGTTCAAGAATAATATGAATAAATACTGTATCAGCTGTCCAGCCGTTCAAGAATAATATGAATAAATACTGTATCAGCTGTCCAGCCGTTCAAAAATAATATGAATATTGAATAGTAAAGAACATTTTGTTTATTGAAATTACATAATATATAGGTAGATAGTTATATAAACTCTTTATTGTTTACACCTTAACTAAAACACAAATTACATAGTGAAAAGGGGTTAAATGCTAGTGAAACAACAGGCGGCCTTATCGCTAATATAGGTACAAATACAAGAGCATCTTCTAGTACATTTTTTAAATTGAAAATATTTTCTAAGTTTGTTTACCCTTTCATTTTGTTATCTGTTAGTTTATTAATGCAAGGACCTCGCTTCATGTAAAATACACGTGCCTGAATTTTTTCAACAAAACCCAGCGCAGGTGGCTTAGGATAGGGTTCGCTATTCAGCCTAATACTGTCTGAATACTGCAGAATTACTTGAGTGAGTGAAAAAATTTCAATTAGTGGCGGGGAAAAGAGAGCTTCGTCTTTTTTTAATTTTTTTGACACTGGAAATATGGTCGCTGAGCCATGTGCCGTGAATTCCAAATTAGCGCAGTTGAAATATTAATTTTTCTAAAAGTGTACAACGTGTCTTATTTTGCGCATTTTTGGGCGATTTTATCAGACCCACTCAAGGACAAGCTGATTTACCGATTTTTTCTTTTGTTTCATATTGGCGATCGAATTATTTCCGCCCACCTAGCGGTGTAGCGGTGCGTGACTGAAACAATATTTTTGCGTAGACTGCTAACAAAAGTGGTATATTGCTTCAATTATCCGACCCAGTACGCTATACGCATAAAATGATATTTTAGTGCCCGATTAAATACTCTATTTAGGTACATTAACGAAAAATTTCGAGAAACTTTATAGGTTAGATTATATTTCTGGGACATGACAAGGTCAGACCTTAGGGAAGCCAATATACGTAGTTCAAAAGTTAATGGGATACCATTACTACCATACTAGCTAGCTATTTTTGCCAATCAAATATTTTAGGTAATGCTTACTTTGAAAAAGCCTTTGATTCGATCGAGACCTGGGCGATGCTTGAGGCTCTCCAGCGATGCCGTATTGACTATCTCTATATCGAAGTGTTGAAGTGTTTGTACCACAACGCCACCATGTCGGTCCGAGTACAGGATCAGAACTCAGAGGCGAATCCATAGAAAAGAGGCGTGAGACAGGGAGACGTAGTCTCTCCGCAACTGTTCATTGCCGAACTGGAAAATAGGCATCTTCCAGTGGATTTCCAGTGGATTTGGTTCTTGAAAAAAAAAAAAACATCGGGGAATTTTTTTACAATTAAAGTTGATACAGACTCAGTACCGATATAATATATCGGACCATTTCAAGAATTGTATATTAGTGGATTTGGCACTCAAAAAGGAAACTGCATTACTATTTCCACTATATGCGCCGAATATAATCTACAAAAACCAGCCAAGTGCGAGTCGGATTCACACATGAAGGGTTCCGTACCATTATCTATAAAAATGGCAAAAAAAATCACGTTTGTTGTATGGGAGCCCGCGTTAAATATTAATTTTATTTTAATTTTATTATTTGTTTTTAAAGAGAATAATAATAACTCAATATTCTGTGAATATTTCCTGTTGCCGTTATCAATATCGAGCAAAAAAACACGTTTGTTGTATGGGAGCCCCCTTTATATTTATTTTATTCTGTTTTTTAGTATGTGTTGTCATAGCGCCAACAGAAATACATCAGCTGTGAAAATTTCAACTATATAACTATCACGGTTCATGAGATACAGCCTGGTGATAGACGGACGGACGGACGGACAGACAGCGGAGTCTTCGTAATAGGGTCCCGTTTTTACCCTTTGAGTACGGAACCCTAAAAATCAAGTAGACAATACAAGCCGATCATGGACAGTCATATCGAAAGAACCAAGGTAAGTGAAATTTTTGTTGGGTTTTTACCGAAATATCAACATCTGAAGCCGTAATTTAAGGATTTCATAGGATATTTAACTTTTTCAATTCCTTAATAAAAATTATATATCTTTATCGTTAATAGTTCGAAGTATACTTCTCCAATACTTAATAATTATAACCGTAATAACCCTTCGAAAGCAATGTGTGAATCGTTAAAACTGAAAGGAGGAAAAGTAATATGCCCATTATATAACTTTTTCGGGACAATAACAGACGAAAATGAACGTAAATTCAGTTCCCCAAAGGAAACAATTAATAAAATGAATGCTCGGTTCTTGAACGCGGCGAAAGCATGCGAGGCACCACAAGCTGACATCTCCGTTACACATAGTATCCTAGTTTCGACTGTCGGCGAACCATCCGACCGCTCTCTTGTCTAAGACACATTATATACATGCGTACTTTCTGTGCAGATGGGGTATTCCGTATTGTCACAACCAGAATACCTCCAAAAAATTGAAAGACGGGAGAAGTTTACGGGTTCTCATTGGAATTGAGGAGGATATTGATTATGCACCTTGTTTCGGTTCAAACCACGCTATTCAATAAGTGTGTTAAAGAGGGCACATACCTATCGCCACTAAAATTGTCAAAAGCATCCCCAATATATAAAAGAAAGGGCAAACGGGACGATATAGACCCGTCTCTATAATACCGGCTACTGGTAGATAGATAAATGAAAATGAAAATGTATTTATTTACAACTTACTTTGACAAAAAACAACCTTACTAGGCGCAGGCTGTATCAAAGCAACCTTACGTCTCATTACAATACTGAATTATGCCTAATACATACATATATGGCAATATATTATTCAAGTTACACAAGCCAAAGTCATCTGAATTTGTAACTACATATTTATTGAAGATTTATTTATTGAAGAAGTTTTAATTTCAACTCGAAACCTTCACGCGTTCCCGAGATAGCTACAGGTCTTGACAGACGGACAGACGGACAACAAAGTGATCCTATAAGGGTTCCGTTCTTTCCTTTTGAGGTACGGAACCCTAAAAATTACGTAAAATTCAGCATTAACTGGTAGAAATTATTAAATATAATGAGTAATAAGCTCGGTCTATGTGTCAGTTGCTGTGCACACGCCACCACCGCGCACCGCGCACCGCGCACCGCGCCGCTGTCCTGGTAGCAATAAGCGGCGACGTTGCGGTAATGGAGTCGGACCATTAACGCTGTTACGATATTAACGTCGTTCATTATCTCGTTATCGTGTACCTACTTGTGTTCAGTGGCGACCAGCGATGCGTGCTGCTTGCTGCGTGCCGCGCTCTATTTCACGATTATCCTTATATTACACTAGAAGAAAACCAGCGCTGGTTGCTTACACTCACTGTTGTCATGAGTCGAGGTTGGATTCGTGACAATACATTTATATTTAACAAAGCTCGTGTCTCGTCCTCAAGAAACAGCGTATATTAAAAGTATTTATATAAGTATAAGCATGTACCTATTATAAGGAACGATTGCTGCCAACTTCAAACCATGAAGACAAACACATACACATTATTGTAAACAAATTCATATTGTAATATATACTTATTAGATGTACGTTTTTATTTTATATTTTATGTATATTTCTATCTACATCTTTATCTCGTGGTAAGTAAACTTTACTAGAATTAGCCTAGGTATCTAATGCTGGCGAACATAACTCAAACAAAATTACAAGTTTAGAAAAAGCCCGATATAAAAAAATGGAAAAAAAATGACAAAGTTTCCGGCAGCCTATTGGTGAGACCGTCTCACTTGCGATCCGCAGGTCCTGGGTTCGAATCCCACGGCACGCACCTCTGTCTTTTCGAAGTTATGTGCGTATTGTTGATTTCCGCCAACTTCAAACGGTGAAGGAAAACATCGTGAGGAAACCTACAGTTCTGAGAGTTCTCAATGATCTTGAAGATGTGTGATGTCTGCCAACCCGCACTTGGCTAGCGTGGCAGACTATGGCCTAACCTTTCTCACAATGAGAATATGGCCCGTTCCCAGCAGTGGGACAGTTTGTACAAACAGGGCTGATAAAAATAAATAAAAAAAATGGCTTCGATTTTTATGAAACATAGCTAAGAAGTTTGGATAAAATAACTTAAGTAAAAAAAATTAAACTGGACAAGTGCGAGTCAGACTCGCCCACCGTGGGTTTCGTACAAACAAGTAGATAAAAGGGGAAAATCATATTTTTTTTTTATATTTTCCTTCATAAACTGAAAAATATACATCATAAAAATATTTAAAATCTGTTTTAACTTATGCTAATGAAGCTCTTTTATATGATACCCACATGATACGGTTAAAGAACTTCAAAATTTGGTCCCTCGTTCCGTGCATAAAGACACTATTTTTTGTGTATAGTTAAAAATTTCCAGTTTTCGGATTTTTTCCTATATATGTACTCTAACACAATACTTCTTGCCAAATTTCATTGTTCTAGGTCAACGGGAAGTACCCCATAGGTTTTGATTCCCTTGTGAGTGTCGAAATGTGCGTTTTGTACGACATGTTCGGCTGTAATTTTTTTTTAGGAAAACTTTTATGATTTTTCTTTCTTCAGCAAGAGACTATGAATCTGCGTATATGGTTTTAATTTCAACACGATACCTTCACGCGTTGCCGAGATACAGGTCTTGACACCCGGGCGGACGGACAGACGGACAGACAGACGGACAACAAAGTGATCCTATAAGGGTTCCGTTTTTTTTTCCTTTGAGTTACGGAACCCTAAAAATGAAGTACTTAACTAAAAATCGGTCAAATGATGCCACAGACAGACACAAAAATATACAGATATACAGAAATACTCAGATAAAATCAAATTTTCAAAAGCTTCCCTCTTTTTGTGTCAGGTATTAAAAATCTACGTGCCCAATATGATTTAAGATAAAATAAAAGAGAAAAAAATATATTTAAAAATACAGTTTTCAGGTTTTTTCTCAAACACGATAGACTTTTACAATAATCATAGAAAGTCATAATATTCCTGCATATTTCATATCCATTACGATTGCTTTAGGTGGGAGTATTTAATATATATGTGACCTGTTGGAAATTACCAACTTCACCACAATCCAGCGTTTTTGGGCTAAATGTCCATCCGAAACATAAACAAAATGCTTTCAGAAGGTCGATCAATCAGGAAAAGTAATGTTATTGGAGCGGAGCAAAATAAATATCGCTGAGTAGGCTTAGTGTAAAATGGCTGCCGAAGCTACGACGGATTAAAAAATTAAGCTTTATTCTGTTTTTAAACGAGGCAGCGGGGAGCGCCGTTAATTGGGGTCTGAATTGAGCCACAATTGGGTCACATCTAATTATGAGGAAACGTCGAAATAACTTTCCAAACATCAACAATTCAGAAGATGATGATATTTTTGTTTGTTTAAGAAGCTGAATTACACCGGCCTAGAACGAGCACTACTTGCAGGATGATGACACTGGCTTGTTGCTCAGCATAAGCTTATCTATGGTGTGTTGATCAAAAATAATAAAACTGTATATTTTTCTAGCATTATTTGTATACTGGAATGAAACTATATACAAGTTAGAAGAATATTTACGTTACATCAATTTTAAAGTAAGTAAGTATATTGTCTCATATATTTCCTTCAGTGCGTGATCATTTGCAGAGCTTTGCTTGCGGTTGGTTTGTTCTTGTTGTTTTATTTCAGAATATTTATTCTTTACACTTGTATTTATATAAAAATGTGATGTATACTCGTATCTATATTAAATCTACTTATTAATTAATATTTCAGAGTTAGCATAAACATCATACCCTTGGGTCATAACAAAACGAACAGTATGTATTACATAAAGTATTATTAAGCTTCTTTGTAAATAAAATAGCAAAAGTATTTTTTTTATATTGTTAAGCTTTTTTTGTTATTTGTTATCAGTCCGCACTCCACTAACACTCCACTCCAGTAACACTAACTTATTCTTTATATTGTCGCAAGTTAGCTATTTAGGCCATACCCACTGTATAGAAAATATTATATGAAGTTACAAACACTCATAGATAGATATTATGTAAAGCACATTTTGCTGAGTAATTAGCCTCGACTTGCAAGTGGAACTCGTTCTTTGCTGGATTTATTTACCTGTGACCGCTATACAACGGAAATAAAACCATTCCACAAAGAGCCGTTATTTAGTTTGCACTCGATGTAAACTCGAAACACGTCTGTCTGTTGAGTTTTTCCAAAGCTCTGGATTAAAAAAAAACTCCGCCAGATTGAAATTCAGTTAGCAGAACAACCGACTCGCAAACTTTGGAAATCGAGTTCGCCCCTTCCTAATTGACTTTTGACGTTGTTTTTTGTTTTATAAACAAGGTCAATAGATTTTTGTCTCGTCTCTTCTCGATTATCGATTAAACGCATCTACTTTTATACACATAGTTTCCAGCGAAAACGCGTTGGCAACGTACCCAGCATTCGCAAGTTGAATGCCTTATTGCCATTCAACTGCGCTAGGCTAGATATGTACTCGCTTTCTGGACAGTGTCCGTGCTTGACCACCAACTTACCTTATTATTGTCTCTCAGGAAACAAGGACGCCGGCAGTTTATTTGTTGGCCGTACAGATCAGAAGCGCCACTGGGGGGTGGGGTTAGACAAGTGGCTTTCTAATTTCAAGAACGGCAGTAGAATAGAAAATAAATGGGATGGACATTAGGTAACGAAATGTCACGTGACGGCACGTCACAGTTTCTTACCATTTCGAAGAGTCAGTGTTTGTAGAAATAGAAACGTTTGCCAGTTTTCTAAGCCTGCCGTATTTTAATTTTGTTTTGATGTCGCTGTACAATTTATTTATCTTAAAAACTATGAAAAGTTACGTAACGCGGTGTGGCGTTGCCTTAATGAATGTCCCATCGAAATTAATTCTCATAAAGATATATCCTGTAAAAGCAGGAGCCCGGCCATAATATAATTACCTCGCTCCATCAAGCTTCAGCCCGTGAATGAATCTTTGCTAATGGTTCATATATCACATTCAATGAGATTTCTGTATCGGCCGATAAGCATTCCCGATGACAAATTGAAATGACCGCTCCGGCTAGCGGCTACGGAAATACGCTGGAAACAAACACAAGTTCAACCGTGGTTGTTACACCGCAGTGTAAATCTCTTCCTTTATTTTATGTGAAATCATTTTTGAAAAGGCTTCTTATACTACAGTGACTACAGTTGTAGTCATCCATGTGATACACAAGTAATCGTTTAAAAAACTAAAAAACAGACTTCAAAATACGCAATTCGTTTACTTGTTTGGGGTCAGGAATCAGTGCGATTTCCTGTGGCCCCTCAATCGGCTTCATGGGGCGGAGGCGACGGTGCAGGTTAACTAAAACGTCGCCGTAGATTAGTACTATACTTATATTGTTGAGTGTCCAATTTACACGTCGTACGTAATTCTTATTGTTAAGCGATGTCGTCGGAAGAGTGACACGAAAACGTTTTTTTTTAATAGAAGATAGATCTACGATTGACCACCAACTCGCCTGATGTTAAGCGACGGTATGGCCGAGGATGGAGCTCGTCGATCTAGAAGATATCTATTCACTCTAGCCTTGAAAATTCCAAGATTGTAGGTCTCAGGAAACAGAGATGGCGGCAACGAATTCCATTCTTGTGCAGTACGCAACAGGAATATGGATCGATATCGCTGAGTACGGATTTTTGGCATTTCAACGAGAAATGGATGGATGGTTGGATGGGATCGGTTATAAAAGCGTAGCTTCACAAAGATTTTGTGAAATGCGAGCACTGTTTTACAAGAGCCGAGTGCCTGTGTATCTTTGTACTCTTTGATGTATTGCTAAATTTGCTAATCAAATCAGCTGTTTTCGACCATAGATTATATCCACTAGGGATGGGGCCGCGCGCACTTTAATCGATCGCTTTAACTAGTGGTGTGCGCGTGACCCACAGGGTCTATATCACTGCAAGGCGAGTGAGCGTTCACAGAACGCTACACTTGGATGACATAATTTTCTAGTTATTTTGTAATAAAACCAAAACACTGAACAGTGAACCGATTCTGATAAAAATTCTATGAGACCACCTGGACAGTATACCTTTTCAAACAAAAAAAAACAAATCGGTCCAGGTGTCTACGAGTATTCGGGGAACGACCCACCTCTAGTCCAGGTGTCTACGAGTATTCGGGGAACGACCCACCTCTAGTCCAGATGTCTACGGGTAATCGGGGAACGACCCACCTCTAGTCCAGGTGTCTACGAGTATTCGGGGAACGACCCACCTCTAGTCCAGGTATCTACGAGTATTCGGGGAACGACTCACCTCTAGTCCAGGTAACTACGAGTATTCGGGGAATGACTCACCTCTAGTCCAGGTAACTACGAGTATTCGGGGAGCGACTCGCCTCTAGTCCAGGTAACTACGAGTATTCGGGGAGCGACCCACCTCTAGTCCAGGTGTCTACGAGTATTCGGGGAACGACCCACCTCTAGTCCAGGTGTCTACGAGTATTCGGGGAACGACCTACCTCTAGTCCAGGTGTCTACGAGTATTCGGGGAACGACCCACCTCTAGTCCAGGTGTCTACGAGTATTCGGGGAACGACCCACCTCTAGTCCAGGTGTCTACGAGTATTCGGGGAACGACTCACCTCTAGTCCAGGTAACTACGAGTATTCGGGGAACGACCCACCTCTAGTCCAGGTGTCTACGAGTATTCGGGGAACGACTCACCTCTAGTCCAGGTAACTACGAGTATTCGGGGAACGACCCACCTCTAGTCCAGGTGTCTACGAGTATTCGGGGAACGACTCATCTCTAGTCCAGGTAACTACGAGTATTCGGGGAACGACCCACCTCTTGTCCAGGTGTCTACGAGTATTCGGGGAACGACCCACCTCTAGTCCAGGTAACTACGAGTATTCGGGGAACGACCCACCTCTAGTCCAGGTGTCTACGAGTATTCGGGGAACGACCCACCTCTAGTCCAGGTGTCTACGAGTATTCGGGGAACGACCCACCTCTAGTCCAGGTGTCTACGAGTATTCGGGGAACGACTCACCTCTAGTCCAGGTAACTACGAGTATTCGGGGAACGACCCACCTCTAGTCCAGGTGTCTACGAGTATTCGGGGAACGACCCACCTCTAGTCCAGGTGTCTACGAGTATTCGGG